>CM038639.1:33704005-34304005 GCA_021554675.1 Leuciscus idus | reverse complement strand
GCAGTTTTACCCATGGTATCGATGTCAAAATTGTGGCAAGTGAGTGGCTAGTAACTTTGGAAAACCAAAAAATGAGCAAAAAAGTGAATGTCAAGCCCTGAATACTGTAAGAGAACTAACAGTTGTATTTACAAAGATGAATAAATAGGTCTACTGTAACAAACTTTGCTCATTGTTAATTTTAGTTAATGTATTAACTAACATTTACTAATGGGTCCTTTACTGTAAAGTGTATATGCTGGTTTGGAACATCATGAGGGTGTGTAATTTAAAAAAAAAAACATAGATCAAGCACAAAGTAGCATGACACTGACTAATGTTTATATACTGCATAAACACACACCTGGGTGAAACTGCTGCTGTTTATGCTATATTGCATTCACAGAGCCCTCATACATCTCTCTTAAAAATCTCATCTGATTCCAAACAAGCTGCGACCAATATTCCAGTCACACTGAAGGCAGTCGGAAAAACACAATTCCTGTCTGGCAGCTTATGATTATTGAGCACTCGTTCTCCGGGCCGAATCAAGGCGTCCTAATTTCCTGTCCTTCAAATAAAATGCCGGCTTTATTAGTTTCACACTTAAAATGATGTACAGAAAGGTTACCCAAGCGCAACGATCGGGCTTTTAGTTTTAACGAGTGCATACATCATAAAGCCATCTCGATGTAATAATCATCCATCATAATTGAGACACCGGACCAGCTGAGGGACCTGCGCGCCGAATGGGAAACAGATTTGGAGAAGGCGGTGACGTGCTACGCGAATTGGCGCGTACTACATGCCGCTAAGAAAAACTGTTAGTTTATGGGGCTCCTGTGGGACTGCGCGAGTGGTTTTCCAGTTAACTCGGAGGAACTTTGATTTTCAGACCTGTCAGAGTGAGAAAGTGTGTTTTTGTGCCTAATCTTGATTGCATGCGTGCATGTGCGTGTTTTATGCATGTGGGTGTGAGGCGGCTGTGTCTATTACTCATTTGAGTCGGCGCGTCTGTTTCTGTCTGTTCGTTTTGCACTCGTTTTATGTACATCAGTCCGCTGGGTCTCTGCTCCGTCCCATGCTGTGTCAGCCGCGGTCTCACGTCTGGGCCAGGCTTTAATTACAGTGCAGGCTGCTGTATTTCTGAAGGGGGTTGTTGGTCGTGGATGTCAGCCCTGCTGAGGTGCAGTGGAGAGGAGGACGGGACGGATCGTGACCCTCCCCCTGATCCCAGCGTCCCACGGGACTTTAGGGCTTTACCGCGGTGCCACTGCCTCCCCTGGCCCTGACGCTGCCCACCTGCCACCTAATGAACACACACACACACACACACACACACACACACACACACACACACTTTCTATCTAAATGGACGTAATGGTTTTTATACTGTACAAACTGTATATTCTCTCGCCCTACACTAACCCGACCCCTAAACCTACCCATCATACCAAACTTTCTGCATTTTTACATTTAAAAACAAACAAACATTTAATTACTTTCTTTTTATACCAGATGTACAAATGAGGACGTCCCTAAAGAGAGGTTTCTGGAGATTTTGTCACGTTTTGGTCACTTCTGGGTACAAATTTGTCCCCTAAATATAGTTAAGCAGGCTCACACATACACACGCCCTAATATGTACTGTATTTGGACACTTAATTAACAACTATCATTGAGTTCAATATTAAATAGCGAGCGTATCTGCTCAAGAGCTGAAGGAGCATTACTTTCTTCAGTGTTTTTGAATGTCTGGTGTTTTAGTGATTTTTAGTGGATGTATGCAGTCTAGTTCACACTTCACACAGGTGTCCTAGTAGTGGATCCACATTCACTATCAATACTATTACTGTAACTAATACTATTGTTTTAGCATTTCAAGCTGTTGAATTGAAATGTCCTTAATTTAAAATAACCGTTTCTACAATGTAAAGAGTGATCAGTTGACTTAAAGTGAGAAAACCCGTTGCCTTCAAATGATTAAGTAAATAAACTTCATGCGTAATTGAAAAAAACAAGTTGTGAAATTGTTAAGTCCATATAAGTGAAGTCAACTGATCACTTTTAACAGTGTAGAAAAATATTTACAAATATTTTACTATACCACAAAACCAACACTCTTGTACAGTCAACCATATACATATTCATACAAAACACTTTCTAACTTTAGCTGAATCAGCAAGAAACACTAGTTATTTAGGAGATAAAGTTCTTCTTTGAACCTGTGAGCATCTCAGCCTCAACTTCAACAAAATAAATACTTTTCCACCGCACAATATAAACACACCTATAAGGACCAAATAGGCTTGTGTATTGTACACACACACACACACACACACACACACCTTCTCGCTGGTTCAATCTGACATTATCCGGCTCACAGCGGCTGTCCACAAGTGTTGGCTGATCAATAGGTCTTCTTCTGCACCCGTATCGACGACGGAGCGCGTTCATTGATCACGTCCAGACCCAGAGGCCCGAGCTTCAAAGATAATTGGGCGCTGGGACGGGCCTTTGCGTGATTGACAGAGTTCCGAGATGTTAATAAACCCCCTGGCTTTGCTTTATCATACGTGCGATGCAGCCCGGGTCATTATTTTCCAAAACCGTGTGTTTGTCGTCCCCCGTTAAGATGCTCGCAACAACTTCATCCGTGACTTCTTCTCAGCAAAACAGAGGCGTTATTGATTAGGACGCCTAATGTATGATCGTCACGCCGCGTCTATTATTCTGTGTATTCAGTTCCAAATCAAGGTGCTTTTAAACAAGTGTCCAGCAAATGATGAAAAGCCTTAATAACTGAGCAGGGCCATATTGATACTTCATTATTAAGCAGGCAGACTCCAGCACATTAGGAAGCCATTAAAGGCAATAACAAACACAAGATGCTCATTTGTTTCAATGAGCCATGGTGAATATTAGAGATTAATTGACAGTGCAAGGAGGGGGAGACGGGTGGGCTAGTTTTCAGGACATTAATATTACAAAAAGTTTGATAGGATGGATGCAAGCACGCAGCACATAAATAAACTAACAAATGCTCTTTTAAACTGCATGGAGAAAAAAAAAATTGTTGTGAAACAAAGCAAAGGCAAAGACATAGAAAGCGAACTAAAACAAACTAGGAATTATTCAAATATTCCATGTGTAAATCGCATCCAAACCTTCTCAGAACAATAAAGTAATGAGGCCCCAATTGGGTCCCATCGCGCTCATGGGTTCTGAAAACAATAAGAGGCGCTAGATCTGCCTGGGCCCGATGCTAAACCTTAGAGTTCACTTGGCATCGGACTGTGAGAGTGTGTGTGTGTGTGTGTGTGCGGATGAGGCAGTCGGGATGCAGAGATGCCGGGGGCGACTGGGCTGCTGATAGAGGCCAGTGTCCCAGCGCTCAGTGTTCGGATAATGAGGCCTTGCACACACACACACACACACACACACACGCTGGCCCAGTGTGCATTCACAGATGCGGCCCAGTTACAAACACAAGACAAGTGATCCACATCAACACAACAGCTCGATACACACAGACACAGAATCAGGAGGGCAAGACCCCTAAACGCATCCAAATAAGACGTCGCACCTTTCAGTAATCAGAAGGCATGCAGAAAACCCTAGTTACATCACTATAATATTAAAGATAATATTAAAGACTTACATTTAAGGAAGTTTTTATAATAATAACGTTATAATAATACAATTTTAATTACATAATTACGTTTCTACTTGTTTTTTACATTAATATAAACATTTAAATGGTGGCCGTCATAAAAACATGACAGATTTATTTAAACATACATTAAACATTGAACAACAGGTTAAGTAGAAAACCAATGAATCTGCAATATAGTGTATATATATATATATATATAGTGCTAAGTACATTTTCCAGCTGACCAACGATTTTTTGGACATTGCATGGGTTTTCTGAGGTAAATGTAACATTACGTGACATTGTTTACAAGCTGTTTTATTGACGTCTTTCCGCGGCTGAAACACTCATTGAGTGATTTTTGGTAAAGGTGTACTGTATCTTTCATACCTTCTGATGTTCATTCATGTTTATATCATGCTGTTCAGGCGCCTGAACTGAACTGAAGGCGCCACATTAAAGAGCGCCAAAGCGGTATGTTTGAATTTCATAATAAAATGGACAGAATTTGAAAGCTCAGACGTTGTTTCATATCAGAAGTAACACTGCAGTGCGCTGCAAAGTTTTGTTCATTCAACAAGTCATGTGTGTTTTTGAGGAGAGTGTCCATTTTCACCTTCTGGACCAGAAAAAAATCCCACAGATGCACATTAAAGGAGGAACCTGGGCCATATCCACCAATAACACCCTAAAAACAGCCTAGCAACACCATGGCAACCACCAACAACAACCTAGGAAACAGCCTAGCAATGCCCTAGCAATCATCCACAACAACCTAGAAAATGCCAAGCAATGACCTCTACCAACACACTATAAACCACCTTGCAATGCCCTAGCAACCACCCACAACACCCTAGCAACAGCCTGGCAACCACCAAGAACACCCTAGAAACCATCTAGAACACCTTAACAGACAAATATCAAGCCTTGTGTAGATTCATTTGGCACGAGCAACCACTCGTTTTCTCCAAAAAACAGTAAATATCAGTTTAAACTCTCTAAATATAAAAATAAAAATTATTCTGTTTAATATTATTGTAGCCTGGTCACACCAGTGTTGTCGTTGTTGAAATTCAAATAAAATAATATAATTTGTTTAGATGAAAAACATAAATAAAAAAAACGTACATGAAAATTAGAAATGATGCCTTGGCAGCGAACTGAAACAAAACAGTTTAAGATGAAGTACAAAAATACTAAAACTGGAATAAGGATAAATTAAAGCTAAATGTTAATATTTTTTATTTAATGTATTTTTTTAAATGACAAAACCACATAACAAAATGAGTAAAATTTAAACTAAAATGAAAAGTGGAAATATAGAAATAAAAGATATTTCAAAATATTAATAAATACTACAATAACACATAAGTTATATAATTATTGCCTGAACAGCCTTGGTTACACTACACTAGAATGTTTTTCTCCCCCTAGAGAATAATTAAGAAATTAATCTAATTTAAATAAAAAAATGGAATTTAAAACAGATATCAGTTGCAACCGTATGTATCGATTTCTCTTCATGTCTGCGCATTTCAAACATATAAACGTCAACTCTTCCTCCTAATCAAACATTTTTGGTTATCTGACATGATTCCGCCCAACGAATCAGATCAGGAAAAAAACGAGATGTTCTAATTCCTGAAAATGAGGGGTAAGGAAAAAAGGAAGAGTCATTCATCAAACCACTCACTAATTCTTTCTTCTCTCCTGCCGGTGTCTCTTCCGGAGTTGGCCTTAACCTGGAGCACGTCGCTGGGGTAGAGCGCCGAGGATTTTAGGGGGGTTTGGGTGGTGCTGAGGGCCCAGGGCATGAATATTCAGACAAGCTCTGTGTCTCTCTGGTTCCGTATGTGCGGTCAGAGCGTTTCTCCGCCCCGCAGACCCAGAGGAGGCAGACGGCTGGAGCTTCGCAGACTGAAAACTTCGATGAACTGTGTTGACCTGAACATGAGACCGAGTCAGCGATACATGCTGCAAACACACTGCATGAACACAATGCATGCTCACAACTATACGCATGCATGTTCCTTATGCTTTTGCTCTGTCTCTCACACACAAAATATTCTCGCTCTCTCTAGCCATCACACACACACACACACTCTGATAGGCATTATGCTAATCTGGCCCCTCTGCTCTGTCACTGGTGAGCTGGTTGAGCCGCGCGCGCTGCTCACCGGCTCGGTTCGCCTTAGGGCCCCTGCCGCACGTTTTGACAGAGCATCCCCTGATAGTTGGGATTAGTCCAGCTTGTTTAGATAAACCAGGAGAAGTGGAGGAAAGGAGAAACAGAGAGGGAGGGAGGGAGTTTGTAGAAGCCAGATGCTACACGCTTTCAACAATGTGCTTATGTACAAGTAGACGTGTGTGTTTCCATGTCATATGATTCACTAGCAATCCAGTGATGACATCACTGCTAGACTGTAACAAAAACAACGAGTTAAACGGGACCTATCAGGCCCTTTTTTAGTCTTTTGGGCACTACTAGAACAGGTTTTTATGCTTCAAAAAACACATTATTTTCCTCATATTCTCCATTGTTGCAGCTCCTCTCTTCCCAGTCTGTCAGTAACGCTCAATTTAGTTCCTGTCTCTATGAAGCCCCGCCTTCTTTAAAGCTCAATGTGCTCTGATTGGTCGGCTGGAGCAGTGTGTTGTGATTGGTCGAGCGCTTCCAGTTTCAACACACTACTAACTAACTCAACCAGGCCACGCCCCTTTATTCTGCCTGTGAATTATTTAAATGAGGAATATTGTGACGGAAGAAAACTCAAGACTGCAACAGAGGCGTTTCAGGGAGTTCAGAAACACTGACACTGATATAGAGAATAACTTTGACTTTGTGCTTTGTAACTTTGCAGAGCTTTTTCATGCCCAAACAGCAACATTACACACTAAAGAAAGTTGAACATGTAAAAAGCATAACAGGACCCCTTTAAAGCAACCAATCAGGGTTGGCAGGTTCATCTGAAATATGTTTTCCATGCAAAGAAATTGCAAATGCGTTCAGAATTTCTTATTATTTCTCAGGCAAAAATGGATATAGTTTACTTGCAACTGTAAGCATGTCATTCATTTCATAATTGCAACATTGACACTGTGATTAAACTGAATCAGTGCTGAACTGACTTGAGCTGAAGGATGACACTATTGTCTTTTTAAACAAATGAAATAGCATTTGTTTCATAATTGAAGAACTTTTCAACATTAATACTGTTATTTTCTTGCTTATTACAGTAAAACTGCTTTGAAACACATGGTATTGTATAAAGTATAAATAAATGTGACTTGACTAAGCACTTCGAATGCATTTTTGATCTTCAAAATATTTGATACCACTAACCTGGTAAACTGGCGAATCCAGTGACTAGTTTTTCCTCAGAAACGCTCACAGTATCAGTCCAGGACCTTCTATCACAATTTCATTTCCAGTTGCGCATCCTGATCGGTCGGAGGGCATCGGATGCTCGTAAACTGTGCACTGTACCTTGGTGTATAATGTAGAAACAATAGAAATATGCATAATTAATGTCAAGGCAGTCCCCCTTCAAATACATCAGAAAGTAAATCAAAACAACAAAAAACATCCTTGCTATGATCCAATTGAAATTAAAGGATTTTATAGATAATTTTTTACTTTATTTTTGGCTGATTACATTTACAGTAATGCACTCTGGCTGTAACACACACAACCGTACTGTATGTGAGTTGATTTGTGCTATGCATTGGGGCATTTGAACTGTAATAAAAATAACCACAATTCTTAGCGAATAATCAGAATAATGAAAATTGCACGTAAACCGGAGTGAAAAGGTTTGCTCGTGTCATGTAACTATCTTAAGTCCTTACTCTGATTATTGGAAATAATCACATTATTGGTGCACATGTAAACATAGTCACTAATAATAATCAGAAATGTTTCTTGAGCATCATCATCATATTAGAATGATTTCTGAAGGATCATGTAGACTGGAGTAATGATGCTGAAAATTTAACTTTGATCACAAGAATAAATTACATTTGATAGTAGCCTATATTCAAATAGAAAAGTTATTTGAAATTGTAATAATATTTCGCAATATTATTGTTTACTGTATTTTTGATCAAATAAATGCAGCTTTGGTGAGTGTAAAATCAGCCTGCTGTGACAAAATATGAGATTGGCTGTTAATTGAAACACAATCGTGAGCACGTTCATGAACAGAAAGGTTAGAGTTGTAGGCTAATTGCGGTTGGATTTCCAGATCTGCAGATATACTTCACTCCACACAAGAATCGGTGCGTGTCTTTCATATCTCACCCACCGGCAATGTCACCGCATAAGTCAACGAGAGATGGCCCATAAAGAACAATAAGCTTCATTTGCAATGCAGATGCTTCTGGTTTTCACCGTCTGTGGAAATATGACATATTTTCGGTTCATCCATAAAGGGTGAGTGCGCTGTATCTTGTTAGCGGATGTTGTCGTGCGCTTTTGAGACGTCTATCTCTGTCCTATACACACAGTTCCAGCAGCTATCAGTCTAATGAGATATTTATTGTGCTCTTTTATGGGCAGCTTTGCATGAGGAAGTGCTGTTTTTATTGGAACATTCCTGCTCGGCATTAATGACACCTTCGCACTCCTATCCGCTTTGAGCAACGTTTGAACCTCCCCATTAAACGGCCGACCTTTGACCCCAGGTTCACCCAGCCGGTGTGCACGTTCCCTCTGCTCCTGTTCTTTCGGCTTCAGGAGAGAGAAAAGGCAGAATAAAGAGAAGGAGTGATTATCCTTTCAGAAGTCTTGCCTGCTGAAAAGAAGAAGAACCTTTATTCCGTAATGTCAGACGGTAGGAGGGTCTGGAAATCATCCTTTGATGAGTTTAAGAGAGTAAACACTTCACGAGTGTAAATATCTCTACTTGGAAAAATATACAGCATTACTTTATACACTGCCGGTCAAAAGTTTGGAATAATTAAGCTTTTGTGTGTGTGTGAGTGTGTGTGTGTGTGTGTGTGTGTGTCTGTGTGTGTTTTGAAAAAAGTCTCTTCTGGTCACCAAGGTTACATTTATTGGATCAAAAATACAGTAAAACATTTGAATTTATTGTAAAATGTAATTTATATCCTGTGATCAAAGCTAAATTTTCAGCATCATTACTCCAGTCTTCAGTGTCACATGATCCTTCAGAAATCATTCTAATATGATGATTTGCAGCTCAAGAAACATTTCTAAATTATCAATGTTGAAAACAGTTGTGCTGCTTCATATATTAGTGGAAACCGTGATACACTATCATTCATACGTTTTGGGTAAGTCAGATTTAAAAATAAATAAATAAATTAATACTTATATTCAGCAAGGACGCATTAAATTGATCAAAAGTGACAGTAAAAACATTTATAATGTTACAAAAGTTTCAATTTCAAATAAATGTTGTTCTTTTGAACTTTCTATTCATCAAAGAATCCTGAAATGTATCATGGTTTCCACAAGCAGCAACATTGCATAAATAACATTGATAAAATTGCTAGAATTGAGCACCAAATCATCACATGTAGTGTTGAAAATGAAGCCAGTCAGTATATTGTAATTTCAGTAATTGTGTTTGTGGTTAGTGGGAGTGGTTACAGTCAGTGTGATGAACATCACCTGTGGTTCCTCTGCTTGGACACCTGAGTAAAGCTCACCAAAACACCAGCTGATTCACTGAGACTTCAACAATGAAGAAAAGAGTGGTGTTAGTGAAGAGAAAACATCCTGCAGCATTTGAGACACTTGATGTTATAAAAAGCATTCATACATGAGCTTAAGTGTCCAAATACATTCTAGGGAAGTAGACAGAACAACATGTAACTAGAAAATTATTAGCTTAAAGGCCTACAGAAGTGCCTTGAAACACGCAGCATTATTCAATGTGTTGACGTAATTTCCATGGAAAACATATGTACACTGTCTGAATCGTTCCCTATCCCCTATATAGTGCACTATGTGCCATTCACCATGTTGAAACTAGTAAATGTGTGAACAAGTGACTGGTTTAAGCCACAGCATCAGCATCTATTTATAATTTAGGGGGCATGGCTTCAGATTCTAGACCGCATTTGATTGGACAGAAAATCTGATGAGAAGCTGAAGTGCAGCATGATGTCATCAAAATCATTGATCATACTGGCGTAAGTGAGAGACTAAGTTTTGAATGCACACTAGCATATAGATATCATTAAGGCTAACATATTCATACTAAAAGCCAAAAAACATGAATTTTGTACCTATTGGGTACAGATTACTTCCACCTGTGTCTAGTTCAGTTCTCGGTGTACAGTATAAGTACTGCCGTTTTTGGTTCAGTTCAGTGTCAGTTATCGGCTTTATTAAGTGTGGTTCGCCTGTGTGTTCTCCTGAGATTCTACAGTGCATTTCTGTTCGTGGATTACAGACTATTTAGAGTGAATTCCTTCACCATCCGTGTTGGATTTCTCCCACAACTGTGACAATGTGTCTTTTTTTCCCAATATTAAATTCCCAGTATAATGTGCAGAGTCAACCGTTAGTAACCATTAGTATGTTGAATTTCTAAAGTGTGTAACATTTTTAAAAACATTCAGTCAAAACTGCAGTACCTGTTTGTTTGATCAATTGAAGACAAGTGCCAGCAGTGTTTGGGAAACCTGTTAGAAAACAAATATTATCATTATTATATACTGAACGCTTCATTTGGTGCCATTATTGACTAAATAATTAGACACTTTGGCCAATTTAAATTAGTCTTATTGAGAATCGAAATACTGGTTGGTTCCTCCACAGCACATCATACATGATACCTGCATCTAGCCCATTTACAACAGCGGTTCTGCATCACTTAAGTCAGTTTGTAAATGGTCAATTTAAACAGCTTACCTCTTACAAAACATCTTATAATCAACAGAAGATCCACTTTAAACATGTACAAGATACAAAACACTATATTTAGCATCATCTGTTAAGCTCGCGGAGTAATTTGAATCAAATTGAATTAAACATAATCTCTGTTGGTCACAAAAAGCAAACAGCAGTCTAGAACCAAAATGGTGCTGTAGCTTTCTAAAAAACAAAAAACACTTAGAAATTCCCACCCTGTAAAAAAAAAAGACTTCAAATTTGTAAATTAAATAAAAAACAAAAACAAAACAAAAAAACGCTTACAAAAAAACTCCAACTCTGAAAAAAAGAAAAGAAAAAGAATTCAAATTTGTAAATAAAACAAGATATTTGGATTGGATATTATTTTAGTCTTTCTACTTCAAAATGTCCATGTTTAGTTCAATGTGTTACTTTCTGATTCTTTGTAATCATTTGTGAAATTTACAAGCAATTCCTGAGAAAAACTGTTTCAAAGTAAATCCTCTGCCAATTTAACAATCAAGAAACACAGTAACACTTTACAATAAGGTCCCATTAGTTAACATTAGCTAATGCATTAAGTAACATTAACTACATTATTTAAAAAAAAAAAAAAATGTTAGTAATTGTTAGCTCGGGGTCTATTAATAAATATTAACAAATACAAAATTTGATTTTAATAATGCATTAGTAAATGTTGTTTAATCAACTTCGAACATTGTTTGTTCAGGGTAGAGTAATTGTACACACACAGAAGACAAATATAGCATGCAATAATAATGCAACACGTTTGGCAACGAGCTAATATGCATGAGACCACATGATGAAAGTCATGCATTCAATAACATGACCTTAACATACGATCATCCAGGAATTGCCTGAAACCAAGGAGAAATGCATTAACAGTGAGAAGAGAAGAGAAGAGAAGAGAAGAGAAGAGAAGAGAAGAGAAGAGAAGAGAAGAGAAGAGAAGAGAAGAGAAGAGAAGAGAAGAGAAGAGAAGAGAAGGTCTCGGGGGGACGTGGGGTGATGTCAGCCTATTAAACTGATTTCACAGGTTCCCTTAACGAAGCCACTCGCCAGTAAAAGGGCAGGAAGCATCTCGTTTCACTCTTTTTTTTTCACTCTTCCCTTCAAGCTGGATGCATGTGAGACTTATTGAAAGCTCCTGACAAACAGGCGTGAAGGAGGGCAGCTGGTGGGGCAGCCCTCTCAGGACCCCAACAGCCCCGCCGGAAACGCAGGTGGTATAAAACAGCAGCCGTCAGTTCTTAAAGATTTCTGTTTCTCTCTCTCCGCCTTCAGCGCTCTCTGAGAAACACGATACGGACTGTTGAGATACTGGAATCGTACGGTCACGTCACCGTACGACTTGTTGCACTTGCATAACTTTGCTGATGTCATTTGTCCCTGGATACGACTGCATTCACTGCTGTTGACAAAATATCTCTTGAAGCATATTAAAGGAACAGTTCACCCCCCCCAAAAAAATTATTTCTAGCATAATTTACTCACCCTCAGGTCGAAACAAACCCTTATGATTTTCTTTCTTCTGTGGAACCCATTGACATGCAAAATGTTTTATTTGTTTTATTTCACAGAATAAACAGTCATACGAGGGTCAATAAATTATGGCAGAATTTACATTATTTGGATGAAACATTATTTCGTTTCTTAATACATGTACCTGGTGTCATTGAGTCATGTAATGTTCATACAGTGCATGTTATTCCAGAGAAAATGAAATCTTTTATCACACTGTTGCAGTGCCTCTGAAGCTCTGACCGTTGTCCTGATAGATCCACGTCTTTGACCTGAAAAAGACAAATGTGGTTAATGTGGTTAAAGAGCTCTAGTATTATATGTGTGCAGATTCCAGATGTATTTAAAGCAATGCTATAAAGTGTGATTTACATGTCCAAATACTTTTTAAGCCACTGTATCGTCACTCTGAGAGAAGATAAAAGTTCAATAAAAGTTCATTTATTTCAGTAATTCAACTTAAAAGGTGAAACTAATATATTATATAGAAAATTACATGCAAAGTGAGACATTTCAATCCTTTATTTGTTATAATTTTGATGATTATGGCTTACAGCTTATGAAAATATTCAAAATTTCTGATATTTTGAATTTGGGGTTTTCATAAGCTGTAAGCCATAATCATCAAAACTATAACAAATAAAGGCTTGAAATATCTCACTTTGCATGTAATGAGTCTATATAATATATTAGTTTCACCTTTTAAGTTATATTACTGAAATAAATGAACTTTTGCACGATGTTCAAATTTTTTGAGTTTCACCTGTGAAATGTATTGTTTATGCTGTTTCACTTTAAAACCTGGCAAACAATATCTTTAAAAAAGAGGCTGCAATTCCCAGTAGATCTTAAAACACACACACTCCTTTTGAGCCTCTACCATTTGTCAATCTTGGGAGAACTAAAAGCATCTAGCTTATACATCCCACAGCATTTCAACTTCAGAGACGGCCCTGTCGCGTATCTATCAAACAGAACCGATGTGACCTCTGGTTTGCTCATCTTCATCTGCGCTCCTTTCATTTGTACACGAGTCTCGGTTTTCTCTCCTCTCTTGCCAGGTCCCTTCGCTGGGACTCCTCAAACATATGTGAAAGCAGGTGTTCTGTCTGGTAAATTGAATCCTTCATTGCACGTCTTAACCACGACATCAGCGCACAGGTGACTCAAGCTTGCAGGTTCCCATGGCTGATGTTTGTGTCTGTGAGTTGTTGGTGCTGGAGACTCTCAGGGGTGTTGGCTATGGTGAAGCGTTCGTGAAAATAAAGCAGAGACTTCCCCGTGGACTGGTGCGCCATCACGCAAAACACAGACATACAATTCCTAACGCTTCGCAAAGAAGCTTTGTTGCTCAAATCTTCAACCGACACTCTTAAAAGTGTGAAATACACCAGTAAGACAACAGCAAGATTTTATGTGTGCAAAACAGACAATTACCTCCACACAGCTCATTAAATAGAGGAATGCATTATCCCTTTAAACCCTTTACTGTGCTGATTTCTGCCACTGTCTTAGTTGGAGGTCGGATATTTAAATGTCCAACTAGTTAGAGCTGACTGAGGCATTTGTGTCAGTGAGTTCAAATAATCCGCAGCACTTCAAATGAGTCCACATCCAACGTGACTCCTCACAAATGACAACAGAAGCTTGTGATTTGAGCTTTACGACGCAAATATGCAGCGTCTGCCAACTTACAAAGGCAGAGCGCTGTTTATGCTTCAGTAGGGATAAAAGAAAGAGTGTGTGATGGAGAGAGATGTGTGTGTCTGAGGGGGGTGCTCTTTGTTGTGATTGTAGGTGAGTAAAAGGGGAAAGCTTCTCATTACACGATAGATAGATAGATAGATAGATAGATAGATAGATAGATAGATAGATAGATAGAACAGAGCGATAAATAGATAGAAAGAGTATTAGATAGATAGAAAGAGATAGATAGATAGATAGAAAGAGAGAGAGATAGATAGATAGATAGAGAGAGAAAGATAGAGAAATAGATAGAAAGAGTGATCGAAAGAGGGATAAATAGAGAGATAGATAGAAAGAGTGATAGACAGACAGATAGCTAGAACAGAGCGATAGAGAAATAAATAGAAAGAGGGATAGATAGATAGATAGATAGATAGAAAGAGTATTAGATAGATAGATAGAAAGAGGGATAGATAGAAAGAGTATTAGATAGATAGATAGATAGAACAAAGTGATAGAGAAATAGATAGAAAGAGTATTAGATAGATAGATAGTTAGATAGATAGAGAAATAGAAAAATAGATAGAAAGAGGGATAGATAGACAGACAGACAGATAGATAGAACAGAGCGACAGAGCAATAGATAAAAAGAGCGAGCGATAGATAGATAGATAGAACAGAGCAATAGATATAGATAGAAAGAGCAATAGATATAGATAGATAACAGAGCGATAGATAGATAGATAGATAGAGACAGAATGATAGATAGACAGAACAGCAGACAGACAGACAGATAGATAGATAGATAGATAGACAGACAGACAGACAGAATGATAGATAGACAGAACAGCAGACAGATAGATAGATAGATAGATAGATAGATAGATAGATAGATAGATAGATCTGTGTATCGATCTGTCAAAAAGGAGGGATTTCACCATCTCAACTCTCTCAGCTGATGAAGTGCTGAGTTCAGGTACATGTGTGCTACAAATATAACTCACCCTCTATTTTTAACATCAGAGTGTTCGGATCATCGGGGGTCTCACATTTCAGCTGCACGTCACCCTGAAGAAACACAACGGATGTTATTGTACATTCTATAATGCGTGTTCACTTCTATCCGCCGAGATTCGCCAGATTCCCCCTCCTCCTGACACTCCGGGCACCTCCGACGCTCGCTATGCTAATGCTCCCCCTCGCGCAGACCCTGTTAAAACACCACAAAGACAGCCATTTAGACTTAAAAGACACATAAACAAAAAAGGAAAGGAGAAATATAAAAGAAGGGCGAAGAAATGAAAGTAGATGAAAAAGGAGGACGGGGAAGGGAAAATAAAAAGAGCACACGGCGCTCCGGGGGGAGGGTGGGGTTCGGAGAGGAGAGGAAGTCAATTATGCATTCTGAACCCTGGTCGATGTAGCCTCCGGGGACCTGGCTGCACACCTCAGGATCAGTAAATAATTGACAGATAATATTAATTGGCTGTGGATTAGTGAGCAAGTAGAGTATCGTGGCATTAATATTTGATCAGAAGATGATAGCGACTCCTGGCAGGGGCTGGGAGGGGCAGCTGGGCCTGGTTTGCTGATTAGGGCCCTGTAAAGGGAAGTGAGGTGGAGACGGAGCCTGTGCCATACAGACCACGCTGCAAACAAATTATTTACTTACTTGGTATTTTTGCATTGTCTTCCAGTACAAATATATATTTTTAAGTATGCAGTAACTTGAGAAGCAAAATGACATAAGGTTTTAAGTCTTTTTTTTTTACTGATTTTTTTTATATTTTTTGAGCGTCTCATGACTTCAGAAATCGTTCTAAAATGCTGATTTTGGTACAATCAATTATTAATAAGTTCTTATTATTATGACTGTTTTTGCCGCTTAAAGGACAAGTTCGGTATTTTACACTTAAAGCCCTGTTTACAGATCGTATCTGATGAAATAGAACGGTTAAGATTAAAATTTGGACACATGCTCCTGTCCCGAGAATTTTAGGTTTATTTCGCTTTTGTGGACCTATTTTGCCAAACGCGTCACACCCGTGATTCTTCCGTTGAGAGCTTGAATAATAGACTCTCCAGCCCAGTTGGTGGCGATAATGCACCTTTGCCAATTGCAAGCAAACCACGGGCATTTCATTGAATACACAGAAGAAGCAGAAGAAGAAGCGGCGGAGTAATACCGTAAAGGTGCTGCGGTCTCACAGCACGTCCTATTAAGTCAATGGAGTTGGACAAAAACTACGATAAAACCTGTTGGAATGCATCTTTTTCAGCGAAATAAACCTAAAATTCTCGGGACAGCAGCATGTGTCCAAATTTTAATCTTAACCGTTCTATTTCATCAGATACGATCTGTAAACAGGGCTTTAAGTGTAAAATACCAAACTTGTCCTTCAATATTTTTCTTTTCTTTTTTGCCAGCGACTTTTTTCACTAACAGCAAATAGCAATAGATTCTAAGAACGAAAAGTGACAGATTTCTATTCACACCATGTAAAAATAGCAGTATTTTCTTTGCAATAGGTTAAGTGTAAATAGTAGTTAGATACATTGAAAGGTTTTTGTGCATTAAAAGGTATGCAGTAATAACAGAGTGTAAAAGTTTATATTTATTTACATTTTTAAATGGATGCCACCTTATTGGGACAATACATTTACATTTACATTTAGTCATTTAGCAGACGCTTTTGTCCAAAGCGACTTACAAATTGGGACTAAATTAAGCAAGTCATCGTGAAGAGGCAAAAAACAACGCAAGAAGCCCTCCCTACCCTAACCGATAAACGCTGTATTATTAAACACACATTAAGACACTTTATTACTCTATTTTTATTGAAAATAAATGCCTATCCGATCTGAAATGTGATGGGAAAGAGGAGTAGAGCGAGTTCGGAAAAAGGCAGATTCGAACTCCGTCGTTTTGCATCAAAACTTTCCACCACGCGTATGTTGTCTGGCCCAATCAGACGTCAGTGGGCGGAGTTAGTGTAAATAGCCTCTGCCAACAAGCTGGCCTATTTGCACTTAGTGTTTTTTTTTCAAGATTCTTTGATGAATATATAGTTAAAAAGAACAGCATTTATTTAAAATAGAAATCTTTACTGTCACTTTTGATCAATTTAAGCATATTAGAATGATTTCTGAAGGATCATGTGACACTGAAGACTGGAGTAATGATGCTAAAAATATCTGCCAACGGGGTCAGAAAAATAAACTCTTTTTTTTTTTTTACACCATTGCCAAATATTTTTCTTGTTCCTTAAGTTTTGATGAATGTTTCAGAAAACAAGGCAAAAAAAAAAATGTAATTTTGCTTCTCAAGTAAACGTATCGTGATTTAAGAATGTTTAGATATTTGCACTGGGAAGCACGAGTAAGAAAATCCTTTTTTTTCCAGCGTATTACACACCAGCCCCCCTTCAGACTCACAGGGATGGAGAAACAGAGACGGTGCGGAGCATCAGACCAGCTCACCTCCCACTGGCAGCAAATTGCCAGCTGGATGATTTGAGAAGAAGAAAAAGATATCAGACTGACTTTCAAAACTACCTTTGCTTGTAGTTTCGGCATGACCGAAGGAGGTGCAGCGGCCCAAAACGTGTGCGAAAGAGGCTGGTTTTCCAGAGTGGAAGTCTTCCAGCACATGGACACCCGGCCGCTGAACTCCTGAAGGCTAATTAAAGCGCTGGAAGGAGTGCGTCTGTGACAACACAATGAGGAAATACTTTGGAGGGGGTGGGAGAGAAACACACTCGAGCCCCAGTCACAACAATACCCAGCTCTCCTTGCATCTACCATATGCTGTCATTTGTTCAGTCAAATCCCTTGAAAGTGACGGCGATTCCAGGCGGTTGGTGGCGTTTCCTCTGAGGCTTCGCCCCACAAGTCTGATCTAACGGTCCCCTGGGCCTTTCGCGCGCAGGTTTAGAGATGTCAGCTCTATGACGATCACATCACAGACCCAGCGAATATGCATAATCATAAGAGGGGATGTGTGCATGTCGTCCATGCAAACAAATAAATATTTCCTCATCATGCAATCAAATCACACGTTGCTGGTTTTGCATATGAAGAAGTGCAATATCGTTCAAAAGTTCGGAATAGTTAGGATTTTTTTTATGCTTTTGACAGAAATCTCTTCTGCTCACCAAGGCTGCATTTATTTTATCAAAAATACAGTAAAAATATTGTGAAATATTATTGCATTTTAGAATAACTTTTTTATTTGAATATATTTCAAAATGTAATTTATTCCTGTGATCAAAGCTGAATTTTCGGCATCATTACTCCAGTCTTCAGTGTCACATGATCCTTCAGAAATCATTCTAATATGATGATTTGATGCTCAAAAAACATTTTGTAAGTGAGAATAAGAGATTTTTTTAAAAAACATTAAGCAAGCTTCATCATTCCAAACTCTTGACCGTGTAAGTCTTAATTGATTATGAATCTATCGATCTGAAGAAGAAAAAAAAAAAGGGGAAAAAAATGAAACTTTGGTTATTATCAAGTTCACAAGGGTGAAAAGTACAAAATGTTCAATAAACGCAGTTATGTTTTCAAAATCTCATCACTGGGAGACAAACAGTAGTGCATTTTAGAAAATTATATTTATATTTATGCATTTGATAGAAGCGACTTACATTGCATTCAAAGTATACATTTGATTAGTTCATGCATTCTCAAACTCATGGCCTTAGCATTCCTAAAGCGCCATGCTTTACTGTTTGAGCTACAGGAATGCTGGACTAAATAATATGGACTAAAGTGACTGAGTAATTTTATTCCATCCTCTCTGAATAACTAATCCGAGTGGCTCTAACAGTCTCAGGCTTCAGCAGATCTGAACTCTGCGTGACACACGTTGCCTCAGCTGCATTTCAATTCAGGACATTTAATGGTCTCCTGGATGTCATACGAACTGAGAGACTTCGACATTTATTTGGGACTAACACACAAAGGAAAACCCTTGGAATTATGGAACATGAGTCTTTTTTTTGTTGCTTTCTTAGGAAAGTCAAAAACATGCCCTGAAACCATAATGAGGATATCCCAAGCTTTACACACAGTACATCTAAAACTCAAAAGGCCATTTAAGATTTTTGCATTTAGCAGACGCTTTTTATCCAAAGCAAAGGAAGAAAAGCAAATCGCCAACATTAGTCCACAACTAGATTATGAAGCAAGAGAAGAAGGGAAAGTAAATGCATCTTGAATTAAGAGTCTTTTGATATTTTCAATGGAGACCAAGACAAAACTACTAAGCAAAGTGATAGACCGCTGGCAACGTTTCCACAGATAGACGTGCCAAGGCTGAAAAGTCTTCTGTGGTGACGCCAAAACCAGAGATGAGCTAAACAGATCGTCTCAAGAGCAAGGCTTTTCCCCCTTCAATACTGAGTGGACAAACTGAGTGGATTCTCTCACTCATATCATCATTGTTTATGGCCATGTGGCATTAATATTCATACACGTCACCGTGCATCAAACCCCTCGTCTACTCTACACAGATGTCTCTCATTTGGATGACACCTCGAGACACTGTCAATAATCAACAGCTGACGAGCGCGACAGACTCTCCTTGCCAAGCACTGATCTCCGAACAGCAGATCCAAATCCCAAACAAAGCCCCTGGTTTTGTGACAGATCTGGAGACAGATCTGCGAGACTTCAATTCCCCCGTCTCACGTTCGCGTTCCCACAAGCCTCCGCCTCCGTCAAGTGCAGTTGTCAACACAAGGACACATGTTCTATGTCAGACCACTGTTTAACAGTGAGAGTCTGGTTTGGTAAAGAGCCGAGGCCACCGGTGACGGCTGAGGCCATCCAGGACAAAGGGATGGAGATGGGAATCTAAAGCAGACTGTGTAAGCGCTTTTGGGAAAGTCAAGCCCTGTAATCTCATTGCCTGATTTCATAGGGTTTAACCAGTCATTCCACTGAAAAAACGACCACTGTGTTAATCCTGGATTGGGGCGCCAGGTCTTCAGTTCTGTGATGGGAAACAAGAAACAAAGCACACATTTAGAAACATGCTTGAGTCAATGGCTGGAAGACAGAAAAGGAGCATGACAAACTTGAGTCAAGTCAAGTCATCTTCATTTATATACATCATCTACAATGTAGATTGTTCCAAAGCTGCTTTACATTGATAATAGGAAATTAAAGTAACAGAGATTGTTTTGGCTTTATAGCAGCTCTAGAATAAAGCTATTGTCCAGCTAAAGTTAGTTTGATTGATTCACTTCCATCGCAACGATCATTAGTTATTACCTTGAATGGGTGCATCAATAAGTTTGGATTTTAAGAAAGGTCCTGTTTTCACATTTGGTATTAAAGGGTTAGTTTTACTCACATCCTGGTGTATGACTTTCTTATTTCAGCCAAACACAATCAGAGTTATATTAAACATATCCTGGCTCTTCCAAGCTTTATAATGGGAGTGAATGGTACCTTGTGTTCTGAAGCCCAATAAGCGCATCCATCCATCATAAAAGTAATCCATACGGCGCCAGTGGGTTAATAAAGGCCCTCTGAAGAGAAGCCATTCGTTTTTGTAAGACAAATATCCATTTATAAACTTCATAAACTATAATCACTGGCTTTTGGTAAAGGCCGAAGTTTAGCGAGTCTAGCTCTGGTGGAAGAGTGACCTCTGACCCAACGCATGACGAGTGACCTCTGACCCGACGCATGACATAGGATGTAGGAGTAGCGTAAGCTTAGATGAGAGTAGCGGTTCAAACAAACAGGGCTGGGCAAAAAACTCAAGCTCCTCCCATATTTCTCTTAAAAAACTCTCGTTTTAGACTTCTAATCCGTGACCGGTGTTTTGTTTTGTTCTATGCTCTGCGCTTCCGCATTCATCAATACGTCATGCGTCGGGTCAGAGGTCACTCTCACTTAATATTCAACAATATTATTGATCTGCCTGCATTGACACCATTATATGAGAACTGAACTGAACGATGGCATCACTGTTTTCTCCAGAGCGGCTGTATATATAAATTAACTGAATTAATAACTTTTTTCCCTGAACTTACTTAAGCTGGACTTATGAAGCTATTTTCTTCAAGATCTGCTGTCCAGACGAAACAAACTTTGTTGCATTATTTTCCTGTTATCACTGTAAAGCTGATTTGAAACAATCTGTATTGTAAAAAGCGCTGTATAAATAAAGGTGACTTGACTCTTCCGCCGGAACGTTACCGGAAGCCAATGATTATACTTTATAAAGTCATGAATATGGATATTTTTCTTACAGATACACATGGCTTCGCTTCAGAAGGCCTTTATTAACCCCTGGAGCTGTATGGATTACTTTTATCATGGATGGATGCACTTTTTTGAGCTTCAAAATCTCAGTTACTATTCACTCTTGGAAGAGCCAGGATATTTTTTTTAATATAACTCTTTGATTGTGTTCGGCTGAAAGAAGAATGTCATATACACCTACTGTAAGATGGCTTGAGGGCGAGTAAATTATGGGATAATTTTCATTTTGGGGTGAACTATCCCTTTAACTTTAGAAAAACTCTAGAAATAAAACATTTGTTAACATTAGTTAACTGCATTAGTTACCCTGAACTACCAGTAAAAAAAAAAAAAAAAAAAGCCTAAAAAAAATGAATTTCTACATTTACTAATACTTTATTAAAATCAAAAGTTGCATCTGTTAATATTATTTCATGGACGTGAGCTAACATGAACTAACATTAGTTTTATTTTTAATCATTGTAACAAAGATTAATAAAAACTATGACACATGTAATGCTCATTGTTAATGTTCATTATTGATGGAACATTACTGTAAAGTGTTACCTTAACATCTGTCCATTTGATCTGATTAGAATCGGACAGCAATAAATAGGTATAAATGGGGACCAAAATGCGTTGGAAAACTTTTGAGCAATAATTCAATAAAATCACAAAGAGGTTTTATATTTTGCAAGATATGCACACTTGAAAAAAAAAAATCATATTCTTTTGTATTTTTGTTTTGTTTTCCATTTAAAATACATAAAAATCTTTAGTTCAAGACAAGCGGCACTCTATAAAATATTAAGACTTGTTTTCAGAGACTGTATCTTGTATATATATAAGTGTATTTGGCCTTTTTATCCCACTTGTTATTAAACTTGTTTATACTTAAAACAAGGGGGAAAGCCTTCAATACAGCAGGACAAAATACATTTACATTTATGCATTTAGCAGACTTACAAAAGAGGAACAAAAGCAATTCATCAAAAACACAATTATATTCAAGATACAAACTATGAAAGCAACTCTTAATATTTTATTCAGTGTTGCTGCAAAAGAAAAAATAACTGTTGTTTCAAGGATCTTTACATATTTAAACTAATGAAACAAATTCTACGAATTAAAAATTACTATACGCACGCAGTCATTTTTTTGCAATGCATCATGAGAAGCATGCACATGCAAAGCTCATTAATGCAGGTACTCAATTTAAATGAGCGTTCTGCTTAAGACATAATTTTTTTATTTGCCTGTGGACATTCGTGTGTTTTATCATAGTGACTAATGTATGGTTATGAAATCAGTGCCCCTCGAAATCACAGATTATGTCAAAACCAGAAATAAAATTATATTATCCAGTATAGCAATTCTGACATGTAGATACATGACACACACACACGCACACGCACACACAAACACACACACACTCGTGTATCTTTATGAGGACATTCATTGACACAATGCAATCTCTAGCCGCTTACCCTAACCTTACCCATCACAACTAAGTGCCTAACCCGACCCCTGACCCTAAACCGACCCTTAACCTAATTATAACCTTATCCCTAAAACCAAATCTTGACCCTAAAACAGGCCTTTAAAGGGGTCTCAGAAAGTGAGGACCGGCCAAAATGTCCTCACTTTACTCTCTTTGTCCTCACTCCAATGGTCTAAAACTCAAACTGGTCCTCACAAAGATAGTTGTACAAGTACACACACACACACACACACAAACCCTAAATATAAATGAAAGAAACAAAAACATATTAAACTCTCTTAATGAGCGAAGGTAAATGATGGAAACAGCTCTTTAGAATAACACACTTTGAACACTTCATACGGCAGCATCCACGTTTTGCCATTAGTGTTCAGGAGTCGAGGACTGACAGCTCATTTCACTGGAAGCTATGCTTTAACAATGTCAGTGATTAATACAGAAAGCCCATTCTCTGAAATGGCTCTTTAAATCTCAATTTCCTCTATAATATAACTTACTGCCAAGGATCATTATGGGTCATTTCGGAGCCACTCGAACCCGTTTGAAGTAAACATCATTAGGGAAACGTCTCTGTGAGTCTGATTACAGAACATCCTTCCATTAAAAGAAGGAGCTAGAACCTGCCATAAGTGGAGATTTAGTTATGGATGTTGTCTTAGAAATGACAAAAAGCACAGTTACATAGTCACAATAAAATAACTAGGATATATGAAAAAATAGACACAAATTAGAGGGTTGCTGAAAGAAAAAGCTCTTTGAGTAACACTATTTTCTCCCTAGAGGATCTTTCTGCTTTTAGTTAATGGAAAGCCATGATACTATAACACACATACACGAGTCAACAACAGCAAACCCACTGTATACTCTTAGAAGAAAAGGATCTATATAATTGAACCTTCAATGGTTCTGTCAAGCGCATCGGTTCTTTATTGGCATCGAAGAACCTTTCCATTGCGCACAAAGTTATTTATAGTGGAAATAGATTAGTAAATTGCAGGTATGATGTCAAAACCCGGAAGTCTAATTCGCAGCTGGTTCCTTTGAGATTTTCCTATGGGGTTTTATAATACTTTTTTTTATTTTTTATAAGTGAAATAAAGCCTGTGGTAAACATAACTTGACTATACTTTGACATTTTGTTCTACAACTTAAACAGCACATACTCACACACCAAGCTGTCTTATCTATTTACTTAAAAAAGTAGGCTACGTTCATCAAAAATTACATAACGGTTTCAAAATTCGAGTTTTCGCTATGTGTAATTCACGTTGTAGAACAAAGCATCAAAGTATCGTCAAGTTATGTTTACCACAGATTTTATTTAACTCATACATTGAAAAACCCCATAGGAAAAATCTCAAAAGAACCAGCGGACTAAAGAACCTTTTTCCACTGTTAAAAGCTTTTGTCGAGTGGAAAGATTCCATGGATGTTAAAGGTTCTTCATGGAAGCATCAGAGGCTCTGTTTACACCTGGTATTAAGATGCGTTTTAGTCGATCGGATCACAAGTGGACGACGCTAAATCCAGGTGTAAACAGGGTCTAAAACGTTTTGAGCTTGTCCACTTTCGACCACTTCCAGAGGTAGTCGAAAACACATTCGACCGGATTGCTTTCGTAGTGTAAACACTCATGTCGTCGAATGTGTTCGAACAGCCACAAAAGACCATCTTCTCTACACTTACTGACCTGATGAGTGAACATTATGGGAAGAGCGCTAGACAGACGGGATTTAAACTTTGTCGGCTGAAGTTTGGTTTGAAGACGAAAAACGTACCAAGCACAATGTTCTCTCACCATTCCTGATTTCTAGCACACACTCACAGCATTCAGCGTGGTCTTGTGTCAGTCAGAGCAGAAACTAAAGCTGATGCTCTCTGTTAGTTTTTCAATCGTCTCCGGTCATGTTCATATGTAAATTGCACGAGTCTATTTTGTCCATTAGATTGAAAGATCTGAAAAAGCCCATACATTTACCCACCCAGAGACCCTCCCCTCGAAGAAATCAGGACAGAAGTGATTGAAAGTGGACAAAAGAGATGGATTAAAACACCAGGTGTAAACAGGTATGAGTTTCCCTCGTCTACTTCCGATCCGATCGACCAAAACGCATCTTAATACCAAGTGTAAACAGAGCCTAAGGCCGTGTGTCCACCAAAGCGTTTTTTTCACGCGGCTGGCGTATTTTTTCAATTGTTTTCAATGGTAGCGCCGCGTTGTTTAAAACGCCATGAGCGTAACGAGGCGCTGAGCGTTTTTTTCACGCTGAAGTGCTCTGCGTTTTTTACAGATCGCCGAGAGTTGAAGAATGTTCAACTTTGGGTAAAACGCAGCGCTCATCACTGTCACTTTTTACCCAACCGTCCAATCACAGTGAAGGAGGGGCGGGATTAATACCACACCGTCCAACCGCCACATTCTGCTTCTACAACGTCAACAGACGCCAACAACTAGCATAATAACAGAACAAAATAATTTAAAACAAGAGCCAGAGAAAATATGTTACATTGTATCGACATTTTAATATAGAATCAGCACAGAAACAAAATATGTGTGAAATGAGATACTAGTAACACTTTTGCGGATATTCCGTATCATAACAAGCAAAACGTCTCAACTGAAAAAAATTCAGCGCTGCTAAAACACTCTCAAGCGCTCATAGCTAGGCGTTTTCAGCAAGAGCGCCTAGCGTTTTCAGCGCTTTGGTGGACACACGGCCTAAAAAAAGTGTCGAAACTTTTAGGTGATGCCGTCATGGGATCTGTTATGTATTTAGTTTTAATTAATTTAACTTTGTTTTAATTTTTTTTTTTTACATTTTATGAATTAAACAACCCGTAAACATACTTTATCACTAGAAAAAAAAATGAAATAACCCGTGAAACACGAAAGTATAAAGTAGGCTATATTTCTCCTTATAAACATAAGAACTCTAAGGTTCTATTTAGAACCCCATTGAATCTTTTTTTCTAGGAGTGTATTCCGTTACCCCGGGAAACACTCACAAGTTACAACAAACAAAGCAATAAGTAGTTAAAGTTTAAAAATGACGGCACAACTTTCACCCTTTTCAGTTCGTCCTCCTATATATATATATATTTTTTTTTTTACTCTGGACACCGAGAGGGAAGGAAGTCCTGTATACCTGTAGTCCATGGATACTAGAAGGGATGTGTTCTTGATCCGGCTTTATCCTTTGAGCTGGAGGGGGTGAAGCCAGCCAAAGTCCAAACTACACAAATTGAGACAACCAGATGACATCCCTGATCCATCCATGAGATGAACCTGCAAGCACACAGAACTTAGTTTCAGAGTCCTTTCATACAGATACACAACACATGTTACAGGTCTAACTACAGACCAGTGATGTCAGATTTGTGAACGAATCCTCCTTTTTGAGCTGGTTCTTTTAAATGATTCAGTTGAATTGATTTGCAAAGCATTCATTAGACACTCAACTGTGAGGTAATCCGTAAGGTAAACATGTTGACAAGAAAACATCTTATCTGAGAGCATGAAACTCATGGATGAACTAATAAAGTTTAAAACATGTATGAAATAATCAAAAAATATATACTGAAATATTAAAAGAAACTAATTTTAAATGCTGCACTGCATAATATGCATAATATATACAGTATATATATAATCTTAGTATCATTGCCTTATTTTCAAATCTAAATATATAAAGATTCTTAAATCAAGATACATTTAATGAGAAGTGAAATGAC
This sequence comes from Leuciscus idus, assembly GCA_021554675.1. Lineage (NCBI taxonomy): Eukaryota > Metazoa > Chordata > Actinopteri > Cypriniformes > Leuciscidae > Leuciscus > Leuciscus idus. Next base: position 34,277,785 of record CM038639.1, on the reverse strand, counting down.
TGAATATATTAAGTCTTGTTTTCAGAATTTTTTTTAATTTTTTAATTTTTTATGAATTGAGTTTAAGCGTAACACAGAACAAATATCTGCCAATGGGGTCAAAAAATTATCTTAATTTAAAAGGAAAGCAAGAGTTGTTTTTCTGATGACACTGCAGATATTTGTTCTTGTTTTAAGCATAAACTTAAGTTTTTCATAAAACAAGCCTTAATTATCTTCAGTCATTTGCTTCTCAAGTCAATGCATCTTGATTTAATAACGTTGAGATATTTGTGCTGGAAAACAAGACAGAAATACTGAGTAAGGAAATATTTTTTTTGCAGTGTGGAAACTTTGTATTTGCTATGAATTGTGCATTTTTTAACCAGTTCTTTGACATGAATTGTCCAAATCTTAAAATTAATCATATCTCCTATAACTCCATTAAAAACGTAACTTCAATCTGTTCCGTGTCTTCCCAAAATGCACTAATTTATAGGGTGAGCATTTTTTAATCATTGCAATAATTAAATAATTAACTTTAAATTCATTACTTTACATTGTTATATGTACATAATTAATTTACTTATAATATTGCAGATATGGTGTTTAAATAGCCGGTTAAAATCCAACACTGTAAAGATCCAGTAGACACTGACTAAACTTTTAAAGTCTGTGGGAAATGTTGCTGTCTGGAGGTTGCTGTCCACACGTGGGCTTTAAGCGTGTTTTTCTGTACGTACTGCATCCAGTGCCTCTGTGTGTTGCACTACACGGTCCCAGTGCGCTGGTTTCCAAGCAACACATGTACACAGGGAGCGTCGTCCGTTGGCGTCTCTGAACTGTGTGGAAACTGTAGGATGAAGTGAAGAAGGCAGCAGCTCGAGTTTCAAAGTAGAACAGAAAATTATTAAAAATGACTGTGAAAACGGAAACTTGCAGTTGGCCAACGCAGTCCATCGCATTTCAGCGTTTCACTGCATAAAAAAAAAAATGTATCTTGTTTTCCAGTACAAATATCAAAAAATTCTTAAATCAAAATGTATTTACTTGACGCAAAATTACTTAATGTCCCCTTGTAGTCAATAATTGTATCCCTTAAAACTCATCTTTGATCACCAAAATGACATATTTAAACCTTTCTTCCTTGAAAAAAAAACTACATGTCTTAAAATAGCTTGATTGTAACTCGACACCCTTGCCTCATTTAGTATGCACGATTCTATGAATATGCAAATGAGCCCCGCCTCCACTCACTCACTCAGCTCAGAGATCCACTGGTTGACGATCACACGTTGATCTGATTGGTTACAAGGTAGTTTGTGACGTCAGAAACACCAGCGATTTCAGAGACTGGAGAGTTTTTGAGACTGTCTTTGGTTCACTGCAGTTTTAAGGAGAAAATACTCAGCAATGGTGTCGACTTATGAATTCACACATGGTTTGTCTTAACGCATATTAAAAATAACACATAGACATATAAACAACATTAAAAGCTTGATTTTCACCACAGGGGGACTTTAAGATATTAAGCGTTTAGTGAAAAAAGATCAAAGTGAAGTGGGTTTATGCTAGCCAGGTTAAAACCAGACCATTCTCAGTAGTAACTGAGTTATGGTCTGGCAAAGCTTCATTAATAACTCATTTCCAAAGGGGCGTCACCAATGGACGTCGCTCAAATGCCTCTGGGCGCAATTGGATAGACCTAAAACCAATCAGAGCGATTGTGCGTCATCGTGTAAAGCCATATGCTGCGTCCCTAAGTTACACTACGCCATAAAAGTATGTACTCTTTTTGTGAAGAAAAGGTATTTACTTTTGAATGTGTAGCAAAAAAGTAGGCAAGCTTTGGGACATACTACTTCGTCATCTTTATCGGACGGATCTGTCGCGTGCATCCTGTCACGTAAACTGCCCTGTCAATCATCTTGTCAAAATCCTCTATTAAATCTAATTTAATTTCCTACCGTTTCGGAGAGAAATGTAGTAGCACGTTCATCTGCCAGTGGGTCTTTCATGGAGACTGTCCTCATGTGTTTGCAATTTGAATATAATAATGCATTTAAAAGTTGCTGCGCTTCACCAACGGACGTCGCTCAAATGCCTCTGGGACGCAAGTGGATAGACCTAAAACCAATCAGAGCGATCGTCATCGTGTAAAGCCCGCCTCAACGTTTCTGATTGGTGCCTCGATTTGGACGGATTAGAAATCGGCTTGAATGAGATCTTTGCCAGACTACTTGCAGAGCAAATCTAAATTTGCTGGAAGTTTGTCTGGGTTTTCCCAGGCTAGGTTTATGCTTGAAACAAGACAAAAATCTACTATTGAGGTATGAAAAATAATCCCGTTTTCCCTTTTGTGTTAAGTTTTATTTTCTTACCCCACTTACAGATATTTTGTCTCGTTTTAAGCACAATTTTTTTTTTGGTTGATTTTTAAGTGATTTTGCTTCTCAAGTACAAGGTTTCAGCAGGTTTTATGAACTTTAATTTAAGACTAAATATAAAGACCTTTTTAAGACCAAGTAATTGAAAGGGAACACAACTTGTCAATATGGTCTCTAAATGTAAATGTCTGTAAATGCAAAAGCAAAACTAAAAGAATTATTGGAAAACCGGACAAAAATGGATTTTCATTATAATAGATATTCATTTTTTGCAATGCATGCAACATTTCAAGCATTTAAGACTTTCTGCTCTGATTTAAGGCCTTACTTCGAGTGAGGGTGAATTAAGACCTTTTTAAGACCCGCAGAAACCCTGAAGTAAATGTACCTTGATTTAAGAACGTTTCGATATTTCCAATGGAAAACAAGACAAAGATACTAAGTAAACACGAAACAAGACACGTTTGCAACACTGCACATGGTGTGTTTTCATTCAACTGATTTTCCTAAGCCATCTCTTTAGACACAAGCAGACTGGAGCTGACAAGCTAGCGCCGTGTCAATCACACCAGAGGATGTTCTCTCGGCTTGTTTTCTTCCTGTTCTGATCCTCAGGGAGTTTGCACTAACCAGCATGGCCCTGGGCTTCCTTTCAGGGGCTGAGGGCCTGGAGTGCTGCTGCTGTTTTGCAACAGAGACCATACAAAACCATACAGAGCTGGACCGAATTACCAAGTCAACACTGAAGAGTGCTTCTGTTTGGAGTACAGCTCCAAATCTGGGATTCTGCGGCTCAATCCAATTAACCGCAGCATGACGAGCACTAATTTAAAAACAAATGCAAATCAAAAGCAAACAAATACAAAACAGAGGGAAAAAGTAAAGAAAACATCCCGTTGAAAGAAATCATGCTACTAATCTGGAGTTAATGTGCATTAAAGCAATATTCTGTGTTAAGTGCAATAAAGCCCAATGAGCAGCAGCTGTGACGTGCCGTCGATCACCGAAAGTGATTTCAACTCGTTTCTCAGTTTGTAAAAAGAAATTAAACAGTGTTTTAAAGTCATAAAGTCGCTTGACAACTATCCATAAAGTACTGTTTACATTAAATCAAGTAATTCAATAACACATGCAAGTTCATCCACATAGTAAAAGGATAACACTTTAGTTTAGGGTCCAACTCTCACTATTAACTAGTTGCTTATTAACATTAGTTACAAAATTTCCATATTGACTTAAAATCTTAAGTAATTTTAGATATTTGTACTGGAAAATTAAACTACCGTGGAAAAATATCTTCCTTTTTTGCAGTGGGATATTTAAAAAACAAACAAGTATTCTTGTTATAGCATTTACATGAGTTACAAGAATCAAACTTTAAGACTACTTTCTCTGGTCACACTTTAGATTAGGGTCCAATTATCACTATTAACTAGTTGCTTATTAACATGCACATTTCTAGGATATTGGCTGTTTATTAGTACTTATAAAGCACATATTAATGTATTTTTCTGCATGAACATATTCTAGAATACATTAATCTGATTCCTACCCAATACCTTAACTTAATAACAACCTTACTAACTATTAATAAGCAGTAATTAGGAGTTTATTGAGGCAAAAGTCGCAGTTGATAGTTAGTTGATAGTGAGAATTGGACCCTAATCTAAAGTGTGACCAGAGAAAGTAGTCTAAAAGTTTGATTCTTGAAACTCATGTAAATGCTATAACAAGAATACTTATTTGTTTTTTAAAATCCCAGTGCAATCACTGCAAATAAGGAAGGTATTTTTCCACAGTAGTCTAATTTTCCAGTACAAATCTAAAATGATTTACGATTTTAAGTCTTGATCAAACATAAGTGAGTTTATGCCTCAATCAAGAAAAAATATCTGTCCGTAGGTTAAGAAAAAACGGTAACACTATTTCGATAGTCCACTTTAGACATTCTACCAACTATAAGTAACTTTGCAACTACATGTCAACTAACTCTTATTAGAGTATTAGTAGACTGTCTGCTTAATATCTGCTAACTCTTTATTGTGATGGTCCCTCCAACAGACATTCTACTGACTATAAGTAACTTGTCAACTTATTCTCCTAACACCTAACCATAACCTAACAGTCTACAGACAGTCTACTAATACTCTAATGAGAGTTAGTTGTAGTTGAAAAGTTTCTTATAGTTAGAGAAGTGTAACCGAAAAAATCTTGTTTCCCACTGATGGATATTTTGTCTTGTTTTAAGCACAAAACTCAAATTTGATTTGTACTTATAAAGCACATATTAATGCCTTATTCTGCATGACCATATTCCACATCTCACCCAATACTTAAACTTAACAACTACCTCACTAACTATTAATAAGCAGTAATTAGGAGTTTACTGAGGCAAAAGTCGCAGTTAATAGGTAGTTTTGATTAAACTTAAGTGAGTTTACGCCTAAAACAAGAAAAAATATCTGTCTGTAGCTTAAGAAAAATCTTGTTTCCCCTTTAAACTAAGTTAATTATTCTTACCCCATTGATATTTTGTCTTGTTTTAAGCACAACTCAAATTTTTCAGAAAACATTTTGCTTCTCAAGTAAATGTATCTTAATGTACGATTTTTAATTTTTTATTTAGATATTTTGAATGGAAAATAAGACAAAAATACTAAGCAAAAAAAAGTTTTTGGCACTGATTGCCCTTTAAGTTCTCCAAATGTGTTACTGAGGAACGGGTGCAATTTATTTTCCATATTAATCTTTTTAAACAGCACGTCTCAGATGCTGTTGACAGAACTGAAGTATTTAACCCAGAATATTCCTTTAAAGCAGAGATCAGTCCCCTTAAACAGTCATGTTAAGACATTGGCTGCAATGACAGGCTAAATCTCAGAAGACAGAGCAACACTCGGAGCTAATTAACCCATTAGACTCAAACATGTTTCCCAACATGCACTTGAGATCAGTTCCTATCAGAGTTTGCCAGCGGAGAGGCCCTTTGAAACGGAGCCTCTCAACTCTTCTGAAGAGCGTCCCAGACGGTTCCTTTGGTATTTTCTAATAAAAAACATCAACGTTTCCTGTGCATGAACGTCGGTTTGTAAACCACCGGGTTCCCACTTCTTCCTGGTGGTCATTTAAATAAGAGGGTGACCTAAAAAAGAGCCGGCGTGACTCATGAAGACGTGGGAGAGGAAAGCATGACTAAGATGACTGAACAATATCAACCACAGATGAAAGTGTCTCGGCTTTTTATTCGTTACCTCAAACAGACTCCAGTCTGGAACGGACCTCACCAAACACCTCCAGAGTGAAAAGCCACAAACCACGCAACAGATCTGAGCTTTAACAGCTTTCCTTAATTGCACTGAAATGACAGAATGTGAGAAATAAGACAACAGAAATGCAATTAAAATAAGACTTAGTTCTGCCAAAAAATCTTTCACTTACCCTCATGCTGGTCCAAAGCATTTCTGAAGGATGTTCATGCTGCTCTTTTCCATGCAATAAAAGCATAGACTGATCAAGCTGCTAAAAGACAAAAAAAGCACCATAAAAGGTCTGAACATGAAACATGAAAAAGAGTTTCAGTGCATAAAAACCCCTTACATTTCAGTTTTCTTTTTAATTTGAACGTGTTACTTTCCATTTCTTTGTAATTATTTGTGACATTTACTATAGCAACTTCTGAGTTGCTTTATATTTTTCAAGTGGTATTAGACTGTGTGATTTCAGCAATCCTATAAGATCATTACATATCACACTGTACAACATGGGTCTAATAAACTTGGGTATGGCATGAACTGTATGTAGACTGTAAGATAACGATACCTATTGATTTATAGGCTGCGACGCAAGTTCGTATAGAAGAATAAAATGTCATCATGTGCAAGTGGCAAACAAATAGAGCAAGATGAATCGCACTTTGGCTACTGGGCTTCTTACAGTATGTGCGCTGAAAAAAAGAAGAAGTGAAAGAGGAGAATAGGGACGCAGTCATGGCTGGGGAAAAGAGGCCAACTGGGCATGCATTTTGCAAATGGAGCTTTTAAGTTTTAGCGCCATGTCAAGTTGATCAAAACACCATTTTATACACCTTTATATACTTTGTTTTAGTCCTTTTTAGAGCTTATCAAATGCTTAGGAACAAATTATGGATAAGCACATGACACATATTTGTTCATCATAGAAGATATTTAGATTTTTTTGCAGATTATTCAGGCTCTAATGACTTCCATAGTATTGTTTGTCCCCATACAATGGAAGTCAATGGGATCCAACAACAGTTTGGTTACCCACATTCTTCAAAATATCTTCTTTTGTGTTCAACAGAAGAAAGTCTTACAGGTTTGGAACAACTTGAGGGCGAGTAAACGATGACAGATTTTTTGGGTGAACTATCCCTTTAAGAGCAAGGCAATGGCCCTTTTTCTGCAGATGCTCTAAAGATCCTGACTGTAGTTTTTTTGTTTGTAAGACTATTCAGGTCAGTCTTGCCACGGGCGCCCCCCTTGGGCCTCACTAAACTGTGCTACATCAGGTGGCTTGGTGCAGGCTTTTTTTTTTTTTTTTTTTGTGGAGGTACCTGAACTGAACATGCCAGTTTCTATAAATGTTTGTAAGAGAAAAAAACCTGACAGGTAAAAAGGGCTTTTGATGGGATAAGGAGGACAGTGAGAAAGGGAGGCAGGCGTGCGTATGTGAACTGTGGTGCCAGGCCCCTGGTCACAATCGCACAGATTTGCATTCCACTCTAACAGGATATTGCCCAAAGTCCCCCTGAGGAGCTTAGTCGTCGTGTTGGACCTTAACTCCCAGTGTGTACCACATCTCTCTCTCTCTCTCTCTCTCTCTCTCTCACACACACACACACACACACACACACACGAATAGACACTTTTTCACTCTCTCCCTCCCTTTTCTTTCTCTCACAGCTTAATCCCCTCTGTCTCCTTTCTTTCTTTTAGCTCTTTCAGTTTAACTCTCACACTCTTCATCATCTCAGCTGCTCAGCCCTCCACTCGTCTTCTCATGGTCCCCTCAAAAATTTAATTAGCTTATTGGCATACATCACTTCTCTTACTTGTGTTTACCTTCATTTTAAATCAGACACACAGAAAAGTTATAAGTAGTAGACGTATTTTGACAATTGCGCAGTAAATAGGCGACTGCAAAAATGTAGTTTGTTTATATTCTTCAAATGGTTTACTAAAAATGCCATGCATGCTATACACTTGCTTTCAAGTAAATTTGCATTTCCTGAAGGAAAGAGCAAGTGCTTGCAAGGCAGCAAAAAAAATGCAAAGGTGTGGCATTAACACTAGGCTTTGAGCATTTTAAATCACTTTAGCAACAGAAATATGGGATATTATGGCATGCACTTTTTCTTTTTAATCAATGATTCATCCCAAATATTAGGATTAAATTCAAAATCTTAATTTATACCATCTATTAGTCAACGTTCACCTGTGTGTTGCATATGAATGCAACACCCACTTCAAGCGCACCTATACTGTAGTTTAAGGTAAGCTTAGATTACCAAAAATAGACAGACTGAAATGATGTACAACAAAATGTTTAGCAGATTTTAAGTTAATACTAAAAAGGTTTAAAACCTATTTAACCCAAATAACCATGCAATATCAATACGGCACTACCTTGTATAAAACATTCTATGAAGAGAATTCAAAGAATATTGATATATTGTTGTATATACTCAATTCTTTTGATTAAGATTTTCTAGTTTAACAAAAACTTTAATATTTAAAGTTTAATCTTGTAGTGTACAGAAATTATGATAATAAAAAAGAATGTTACACTAAGTCAACATTTATTTTCAAACCCAACATGGGTATTAAACGAGGAAAAACAATATACACGCCATAAAGGCTACATTCAGCCTTCCGTCACGAAGGAAATGTGATTCAGAGGCTGCAGTCAATGTTTTTACGAGTTTTAATTCTATATACCGCCTTCCCTGCCACAAAACCAGCCCCCACGCAGCTAGTTGAGAAACAAAAACTCTCTGTCCTAGTCTCACACACACACACACACACACACACACACACACACTAATGCACAAACTCACTCCGTCTTTGTCTCAAACACAGAGCATCTGGTCTTGGGTAGGGCAGCATATGTTTTAATTTTGATTGACTCACCTGTCACCTATACTGCCCTCCTCATTGTTACCCCCTCAAACACACACACACATCCCCCCTTTTTTGCTCCCCGTAAAATACCTCTCCATTCCCCCCCCTCCATCCTGCCAAACGCAGGCCATTAACCATTTCCTACGAGCTGCTGGTAAAAGGAAGGAAACAGCATGCCAGGCTTTCACACAACACGCGGCGCTAGGAAAGTTGTGCGCCCTTGAAGTCCAGCGAGCTGGGGTAAAAGTCATGCTAATTGACGGGCGAGCTTAATTCAAATGAGCCCGTAACTAAAATCGGACTAGAAAGAGCGGGGCGACCTGCGATAGGGTGAAACTTTCTAAACCTTTCAATCGGCCCGCCGTCAAACCACTTTGATGTGCTCGACGCTTTTCATCAGTTTCCTCTCCGCGTATGAAAAAGGCATTTCAAGTACAAAGGCTCGTGAGCACATTTGTAATTTGTCTCCTCTTTCGAGAACAAATGGATGTGGCAAAAACCATTTTGCCTTGTTCTGGAAAAAAGAGATAGATCTGAATGAAAGTGCATATGAAAGGTGCGAGGCAGGAGAGAGCGGACAGAAAGAGAAGAGAGGGGGGCATGATCTCAGCCTGATTTTTCACTCAAGTCAAACCCTATTTCACATCAGGCTGTTGTAACACCTCGTCCGTGAGCCCTTCGAGAGAGACGGACATAAATGAGGAGGGTAGAGAGGTGAAAAAACAGGGGGTGATCGAGAATAAAGGTCCAAATCCTTGACTGTGAAAACTGTGGCACCGGGGAAGTGTATGAACGCCTTGTTTGGCTAATAACCTGGAGTCTTGTAAAATGTGAATGAGGGAGTCCTCGGAGCTTATAATTTCACACCCGTGAGGCAAGGGGAGATGAGTGTGAATTGAAGGAGAACAGATCCACGGCGACGGTTCCCCAGGCCGTCACACCGGAGAGGAGAAGACAAGACCGATGACACCTAGAATAAAAAAAGAGGTCTGGATCAGTCATCAAAACCCATACTGAGAGATGCAGCAGAGTCACAGTTACTTACCATAAACCACGCGCTAATTTCATTCAGAGATAAGCACTGTGACAAGCGTATTTACTTCAACCTGCAGATATCAATCACACATGGGATCTGTGTCACAATTGATCAACTTCTCAATGTAAATTTGATCCAAGCATTTTAAGATTGGTACAACTATTCCTGTAAGTTCAAAATATACTTTTTTTTTGGTATTATTATATTAGATGTAACATATTTTTTCTCTCCGCACACCATTGTGAACATAACAATGGATAAAAGTTGGAGCTGATGTGTTTACTTGAACCTACAGATATCAATCCCACATGTAATCTGTCTCACAATGGATCAACTTTTCAGTGTAATTTTGATCCTAGCATATTAAGATTTGTAAAACTATTCCTGTATGCATATTTTAAGGTCATTACAGTAAAATGAATATCTAAAGATTTTGTTTGTTAAAATATTTTTTCTCCACAGACCATTGTAAACATAGCAATGGATAAAAGTCAGGGCTAATGTGTTTACTTGAACCTACAGATATCAATCCCACATGTAATCTGTGTCTGAAGCTCTACATTTATACTTGCTTATTAAACATTTTCTAATTAATTAGATACTTTCAACTTCAACACTTTCGGCTACCAATTATGGTTCAATACTATCCATTTTGGATATTATCAGCACAAAAAGCAAAATGCAGATCATGTCAAAATTGCATTTCTACGAACTGTCTGTCAGGTCTTCATCTTTAAAGCTGAAGTGTGTAATTTCATCAGTGTTTCCCAGATTTATGTGCTGAAACAACTACACACAAGTTCTAAAATTGATTTCTCCGAGCAACAATTGGCTCAACCAATGGCGCGAGTTTGGGGCGGTACTATATGTTTGTCTGTCCAATGACGTGTTTGGGGGAAACCTGTATGAAAACAGGCATTATCTTTACAATTACAATAGGTAAAAAAAAAAAGAACAAAAAAAAGGAGCAGTATAAGCATGTGTGTGTATGCACTGAATTGCTGAGGTAGCTTTAATGATCATCATCTCCCTAATGATTAAAAGAAGGCTTGCCATCAATATCTAAATCTGCATTTTTGAACCATATCCCCCCCAAAAGAAAACTTCAATATCTTTTTGATCTTGCTCTGTTTTAATTGTGCCCCTGTATAAAAGGTATAAACAGACAGCTTTCGCTCTACACGTTAATGGGTATTTGCAGGAGAGAGAGGGGTGTGTGTGTGTGTGTGTGTGTGTGTGTGAGCTCCTCACCGCGGCAACCAGTGCTCTCAGAGGAGAACACTGCTGTAATTATAAAAGGAACAAAGCACTGGAGACTAAAAACACATGAAAGGAAAAGAAAACACACAAGCCAATCAAGGCTCTCACAAACACGCTCTCTCATGCACAAACACGCACACTGATACACACATATTCACTCTTAGCTCTGCGCTTTGTCCGGCAAAGTTACATTACAAGCTTGTAATGATGCTTTATCAATCACAAAATGGCATTCAGAACAAATACATATCTGTATTTAAAGTACATTAGAACAGATCCTTAATTGATTGATCTAGTACACGCATCACACAAGAACCGATCAGACAGCCCTCTTAAACTGTCTTCTCCCAGAGGAAACGATAAAACCCTAAAAGCAGGAAGGAAGTCATGAAAGGAACAGGTCTGGATGAGGTGGGGTCACTATGATACACTCACACACACACTGGTTTTAGTCAGAGATTCAATGAACAACTACCTGGGTGTTTTCAACCACATTATTTGCCCATAATAAAGAGAGAGTTCTTGCAAAAATAAATGTTTCGCCATTCTTTGCTTACGTTCCTGTCGTTCCAAACCTGTGTGACTTTATTTCTAAGTCAATGGAGTCCAGGGTTGTTTAGACACCAGCGTTTTTCCAAAATATCTTATTTTATGATGAATGATGGCAGAATTTTTATTTTTGAGTGAACTTTTCCTTTAAAGCCTTAAAAAAAAAAATGTTAAAAAAAGTTGAAACCAAACTGGAAATTTAGCACAATTGATCAACTTTTTAGTGTATTTATGATCCTAACATATTGACATTTTTATGACTATTTTAAGATCACTAGAGTAAAATGTATTTTAATATATTCAGTTTTGCATACATCTCCATTTTTTTTAAAGAAAAAAAAGGGGTGTTTTTTTCCATGCACCATTGTAAACGTAGCGATATCACACGTCGGGGCTAACAGCAATGTTTTGTGTCTTTACCAGCTATGTTATGACTCCCTTGATGTTTTACAAGTGACATTTGGGTGTTGTGTGTTTGTGGGGGTTTCTGGAACGTTATATTCAAAGAACACTAAAACCGTTTTAAGTGTGCAAGATACAGGCGTACGGGGAAAACAGGCTTTTGACTTGAGTTCATGGTTTGGCACTGGCCAGATCATCCCTGCGCCATCCACTTTAAAACCACGATCAAACGCTTAAACGATAAAATCCTCTAAAGAGAGAAAAACAAACGGCGTCAGCTGTTTCCTCACCTCTCATGTACATGTGCTGCATGTACAGTGATGCACCCAGCAGTCGCGTATGTCTTCGTCTTCACAACATGTCATCTGTCAGTCAGACTTGTACGGCAGAGCGGGACAAAGAAAACTCAATCAGCCGCGGGAGCCTCTTTTTGTCTGCCAATTCTGGAACTTTCATGCTCCTTATTTGTCAGGTCAAAGGTTAAATTGCTGACCCTCCCTCTCATCCCCCCTCCCTCTCCGCAGCAAAAGCTCTATCTACAGAATCCCCATATTTACATGGATTAGACTTCTTTCACGCTGAAGAAAGAAATCTGGTTCATAGTCAAAGCGGCCCACATCGCCGGAGTGGCCACGTTATTCACCGCCGGACAATGACCATATTGTGGGGATCTGAAAGAGGAGGGGGGTTGGAGGGGAGTGCCCCGCTTTTGGCCCGAGCTGGAGCGGAGAAGCCGCCCCCCTCCAACCCCCTTCCCTTTTCGTCCACGGCAAAGTTCTGCGCTTGTGCCACTAGGCTCACAGGGGCAAAACCCCATCCGCTCTCCTGACAAGAGCAAACAAAGCATGCCCACTGTGAACTAGATGAAGATGTCAAAAGCTTTTAGGCTGGTGGGTGGAAGGGGGGGTGGGTGGTAAGACAAGGTTTAAACCAACAAAACCAGAGAAAAGGCCCTTTTCACTCCCATGGATAAATCCCACTAAGTCTACGTTTCCACATCAGCTTTACTTTCCCCCGACAACAATCCAGCGACTCAATAAAATGATCAAGAACAAATAAGCGAGGCCTTCGAGAGGACGGGGCCACCGGTTTAGCAAATAGACCATGCCGAGCTAATCAGAGGAGAACAGAGGAGCTGATACCATATAGACATTTGGGAAATTTACACAACATTAGCGTTCTCATCTAATCCTCGATGACGTCCTGAGCTGAAACTTCTACCAAAATGGGTGCAGCACAGGGTCAAAGTTCTGGAAGATGCTCTCTGCAAAAGTTAGAAAGACATCAGGCATTAGTATCAAGCACGTCACTTTGTTGGCGGAGTTATTTATAACAAAACGAGCTCAAGTTTCAGAAAGATGCTCACGTTAGAAGCGAGCATAGCATGTCACTATCATTTTCCTATAACTTGTTTACTTGCTTTATATGTAACCACACACACACACACACACACACACACACACACACACAACTACGCACAGGCGCTTTCACACTCTGTTTCTCCAGTGGTGTTGAGAACAAATGAGAGCTGTAAGATGTTAATTAGTGTTTCCTCCTGTTCGGCGGGCCAGGGGTCTGAATGAAGAGGTCAACACTATCTGTGCACCTCAAGCTTAGACAAAGACAGAACACATTGTCTTTGGCCAGCCAAGGCTTAGCACTGTTGTCGGAGAGGGAGAGAGGGAGCGGGCACATGTATGCTCTGGAATATTTTTGCAATTAAACACGGCTCTGTCCTTTTTTTTTATAGAAAGAAATCAAAACTGCTCGCCATCTCCACCAAGTTTCCTCTCGGTTGTAAATGGAGTCACTAGCTGTGATTTTAAAGACAGAATCCTTAAAGACAGTCTTTTTACAGCATGTTAGGACTGGATGTGAGCATTTTATGGATGTCAAAGATCAAACACTATTCATCTACTTCGGATCCAGAATCCTGGATCTGGATAACAGTGACATTAGCACGCACAGGAAGCGGGTTTTTTTGTAAGTGTTTACTTTTAAACACAGCCTTCTCTTCCAGGCCAACCAATACTGGGAAGTAGGAAGTATTTAAAGCGCAAAGTCTTGTCCCTTTTGAGGACCCACCATATAAAGCAGACCAGAGTGGAGACTATGGCCCATTCAGATGTTAATACATACACCATTCCACTGACTCTGATTAACTCCATGTGAGTTAATAGTTGCCCTGTTAACAAAGAGTTATCCTCCCATTCAAGTCGGCGGTATGTTTAGGAGGAGAAAAGCAAGGAGAGGGAACTTGTAGAGAACCTTTACAGTACAAGCCCCTTCAGGATATAATACAAGCTCCGTCTCCTCTGGCTAATCCAGCCCGCAGATGCTGGAAAGAAGCTCACTGCTCTTACAGGGACAAATAGTCAGAGAAAGGATGAAGGCAAACAAAAGAAATGTTCTCTTTTTTCCCCCCCGGGTCTAAACTGAGCCAGAGGTTCTCCAAAAGTGTGGGACAAAACCGAGAAGACAGGCTAAAAGCTTATGTTGCTTTGGAAAGCTCTTTCTGTGCATGTTTATCCTCATGAATAATGATTGGAAGAACAAACTTAAAAGTGTTTTAACGTCTCTCTTGGCTTTGTCCAGCATATTGCGGTCTGAGATTTAGGATATTTAAGTTGCAAAACAATCAATAAGACTCCAGGTAATTATTGATGTTTTTAAAGATCACAGTACACTTACTTTGGTCATATCCATTAATGAATGGGCATAACCTCACTTTAGTTCAATTGGGACAGGTGTTACATATTTCAGAAATTCAGCCCAAAAGTCCATGCTCACCATCTCCCCTAATTAATGTACACCCTATCCGCTTAAACCTCAGTTTCCTCTGTTTTTTTAGCCCCAGACTGACATGTTAATATCAGAAGTTGATGGCAGTGGCAATCTCGAGCTAATCTATAATCAATTCCAAATGGTGTGACTGTATAATGAGACAGCCGTTAATGGGCACGAGCAGAATGGTCACTATATCCTACATCTAATTGGTTTAGTTGCCATGCCCTCAGCCTTTAAAACATTACCTTTTTGAAGTTTGGATGTTTATAATGGCTTTCGAGACTCACTTTTCGTAATTCTCTTTGATACAATTCTGAGGCGACATCTCAAAACGGACGTTGATCGCGCGCTCCTCGGCTGTATTCACGAGCTGACGTAATCACACAGTTTAACTATCGCGATACCTGAACTAGAACCTCACTTTTTCACTTTTGATTACGCATTTGAAAGAGACATATGCTTTATTTCGATGTGAAACAGACTTCATACACACAATGAAAGTGTATATTACACTTTCATTGTGATCTCTTAGCTATGCGTGCAAACCCTTTTATTAGCAGTAAATGCCAGTAAAGCTGATGTGTAGGTCTACTATCTCTGAATCGGCTTAATCTTATTTAGACAAATTATTCTTTGATCTTGCATTGTGTCAATGCAATCTTTTAAAGCCTGGATGTCAGAACATGAGGAAACCAGTCGCAACAATATTTGGTCGAGAGAGAGAGAGAGAGAGAGAGAGAGAGAGAGAGAGAGAGAGAGAGAGAGAGAGACGCTGATCTCTCCCTATAATGCACTGTCTAATTAACAGGACTACAGACAGAAAGACTCGAGCGACGACCTCCTTCAACACGTCCATTTTTTCACGTTTCAAGTGATTTTCATCAATTACGCCTGCGTTATCTTTTTTTAACTAAAAGGGTGCATATAGGCTAGGTTAATAATATCCTAATAATAATAATAGCCTAATAATCAGTAGGCCTATAAATATGAAATAAGATACTAATGTTACGGTTGTTTCTCTACTTAAAAGTCAATCTGAATTTAATTTTCTCTGTTTTTCAAATAAAATAAAAATATTCGGGCAATACTCCAGCATAAATAATCGTTCCTCTCGTCCATCTTGAACTCAGCATCAGTCTTGTGTCCCCAGTTTCCGTTCTCACACCTCATCGGAAGAATCTGATTCAGACAGAAGGTAAAGGGCAAACCTTGAACTCATTAACAGGTTAAAAGAAGGGCCACGAAACAGCACTATCCATCCACTTTTAATTCAGAGCAGAGAGAACACAGCCGACAGATCACAACATTATGGTCCATTTTAGTCATGTCTCGAGCGTTGAGCCTATAGTTGTGCAAAAGGAATTTCTTTTACTTTTAACTTGTTTGTCTAATTCATTTCATTTTTATAAGGTGTTCTTTAATATAAAATATAGGCCTAGCCTACAAATTTTTTTTATTATTATTTTTTTTTAGCCCAGATTCCACGGATAAAAGATTAACGATCCGTTCACCGGCAGTGAGTCGGTAGGCAGTGTTGCTCTATTCGTTCGTGGCGAAAGAAAGCCCCAAATCTCAGCACAGAAATATCTGTGGTTTGATCAGAGCTGGATAGAATTATCACGGGGAGAGATAAAGGCGGCAGACAAAACGCGCTCGGTTTCCCTGGTGTTTGAGTACAAACCATATTAAACACGAGCTCCAGTTATTAGATCTGACTGAAACAGCACTGAGGAATATGAAGCAGAGGTTTATGAAATCAGAGACAGTGTCTGACAAAACAAATAAAGAGTGTGCGTAGGTATATTTCAGAGGTTCGACCTTTTAAAGAGAATTTTAAAGTGTCTGCTAAATTTGTAATGTTTTACAATGATTTTACGCTTTTATTGTTTTACACTAGGCTATTATTAAATGCAGTAGGCCTAAATGTAAAAGTAATTTTAGGGCATAATCTGTCGAGGTTTGTCTCACGCATTGCAAACTGTATAATTTGGTGTAAATATAAAGGTAAATGATTTAAAAGTTTTTAAACAAAACAAAAAGTTGTTTCTAAAATGTTTTAAATCTTATTGGCATATTTGATCATATAATGCATAAAGTGATACAAAATGACTTGTGATGTTTATGCACCACGCGACACTAATAGTAGCCTAATGGAAAGCGCGTGCACCGTGTACTGTTGTTATGGTTACCTCTCTCTGGCGAACTCCAGATTTGATTTCGCGACAGCTGAAAATAGCTGTGCAATCTAACTTGTAGTCGTACATTTCTGAAACGTTTGAAAACCTGCTGACGCACACAGCCTATTTGTTTGTTTGACTTCCTTATCCAAGCCTTAGCTAAAAGATGTGGTGGGTGGGGGTGCTAATTCATAACTCGCACACTGCCTATAAACGCTTCGTAGGGTTAGCTAGAAATGTTTTATGTAGTCTATTTTGTATGTATTTTGTCCTTTTCCGCATTTTTTTCAATTAGATTTGACAGATTCACGAAATATTTCGCACACGCAAGATATCCCGTACTGAAATGTTTAATGTATAAGACAGAGAGCGCACATTATTAATATGCATGTATTCAATTAAGGGTATTACACAGGATTTCATTTGCATAAGGATTTGGGAGCTTAACATGCCTTTTCATATTTGTGCAATAAAACTTTAATATTAACGCCTGCCCTTCAATGCCGTGGGTACTTTTATTAATAGTCTATCTGTCTTCTACACTCCTATTACTATTGGCTATATAGGCTACCATCGCTGTTCAGATCATCTTAATGGGCCCCAATCGCATGATTGCCAGGCCTGTGGCAAATTGTCACTGGTATATTTGTCACTCTACATAAACAGTAGCTGCACCTGTTTCTCTTCTGACAGCTCAGACCAGTGTGTCATTTTTTGTGTGTGTGGAAAGGATGGCGGGTATAGCCTAAATATTTGGATCAGCGGACAAAAGTGTGCTTATTGTAGGGATTCCCATGCAGGTTCCCACAATTGGAAATTATAGCACACTTATAAGTGCAAAAACAAGTTAGCCTATGTTAGGGGTCATCCTGCTGTTTTCTCTTGCATGTCCGACTTCTTATTAAACTGCTGTGTGATACAAACAATTGATGGAATTTACGCGAAAACAGGAATATTTTTGGACAATGTCACACATCAGTAATAGGTCAATTGTTAGAAAATGAAGGGTTAAATTTCATCATATAATTTTCCCCTTAAAGCTTTTGAATGCTTCAGACAAGCAGCGGTGACATCTCTTTATTCAATGAGCTGAACCCGTGTCATACCCTTCAAGAACATTACTAAATAGCTAATGACTATCGATTACATCCTTAAAATAGCTACTATGCCATCAGTATGAGCCACATACAATCAAAGGTCAGTTTTAAAGAATGTTTGTTAGTTTCTTCGTTTGCAGCACTGAGTTAAAATACACAAAATTCCCTGCGGTTACATTTCCCAGCACTGTGTGTGTGTGTGTGTGTGTGTGTGTGTGTGGAGCTCGAGATCTTGTCAAAAAGCCAGGTGTTTGTTTATAAGACACAAGCTGATAATGTGTCAGAGTTAATGCCATCCTTAATCTGTTGTGCTGCTCGGAAACACACTTACTCGCAGGTTCTTATTGGAGGATGCAGAAGCTTTTTGAAGATTAAACAAGAACCCATGACAATTTTTACAGTCTTATCTTGAGTAACTAACAAGCTCTTTTCTTATAGCTTCTTGAAACAAGTATTAGATTTAAACTGTAATTTTGTTTACTGTAATTTAACCATACACATTTTTAATAGGTTTAAATTTTTTACAAAGAGACTAAATATTACAATTTATATATTAGACAGAATTTCTGAGCATTTTCAGTATTACATGATTTCAAAACTTTTGCACAAAAACATTTGCACCGTTTTTTTCTTTCGTGCAACCTACAAAACCACTTAAATGTAAAGAGGAAGCCGAAAGCAAATAAGCCTGCTGTTCGAACAAAGTTTGAGTGTTTGTTATTAAAACTTTTATTCTTTAAAACTAGGCTATGTTTTTAATTTCACAATAGGCCTACAACATATAAAATCATTAAAAAAAAATTACGGAGCATCAAAGCTATGTTAACTCTGTCATGCAGTGCCATTTAAAAATCAATTGATATTTGCTTCGAACTCTCATATGTTAAAACACGAGTCACGTGGGGGCTGTATGAATTTGTCTCCCACTGGCTTGTTTCTGAGGTCCGCTGCTCTCTAGGGCTCGAAATTAATACTGTCTCGCCAATTAAGTTCAGAGCGCCAATTAAGAGTGCTTTATGAATTCTTAGAGTAAAAACAAATCCAAAAACGTAAATGAGCAACTGAAAACAGCATCGCAAAAATTTGTTCAAAATATCAAATAAAAGAATGTGTCTAAACTTTGATATATCGTCAACTAAATTGTATTTATTTCGTGCTTCTGTCCGTTTTTCTTTAGTGTCCTGCATGGTTCACATATAAGAGAAGTGGCTCTCTTTGCGTTGTTAGAATAATCACCTATTATTCTGGATGGACTGAATAAGTAAAACAAATATGTGGCCTTTTGGGATTTGGAAGCAGTGGCTCACAGCAGTCTATATGAGGTACAAAAGAGGGCGGCCATCAATAATGGATGATCCGAGATATTCATTGTTTTCTAAACACTCACCTCATAGAGATTTTTTTAAAGAACGAGTATAATAGTCTATATTAATGAAAGCTTATTTTAGGAGTTTTTGGAGAAAATAAAAAGCTCACAGAATGACATTGAAAAATAATAATAATTCAAATGTGAAAAAAATGTATGTGAGGAAAACCATGCACATGAAAGAGATTATTATTAGTAATTATAATGCATCTTCGTTTTTTAGAAAAATACAATTTAAAAGGGGCAAAAAGCAGGTTAGATTGACGAAACAGCGGAATTCACTGTGACACTGACGTTAATTGCACTTCTCACAGAGACTCTGAGTTGTACATCCAGTGCTGTCAGTAAGACAGGCTATTCCGCTCTTCTGGATCCTTTTGTTTTAACCAGTCACGGGGATCTGTCCGGGGCCGAGGTGTTTGGTAAAGCAGATCAATCCGAAAAAACAATGGGTTCAAGCCAAAGTTAAAAAGAAAATAAATGATTATGATCATATCGCACTAGATACATCGCATAAGACATCGGCGCATAAAAAGTAAGCTTATGGAATTCATGAAATCAAATCACAAATTTGAGCGATTCACTTGTCACTTAAGACAAAGACGTGGAATGTCCATTTCACGAAAGTTAAATATCTCACTGCACGTCAAAATTAAAGCAAGTCGATCATATTAAGGCTAATGTTTACAAAAAATAAAACAATTGAAACTAAAATAAATAAAGTATTAACGTTATGTAGCCTATATATAGCCTTATAAAAATGTCATTTGAGAAAGTCTTGAGTTACCATCAAATTATGGTCCAGCTGACATTAAAATCCCTGCAACAATTCGATACAGCGAGCATATCAAGAGTTCGAACAGCCAATAATCACGAACGGAACGGCGTGACGTCAAAGTCCCGGTAGAAAAGGCGCGTTGGGTTTGCTCACGTTTGGAGAGGGAAGAGCGCAGGGAACCTCACTGTCTTCACTGGATTATACAAACCAAAAGTGTCCTCAACTCCTCCTCCTTCTCAATCGTTTACAGGCTGATCCTACTGCATTCGGGACGAGCAACAACAGGCTCTTATCACAGCAAAAGCTCTATATGTCAGGACAACCATCTCATTTGTTAGAGCAAACCTTTGAGCTGATTTTTACCCGAATCCAAGCTGAAGCCTATTGAAGTTGGACATTTTTGGTGTGTGTGTGTTTGTGTGTGTGTGATGACAAACTGTCGTGGAGGAGGATGATGAAGATATAACCACTTGCAGAATCTGAATCGTCACTGTAGTCGTTCCTCCCAGGCATTTCGGGATTATATATTTTTATTCTTCGGCGATGCAATAACGGATTGTTTTTGTGTTATGAGCGGCAGCAGACACGCTCCAAGACTGATTTCTGAAAAGACAAGAAAGAAAAACTGAGATCTTGCACTGACAAATGCATGTCCAAAATGTGGTAACTGAAAGTTACTCAGGAAGAAATAGGAGGGTCCAGTGTCACACATGTAGAGGGGCTTCGGTAGCTGGTATGTCCTCAAAGCTCCGGAATGCTCTCATAGGCTAAACCGATCCTGTACCGGGTGCATGCTATGCGATCTCATTCTCTGATGCATTTCAAAGAATCTATCAGAATACAGAGCTGACATTTCTGATAAACGAATAGCGTTTAGAGCGATTCGATTCTCCGAACGGGAATTATTTAGCGTGTGAGAGGAAGAGGTCATATGAACTGCACAGGGCTAGAAGTGCGTCTCACGGAAATCTTGGGTTGCAGATCTGACGGAAACACGTGCTATTCGGTCTCATCTGCGGCAACGATGCTTTTCCACGGTCTGCCTGGAGGCGAGATGCATGGTGTTCTGGAAGAAATGGAGCGGAGAGGAAAGAGCGACTCGGCGACTATCAGCTCGGCTATAGATATGGGGGAAACAGAGACGGTAGGAGAAAGCCATGCCTCTCGCTCCAGGCGCTTGCTTGGAAATGATAACAGCCTATGTTAACTGAACCGTTATTCAAACAGTGGTATAGAGGCCCAAAGATGGGATTTCGATCTTGTCCATTTAAACAAATTTCAAACTTCAAACTTCTGCGAAGCCAAAATGATAGGCCTGGTCTTCAACACATTGCTTGTAAATCTTTTGCCATGGGTGGATTGCAAATTGTTACAGAAAGCTACGATAGGCTATACCACAATAGGCCTTTCAGTTTTTAATGGTGTACAGTTCAGTTTAATTTCAACTGATTATTCGATAAAAATGCTGAAATATCAGTGCATTAGCGAGCAAGAAAATCCCTGTTCGGTTTTGCACAGATACTGACATTTATAGGAAATTCCTATTTTACAAATGCTTATGCAGGGCTGCTCAACTTTAAGAGAAATCCGTAATTTAAAAATGCATTTCTTTTTTCATAACATTTGAGTGTGTTAATTAGAATAAAATAATTATCAGGCGTTATAATTGAACTTAAATAAATTGACAGTGTTTTGGGCCGTAATATCTGTGATTACCAACCAAAAAGAGACTATGTCGAACCTTACGGTTAATTCCTTTGCCATAAAATTACATCTTATCAGTTTCTTTGGCAACAATGAACTTTGAATGCTTAAAACTATTTTAACATTTCTTACAGTGCATCTTATTTTTTATTTATTTATTTTACGCTGGCAAAAACAAAATTACAACTAAAGTAATTATTAAGAACAAAATAATATATTTATTACACACATGTATATAAGTGTTTTATATAATCCTACGAGTGTGTTTGCAGTGTGTATTTAAGGCCACACAACACGACGAACGTAAACACAATAAAACGAGCGCAGTCTTTGATTAATTTGTTTACATAATTCTCACATTTTTCTAAAATTGTGCCTTTGTTAATTAAATAAAAAAATGAAAAACATGGAGGCATGCATAATCAATTCTTGCGGTTATTTCCTTTTTATGCATGGTTTTCCGTTGTAACTGGAAACATTAAATACTTATCAATGGTGAATATACACTTCTGTATTCTGAATTTGATCTCACGCCCCTCCCATTCTGTACAGAAGTGAACACTAGTAATACCTCATTCTTTGGACATTTTTAATCAGCAAATGCGTAAAATAGCCAAGTGTTTACTTATCACTTTAGATACACACGATGTATTTTATCTTTTACTAATCTGCCATTAAATGATTTGTAAAGCATTAGAGATAATGTTGTCGTGTGCTTGTGTGTTTGTGCAGAACATGCCTTCCATGAGCGGGGACCGGCTGGCTCTGTGCGCGGGCTGCGGAGGGAAGATCTCGGATCGCTATTACCTGCTCGCCGTGGACAAGCAGTGGCACATGCGCTGTCTGAAGTGCTGCGAGTGTAAACTCAACCTGGAGTCTGAGCTCACCTGCTTCAGCAAAGACGGAAGCATCTACTGCAAAGAAGACTATTACAGGTGAGCAACTGCAACTGTCGCTTCAAGAGTGACGCGTTCCTTGTGGATAAATAATTAAAAGGCTAAACTTCTTGTAGCAAAATACCTCCTTTTTGTCTGTAAACTATATTTTGGTGTGTGTGACGTGGTTTCGTCAGTAGCCCATAAAATGTAATAACCCAGACAAGACGTAACTCATCTTTTTTTTTGTGTAGAAGATATTAATGCATGTAAACACGTCGTTCGCTTAAATTAAATTGATTACTAAAATACAGAAACTACTGATATTAGCCTCAAGGCATGATTTTTGCCTAAAATTTAACGTTTTTGTTTAAATTAACGAAACATCCTGTATAGCAAAATGCCAGATTTTTTTTTTGTCTAGATATTGCTACTTTTGAAGACGTCATGATGCAATTTAATAACTGCGTTTAATTCAATAATCCAGAAACTACAGGCATAGGCTAACGTAAAAAATATTCCTGAGTTGTGTCTACATGGATTTAGCAGTGTAAAGTGATTTTGAACGTCATTATAAAACTAAATAACCTAGAGACGATTTACCTCAAGAGCTTCATCTTAACATTTTCTTTGTTGGAAAAAAGAAAGCAGCAAAACCAAAAAGCGCCTTGCGTGTGATGTTTGGATGATATTTATCTGACCGTGCACTGATTCTGTATGTCATTGTACAATTTAATAATCAGAGGGAGGCGAGAGGCCTATTAAGATAATCATATAAGTGAAGGCTTTACTCATTTCCACGATCAAATTAGGCTCCAGGACACGTCAATCTAAATTGTAGGTTATTTAACAATTATTTATTGGCGAGACTGAATTCCACTGCACGAGTTAACTCTATTTGTTCATGCATCCTGCTGTTTGAGGCATGATAGTCGTGCTCTCCTCTTCAACGTTTATTTCAGATAAAATAATTTACAAATTACAATTCCTCCAAAAGTTATTATGAGAAGCAGCACATTTAATGTCAGACTGGTGAGTGGTGGGCTCACCTTCTGGTTGAAGTGATCTGAAAGGTCACAGCTGCTCTATTCTCCCACAGAAGGTTTTCGGTGCAGAGATGTGCCCGGTGCCACCTCGGGATCTCGGCCTCGGAAATGGTCATGAGGGCCAGGGATTTGGTGTACCACTTGAACTGTTTCACCTGCACGACTTGCAACAAAATGCTGACGACTGGGGACCACTTCGGCATGAAAGACAGTCTGGTGTACTGCAGGCTACACTTTGAAACGCTCATCCAGGGAGACTTCCCCACGCATTTCAATCACACGGATGTAGCGTCTAATAAAGGACTGGGCAGCACGGGCCCTCTAGGACTGTCTTATTATAACGGCGTGAACACGGTGCAGAAGGGCCGGCCCCGAAAGAGGAAGAGCCCAGGGCCCGGAGCGGACTTGGCTGCTTATAATGCAGGTGAGAGCATTATTGGCGTTTTGCTGTTGCTGGTTAACCGCTATAGTTTTATTCCTTGCATTCTTTTTATTTTCATTTGGCGCGAGGAGCAAGCCGATTTCCTATCTGATGTTGCACAACTTTTTTAAGAGCGCGTATAGCCTAATGCCTACTGCGATTTCGGGGAATTTCCAGGTTTCTAAAACTTTTTGGGGTGCACTACCTAACGAAATCGTTTCAGAGCAAGACAAAGGAAGAAACCTGGCCAACAGCATGATGATGAATTTACAAAAGCAACTAGGCCTATACAGTGAAATTTCGTTTCAACAATGGGCTATTATTAACTACCGCTATTTTGAACAACAATTGCGGCTGTTATAAATAATTGTATGATTAATTAATTGAAACCACACATGCAATAAACAAACTGCTTTCTAATACGAAAATCAGGCGGGAAATATTTAAAATAGCATTTCTGAATGCAGTCCTCAATGGGAAAAATGAAAGTTTGTTTAAATAAAAATTTTTTTTTGAACTGTATTATTTCGTTGCTATTGTTTTTCGTTTTCGTTTTTTGACTTTTTCATTCTAATTCGTTTGAGAATATATCTTACGTTTATAAAGCACGTGGTGATGTTTTTATGAAAGCCCGCTATCCTTAATTAGCAATATAGCTTAGTAGCCTAATTCATTAAACGTTTCGTCTCGTATTTACCGTGTAGGCCTATTTTTAAATACAAAAGTTTTGCCCAAGAAACGAGAAATAATATAATTTCACCTCTTTACTACGTAAAAGGATAAAATGCGCCACTTTTCAAGACAATCGACACACATCACAGATTTCTACTTAAGCACTCGAGCTTGTGCTGAACAATTTGGAACAACGTGACTTGTTCGCTCGGGCATTTCGGGCCCCTCAGCGGGGCATTTGGGCCCCTGCTTGAGGACCAAACAGAGGAATGATGACGACTACAGAGACTGACAAGTGGAAAATGGCTTAGATGCTAGTCGAGACCTCCAGAAGATTAAATGCAAGTGAAAGAAAGAAAGAAAGAAAGAAAGAAAGAAAGAAAGAAAGAAAGAAAGAAAGAAAGAAAGAAAGAAGAAGAAAGAAGATCTTCAGCTTTTCCAGGCAAATTCAGACGAATTAATTTACCCTGGGTTTTGCTCTACAAAAAGATCAATCAAATATGACGATACAGCCTTCCCTTTCTTCACGAATATTCAAATAGTATTTAATGCAAAATATACTGCCATAAAGCGATATACAACATTAATGAACGAAATGATAAAAAAAATTTAAAATTAAAATAAATGTAGAATCGTTTATGAGTCAGATGATGTCCTGGTCTATATCGCATGTTATTATTTAAGACCTCAACTAGTCTATAAAATACAAGTTTAACAGGAGTTTTCATTATATCTCCGAGCTCTATTTCCACTAAAAATGTGTAAATGCGATGTTTTCTTTATCACTTTAAACTCAAATTGTCTGGTTGCTTTGTAAATCTTGTTGTCTAGGGATCGTTAATTGAAGTTGGCAAAATTATCACAACAACTGCGGTCTTGCTTGGTGGAATAACCCGCTTGTGAAGAATTGTTAAAGGAAAGTTTTTGAAATCAGATCAACCGTTTTGACAACACAGCAGTTAACCAGAGTGAGTGAACTTTGCTGTCTCTCTGACACAGTCAGATCATTGCTGCCCCCATCAGCTCACACTTTAAACAACAGCACGAGTACAGGGACAGCAAGATCAAACCCTGAGAAATATGAACAAGAAAGACTATTGCAATACTTCATCTTCCACGTGCACATAAATAATTCTGTGTTCAGTAAAGATAACTGTTCTTGACGTGCATCACTGTAGTAAAGGTGACAGTATTTCTCAATGGCCATATTTATATCAGGAAGAAACATTTGTTCGCCATGTGCGGCGTTGTAAAGCATTCAAGGTTAATTATCTGAAGTGTTGATCAGACCATTTTCAATGACTAATATTTGTAGTTGTCAGAGAAAACATAATTCTGAACTGTCATGCGTCTAGCAACACATAAACTTCTGCCAAGAATTTGGAACTGGCGCAAACACATTTCTGACACATTCAGACGGGCCTATCTACTAAACACTTGTGTCCAAAGATGGATAGTGTGGGCTTTTTCCACCATCAAATTCTAGACATCATAAAAACAGAAACAAAGATAGAGCCATATGTGGGGGGTGGGGTTGCTATAAAACCGGGTAAACCCACCAGTGCTGAGCATGTTGATTTTCTTTACATGAAAAAGTGAAATATATTATAATGCAGACTTGCATGCTTTAAAACATTTGCATTTCGAATCAGATGTGTTTTATAATAGAGAAAAAAAGAGCATGACGTAAGACTACAGCATAATGCAGATTATTATGCATGCAGTAAGTTGCAAACACAGCAACATGATGGTGCTGTGGCTGCTTTATGTGGTCAGATTCAAGACTAAACACATTGTTGTTGTGCAATCGAAGAAACCTCCTCATTCTCACCACAGCGTTCTGTCTGTCATCAGATCCAGTGTGTTTATTGTTTGCTCAGTGAAGGAGCTTCAAATATGACCCATTGAGTTTAGGCGTTCAGCACTTATTTAGAGTAAAACTCCACTTGATTTGCATGTCTAATTTTAATACTGTGGTTCAGCTATTGAAATGTTTGGACTATAGAACACTTTGGGATCAATGTTAGGAGCACAGCTAATCGATTGTCTGTTTTTATTTTATTTTATTCAGCTTTGAGCTGCAATGAGAATGATGGCGATCCGATGGACAGAGACTCACAGTACAGCTCCAGCCAGAAGACAAAGCGCATGAGAACGTCATTTAAACACCATCAGCTGAGGACCATGAAGTCGTATTTTGCCATCAACCACAATCCTGACGCCAAGGATCTGAAGCAGCTGGCCCAGAAAACAGGTCTCACCAAGCGCGTCCTACAGGTCAGAAATCAATCGTTTTGGCTTATTGCAGTACGCGAGATGTTAGTTTTTATATTAACAAACATTTCATCAAAAAGAGCATTTCAAATTCCTTCACTTCAGCAACAAATGACTAGAGGAATGAAGATGGTGATCAAATGTAAATCACGTGCCTGTTCTCCTCAATGGAATGATGTTAATTTGCTTCTAACAAAAAAGAAAGCTGAATTAATAACAAACACAAATAAAGCATGACGAACCTGGAAATAAAAGAAAAGACTGGGAACATTTTACAGTAAAGGTTCCATTAGTTAACATGAACTAACAATGCATTTATTAATCTTAGTTAAATGTTAATTTAAAAATGTACTAATACATTATTAAATATATTATAATACATTATTATTTAATATTAATGGACCTGAGCTGACATGAACTAGCATTAAACAGTTGCATTTTTATTGATATTAACAAAGATTAATAAATACTGTATAATATGGTCCCATTAGTTAATGCATTAACTAACAATGAGCAATGCATTTGTTTAAGTGTTACCCAGCTGTGTCAGATATCACTGAAACAAGAAAAAATGAAATGCATTTGGCTCACAAATGCTGTGGCAAAACAACCAGGGGACAACGGAAAGAAAAATATACGAACTAAAGAATTAAAAATAAGCCTCTTTGATGAGTAATGTTCGTCCCCTGAGCATCACGTCGTTCTCACATCTTCTGCCGTCTCGGTTTGCAGGTCTGGTTCCAGAACGCCCGGGCCAAGTTCAGACGAAACCTCCTGCGTCAGGAGAACACGGGCGTGGACAAGGCTTCGGACGGGTCGACCATGCCTGGAGGAACACCGTCTGGACCCGCCTCGGAGATTTCCAACGCCTCCATGAGCCCGTCCAGCACCCCGACCACCCTCACAGACCTGACCAACCCCACGATGCCCACCGTCACCTCCGTACTGACCTCTGTGCCAGGCAGCCTGGACGTTCACGAGTGTCGGAGTCCATCGCAGAGCACCTTAACCAGCCTCTTCTGATGCTCACACGTTTGCACAGAGACACGTCACCTTCGTTCATGGGTGCGGCGTCTCAACAGCCATCGAAATCAGAAATCGTGCTTGCAAAGCATAGAACCGTTCTGACACAAATACTCATTCGCATACTACATCTGTCTGATACATAAACCAATCTACCTGGGCATCTTTTGTACCTTTACAGATGTGGCCAATCCAGACTTTACGAATGGAGAAAAAAAACCGAGACTCAGAGAAACTCTTTGTTTGGCCACGAGGCTCTTAAGAGTGTTGCATCTTTTGGCATCTGGATCTGTTGATAATAGTCTTTGAAACGACTGATTTGCATTTTTATTTTTCCATGCGTTTTCCCCAACCATGTTTACAGAGAGAGACTGAGCTGCAGCTTATGGGAAATTCATTTGTTTGTTATTTATGTTCATGCACAGGGGTCAGTGTGAGGAAACTGGATTATAATGTGAATAATTACGAGATGAGAACAGCGAAACTTAGCCTGACTGTCACGTGCCTTATCCTGCAGTGTAGTCACTGAAGCCCCTTTAGCAATGCTAAACCAACTACATCGGAAAATGTGTATTTGAATTTGTCGGATGGTGAAAATGGTTGAGTAAATCATATGCACAGACACACACACACATGCATACAGAGGAAGAACTGATCATTTACTCTCATTCCAACATATTACCTCACTCAGAAATCACTGGATCTGATAGCAGTACGTATGAAACCTGAGAACACGTTTCAATCTCACGAGACGACAAAATGCACTGGGAGGAAAAATGGCCACGGAGAGTTTGTAAGACGACAAACCTTGATCGGAGGAGCGTCACGCAACGGAGCTCATCACAAACAAACACTGATTTATGGAATGAAACACTTTCCCCCCCCTCATTCGGTTAGGTGATTTTTTTTCTCAACCATTAAGATGTGACAGTGTTGGAGACAGGGTAAATGTTTCCATGGTAACCAGAGGCTGCTTGTTGAAATGCTGTACAGTTTTGACAGATTATTGAGAAATTTCGAGTCCACTCCCTGCAGTATCCCCTTTGATGTAAATCTTCAGTTCTGTAAAAAATATAAAAAAAATGAATCACTATTTTTTTTGTGGTCCTCATTATTTCACCAATTTCAAAGCATTTAAACAGAACTATGGAAAGAGAGCAATGCACATTGTCTAGAGCAAGATGTGTACAAGATGTGTATTATCAGATCACACCAAAATGCCTTAAGATTCTCAGTCATGAATTACCATGACAACACTGATCAAACTCGCCTCATCTTAATCTATTAATGTCCAGTTTTAGTGTATTACACAAAAATACAGTAAAACTGGACATTAATAGATTAAGATGAGGCGAGTTTGATCAGTGTTGTCATGGTAATTCATAACTGAGAATCTTAAGGCATTTTGGTGTGATCTGATAATACACATCTTGTCACACACACTACATGCTTGCATTTCAACAAACATAAGTCAATTCATTAATATTAAGTTGAATATTAATAAAAAAAAGAGAGAGAAATAACCGATCAAAAACACACTTCATTCTAAGCAAAGCTTTTTGCAGCTTTATGATCAGAGGGATCCGGGTCCTGAACAGTATTACATGAATAATCTGAGATAATATGAAAATAGCTTTGATTAAACATTTTAGAAGTAAAAATCTAAACTATATTGTATACATAAAACCGAGAAACACAAATGCTTTATAGTAATAATTTAAATGAACTTTTAACGTATTAAACGTCAAGAAATGCAACGCATATCCTAAGTTACTGTCTTGGGTTGTTGGTTTGGTTTTGTATGTTCTTGTACAGTGTGTGTGTGTGTGTTACTTCTGAGCTGAAAACCTCTTGTGACTAGGAACCTGGAAATTATTAAGATAATTATTTTTAAATGGTTGAACAGTGGAGCATTTGGAATCTAACTTTATTACAGCCCATGTGAAATATATGGTCACCCAGTCATACATACCTGGATGTTTGGCGCTCGCTGACATCCGCTGAATGCTCCCGTTTTCACGCACATCAACACGTCGGTCTCGACACACGATGTTTCCCAGTGCAAACAAGGCCTTCAGTGAACATTAGGTCAGTGACTCTCCACGTCTCCGGTTTCTCTCGCCGCTGTTTGTTGAAGTGAGTGTGACTGGGGTTGTGGAGTGGTCTGGCGTGATGCCCACCGCTCGGGCTCCTGGAGGGCTGGCAGCCCGGGGTTGTAATGGGCTTACGATGGGTGCCAAAGCCAGCCAGCCACCGTGGAAGCCAATGTGGTGCCCAGATGTACAACGCATTCCCACAAAAAGCCACACGATGAAGGCTTTAATAGAGAGAGAGCCTGCTATTTAAAACACACTACAGCCCTTTTGGAAATAGCTGGTCCAATAAACTTTAATATGGAATATTATGACTGTGCAGAATCCGAGGCTCATCACATCGGTTTGGATGTTTGTGACGTGCCCTATACCTAGCGAAGACTTTAAGACCGAGTTTTTTTTTGTGTGCAGATATTTACCGACAGGCTACACCCAGATCTTTGCCAAAAGCTTGTTTTCTTTGTGCTCGAGCTGCCTGGATCTGACCTTGCCAATTGAAACTTTCAACTCACATACAATTAGAAATGCTTAAGAATTGGCTCTAAACAATCACTGAGATTAGAGGTTAAATAGCAGACAAGTGCACTATGCCAATCTCTGCTTGTGTTTACTTGGAAAATCTTACAATAAAAGAACTGACAATTCATTTAAAACTAGGGTACCACTTTACGAGGCTCCATTTGTTAACAGGAACTAACAATGAAAATTCTTCTAAGGCATGTATTAATCTTGATTTCAACATTTACTAACGCATTATTAAAATCAAAAGTAGTATTTGTTAACATTTAATGGACCTGAGTTGACATGAACTGACTAACAATAAGCAATGCATATGTTATAGCACTTATTCATCTTTGTTAACATTAGTCGATACAAATATGACTGTTCATTAATGTCAATGCATTAACTAACATTAACTGATGGGACCTCATTGTAAAGTGAAAGCATAACTTCTTATAATTGTGATGTTGGCTAATAAACATTATTAATTAAATCTAAAAATTCCATCACAAAACATGTGCAATTATAGTAGCAGATGGTACTTTCATGCTACTTTAATGCATATTGTGATACTGAATGATTAATATTCTTAACAAATCATGGTATTTACATGGTACTTTAAAGAGACTTGGGATGGGAAATGGACCAAATAAGATGCTACTTTTTTAGGTTGATTTTGTATTTATTCATATATATATATATAAAAATGGCAATTGTCTGATCAAAGCTATACATAATCTTTATGTATTTCTAGATTTTGGTAGACATATTTATTAGGCCTATATACATTTTATATGGTACTTCAAGAAAACCTTTGCAATTGCAATGGGAAATGCCCCAAAAAACATGGCAAATAATATGCTACTGTAGGGGTTGGTTATTCGAGAAAAATAATAATTATGGCATGCATATGTTAAAAAGTACAGGTAGATGTAATTTTCTCCTTAATATAAGCAGTGCCTCCTAAGCAGTTATGACAGGAGATCCGCTCTGTAGAAGCAGCAGTGCTTTTAGGCCTCGCTCGCTGCATCGCTCATATCTTTGCCCAGGGCAAAGGATGGTCATTGCCTTTGGCTACGAAACCCTCAGCCCTTGGCAAAGCAACAGTCCACCCCTGTTCAG
Organism: Leuciscus idus; assembly: GCA_021554675.1. NCBI lineage: Eukaryota > Metazoa > Chordata > Actinopteri > Cypriniformes > Leuciscidae > Leuciscus > Leuciscus idus. The sequence goes on along the minus strand of CM038639.1, from coordinate 34,246,096 downwards.
AGCAGACTGACTTCAGTCAACAACAAACTTAGCCCTGGTCTGGGTCAGGCTTCGCACAGATCGGCTACAAGCTGCATTTAACCGTCCTCATGTAGCTGCTGGCAGACGTACTCGCTGCTTATTAAGAGCTTAAGCTCATCTCAGATTCGCTAACAATAAATTCCAAGTAAATCTGAGTTCCTCAAATAGCTACTTACCTAGGGTGCGTTTACAAAAAGAATCGTTAGCCAACTATGGTGGCAAGTTCCGTCGTTATCAGCTCAACGAGTCGGTCTTTCACGAAAACCATCGTTCTAACGAACATTCGCAAACAGCATCGCAAAGTTATTGTGGTTGCCAGCTCTGGACCTGTGGTTAGAAGCAGAGTTTTGTTTTTAGAACATGTGGACTTAATAAATCTTTATCTTGAGCAAAATTAGCAAGCTGACATTCAGTACAATTTTATTTCGAATATATACATATGTCACTTACGTCTTTTAGTTTGTCAATAGATTTAAAGCGCTGTTTTTGAAGAGATTGAATCTGGAAATTTGTCCTCAGATGCCATGTCCGTAATTTATAACAAAAAAACTGGCCTTAATTCGAATTCAAAAGGACCAATTAAAATCAGTTATTACGCCACCAAATGAAATCATGTGATATCATTAACCAGTGGTTGAACCAAGCGGCAACACTCTTGAAACCAAAATGGAAGTGACTTAAACTGCAATACATCGACTGGCCACTAGAGACAGGACACCCCATGTTACATTGCCCAACTTTACAGCAGAAAAAAAAATATGTTTACAGCCTGGGACAAAAAGTGGTTTTGGTCTATAGCTAATTTTGCCCTTCATGAAAACTGTGAGGGGGTGATTTTTTTTATAACTCATCCATTTAAATTATATTAAGCCTTAAAGGTTTGCATAATTAAGGGCGTGGCCACTTGAGTCAAGTCACATTTATTTATATAGCGCTTTTTACAATATAGATTGTTTCAAAGCAGCTTTACAGAGATAAAAGGAAAATAATGCAAAAAAGTTTGTTTCCAGAAGAAAAATAGCGTCACAGTCCAGCTTAAGTAAGTTCAGTGAGTTTTCATTTTTGTTTTTATTAATTTAGTTATATATATATATATATATATCTGCTCTGGAGTAAACCGTGATATCATCGTCCAGCTCAGTTCAGTTCTTGTATAATAGTGTCAATGCAGGCAGATCAATATTATTGTTGAATATTAAATTAAATTGAATGTTAAATTTAATGTCCCCAACTAAGCAAGCCAAGCCAATGGCAACAAAGGTGGAAAAAGGCGACAGTGGCAAGGAACCAAAACTCCATCAGGTGGCAGACTGGAGAAAAAAAACCTTGGGAGAGACCAGGCTCAGTCGCTCAGTTCTCCTCTGGCCAATGAACGAACAGTGTATGATTATGATTCAGGCAGTTCCATCTGGTTGAAGATCGGAGTCACATCGGTATGGAGATGGGTTTGTTTAGCATCAGTGCCGATGGCTGTCGTGTTGATGAGGCCTTCACAGCAGAAAGTCTAGTTGACACAGTCTCTGCTGACAGTTCAGAGATGCGTTGTGGTCGTGTCTAGGCGCAGGTCCTCCATCTGGTCTGGATACGGCCCGGATCTGGCTGAGTACATCATGCGTTGTGGTCGTGTCTAGGTGCAGGTCCTCCATCTGGTCTGGATACGGCCCGGATCTGGCTGAGTACATCATGCGTTGTGGTCGTGTCTAGGTGCAGGTCCTCCATCTGGTCTGGATACGGCCCGGATCCGGCTGACTACATCATGCGTTGTGGTCGTGTCTAGGTGCAGGTCCTCCATCTAATCTGGATACTGGATTCTTCTTATGATGTAACGAGTACATCGGGCGTTATAGGAAGTGTTCCTGGTTCCGGCTGACCTAATTTATGCAGCCTAATAATCATTTAACTTTTCTATGTGTATGTGTAATAGGAAATTACTAGTCATCCAAATTTTTATATCAGCTATGCATTTCGTTAATTTCTTGAATTGGGAAGTCACTTGAGTGACAGGTGGATTGCCGCTGATGTCACTACTAGACGTTTGTCTGCTGTCTGTTAGCGCCACGTCACCTCAGCTAATTCGCCTCTTTGCCCATTTTCGTTTATCCAGGAGTGACGCGCTGCCAAGATGGCGACAGCCGGCTCCGCCCACTTTGGGCTTCAAAATTTTTTTTTTATTTTTTTTTTTTATACAGTCTATGGATTGAATGACAAATTTGCAACAATACAGTTTCAGGAAACAGTCGTGACTAGCTAGCTGATTTCTTCAACGATGCATCGTACTGTGGTAATTAAGCAGCGAGTTAGGCCTACGTTGTACGGAAACTCACCACTACATAGCAATTTAAAGTACTCTATGTAAATGTGGCACAATCTTCATCCTTCCATGTATCCATTGCTGTGAAGGCAACCGTAACACCAAGGACAATAACTATAACAATAACTATATAATTGTATTAATCATTCTAATTCTATGAGAATAGTTAAGTCCAAACCACAAACGACACAGAGGAATGATATAGTTAGAATCACTATTGTATGATAAAAACATTGACAGCCAATCAGAATCCATCCTGCTTAAAAGAACTTGAGCATTTAAAGTTGGCATAAAACTGAAGTTGCGACAGCCTTTTCTTCCCTATTGTGACGTATATTCAAGTGACATGGCTTCTCGAACAAGAACAAATGTAGTGCGGGGCTTGATTGTTTATGAGGAATTATTTGGATGATTGTGGTTTGCTATTGGTGGATCTCATGTGAGTGACAGTTTGCCCCGCCCTCGCACCAGTAAACAAGTCATTATTGGTCTGAATGGGCCTTTACCTATATAAATGTATGCTCATAAGATTATTGCACTTTACCTTAGAGAAATGCTTATCAAAATGACTGTAATCAGTTGATTATAGTCTGTCACGTGCTTCACTATTTGTGATCTGCCGCCCATGTAGAGGCTCTGAATCCCTCAGATCAGGCTGATGTGTGGTGGGTATTTTTTACCTGTCTGACTCTGCACTGCTGGGGCTCCTTCAACTTTAGCATGAGCTGCATGCACTCTGGCCGGACTGGTGGGCATCATTAAACAGACAGCATTCATATTTCCTCTGCCAGTCATTCTCCAGCTCTGAGGGAGTCTGTAGCGCCGAAACGCTTTCATCTGCAGAACACGGCACCACCTTGACTCGGGCATTCACAACATACAACACGCCAGAACAAGCTGACCCGCAGCCCAGCGGCTGGGAAACACACACACACTTATGTTTTCATGTTTTATGGGGTCTTTCCATAGACATATTTTTTATATCCCCTTACACTAAGGGCTGGTTCTGCGTGAATGGCCCCTAACCCTACCCATCACAGAAAACTTTCTGCATTTACAATGATATTTTCAAAAAAAAAATCTTAACTTAGAATGATTTATAAGCTGTTTTACTCATGGGGACCAAAATATGTCCCAACAAGGACAAGGCTTTCGAATATTGCCATCTTTGTGGGGACGTTTTGTCCCCAGAATGTAGGGTTTACAAGGCACCAGTGTGGCACACACACACACACTGATGCCAACCACTAGCAGCGGCATTCTGAGCACTTGCATTATGTCAATTATTGAAGGATGTTCTCATGATATATTTATCATGTGGTGATAAGCGGTAAACACTCTGGCCTGTTGGTGTAAAGCGAAGAGACTGATATTCCATTACAGCCCATTAAATAAACATGCCGTGATCAATTATTGATCTTTGACGAAGTTCATTAATGTGGTGAGTGTAAAGCGTTTATATCTATACGGCTGTGAGATGCAACCTGTCTGCTGCTTTTAGTTAGTGATGGACAGTAATTATCTGATCAGGCGATTAAAAACACCTATAGTGCGTAACTGATAAAAAAATATACTATGGAAGTCAATGAGACCAGAAACTGTCTGGTTACTGACATTCTTCTAAATATCTTCCTTTCTGTTCAGCAGAAGAAAGAAATTCATACAGGTTTGAAACAACATGAGGGTGAGTATATGATGACAGAATTTTAATTTTAAAGTGGATTATCCCTTTAATAGAAGGATGAGGTGAATATGATGTCACTATATTTTCCACAAAATGGGAGGCATTAGCTTTATTAATTTTTAAAATTTAAAAATTAAACTTTATTAAATACATATTATTTGATCAAAAATAACAGTAATATTGTGAAATATTATTGCAATTTAAAATACCTGTTTTCTATATGAATATATGTTCAATTGTAATTTATATCCTGTGATCAAAGCTGAATTTTCAACATCATTACTCCAGTCTTCAGTGTGACATGATCCTTCAGAAATTATTCAAATATGATGATTTGCTGCTCAAGAAACATTTCTGATTATTATCAATGTTGAAAACAGTTGTGTTGCTTCAGATTTTTGTGGAAATAGTGATGCATTTTTTTTTCAGGATTCTGTAATGAACAAAGTTCAAAAGAACAGCATTTATTTGAAACAGAAATGTTTGTAACATTATAAATGTCGTTTCCATTGCTTTTCAATCAATTTAATGCATCATTGAAGAATAAAAGTATTAATTTCTTTAAAAAAACAAACAAACAAAAAACTAATCTTTTGAATATATTATCTTATGTTTTTCTATGTTACGTTATGTTTGTTAGTATGGGGAAGATCTTAAAATGTCAATTCTGTCATCATGAATTTGCATAGTAGATGCATATATGATAATATGGTAACTTAATAGTGGACAGTTGTAGAAGTATCCCCATTAAATTGTCCTTGTGTTTTGTAATCTCAAATTAAACAGTTCATTTTCTGAAGGCATATTATATTCCAATGGAGTCTATAAACGTATTAACACTCAATTTTTTCAGAGAGACACGTTTAAAAAATGAACTTTAAATATCAAACTAGACGTCCATTTCATATAATGACCAGTTTATGAGACCAAAATTCATTAACATGAGCGCCGTGTGACTCAACGGAGGCTAAGTATCAGTTAGCACAGCCTCAAGGCTGAGGCCAGCGTTTGCTAATCGCCTCTTGCCCCATTGTGTCCAAGTGGACTTGAGTGTAATACATTATGAAAATGAGAACGAGCATGGCTACGTGTTCCTGAGGTCATTATGTGACCGTTTAGCTCTATTTAGGACTCTTCTGGCCGACCCACAGGCCCTTGTCTTCTCCAGGCTAGCCGCTAATTAACATGAGTAACCTCCTGTGCTTGAGCAACAAAATGGCTCTCGCCACCGTAATCGCATTCATTTGATGGCTGAAGAGCCGTGGTGAGATGAAATTAGAGCGATTAATTAGGGGTTGACGCGCCGCCAAAGGTTTTCAATTTTGCGTTGTCACATCAATAACGGATATCTCCTTCTTGACCACACAGGAATGGCCTAAAGGAGACGGACGCATGGGGAATTACCAACAATTATGACCAATTAGTCATTCCCATCTCCAGACAGGACAATGGGAGCCAACGGGAGCGTTTAAGTGGCGAGTCGTCTCCGCATCTTTCTGACAAATTTCACTTGAGACGAAAATCCCCACTATCTGTTTGTATTAATAATACTTTATGTATCGTAAGATGATACCCACCCTTGTGAAAACGAAGTGCTTGTATCTGCAGATAATATTAATGAAATAAAAGCTTGTTTAAGTCTATTATTAGTTCACTTTCATTAATATGATTCTTAACACACTACACTTAAACACATTATAATGCCAAATTAAAAGTTTTACTTTAAAAGTACATTTTAAATCACTAACATACTGAAAAACACTCTTTCCTTTAATCCCTCCTTATTCTATCTTATGATACTCTAAGCAATGTCTGAAACTTTATATTTTTAGCACTTCTGCACTGTTTGTTTGCCTCTTCACGATGAATCACTTGCTGTATTCCTCATTTGTAAGTCGCTTTGGATAAAAGCGTCTGCAAAATGAATAAATGTAAAGCTACTTTATTTTAATTTAAACTGCAGTGTGTTAGTTGATATTACACTACAAGTTCATATATTTTAAGTGTATTAAATTGCAACTTCATCATTAAAAATGTGTAATCACAAATATATTTAAATGCATGACATTCAAGTTTCACTAGAAATGCCATTGATGAATATTTGAGTTTACCATAAATGCTTATCTGTTCATTCAGCTTTAGCAATATTTCAAAGACACTAGAAGTAATTATGAAATGACATATAAATATGTACTTAAGTTGGTCAACCACACACACAAAAAAAAAACATTCTAAAGTTCAGCTAATAGCGTTTAATAAAGGCTAAATTTAAACTATAATACATTTTAATTTGATTGCAAATAACATGCAATTAAGTGTCCAAATGTTACATTCAGCTCACACTTGTGTATTCTTTTAAAGTATATTATTTCTGTGATAATTTAAAAAAAGAAAAAAGAATGCAGCCACTTTTTCACAAGGTTAAATCTAATAATTTTCAAATGTAATGCAACTATTCTATAGTTGCATTACATAGGTTACATAGGTTACGTCAAGTGACATAACCTAAAAGACAAGCTAAAAACCAGTTTATTGATTTGACTGTAGTTTACATATTCTTAGGGATAGTTCACCCAAAAATGAATATTCTGTCATCATCTACTCACCCTCAAGTTGTTCCAAACCTCTACGAATTTCCTTCTTCCGCTGAACACAAAGAAAATATTTTGAAGAATGTTGGTAACCAAACAGTGGCGAACCATTGACTTCCATAGTATTTTCTTTTCCATACTAATGATGCCCATCCACTGTCTACATTGTTCAAAACACCTTCTTTTGTGTTCAACAGAACAAAGACTCATACAGGTTTGCAACACTTAGGTAAAGTTGGTTTTATATTCGCACATTTGCACTTTTTTGCTTAAAAACTGTCTCAATAACAAGCGCAATAAAGCACATTTTTGCAAAATAAAAGCAGCTACATGATCTTTAGGACAAAGATGGTGAACTACAACACTCTCCACAATCGATCAAAATGGGCAAATATTGTTTTAATGGCATACAAATTCAGTTGAACATTCAATGTGTGTGGTAAAGAAGATAGGGACCGTCTAAAAAGTTCTATTTTTTTTCCATTGTGTGCAAACAGACAACTACATTTTTGCAAAGTACAGATGTACCAGCAAATCTCTCTCACATTATGTGTTCTAATGCTATTGATTGTACTTTAGCAACAATAAAAAGTGCATTATAATGATTGTATTTAGGAAACCTGCCTCACTGTACATAATGTCCATAAATATTTTTAGAATAAAATTACATTAATTCACCAAAGGGATTTTTTACTATCCGGAGGTTGTAGCATGTTCCTAGTGACCACACTGACTTACTACAGGTGAAATTTTGACTAAAACTCCCTTACTGTACGTACAGTTGACAAATATGTTTTTTAAAAAAAATTACTGTAATTCACCCTAAGTATTTTTTCGTGTTCCAAAGGCTGTAGTGCTTTCCTACGGACCAGACTGACTTACTACAGGTGAAATTTTGACAAAAAGTCCCTTACTGTACGTACAGTTGACAAATATGTTTTAAAAAAAATTACTGTAATTCACCCTAAGTATTTTGTCATGTTCCAAAGGTTGTAGTACTTTCCTAATAACCAGACTGACTTTCTACAGGTGAAATTTTGACAATTCCTCCTTTACTGTACACTTATCAAATATGCTTATGTAATGAGCATATTATTACATATGTTTATTACATATGTTTATGAAATAAACTGTAAATCACCTATAGTGTTTTTTTATATATTTCCCAAAGGTTGTAGTACTTTCCTAGTGACCAAACTGACTTACTACAGGTGAAATTTTGACAATACCTAATAATACTGTTTTACATACTAATATAATACTTTAATTTTATTTATTTTTTTAAGGTTGTAGTACATTAATAGGGGCTACATTATTATTAACAGTAGTGACTGAACCTGTACGCATTGGTGCAGCAAATCTGACAGATAATGAACAGCAAGATCATGGAGGCATTCAAGATACTGTACAGTGCACTGTTTTATTTCTATTATCTTTCTAATTGTTCATGGAATACCACTGGGATTATACATAAAAGTTGTAATTAATTCCTCGTGGTTAGAGTAATATTTCAATTTCACCTCTTCAAAATGTTGCTGTTGTTGATCCTCTCTTGGTTTAAGTTGTTCTGACATTCGGACCCTGAATTTAGGCACGTCGTGACCTTCCACACTTGTAGTGATTGTAATGAATAGTAATTGGACCAATTTTTTAGTCTGTAGGACCAACTCTATAGCGCCACCACCAGTTCAAAAATGCAACATTAAAAGGGTTATAGCTTTTGAACCCTTTGATGTATATGTGAATGTAAATAGATGTCAAATGAAACTTAGTACATCTGATTCCACTCATTATGGTAATCACAATCAATATCTTACAATAAGACTCTGCCCATTACATTAGTGGCCATTTTGAAAAGTACAGTGTTCAATTTTTTGTGCTACTCCTCATTCAAATTTTGTTAAATTTTTCTGAAAATTGTCTCTGTTGATCTTTGGGCCGAGCCACACAGAAGTGACTGAACAGATTTTTGATTTTTGCTACCGTTCACGATATTTTTCTCCAAATTTGACCTGTATTTGTTGCCTTATGGTAGTTAGCTTAGCATGCTAATTGGTTAGCATGAACCATGAACCATTCCGGTTGTGGGTTTGAATGCTGTGTGGCACATTCCCAGATCGCAAGAGGTATTGTGGCCTTAAGTGGTGGAAAAGTTGCTTCTGTTCCAGACATGGTGCCTATATGTGAACCAACTCGATAAATACAACATGCAGCAAATTTATACAAAAATTATTCATTTTGAATTGCTTCTCACTTGAACTATTGGACCTTCTTCATCTTGCCAAAAACACAAGTTCCCAGTGGCGCAATGAAATGAGTGACAGGTATCTGACCCAGAGATAATGGGTTTGAGCCCCACAAACCCAGCTATATTTCCACTTGTTCCTTAACCTGTAACCAATAATACTAACACACACAGACACAGTTTCTTCAAGATTGGATTTGGTGAGGAGGAGAGTCTTCTCAAAACATTAAGATAACATGTTCTTTCTCTCAAGGAGAGGATACTTTAAATCTAACTGTAAAGTAAAGACTTTAACTAAGAAATGGTCTCTCGACTATAGGTTTCAATGACTCCTGAGACCATTGCTATCAGGGTAGCCTAGAAAAGCAGATGGATGTAGTGACACCTGTTAAAGAAGTCATCTTCATCATTTCATCTCTGGAAGCCAGGCTAAATGAGCAAGCACTGTTACTGCATTCCTGGCATGGGCCAGACCCTTGCGTTACACCTCAGATATCAAATACAGACATTTAAAGGATACATGAAATAACATTTTCGATAATCACACTGATAATTTCTATAACAAAGTAAAATCTCATAAGCCTAGAGAAGTCAAGTCAAGTCAAGTTTATTTGTATAGCGCTTTTCACAATACAGATTGTATCAAAGCAGCTTCACAGTATTAAATTAAAATAATACAACAAAGTTTGTTTCAAGAGGAATTTATTGATTGATAAAATAAAATTAAATATCCCCAAAATATCCCCAACTGAGCAAGCCAAAGGCAACAGTGGCAAGGAACCGAAAAACTCCATCAAGTGACCTAATGGTCATTCAACTCATTTGATATATAGAAGGAAAACTATTGATTAATACCTTGATTATAATCACTCATTAGATATACATTGAAGCAGCAGTGTGTTCCAGAATCCACTTCTTCAGGACTTCATAACAAAAACTTAACTTGAATCATTACAATAAGGGTGTTGCTTATTTATAACGTTGAAAATATGATTAACCTAAAATATCTGCATTTTTTTAATCAATGAAAGAATTGCGTTGTACAAGGAACAGCAGTTCTAATACATACTTTTACCTAATACATTTATCAAAGTTAATTGAGTGATCACTAGGAACATACTATAACCATTGGAACATGAAAAAAGGAGAAATTACAGTATTTTTTAAATAATAATGTTTGTACTATACTTACAGTAAGGGAGGTATTGTCAAAATTTCACCTGTAGTAAGTCAGTCTGGTCACTAGGAAAGCACTACACCCTTTGGAACATGAAAAAATACTTTAGGTGAATTAAAGTAATTTTTTCTTAAACTTATTTGTTTATTGTACGTACAGTAAAGGAGGTATTGTCAAAATTTCACCTGTAGTAAGTCAGTCTGGTCAATAGGAAAGCACTACCTTTGGAACATGAAAGAAATCCCTTTGGTGAATTACTGTAACTTTTACATAAAACATATTTGCGTACTGTATGTACAGTAGCCTACAAAAAAGTACACTAAAGCAGTCTAGGTGAATACGCAGCAAATATCAAACCTGAAACTATTTTTACCCTGGTTGGCAATATTTTTTCTTTTTACTTGACTATGTTCATGATGCTGTCCACGTATGTGGCACTGAGGTCCTACATGATCAAGTCTGCAACTTGGGTAAAGTTGGTTCCATGGTTCCGCGTTCAATATCTCGTGAGCTGAATATTGTTACTACACAAATAACATTGTTTTAATATTTAAATCTTCCTCACAACGAGCTTTCCTTCGGGTTTGCACTTTGCAGATGGTCCCTTCTTAGCAGCCTGCGCATAGAGATAATGTATTTTGTCCAGTGCGAAGGAAAGATCGTTTTGAGGAAAATTATGTTGTAGCTTCTGGTGTTTTATCTGTAGTTATATGTGATAGGTGTTTTCTGTAGCAACAACGTTTAGTTCACGAGTTATTGAACGCGGAAGTCCGCGAATGTGCGAATATCGAATATAAAACCAACTTTACCTAAGTGTTTGCAACAACTTGAGGGTGAGTAAATGACAGAATTTACATATTTGGGTGAACTATCCCTTTAAAGGGACTCTGTGTAGGAATTTCTCCCATCTAGTGGTGAAATTGTATTTTGCATTCAAATGAATAATGCTCTCCAGCGCCTCACTTTTTCAAATGCGCGTTGCATCTACGGTAGCTGTTATGTACCAAAAAGCTATGACAGGATGTCTTATAATAGCACTTCGAGTTTTTCTTGGTGAACAGGTTTGTTATTTAAAACAAACTGAAACTTGAAACAACGAAAAAAAGATTGTTAGTTATCAATTACTGACTGTGAAAAACATTAACTATGGTAATTAGTAGTAATGCCTTCTTTACTCGTTATATTTTTTGAAGTACGTGCATTGTTAGATATCATCATCATCAGAGCCTTCTCTATCGTTACTTTACTCAATAGCTGCTATTCATCAAAGAGTCTGTTTAACTTTTAACTATAAATGTTCTACTGTCTATATAACATAGCTGCCAACTTTTGAGTTTTGCTTGGAGTGAGATTTATGGAGGAGCGGGGGGTGGGGGGGTATCTACACAAGATAGGCATTAATTTTTCTCAAGAAAAAAACAACTCACCTAATGCTGTAAACATACAGAAAGATATATAATGCGTTTTTTTTATTTATTATAATAACTTTATTTAATGATATAAATAAAAATATAATAAATATGTAATATAGTACACATATTTAGCAAAATACTCTTTATAGCTCTTTTTTTCTAGCCAACTAACTGCTAGCCTTTATTATGGTCATTAAATGTCTTTCCTGAGGTAAATGTTGTGACATACATAATTGTTCTCCAGCTGTTTACCATTTGTTTGATTGATTGGTCGATATAATGTATGAGGAATATAACGTTACATTTCGGTAAGTTGTACTGTATCTTTCAACATTGTTCATTTGTGTTTATTTACTAGCTAGAGATGATCGGTTCACGTGCCGCTAGGGATCCGTCGTGACTCGCGTCACATTTACAAGCGCCAAAAAAACCAGTATATATTGTTTGAATTTCGTAATAAAAGTGACAGAATCTGAGAGCTGAGATTTTTTTATATCATAAGTAACCTGCTCTGTCTATTCTGTCAGTCTCCGTGTCCTCTTTGCTTCGCGATAAAGTACACAACCAAGCAATGAAAAAAAAGCTTGTAATTAAGGCCGTAACATTGACTTACCTGTCGAGAAGAAAGCAGGAAACTTCAGCGTCTCTTTTGAAAGCTTTCTCCTGCGTTAGCTATCCCGACATTAACCCTTGTTTTTGTAATCTCCGGTCACGTTTCCTTTTACGGTCTATTTTGGACTTTTTCGACGACGAGGACTCCTTATCCTGTGACTCATATGTATGTATGAATGAACGGTGTATAAATAACCGTGCAGTGCAGCCTTTTAAACTTGCCGCGGCAGTGACAAGCGCCTCTCACTGCTCTGCTCCTCCGCTTCTGCTGGCTTCAGTCACGTGACGCTGGTTCTGAACGAAAACGCGTTGTGGAAACGCGTTGGCCTAGTACTTTTTGTCCCTCTCTGCTATTATAGTTTTTCAAGATGGCGGAACTACATGGAAGCCTCCGTGGACTTACCCGTCCCATGTATATAAAGATAATAAATTCTTCGTTTACGAGGATTAGTCTGATCATTGGCATAGGTATTTGTACACCATTGAGGGCATATTTATGAATAAAAATATTGATTTTAGATAATAAAATACCTAAAAAGCTACACATAGTCCCTTTAAGAATATGTAAACTACAGTCGAATGAAACTGGTTTTTAGCCTGTCTTTTACGCATTTTCATTTTTGGGCGAACTATCCCTTTAACATCATAGCCTTCAATAAACAGGTTAGTAAACAATTCAGACTGTATTAAAAAAGTGACCCGCTCTTTTAACCTGTTAGCAGGGTCATCATCAGTGACCAGCCTTGGTCTGAGGTGAACTGGTGAAGCCGGTGTGATGGTGTGATGGTGCTCTGGTTATCTCCAGCTGTCAGGAGTTCGGTGTCTCTCCTCCAGCATCTGACAGGCCTGTCTGCAACCAGAGGGGAAAAAAACAGTCAGACTGACACGCTGTTTATTCACAAATGACACTGCCTGCAACCGATCGGTGTCGCTGCTGTTTTTTCACTCTTTCCCCCCTCGAATGAGCCTGTGATGTATTCTTTGTATGTGCTTTAGGAAGGGGAAGAATAATTGAACGTTGACAGCAGCAGACACCGACACGTGGAGGAGTTGTCTGTCTACACGGGAATGGCTGGGTGATAGTTAGAGGAGAGCGAGGTTTTTAAAAAATGGCTGATTATTGTCGGCGTGACAGGTCCGCGGAGCAGAAAACACACACGTGCTTGAAAACACACACACACTGCTCATTTGTGCTTCCCGCCCAAAGTCCCCGCGCATTACGCGAGGAGCAGAGCCATAAATAAAACAAATCAGAGAGCACTGCACTTCCGCTGGCACATGATTGGATGAAGCCTGAAAGGGAAACACAAAGGTTACCACAACTCACTCGGCCATTTGTCTTGTTTGTTGGATCTGCACGGCTTGATTCGGCAAATGAGCGCTGAGGAATCCGGTGACATCAGCACTTAATCAAGATGCGCCTCGCCATTATAAATCAGTTGAACTACTGACACCTGAACTTTATTCCGCGCACGCTTTTAAAGGCCATGCGATGCTGCCTCTGCTATTAGGCTGGTGCTGATCCATGGAGCTGCATTGAGGTCAGGACGGGCCGATGGAGAACCACAGCATACATCACCTTGGTAACGGCGAAAGCAGAACAACAATAATAAGAAGAACCATAAAAAAAAGCTGGAGAAATGCACTTCATGTTTCTGAGTGGTTTATGGTTTTACGACAAGAGCTTTAATTGAACAGCATGCTTGAGTCTCGGGTGGAGAAATCACTTTGTAGAAATTTCTACATTTGTCCAGTTACTTTTGCAACACCCATGTCAGTTTCCCCCTCTGCTGTCCAAATAGTTCCTACAACCCTGACATAGAGATAAATATGGACTTTTTTTTTTAAACATGCATAAGATAAACAACATATTTATATTTTGTATAAACACACACTCACCAGCCACTTTATTAGGTAGTCTATACCTTGCTATTCTGGGTTGAACGAACCCCTTTTACCTCCAGAACTGCCTTAATTTTTCATGGCACAGAATTGCGCTGTAAACATTCCTCAGAGATTTTGGTCCATATTGTCATGAAAGCATCACTCAGTTTCTGCAGATTTCTCAGCTGCACATCCGTGATGTGAAGCTCTCATTCCTCCACATCCCAAAGCTGCTCTGACTGAGATCTGTGACGGTGGAGGCCGTTTGAGTTTAGTGAACTCACGGTCACGTTCAAGAAACCAGTTTGAGATGATTTGAGCTTTGCGACGCGTGTTTTCCTGCTGGAAGTAGCCATCAGAAGATGAGCTCACTGTGGTCATAAAGAGATGGACATGGTCTGCAACAATACTCAGGTAGACTGTGGCGTTAAAGCGATGCCCAATTGGTACTAAGGAATATATAACACACCAGCAGCAGCAGCCTGAACTTCTGATGCAAGACAGGATGATCCATGCTTTCATGTGGTTTACGCCATATTCTGACCCTCATCTGAACGTTGCAGCAGAAATCCAGACTCGTCAGACCAGTCAACGTATTTCTAATCTTCTATTGTCCAGTTTTGGTGAGTCTGTGTGAATTGTAGCCTCAGTTTTGTGTTCTCAGCTGACAGGAGTGCCATACGATTGGCTGATTAGATTTGTGTTAATGAGCAGTTGAACAGGTGAGCTGATAAAGTATCTTCCCTCTGTCACAGTTCTAAAAGCTCAGTAATCACACCTGAGCAGGTGAAAACCAGGTTTGACGTCGAACGGCGTCTTTCATGTGTCTTGTGACGTCCCAAGAACATGCAGAAGGGCGAATGACATGTGAGAGCTGCAACAAAGAGCAAGAGTTTGAGCGAATAATGGCAGTCTGTTTTTTTTTTTTTTTCTGTTTTTTTTTTCTCACAAAACTATCATATGACTTCAGAAGAATTGGAATATAGCACAGGAGTTGTATAGAATACTTTTTTAAGGATACCTTTGGAGCTTGACAGCTAGTGATGCTTTTATTGTATGGAAAAAAAAACATGCATGAAACAGTCTGCTAAACTTTGTGTTTCCATAGAAGTTAGAAACAAAATAATGATGACAGTGTTTTCTTGGATGAGTTGTTTTTTGAGGTACAAATTATTAGTTTAGTCTTTTATCACTTACTGAAGCATGTCATTTCTGCAGTGCATAATTGCTAAAATAATGATGTTTTTCATACAGGTTTTCCAAACGCTCATCAGTCCCCAATTGGTCGAATAACTGGTAGTCCTGCCCGAAAAACTTTGCATATTTAATTGCAATTTGAGAAAGTATTTTAACAAAAAATATTTAGTTATTAGAATGATTTCTGAAGGATCATGTGACACTGAAGACTGGAGTAATGATGCTGAAAATTCAGCTTTGATCACAGGAATACATTTGAAAATATATTCAAATAGAAAACGTTTATTTTAAATTCGAATAATATTTTACAATATTACTGTATTTTTGATCAAAAGAAATGCAGCGTCGGTGAGCATAAGAGACCTCCTTCAAAACATTAAAACCCGTAACTTTTGAACGATAGCATATATAAATAAAATAAATAACATAGTGGTTTATAAAAGTTTAAATCGAATAAATGAAATATACATTACATAAATTGTGATATGAGAAAGTATTTTACGGTAAAATTAAGGCTTTGCTTTCAAAATAACTTCTTTTACTTCTAAGTTCCGAAAATCACCTTTAATCGAAGAAAGAAAAAGGCCAAGAATGTTCTTTATGGATTAGTGTTTCGCAGACGCACCTCTCTGCGAGTGTGTGTTTGAGTCAGTGAGCGTCTCAGATTCACATGAGTCATCACATGCAGCCTCTTTGTACATCAATGACATCTTTATTCTTTTCTCCTGGCGCTCGGCGCTCTGTGGCAGCGAGTGCAGTTGCTTTGTAAAGAAACATCTCTTGCTCCTCTTACCATTGTGTGTGGCTGACAATGGCACAGGACCTCCCAGATCCGCAGCTGCAGCCTGAACACACACACACACACACGTTTTCATCCCAGTTCCACTCGCTCGCTCAAACACACACACACACACTCGGCCTGTGCAGTGAAGCTCTATGAGCCCGTGCTTGGGAAAAACTTGCCCAACGATTCAGCTGTCACTCATCCGTGAGCAGAGAGCGGCCGGGCCGGGCCATACTTCCAGAAAGGGTGTTCAGTCCTCGCCCCGTTCAATGAGGAGCACCATTGTTCTCTGAACCCTCTTCACTGGGCCACTCTTGGGGTCTCTGGAAACCAGGCCATAGCAAACAAACAATACGCTCCTCGCCGCCTGAATGGACGACGACTCGCATGTTTATTGAGGCCAGACTTTCTTTCTTTCTAACTCCTTTCCCTCATGAATTTAGCATCAGAAATGTAGCAGAAAATACAATGAGGAGGATTTCTGCGGCCATTCAGCGGGAAGGGTGTCCTTCGAAGACGTCCAGGTGTATCCTTTCGCTTTTCAGAGACATGTCTGTTTGTAAACAGAAGCGTGACTTCGAGGCTTCCTTTCTGCAAAGAAATCCCAACAGGCTTTGAGGATTTGTGTATGTGGCCACTTCAGCGCCACTAAACACTTCCAACCCAATGCAATAATTAGTAGTGTTTGCTAGGCCAAGCTCATACTTAACTGTTAACTGGATCGCCCTGCAGCGTTTGAATGATTCCTCAAATCACGCGTGTTGTTGAGGAGAGTGCTGGTATTTTACTAAGTGATCAGATGCACCATTTTCACCTGCTGGACCATACCCACCCCCCCCCCCCCCACGCACCCACACCCCCCACCGGACACACATTTACAATCCAGAAGATAACAGAGATGCGAGAGTGCAACACTATTTTCATGCAAAATGGTAAGAAACATCCTAGCAACCGCATAGCAACACCCACAACATTCTAGCATCATGTCAGATACTTCTGCACTATAGGGCTGTGCCAGTCATTTAAATCGTAATGTGAGCATGCATGATGTCAAAATATTTTAGATACAGGAGAGATGATGTATCAATTTTTTTGTGGTAAAAAACACAGGTCTAGAGATGTTCTTTTTAAAAGTTTTACTCTTTTGTCTTGAGCGCTGTATTGAATGTAGTGTTATCTTTCCTGTCGCTCAAACAGTAGAGCGTTAGCGTTGGCGCTTGCAATGCCAAGGTCACGGGTTCGATTCCCAGGGAAAGCAAGAACTGATAAGAATGTAAATGTGTACCTTGAAATGCAATGTAAGTTGCTTTGGATAAAAGCGTCTGCCAAATGCATAAATGTAAATGTCATGCGTGAGATTCTGCAAAAGACGTGCAATGGTTAAAGACGTCCGGCTAGCGTGTGTTTACATAGGAAAAACAATGGCACATTACAAATCAGGTGAACAAAAATCAGTAATACAGGCATTGTGTTTTATTCATTCATTTCATTTATGCAGAGGACACCTTTGCAATCTGGAGGCCATGAAACAGTTGGAGACCCCATGAAACATCGCTGTGTTGCTCAGACTTGGATTTGTTTGAAATTATTTTTATTGGCAAAATAGAGCAAAGTCAAAGTCACCTATTAACTTGTTTTTTGAACTGTTGTATAAAACTAATATGACGTTTGCAAACATGCTGACATTGGGGAAAACATCACTCTTGCTCATAATATTGCTTAACTAACTATCCTTTATGTATATTAAAAACAAGAACTCTCACAGAGACCCTGGTTTCAGCGTGACGTGATGGCAGGAGACAAGGCTCTTGTTCGCTTCTGTTACGAGGCCCGTCTCAAGTGAAACATAGCAAAGGCCGAAACTGCATTCATGCAAAGACATGGTGTCCACAAATATCGCCAATAAAGCCGGTGTCATGCGCTGTCACAGCTTCAAAAGAATTTTACAGACAATGTGTGTAACAAATATTGTTTGATTACATGATTAAATTGAAATTGCAAAATACTGTAAAAAAAACAAACGTGATAGTATTTTTTGTCCATAATGCACAGCACACAACACACACATTTCCTTTGTAAAATGTAAAATAACTGCCAACCACAATTAGACAGTTCATCCAAAAATGAAAAATCTGTCGCCATTTATCTTTGTACAATCCTCATGCCGTTCAAAACTGTAATTAGTGGAACACAAGAAAAAATATTTAGAAAAATGTTTTTGTTAATATACATTGAAAGTCAACAGGGTACGATGTTATTCAGTTGAGTCCTTTTATGTTCCACAGAAGAAAGAAAGTTTTTGAACAACATGAGTGTGAGTAAATGATGACAGAATATTCATCTTTTGGGTGAATTATCCCTTTAAGACTAATCTAATAAGACTCATTTTGGTGATTTACAGCATCAAACTAAAGAACATGCGAGTAAATCTCAGCTAAAGCAGCCGACGGCAGGGAAGGTTGTGTGAGAGACGTCCACAATCCTGTCTCTCGTGTTTGTCTTCCAAAAGAAAACTTACATGTATGAACCCACCACCATCTCTCCCCCCCTCCCCCTATGACAGATCCCTGCACACAACGGAGCAGTTCATCTAGTGCACTACAGAGGGGGCTTTCCACCAACATTACCACTCAACAGTGCAAAATGTCACAAAAGTTGTATGGAATGAAAACAAAAGCATATTTAAATATTTTAGGGAGAAAGCAAAATCTAGTTTAAGGACAGCAGTTAGGGTTCAAATCATTTAACAAACACTAAAGCCATATTCACAATACCTTTAACAATAACTATAAAGTTTTAATAATCATTCTAGTTCTATGAGTCCACACCACAACTATAACGATAATGAACAATAGAGTTGGAATCACTTTTTCCAGCTGATGAACGATAAAAACACTGACAGCCAATCAGTCATCGTGTAAACTGGCCTGATTATGCTAATTGTTGGTGTAAAACAGAAAATATTTCAGTATTTGCAGGAAATACAATCTACATTTACACAGTTTTCCAAACATTCTGCATTGCAATCTTCAGTTTCATTTACTATAACACCAAACTGACCAAAAACATCATCACCATTTAAAGGGATATACCGCAAAAAAATATTTTCCTGTTTAGTATTTTTGTCTTGTTTTCCAGTACAATTATCTAAACATTCTAAAATCAAGATGCAAACAAAATGACATAAGATATTATGTAGTTTTCTGAAAAAAATCTATCAAAATGTGGTGTTTAAGCTTAAAGAGATAGTTTCCTCAAAAATGAAAATTGTATCATCAAAGATATTTTAAATGAATGTTGGTAACCAGACATTTGACAGCATCCATTGACTTCCATAGTAGGAAAATAAAATAAGAACATTTCCAAAAGAAATGTTTGGAACAACGACATGATGACAAATTTAAATTTTTGTGTGAATTATCCCTTTAAAACAAGAGAGAGAGAAAACATTTGCCAATGGGGTCAGAAAAATAAACTTTATTAGCATAGTATCATCCTTTTTGTACATTTTTTAAAGCAAAGTCAGCAGTTATAAAAGGAAAATAATGCAATAAAGTTTGTTTCGTCTGGACAGCAGATCTAGAAGAAAATAGTGTCATATCCAGCTTAAGTACAATGATGGCTCCTTTTTGTTGTAAAAAAGTTATTAAGTTCATTTATATATATACCCGATGTCATCGTCCAGCTCAGTTCAGTTCCCATATAATGGTGTCAATGCAGGAAGATCAATAATATTGTTGAATATTAAGTGTTCAAAACACAAGACTTAATATCTTTGGTCAGTTTGCTTCTCAAGTTAATGTACTGGTATCTTGATTCAAGGAAGTTTAGATATTTGTACTGGAAAACAAGACAAAATAACTTAAGAAATTCTTCTTAAGTGTATTAATTAAAATTAAAATGATAAAATAAATTATAATTATCATGTCCTTTCAAACCAGTATGACCTTCTTTGTTCTGTGGAACATTTTTTTTTTTTTTTTTTTTTTTTTAAGAATGTTAACATATTTGGTTCTCATTGACAAAAAAATACAATGGAAGTCAATGGGACCAAAACTGTTGAGTAACTAACTAGTTTTCTGGTGTTCTGCAGAAGAAATGCATGCATACAGGTTTGGAAAGACTTGAGGGTGAGCAAATAAAGACATAATTCGTTTTTTTGGGTGAACTATACCTTAAAAAAAGAATCAGGTTTTACTTTCAGTAACATGAAGGAAATATAAAACTATGACATGGTGTAAGAGCACTCCAAAAAAAGAAAAAAAAAAGATATATATTTATGATCCAGTAATTCCAACATCAAGCTATTAACTAAACAAATCTACATGCAGACCAGCGATATATTATCCCCGCAAAGCTGAAGATCTCCAAAACAACTTCCAGTTGCACCGATATGAATTATGAAAGCATTTACAGGCGACGCACACACAGCCGTGTTTATACCGTGTTTCTCGCTGACAGGAAGGAAAACGAGAGCCGTTCTGAGCGGCTTAGAAGCACAAATGTTTTATTACGCCGTCCTGGCAGCGCGGGTTCTTTCGAGGGCCGTAAATGGTTCCCCACGGGCCGGAGCGCTCTGGCAAACCACTGCATTCTTAATTTCTGATACATAATTCTTTTGGAAAAGCGTTTGAGCCTGTTTTCTGGAGAGGCACTGTTCTAATAGTGATAAATTATTCTCATAAAGGAGAGCTTTCCTTTTTTCCACCTTGAAATACAGCTGAAGGCGAACGCTGCTGCGGTGAGCAGCCCTGAGAGACGTAATGGGACATAATGATCTCAGAAGACACACACATCGGCCCGAGATCTGCTTGCACGGTTTTCCTCACTGGCTATTATTATATATTGCAAAGTTTAGCAGTGACATCCATCCTGTCTGCATAGACTTCATGTCTGATTTCATCAGAGAGAAAAACACTGGAAGCTAAAGGGCCCAGTTATGATTTTCTGCTCAAATCAGCCCTTTCTCTGAGGTTCTCCTATCTTTTCAAGCCAAAACTTCTAGGCTTGCATGTGTAAATTACTCTAAAATTGGCATGTTCATTTAACACGGCAATATTTGCTATTATATGAAATTAGAACATATCTATGTATTAGTTTTAGGGATGCATCAATCCCACATTGCATTCCTGATACTGATTATGTACATTAAAACATTTTCTACAATTTCCTGTGTGATACAACTTACTAGTATACTAAATTAGTATACTTCACGGCATGGTACACTGAAAAAAATGATTCGTTGAAATTAATTTAAAAAAATTATCGTAAGTGGTTGCATTCAATTGATTTTATCTACATTTAAACAATTATTTTTTTTTTTTATTAATTTCAACGAATCATTTTTTTCAGTGTAAGAATGTAACTGACATATCACTATTATTATTATTCACGCTGATGACATCAGTTGTGCAAAATGTATTCAATTTCAATTATACAATATATCGGAATTACAAATATCAAATTAAATGTGATTTTTGCAGTTTCTATACAAAACTGACCTGTGTGAACACGGCTAGAGCTAGAAATCTCAGCAAGTCCAAACACTAAAAATCTGTCATCAAACCCATCATAATACCACAGACTAAAAGATATTTTGATACTCAATAACAAGTTTAACACAGTGGCCAGATCACAACTGAAACAGTGAGACCGATATTCTATTGTCAGTCAATTACTAATTGGAGGAAACACTAAACGCATGGCAATTAGGAGGCTTCATGGACTGATTATATTGGACAAATTGGATTTGTAGTTTGGTAACAATTCCATGCTCATTCAGTGTGAAATTAATGTTGATTACCGTCGGAAGGCCTTGAGAGCATTAACAGCTGACGTCTCTGCACGGACTAATGAAATAAAGGGGGATTTGGGAAATGCCTCATTGTTTGTGTACATAAAAAGTCAGAAAGATTATTACTTTTAATCAAGGATGCATTTAAATTGATCAAACGTGACAGTAAAAAGCATTTAAATGTTACAAAAGATTCTATTTCAAATCAATGCGGTTCTTTTGAACTTTCTATTCATCAAAGAATCCTGACAAGGAAAATGTATCATGTGAATTATGAAGCACAACTATGTTTTCAACATTGATAATAATCAGAAATGTTTCTTGAGCAGCAAATCATCATCATAAAATGATTTTTGAAGGATCATGTGACACTGAAGCAGTACTGGAGTAATGATGCTGATAATTCAGCTTTGATCACAGGAATAAATTACTTTTTCAAATATATTCCAATAGAAACCAATTATTTTAAATTGTAATAATATTTCACAATATTTAGGGGTTCAAGCATGAAATGCTGAAACCCTATTGTAATTGTAAGGATTTGTAAAACTGATCGTGCAGGCCAAACCGTAAGGCCTAGAGACTTGAAACCTGGCCAGATGGTAGGCCTCAATTTGGGGACAACCTATCAGAGTATGACCCCGATTGGCCCATAGGTGGCGCTACAGCAACCAAAAGCATGAAATTGCTCATAACTCCTCAACGGTTTGTCCTAGACTCAAGTGTCTTACACCACTGTGATCCTTGGCTCAAGCCTAACATACGACATAACGTATATCTCCGATTTCGATTTAGGCAGGAAAAATGTTCTGCTATGTCGAATTTTGTCCAAAACCTACTTTTGCGAACTAGTCCCTGGTTTTTCACCCAATCGGAACCAGACCAGTTTAGGACTCTCTAGATCAATAATTATATAAAAAAAAAGTTGAACTTTTGCATTTGGGTGGCTGTAACAGGGTCATTTAGAAAAGGGGTGTGACAAAATACACTCAAAAGCCTATAAATCCTAAAGGAAAACTCAGAACTTCACAAAAATTGATGAGCATGTGTGTCATAACATGGTGAAGAAGCATGCAGAGTTTCATGGAGATCGGACCATAGGTGGCGCTATAACTAGCGGAAAAAAAAGCAAAAAGCTTTCATTCTTATTAGGGGTTCAAGCATGAAAGTTCATGCTTGAACATGGTCTTTTCCATCTATGATGTCAGTGGTTACGTGCTTGCTAAATAAAACTTAATGTATTTTGATGCTTTTGTGCTTAAAGGC
Organism: Leuciscus idus; assembly: GCA_021554675.1. Lineage (NCBI taxonomy): Eukaryota > Metazoa > Chordata > Actinopteri > Cypriniformes > Leuciscidae > Leuciscus > Leuciscus idus. Next base: position 34,223,118 of record CM038639.1, on the reverse strand, counting down.
CTTAACTGCTTGAACCCCGACAAATGCTTCTTGCAGCTTTAATTACTGTTTTTACTGTATTTTTTTATCAAATAAATGCAGCCTTGGTGAGCAGAAGAGACTTCTTTCAAAAACATTAATATCTTACCGACAATAAACTTTTGAACGGAAAGTATTTTTACACAATCCTTGTGTACTATAAAACCACCCTCTATAGAAACTAAGCAAATGGTTTGCTCTGAACGTCCAACAACCTTCTGACATCATGAATACATTAACACACAACGTCTCCATTTGCAAGTCAATGGCATCAAGTGGAGGGAAAATTATTACATAAATACGATTGTTTTGGGTGCAAAAAGCCTTGACTAGTGGGAATAATAAATACGTGTATGATGTTGAACAAAGACATAATGTGACATACAAATTTTCGAAGTTTACCCAATCTGTGATGAAGAGACGAGTAAAGCGGTCTGGTTTGTTATTTGGGAGAAACCGCTTCTGCCTCACTGTTCACCACCACGGCCCTTTTCGTCCTTCGAGACAAGCGTTTCTCAGGGGAAAACAAGAGATTTGAAGAAAGAGAGAAAGAGAGACCTGTCCCCCTGAGAGACTCTGGGGTCTTTGTGATGATCAAAGCCAGGCTCTGTGGTCCTGTGACGAAGCTCCTCTGGGAAAACTCAAGTGATGTTTGGAGGTAAATGGCTACTGGCTCCGTGATGAAAGAGGACAAGTGTGGAAATGGAAATGAAGACGGAGGCATCTGAACATTCACACCCGCCAACCCCAGCCATGACCTGCGGAGGAGATGCAAAAACAAAAGCAGGAAAACACGAGGACTGAACGACGCTCCTTCAGATAGACTTGCGTTGTACTGATGGTTTCAATCATAGATATATACGTAGATGCCACATTTGCCCGCTTCCGCCATCTTGGAACAGTCAGCGTGTCGTTACTCACAATGATGCAACAACACTGCGCAGCTTCTGGTCATGAAACCGCTTATAGATTTAAATTCCTGAAGAAATGATAACCTTTCACAAGTGAGAATGTGCTGGTTTGTGTTTTTATATGTATATGTAACTTAATAATAAAGGTTTTCAAACTATAGTAACTTTTTAATGTTGTGTTAGCTGACGCCTTCATCTTGTTGTATTGAGACAGATATAGATATTCATACACGCATTAAACAACTGTTGCAGACGCTCAGGCAATTTGCTCTTGAGTATTCATGGACTGGTGTTTTGACCTTTCCAATATGGAGGATGGCTGATAGTGGCCCATTGAAACAGCTAATGAGGCATTTATGTATATATATGGTTTCAACATTCATGGGGTTCAACTAGATTTGGCTACTAAAACTCAAATTGTGCTTGATCAGTGTTTTTGACCAGTAGTGTACTATGAAAAATGAGTCTTGACCAACAAATCGTTTCAAGCTAGACTTTCTCCAAGAAAATCTCCAAGATTTTCTCCATTGCTCGGGTGACCATTTAGTAGCTCTAGAAGAACAAAAAAAACGATTTAAAAAACAACAAAACTAATACAACTAAAAAAAGCACTTGATAAAATTGCTAAAACTTAATTCAAATGAAAACTGAAAATATCAAAATAGAAGCTAATTCGAAATATTAATAAATACTCTAATATAACATACATAATACAAAAATAAAACACTGCTCTGGAATTGTACCTGTGTCTCAGATGTTTCTCCTAAAAGTCCTGTGGAGAAATAAAAACAGCCACAAATGAGTCTGAGGATGAGCAAAGGATGAGCGTTAAAGGTGCACTGTGTCATTTTTAGCAACATCTAGTGGTGAGGTTGCGAATTGCAACCAACAGAAGTTACGGTGGCCAACAGGAAAATATGTTGTTGTCTGAGACAGAGAGTAGCCAGTTCAGCAATGAGGTTTCTTGACAAAGATAAATTAAGAAATTAGGTTTACTTAATTATTCAGTAAAACGATATGTTATTGCGAATATTATTGTTACTTGTTCATCGTGTCAGTGTTTTATTCGCTGACTTTAGCTAGCTTCAACATAGTGACGAAACGCGTTTGTCTGTTTAGGGCTCCTGTAGAAACATGTCGGCGCAATTCAATGTAAGCGGACCCGCGGTGTGTGTAGATAGAAAAGGCTCATTCTGAGGTCATAAAACCATAACGGTTAATTATGCAAGGTCTTTATACACCACTGAAAACATAGTTATGTATATGATATTGATTTCTGTCAACCTTTAAATGAGAAATTTTTGAGTTTATAGAGAGATCTCTGACTTTTAATTGGCATCTTGGCAAATCTGAGCACAGTTTGAGACAGTTTTGAGATTTCTTGTGAAACGCAAGTAAGATTACTGCAATCTTTGTCTCAGGAAATAAGTAGGAGACTTAAAGAAAAGTCTCAGTTTGTTTTGAATTTATTCTCATTGCTGTGCAGGAGAAACTATTGAGATATTAAAGAGATTCATGAAGGCTGATGTCAGATAATTGCTCCCGGCTCCGCTCACATCTCTTCTGCTGTGAGATATTTGTATAAAAATGCATCCCAATCTGCCGGGTGTGTGTGATGTTCATCCGTCTCGAGAGGAACAGCGCGGTTGTGTTGATTTGAATGAAACATGTTGAGTCTTTGTAGCAATTCCCATCATGCTCTTGTGTTACCGTTTCATGTCTGCATGTTACAGTGGTGTTATACGCAGATCAGTTTTTAATGTCTTCAGACCCAAGAGAGACGGAGGATTCTGGGACCTCCAGAGGAGATTAAACTGAGAGATATACACCTGCCATACTACAATCAACAGTAGGGTTGCATGGGCGAACACTACCATGGTAATATTGTAATGCTTTGGACATGTAACATGAAAATAACAGTATTCATTAAAGCACTGCAAATACCATGTTATATACACTAACCAGACACTTTATTAGGTCACCTGTTCAACTGCTCGTTAACACAAATATCTAATCAGCTAATCGTATTCAATGCATTGAGGCATGTAGACATGATCAAGACGATCTGCTGAAGTTCAATCTGAGCATCAGGCATTCTCTGAACACACAACACACCAAACCTTGAAGCAGAAGAGCATCTCTGAACACACAACACACCAAACCTTGAAGCAGAAGAGCTTCTCTGAACACACAACACACCAAACCTTGAAGCAGAAGAGCTTCTCTGAACACACAACACACCAAACCTTGAAGCAGAAGAGCTTCTCTGAGCACACAACACACCAAACCTTGAAGCAGAAGAGTATCTCTGAACACACAACACACCAAACCTTGAAGCAGAAGAGCTTCTCTGAGCACACAACACACCAAACCTTGAAGCAGAAGAGCTTCTCTGAGCACACAACACACCAAACCTTGAAGCAGAAGAGCTTCTCTGAGCACACAACACACCAAACCTTGAAGCAGAAGAGCTTCTCTGAGCACACAACACACCAAACCTTGAAGCAGAAGAGCTTCTCTGAACACACAACACACCAAACCTTGAAGCAGAAGAGCTTCTCTGAACACACAACACACCAAACCTTGAAGCAGAAGAGCTTCTCTGAGCACACAACACACCAAACCTTGAAGCAGAAGAGCTTCTCTGAACACACCTAACCTTGAAGCAGAAGAGCATCTCTGAACAAAACACATCAAACCTTGAAGCAGAAGAGCATCTCTGAACAAACAACACACCAAACCTTGAAGCAGAAGAGCTTCTCTGAACACACAACACCAAACCTTGAAGCAGAAGAGCATATCTGAACACACAACACACCAAACCTTGAAGCAGAAGAGCTTCTCTGAACACACAACACACCAAACCTTGAAGCAGAAGAGCTTCTCTGAACACACAACACCAAACCTTGAAGCAGAAGAGCATCTCTGAACACACAACACACCAAACCTTGAAGCAGAAGAGCTTCTCTGAACACACAACACCAAACCTTGAAGCAGAAGAGCATATCTGAACACAGAACACACCAAAACTTGAAGAAGAAGAGCTTCTCTGAACACACAACACACCAAATCTTGAAGAAGAAGAGCTTCTCTGAACACACAACAGCAGCAGCAGCAGCAGAAGAAACACACCGGTGACACTCCTGTCAGCTGAGAACACAAAACTGAGGCTACAATTTAAACGGACTCACCAAAACTGGAAAATAGAAGATTGGAAAAATGTTGCCTGGTCTGACGAGTCTGGATTTCTGATGAGGGTGGATCATCCTGTCTTATATCAGAAGTTGTAATACAGCTTGTTTGTAATGGTGTGTTATATATTTTCTTGGCACACTTTGGGCCTCTTAGTACCAACTGAGCATCGGTTAACTGCCACAGTCTAACTGAGTATTGTTGCTGATCATCTCCATCTCTTTATACATACAACACATTACAGCCTCCGGAAACACCATTATTCCTCTCTCCAGCTTCCCCGCTTCTGAGCTTCTCCGAGAAATTGGAGGAACTGGTGTATGCTGGAACTAAACTATCCCACTCTTTTGCTGCAAGCCCCCAGATATCAACCAAAAAGGGGCGACCACCAAAGCCTGCGGGCCGAGCTCGCCCTCGCCCTCCTCCTGTGAGACCTCCTCCTCGGCCACAACGCCAGGGCCCACACCCTCCTCCATCTGATCTAGGTGAACCAAAAACCACTGATACCAGCTCTCAGTGATATGTGTCGGGTCCCCGCTAACAGTAACTTTCTCAAATTTTCTCAAAAGCCCAAGACTGGTTGCCCACTGAAGCTAAGCAGGGCTGAGCCTGGTTAGTACCTGGATGGGAGACTCCTGGGAAAACCAGGTGTTAGTGAGACCAATAGGGGGTGCTCACCCTGTGGTCTGTGTGGGTCCTAATACCCCAGTATAGTGATGGGGACACTACCCAGCTAACAAAAATATGTCCTAAGAACATTGTGGGAACGTTGACTTGAAACGTTCTAAAAATGTTGAAATGTCCAGTTTGCTTAACGTTGCTGGAATGGTATTTTAATGTTAGAAAAACATTGCTGGAACGTTAGCATAATGTTGCTGGAACGTTATCTTAAGGTTAGCATAACGTTGCTGGAACATTAGCACAACATTGCTGGAACATTATCTTAAGGTTTGCATAACGTTGCTGGAACGTTATCTTAAGGTTAGCATAACGTTCATGGAATGTTAACACAACATTGCTGGAACATTCTTAAGGTTAGCATAACGTTCATGGAATGTTCTCTTAAGGTTAGCATAACGTTCATGGAACGTTATCTCAAGGTTTGCATAATGTTCCTGGAACGTTATCTTAAGGTTAGCATAACATTGCTGGAACATTAGCACAACATTGCTGGAACATTCTTAAGGTTAGCATAACGTTCATGGAATGTTATCTTAAGGTTAGCATAATGTTCATGGAACGTTATCTTAAGGTTAGCTAACGTTGCTGGAACGTTAGCACAACATTGCTGGAACGTTAGCACAACATTGCTGGAACATTCTTAAGGTTAGCATAACGTTCATGGGATGTTATCTTAAGGTTAGCATAACGTTCATGGAACGTTATCTTAAGGTTTGCATAATGTTGCTGGAACGTTATCTTAAGGTTAGCATAACGTTGCTGGAACATTAGCACAACATTGCTGGAACATTCTTAAGGTTAGCATAACGTTCATGGAATGTTATCTTAAGGTTAGCATAACGTTCATGGAACGTTATCTTAAGGTTTGCATAATGTTGCTGGAATGTTATCTTAAGGTTTGCATAATGTTGCTGGAATGTTATCTTAAGGTTAGCATAACGTTGCTGGAATGTTATCTTAAGGTTTGCATAATGTTGCTGGAATGTTATCTTAAGGTTAGCATAACGTTCATGGAACGTTATCTTAAGGTTTGCATAATGTTGCTGGAACGTTATCTTAAGGTTTGCATAATGTTGCTGGAATGTTATCTTAAGGTTAGCATAACGTTGCTGGAACATTACCACAACATTGCTGGAACATTCTTAAGGTTAGCATAACGTTCATGGAATGTTATCTTAAGGTTAGCATAACGTTCATGGAACGTTATTTTAAGGTTTGCATAATGTTGCTGGAACGTTATCTTAAGGTTAGCATAACGTTGCTGGAACATTAGCACAACATTGCTGGAACATTCTTAAGGTTAGCATAACGTTCATGGAATGTTATCTTAAGGTTAGCATAACGTTCATGGAACGTTATCTTAAGGTTAGCATAACATTCATGCAACGTTATCTTAAGGTTAGTATAACATTGCCGGAACATTGGCATAACGTTGCTGGAACATCATCTTAAAGGAGAAGTTCACTTTTAAAATGAAAATTTTGTCATCATATAATCACCCTCATGTTGTTTCAAACCTGTATGAATTTCTTTCTTCTGCTGAACAGAAAGGAAGATATTTAGAAGAATATCAGTAACCAGGCAGTTTTTGGGTCCCATTGACTTCCATAGTATTTTTTTTTCCTACTATGGAAGTCAATGGGACCCAAAAACTGCCTGGTTACTGATATTCTTCTAAATATCTTCCTTTCTGTTCAGCAGAAGAAAGAAATTCATACAGGTTTGAAACAACATGAGGGTGATTATATGATGACAGAATTTTCATTTTAAAAGTGAACTTCTCCTTTAAGGTAAGCATAACATTCCTGCAACGTTCTTTCCCCCAAAATGTTATTAACAATACAACATTCAAAGAACATTAAAATGTCCACTTTCTTTCAAGTTAAAATGTTATTTTAAGGTTAAAAAAAAATTTCTGCACAATTCGTCCGACTTTATTTTTTATTAACACAACCATGTGAATTATAAGCGCACACTTTTACAGCACATCAAAAAGTAGAAAATTTCATGATTATCATACATTTTAAACACTACATTAAAGCTTAAAAAAACAACAACAAATACTTTCATATAAGCATTTACATGTAATGAAAACGGTGTTTAAGGGTTAGTTCACAAAAAAATTCTGTCAGTAATCACTCACCCTCATGTTATTCCAACCCCGTAAGACTCTTCAGAACACAAATTAAGATATTTTTGATGAAATCTGAGAGCTGGCTCACTCCTCAATAGGCTTCTAGGCAATTTTATTCTGGCGAGTTAATCAAGTGACGACAATAATTTTTATGCACAAAAAAACAAAATAAAGACTTTATTCAACTATTCATTTTCTTCCGTATGGGCCTCTGAGTGACTTCACTAGTGCTGGTTGTTTTTTAAACGATCTTAAAATGGATTAAAATGTAAACGATTATTACAGAATCGATATTAATTCAAATTAAATTGCTTTATTTTTGTCCTTGCTTAGAGACGAGGTTGACCGAAGTAAGTCACTTTCATTCCAACTAGGGATGGAAATGGTTAATCGATTATCGATTAATTGTCGACAAGAATTTACTCAATTAAATTAATTGTCGGCTAATTGACCTATGGCTAAACCACGCCCCCTCCACTCACTCGTACAAACAGTCAACATTCGGTAACAAGCGCTATGGCAGCTGTCACAGTAGGAGACATTTCACAGGAGGCAATTAATGATTTTTGGAGACAGAAAGATTATATATCATCTCAAAGTCACCAAAAGGGCCTTAACTATGCATTGGAGGGTTATATTAATCATTTTATTTTGAGAAGGTCGATGAAAAGCTTCAGCTCCAGACAAAGATTTAACGTTACAGGTCAGTGTGTAAACGTTATAGTTTGGTGCTATTTCGCTTTAAACACTTGCTTTATATGCGCGTCCTATTCGCTTTGGACGCGCAAATGGGTTCAAAATGTTTCAGCGTCGAACTAGACGCGTTACGCGCGAATTTGATGCTCTATTCGCGTTTGATGTGAACGCAGCATAATGAACAGGCTGCAATGTCAAGATTGCGCAATCCTGGAATGTGTGTGTGTGTGTGTCAGAGAGAGAGAGGCGCGGGCGCGATCGAACAGTGGAAACTTAAAAACATACTCCATTTTGTTCATACAGGACATCATTAAAACTGCAAAGTGTTTAGCCTACTTATATTTGTGTAAAACACAACATTGTGCTTTTGTCAAACTGTACTCTTGTCAAACTGCAACGCAGCTAGAAGCTAGGCTAACGTTACGTTAGAGATGTTAAAGATAACATCATTCAAGTAGTTTACCAGATAGATTATCATATGTAGGCTTAATATTGTAGGCTAAGCCTACCCATGTAGATTTTTATTTAAACTTTATTTTATGTTGCTTTAAGAGGCTACATGCAACTTTTTCCCCAAAATAAACGTAACAATAGCCTTTTTATTTGACCATTTATGACTCAAACATCTCCTGATGAGCATACTGACACCTTGTCCGCTCACAGTGGGTGCACCTATAAGCCTGTATCCTATTTTTCCTATTTTCTGTCGGGTCGGATTTTTCGCGCGCTGTCTGCGGATGTGACGTTAAGCGCGTTCATGTTAAACGTTTCAGATCACTCTGCCACCACCGCTAGTCAGCAAACAAACTTAGTTTCTCAAACAATATATGTATTTGACTGTTCTTACCTCTGTAAACATAATGTTGACTTCTTTGCAGCGGATGACTTGTGAAGTGTGCACGTACGAGAGCGAGCAGAAAGAGCAGTTCCGTTTTTTTGGCCACAGGTGTGTCGCGAGTTTAAATTTCAGAAAATCGCATGTAGCCTCTTTAATGTTTCACATGCAACAGGTGAGCCAGTGCACAATTATTTTTTATGTATTTTAATTTTCTGTAGATCATTTATTTTGTTAAACTACAAAAATGCCATTATCCCAACTGTTACAATAACACATCAATTAAGCAATATAACATGCATTTTTATTCAGTAGCCTATAAGCAATATCTAGCTTTTTATGACACTATTGATACTGTGAGAAATTTACATTCTCAGGAAAATAGCCGCTTATCAGTTAATCGTTAATCGACCGATAAGGTCAATCAATTAATGATTAATGAATTAATCGATAATTTGCATCCCTAGTTCCAACAAAGGATGAAATGTGTTGTTAAATTTTGAGTGTCGAGTAACGTAATATCCCTTTCAAGTGGACGCGTAAAAGCGACGTGAGATTGAATGCATTGATAAGCCATCACGCTACTCATATACTGGGAGAGAGATAAGACAATAGAGCTGCACGATTCATCTTTAAAAAAATGTGATCTCGATTCAAACACCCACACGATCTGCTTCCATTTCGTCTGTCTATTAAACCTTTGACAAAATCATATCGCAACATTTTAAGCTGTGCTGACCCGGAGAGAGTCGTCATGAAACAGCTTCACAATTAGTCTTTTTAACCTCACAGTATCATTAATTCTCCACCCCATCATCAACGAACACCACTAACCACTCGGTGAGTTGCACAGTTTTGAAAACGAACGTTATTAGGGTTGTTTTAAGGACATGTTCGTGCATGCCCGTAGACAGCCACTCTGAAGCCATCAAAGGCGACTCTAAACGAGTCAAAAAGTCGAGACAGGACCCATCGTCAACATTTCTGTGTCCACCACTCTAGTTCATCCAAAACAAACCAGAAAAGAGACTCAAAGTGCTAAATACCAGAATTATCCTTTAAGGGGTTGGAACAACATGAGGGTGTATAATTACTGACAGAATATACATTTTTGGGTGAACTAACCCTTAAATATAAGTAGTGTGGGGGTGCCAAACTAGCACTGTGGTCCAGTCTCTTCATGCTGTGGTCCAGTCTGTGGTCCAGTCTCTTCATGCCCTGTCTGTAAAGTGAACAGATTGACTGATGTTACTAATGGTGATTTATTATTTCATAAACATTTAATAATAACAGTGTGACTACTCCATAAATGTTAACCCTTAAGTTATTTAGGCTGTGCTTTCAGTACTATAAATATTAAACCACACAAGATTAAAATGTAGGTTACAAATGTTATACAATGGAAAGGTTTAATAACACATTGTAAAGGATTAGCTACACCTGAAAATGAAAACTATGGAAGCTTATGTGTTGCAATATTCAATTTGAAATGTAATATGCAAAATGACAATGCAATATGTAAAATGGCAATGCATTTCTGAATTTAAATTTAAATTTTCCCATACATTTGTGCAACGTTTGGTGCAAAATGAAAATGAAAATTTGATTATATAATTTACATTTGCCATTTCATACACTAGTTTTAATATGTAAATTGAATATATAATTTAACGCTAACGCTTTATATGTTTCAAAATTAAAATTAAAATGTATTACAGAAATGATTAGATATGTTTAACATGTTCATGCAAAAACTGTGGCAAAATTGTAGTTTAAATGTAATTTTTTCTTAATTGCATTTACACTCACAGTTAAGACACTTGCGATTGCATTTCCATTAAGCGTCCCGCAATGAATGTAGCAAAATTCAATGTGCAATTTGAAAATGCATTCTGAGCCGATCACGTGCCCGCCCCGCCCTGTCAAGCATGCGTGAAGGCGTGGCTCGGCAACAGGTAAACATAGGCTTTGGTGCGTATCTAGAGGTGTTGGAAAGAAACAGGGCGGTGGCAGAGCTGATACGAGCGTTAAATTCACTAGCAGATGAAGTGGAGCGTGGACAGAGAAATGGTAGTGTTTCCGAAGATTATTACGAGTCTGCAGGTGATATGGTGCCTTCACGTGCTATGGTAATTATGGTAAATACCAAAAGCCGACGTGGAAAATGCACATGAACACCCACTCATGTGGTATTTTCCACTGGGCAGCTCGTAGAATATTTTGATGCACGAGTTGCCGAGATGAGATAACCTTTGACCTTTTCAAAATGGCGGAGAGCAACGCAAGAGTCGTGAATAAGCATTGTACACAACTAAACGTTTTTTGCTACTGTTAGCTGATAGTTTTTGTAGCCTATAAAATGTTGTGTCATTAGCAATTGTAATATAATGCGTTAACACTCAGTGTCAGTTTTAAAAAATACCGTTATGGTTTGGTGTTACCTACCCAGAGCAGATGCTAGCTAGCAGTCAATAGGAGCCTCCAAGTAATGATCGGTCAGGCAATTTACTCACGTGAATGTATTTTGTCTGTAGTGTACGCCAGCGACACCATGATTTACTGATTTAAGCAATCTAAAATTGTTTTAGCCAAATAACAGGTCTGGATCTGTGAGTCCAATTTTTTTTACCTACATTACGACAACAAAAGCACTTGAACACAACACACTGGTAAATACCAGTTCACAAGTGGAAAATATAATCTTTTCCATAGCACGTGAAGGCACCAATAGAACCAGTACGATGTTGGACCATCTGGGTCTGGGAGAGTGTTCTGCCTATCAAGCGTTCGACACCCATGTCAACATGCTGCGCTGCTGTTGTCTGATGCTGGACTGTGTTGATGGTTTCGTTTTGTATAAAATATTGTCATTGTCTGATACATGCTTATCTTTATTCTTATTAGCCTACTATTAACTGTAATACCCAATAATGTTGGAGATCCTAGTTTTTCCTTACAAATGCATAGGCCTATTACCCTGTGATCACATAATATGACAAAGCTCCATTGGTATTCGGTATTAATAGCTACCGAAAAATAAATGTGACCGCTCTTTATTTATCTATAACTGACTGTAATGTTCAATAAAGTGACGAATGTGATGTGACCATCTCTGTTTATTCAGCTGTATAATCATAAAATATGAGGCAGATTATGCGAGTCCCTTTCCATTTTATAAAGCATATTGATAAGGTATTACATGTACATGGTCACGGAATCTGACGGGTCAAATTCATCAACCTAGCCTTTTTTGGGTGAATGTGGAGCAGGTCGAGGGCTGGTGGCGTCATCGTCTATAATTCAGTGTCTAATATTTTAAACAACTAAGCAGCACACGAAACTTTAACCGGCACAAACGAGACTATTTTGGGTCAATGTGGAGCAGGTAGGGGGGCTGAGTGACCTCAGAATGACCAATAAATATTATTTTAATATTTAAGAAACCTAAGCAGCACAAAATAAACGTTTATCGGCGCAAATTAGAACAAACATGAGTCTATTTTGGGTGAATGTGGACTATTTTGCCGACGTTTTGCATTGGGTTGGGGGCGGGGCCAACTTCACGCAGTGATTGACAGGGCGTGACGGGCACGTGATTGGCTCAGAATGCATTTTCAAATTGCACATTGAATTTTGCTACATTCATTGCGGGACACTTAATGGAAATGCAATCGCAAGTGTCTTAACTGCCACAGTTTTTGCTTGAACATGTTAAACATATCTAATCATTTCTGTAATACATTTTAATTTTGCTACTTATAAAGCGTTAAATTATGTATTCGATTTACATATTAAAACTAGTGTATGAAATGGCAAATGTAAATTTTATAATTTCATTTTCATTTTGCACCAAACGTTGCACAAATGATGGGGAAATTAAAATTTAAATACAGAAATGCATTGCCATTTTACATATTGCATTGTCATTTTGCATATTACATTTCAAATTGAATATTGCTACACATAAGCTTCCATAGAAAACTTCCATCATTGAGGAGAAAATAACATAACGTGCATCAAATTTCTGTACCTGCTAAACTTTTCTAATTTGTACTAATTTGCCATACTATGGAAGTAGGAATATAATACTTTCATTGTATGACAATAGCAGCATTGAGAAAGGTCTTCTGAAGCTTTTATAATAAAATTATAAAAATGTATAAACCAGGGCTTGGCATTAACCCTGGTCTTGTACTTGTCCTTTGGACAAATAAATCGTTCATTCACTTGTAAAAAAAAAAAAAAAGTAGCTTGTCCAGGAATATAAAATTTTTTTGAAGTAAGGTTATTAATCTGTGTGTAACATAAGTTAACGTTATGTGTGCGGCTGTATGCTTAAATTAAAAGAGCACATTAATATAAAACGGTGATTCAACTGACTTACCTGCGAATTAAGCGGTTGCGTGACATTCATGTTAATACTAGGCATGATGGCATTATAAACCCCCAATTTGCCCTCCAGGTGGGCACTCCGTCACATGAAAATTATGAATTAACCATCCAGTGAATACTTTTTAGTTTACATCCATTCACATTGAAAAATTGCCAGCAAAACTTTTACAAAACCTCAAATCAACACATAAGATTAAAAGCCTAAAGTTACAGCTAAAGTCTAATCAACCTAACCTTACCTCTAACGTTAGCCTAAAAGTTGAGATGCTAACGGACTTTTCCCGAAGACACTAAACCATTTCTATATAGTAAATATTCAACGGAAGCGTGTCATTTACATGAAAGAATGTGTCAGAAACATTTTTATGTACTATTTGTGTAATGTTGGTGACTAAACTCACTAAACTTACCTGAAATTAGCGAAGACAACAGTGAGAGACGGAGTTGCTGCTTGTCGTCAGTTGAGCTCTCCCCGCCCGTTTCCATGGTAACTCAGTTCAAATCTGGTTCAAATGTAACTGGAGTGCGCGCGCCAATTAAAAGACGTAACGTTAGAAGTCACGCAGAATTTACATAAAAGAAGAATTGATGGAGGGAATTATTTGATAATCAGATAAAATATCCTGAAATGTGAGGTTAACATTATTAAGTGTATATGCTAGTGACCATCACCAAACTGTAAACGGAATGAGTATATGAAGCATGAGTGTATGTTTACAAAATCATATAGGTTATAATAGGCTATGATATAATGTAATATGAATATGTAATAGCCTATAATATTATATAGCTTTATAAATGGTTAATGTGGTGTAGAAATAAAATTGCAAAAACCTTTATTAAAAACTAAACATGATATAGGCTAAGGCATGAATATATTTTGTGAAATATACACAATATGTACACATATTTACAGATGTAACATGATGAGGAACAATTTAAAAGATGTATGTTCAATGTATTTTTGAAACAATATTTTCAAAATGTATTTCAATATATTTAACAGTGCTTCACATATGTGATAGCATATATATATATATATATATATATATATATATATATATATATATATATATATATATATATATATATATATATATATATACATACATCTATCTATAAATTATAGGAAGGTCTGTGTCTGTCTGTCTGTTAACATTTTCAAACTTAACAGGTTTTTTGCTACGGGCACAAGTAAGTGCAGTGTAAAGTTTGACGTTGTTTGGATTAGAAATGCAAAAGATATTGTTAAATATATCAGTAAAAGAAGGTAATTGTTTAAACATTCTGGCATAAACACTCTGTCAGCTACTGCTACACTGTTTACTTCTGAATATTGTATTTTATTCACAGCTTTTCTCGGAGTTCACTGTGTAGCCTGCTCCCTGAATCGTGTAGTTAAATTTTCCTTGGTGCTTTCTTCCATGCATAAATAAAAATGTCACTGAATTTTTGCTGTGTAATTGTAACAATGAGCACTCAAACACACCAAAACAAAAATGATTAAAAACACACACAAAAACTGATTTTGCACGGGCAGTTTGCCATCATTTGTAGTAACCTATTCACACTGTTTGCTCAAGCGTAGCGTTTTCTCTGAGTTCAAGCCTGCTCCCTGAATCATCACGCTTACTCATTTGTGCATGTTAACCGAATCTGTAAGTCAGCTATGCTGTTTACTTCTGAATATTATATTTGATCAGATATTATATATATCTGAATATCATTCTGGTGCTTAACATTATCACTACTGTGTAATAGTAGCATGCTATTAACCAACAAAACATATCCTATTCAATGCGTTCACAATCTCTTTCACGGGCATCATTTGTAGTAGCCTATTCACAAACTGTTTTTACTCAAGCGTAGCATTTTCTCTGAGTTCACTGTGTAGTCTGCTCCCTGCATCGTTTAATTCAATTTTCCACATTTATTTTATGTCATTATTTCAGGATCAGTATTTGCTTTCTACTATACACAAATAAAAATGTCACTGAACTTTTGCTGTGTAATTGTAACATTGAGCACTCAAACACACCAAAACAACAATTACTAAAAACACACACCAAAAAAAATTGGAGGCATTTTGCACTAGTTAATATTAATTTATTAATAGGCTATATAGTGCTGGTTTATTGGGGTGGTGTTATAAACTACTGTGATGTTTAAAATGTTTATATGGATATATATATAGTCATTATACAAATCTAGTGATTGTAAACTGTTAAGAAGCAAACAACATGTTCCCAGAACGTTTTATGATAGCCTAAATACAACATTCAGAAAATACTAATAAAATTATAAGGATGTTCTGAGAACGTTGTTCTAAGAACGTTTTCTATCAACGTTATGAGAACTTTCATCAATCACAAATAACATCATAAAGACGTTCCAAGAATGTTGTTCTAAAAACGTTTTCTATCAACGTTATGAGAACTTTCATCAATCACAAATAACGCCATAAAGACATTCCAAGAACGTTGTTCTAAGAACGTTTTCTATCAACGTTATGAGAACTTCCATCAATCACAAAATAACGTCATAAAGACGTTCCAAGAACCTTGTTCTAAGAACGTTTTCTATCAACGTTACGAGAACTTCCATCAATCACAAAATAACGTCATAAAGACGTTCCAAGAACGTTGTTCTAAGAACGTTTTCTATCAACGTTACGAGAACTTCCATCAATCACAAAATAACGTCATAAAGACGTTCCAAGAATGTTGTTCTAAGAACGTTTTCTATCAACGTTATGAGAACTTCCATCAATCACAAAATAACGTCATAAAGACGTTCCAAGAATGTTGTTCTAAAAACGTTTTCTATCAATGTTATGAGAACTTTCATCAATCACAAATATTGTCATAAAGACATTCCAAGAACGTTGTTCTAAGAACGTTTTCTATCAACATTATGAGAACTTTCATCAATCACAAATAATGTCATAAAGACGTACCAAGAACCTTGTTCTAAGAACGTTTTCTATCAACGTTATGACAACTTTCATCAATCACAAAATAACGTCATAAAGACGTTCCAAGAATGTTGTTCTAAGAACGGTTTCTATCAACGTTATGATAACTTTCATCAATCACAAATAACGTCATAAAGACGTTCCAAGAACGTTGTTCTAAGAACGTTTTCTATCAACGTTATGAGAACTTTCATCAATCACAAATAATGTCATAAAGACGTTCCAAGAACCTTGGTCTAAGAACGTTTTCTATCAACGTTATGAGAACTTTCATCAATCACAAAATAACGTCAAAAAGACGTTCCAAGAACGTTGTTCTAAGAACGTTTTCTATCAACGTTATGAGAACTTCCATCAATCACAAAATAACGTCATAAAGACGTTCCAAGAAGGTTGTTCTAAAAACGTTTTCTATCAACGTTATGAGAACTTTCATCAATCACAAATAACGCCATAAAGACGTTCCAAGAACCTTGTTCTAAGAACGTTTTCTATCAAAGTTATGAGAACTTTCATCAATCACAAAATAACGTCAAAAAGACGTTCCAAGAATGTTGTTCTAAAAACGTTTTCTATCAACGTTATGAGAACTTTCATCAATCACAAAATAACGTCAAAAAGACGTTCCAAGAATGTTGTTCTAAGAACGTTTTCTATCAACGTTATGAGAACTTTCATCAATCAGAAATAACGTCATAAAGACGTTCCAAGAACCTTGTTCTAAGAACGTTTTCTATCAACGTTATGAGAACTTTCATCAATCACAAATATCGTCATAAAGACGTTCCAAGAACCTTGTTCTAAGAACGTTTTCTATCAACGTTATGAGAATGTTCAACCATCACAAATAACGTCATAAAGACGTTCCAAGAACCTTGTTCTAAGAATGTTTTCTATCAACGTTATGAGAACTTTCATCAATCACAAATAACGTCAAAAAGACAATCCAAGAACCTTGTTCTAAGAAAGTTTTCTATCAACGTTATGAGAACTTTCATCAATCACAAATAACGTCAAAAAGACGTTCCAAGAACCTTGTTCTAAGAACGTTTTCTATCAACGTTATGATAACTTTCATCAATCACAAATAATGTCATAAAGACGTTCCAAGAACATTGTTCTAAGAACGTTTTCTATCAACGTTATGAGAACTTTCATCAATCATAACGTCAAAAAGACGTTCCAAGAACATTGTTCTAAGAACGTTTTCTATCAACGTTATGAGAACTTTCATCAATCACAAATAACGTCATAAAGACGTTCCAAAAACCTTGTTCTAAGAACGTTTTCTATCAACGTTATGATAACTTTCATCAATCACAAATAACGTCATAAAGACGTTCCAAGAACGTTGTTCTAAGAACGTTTTCTATCAACATTATGAGAACTTTCATCAATCAGAAATAACGTCAAAAAGACGTTCCAAGAACCTTGTTCTAAGAACGTTTTCTATCAACGTTATGAGAACTTTCATCAATCAGAAATAACGTCAAAAAGACGTTCCAAGAACCTTGTTCTAAGAACGTTTTCTATCAACGTTATGAGAACTTTCATCAATCACAAATAACGTCATAAAGACGTTCCAAGAACCTTGTTCTAAGAACGTTTTCTATCAACGTTATGAGAACTTTCATCAATCACAAATAACGTCAAAAAGACGTTCCAAGAACCTTGTTCTAAGAACGTTTTCTATCAACGTTATGAGAACTTTCATCAATCACAAATAACGTCAAAAAGACGTTCCAAGAACCTTGTTCTAAGAACGTTTTCTATCAACGTTATGAGAACTTTCATCAATCACAAATAACGTCATAAAGACGTTCCAAGAACGTTGTTCTAAGAACGTTTTCTATCAACGTTATGAGAACTTTCATCAATCACAAATAACGTCATAAAGACGTTCCAAGAACGTTGTTCTAAGAACGTTTTCTATCAACGTTATGAGAACGTTCATCAATCAGAAATAACGTCAAAAAGACGTTCCAAGAACCTTGTTCTAAGAACATTTTCTATCAACGTTATGAGAACTTTCATCAATCACAAATAACGTCATAAAGACGTTCCAAGAACGTTGTTCTAAGAACGTTTTCTATCAACGTTATGAGAACTTTCATCAATCACAAATAACGTCAAAAAGATGTTCCAAGAACCTTGTTCTAAGAACGTTTTCTATCAACGTTATGAGAACGTTCATCAATCAGAAATAACGTCAAAAAGACGTTCCAAGAACCTTGTTCTAAGAACGTTTTCTATCAACGTTATGAGAACTTTCATCAATCACAAATAACGTCAAAAAGACGTTCCAAGAACCTTGTTCTAAGAACGTTTTCTATCAACGTTATGAGAACGTTCATCAATCAGAAATAACATCAAAAAGACGTTCCAAGAACCTTGTTCTAAGAACGTTTTCTATCAACGTTATGAGAACTTTCATCAATCACAAATAACGTCAAAAAGACGTTCCAAGAACCTTGTTCTAAGAACGTTTTCTATCAACGTTATGAGAACTTTCATCAATCACAAATAACGTCAAAAAGACGTTCCAAGAACCTTGTTCTAAGAACGTTTTCTATCAACGTTATGAGAACTTTCATCAATCACAAATAACGTCAAAAAGACGTTCCAAGAACCTTGTTCTAAGAACGTTTTCTATCAACGTTATGAGAACTTTCATCAATCACAAATAACGTCAAAAAGATGTTCCAAGAACCTTGTTCTAAGAACGTTTTCTATCAACGTTATGAGAACGTTCATCAATCAGAAATAACGTCAAAAAGACGTTCCAAGAACCTTGTTCTAAGAACGTTTTCTATCAACGTTAAGAGAACGTTCATTAATCACAAATAACGTCATAAAGACGTTCCAAGAACCTTGTTCTAAGAACGTTTTCTAACAACGTTATGAGAACGTTCATCAATCACAAATAACGTCATAAAGACGTTCCAAGAACGTTGTTCTAAGAACGTTTTTTACTCAACGTTACAAGAACGTTAATAACGTTGTATGAACGTTCCGAAAACATTATTTTAATAACGTTTTATGCTAACATTTACACAACTTTTAAAGAACGTTAGTGAAAGTTCTGGGAACGTTCCCTGTTAGCTGGGTATACTGTAACAAGCACCGTCCTTTGGATGAGACGTTAAACCGAGGTCCTGACTCTCTGTGGTCATTAAAAATCCCAGAATGTCCTTCGAAAAAGAGTTGGGGTGTAACCCCGGCATCCTGGGGTCTGTCCATCATGGCCTCCAAATCATCCCCATATACTGATTGGCTTCATCACTGTCTCCCCTCCACCAGTAAGCTGGTGTGTGGTGGGTGTTCTGGAACAATATGGCTGCCGTCGCATCATCAGGTGGAGCTGCACATTGGTGGTTGTTGAGGACATTCCCCCTTCAATGTAAAGCGCTTTGAGTACCCAGAAAAGCGCTATTTAAATGTAACAAATTTTGATTATTATTAAATGTTTACAGAACAAGCGGGTACCCAGTGTTCCTGTATCTTTCTCTATTTCTGTTATATTACATGCTAGAAAGTCTGAGGTCTTCCCAAGCCGTACAGCAAACCAATCTAATCTGCTGCCTGTTACAGTACATGTCAAACTATGATTGCTGTGGGTGGAAAAATTAATACTGTCAAGTTAGCACTTTTAAATACACACACACACACACACACACACACACACACACACACACACACACACACACACACACACACACACACACACACACACACACACATACATACATATACATATATATATATATATATATATAAAATCAGTGTTTCTGTTAGGCTCTTAGAAAGATGAAAAGCAGAGGTTTAGATCACATTAGCACAAGCAGACATTCATAATAAATTTAATATATGATGTTCAGATGTTCGCAAGCTTATTAATACATGAAAGAAAAGCACTGAAGTCTATAAATCTGACATAAAATTTTAAAGGGATGTACATGGCTTTCCTTTCATCCTCTGCTAACATGATGACCTTACAGTCAGAAGCCGCCGCTCAGGGTCATTTAGATGCAGCGATATACACAGGATCACCACGTCTGTTAACAGAAACGTACAGCATGGTTAGTATGTTGGCTACGTTTAGTGCAATACTCGATTCTGCATGTGTGGAAAGTGCCGGACAAAGATTTTGAGATTTCTCACAAATCTTAAGGCTCAGGATGTATTTGAGTAGCAGATCCTCCATAACTTGGTGAAATGCTACAATATGCCAGAAAGACCTTCAGAAACAGTTCAGACAATAGTCAGACAATAGGAAATACACAGTGCAAAACGAATAATATGCCATATTTAGAGGTCAGTTTGCGATGAGAGAAAGAGCAATAAATAACTCACACTTATCGAATAAAGCAATATTCCAGTTTTTTTCTTCTTCAGCCTAATATTGTAGTAATGCATCAGTTAATGCATCAGTGGCATTCTGTCAATCAGCTCGGACACTAATATCATGTTACACAGAATGTGTATAAAAACAGCACTGGAGTGCAACATAATGCTTGAAACAATGACGTGTGAGATGCTGATAAACAGAGATGAGACGGACGTCCAGAGCATGTTTACAAAGCACAGGTGAAGGTAAGTAACATGCACAAATGAAGAAACATGCATTTAAAGTAAATGCATTAATGCAAACATAGCATGAAAGACTTTAAAGTACTTACAAGGACGTACATGAAATCTCTGAAGAACATGCACATGCAATTCTGTCACATCCAGTCAGAATGGACATGATTTCAGGGCGAAAACCTGCAGAATGGATTGAAACATGAGAAACTGAGAGACCTTTACTAAACTATTGGCATCTGAAAGCTTAATCAAATTAGCCAATACATACTCTTTAACTGTCATGCCATTATATATTTAAAACAATAATATCTTAGTAAAAACCTAAAGTAATATTTACAAACTATATATAATTTTGAAAGCTTACAATCTTCATATTTGGTGGATGTTTAAAAAAAAAAAAAAAAAAATTACATAGGAGCAGTAATTTATCAATTTGCAACAAGAATATTTCAAACTCATTAGGCGCGTTTAGGCCTTTATTTTGAAATAGCATTAAACATGAAAAATCATAAAAGATTGGTAGAAACCTCAGTTTGTTTTCATGCCAAGAGTTCAAAAGATAACACCAAATCAATTTTATGAGGAAAAAAGGTCTGAAAATTTTTTAAATATAAAGAAAAATATAATAGATTCTCGATTTGTGATGCGGCTGCGAGCTATAACGCACATATGTGCTCTTTTTATGCATTTATTAAAGGTTGAATTCAAATCAAATACTGCCAAACCACCCACTACTTCTGGATGTCTACTTCATAAATTGTATGAAAATTATGGAAATACATGGTTCAAATCACTCAAAACATATATGAAAAGGGAGGCGCCCTTATATGGTCAGTAAGAAAGCTTGGCTGTCCATCTAGTGAAAAGGTTTGGTACTGCGCCCAAATAAAATCTTACTGAAAGCTCATTTTTTTGACATATCAACCTAAAATTACTTTTCATAAACTCAAACTTATATAACTTTTTTTCTGTTTCACTTTCATAATTTATGTCACTTCTACAATAATCTGGCAAAAGTCTTCTTTAAAACAAGACCAACCATAGGTCTATATTCCAAAGCATTCTTGAATTACAACCACTTAAGATGAATTCAAAACATTTGATTCTATTAGTTTTAAATTGTGCATTGATAGTGTTTATCCATGATGTTGCTTGCTTGCCTAGGCTTAAACTATAAGTGCATTAATACAATTAGTGCATAAATGCATTAAATACTAATGTCATCTGTATTCGTTTTGAATTAACGTTCCTGCATTATTATGAGTTTTCTTTGGGATTATACACACTGCCAGATTGTTTAAACTTGATACTCAAATACAGTGAACATGGAAGTCGCACTAACGCTGTATTATTCACATTAGTAATTCAGCCTAAAGAGGCAGAATTCCTCTACGCTTCCCCTCAGACTCGCCTGAAACTGGGCCAAGTCAAGGTTACCCGTTAAGCCGGGGAAACTCAAGCCGTGTTGCCCGAGAGCCTATAGTATAAGTAGAGCCATAGGCAGCGAGGTTTTGATCTGGTGAGATATATTCTAGATGCATTAACACAGAGCCGTTGAGAGAGGGGCTTACGATGAGATCTTTAACTCCGAGCTGACAGATGTGCTATATCCTTCTCCATACGCAACACACGGCTGCTCTTGCCAAGTGTAGCTGTAGGTCAGGCCTCTCTCCGTCTCTTTCTGCACTCCTCTCCGTCCTTTCTTCAACGGTTTGGGTTACAATACGTGTGAAGCTCAAGTTGAGCATGAAAGTCATGTTGTGTGAGATGGAAGGTGGCCTCGGGCTTTGGCACCGCGGCTCTAGAACTGCCAAAACCTCCACACCCTCAGTGGGACGATCACAGCACCGACCCGGACACATGACGGCCCTCTCCTCGCTCTCCAGCTCCAGAACCCTCTGCTCAAAAAATGCTAATGCGGTGAAAGAGTCATCAGGGTAACTTATTTGATAGGAACTGCTTTTGATTCCTTCCTTTCTGCACCAATTGAGCAGCTCAGATTCGATATTTGATCTCTTAGACCTTTGCATTCATTTAGCATTGCACTTTAACAAGCCTGAGTTATTGTAAAATGTGGTTCACAGCACTGCACTAAACTAATGGTCTCTGAAATGTTTAATAAAAAGAAAATCTTTCTACAGGCTCAGACGTTGTGCGTTGATGTGGACGCGTATGTAGTTATCGTTCTTGGTGTGAACGGGCCTTAAAGGGGTGGCTGATTATGATTTCACTTTTCTAACTTTAGTTAGTGTGTAATGTTGCTGTTTGAGCATAAACAACATCTGCAAAGTTTGCAATGCTCAAAGTTCAAAGCAAAGGGAGATATTTGCATTTAAAGAAATCGCTTTTTAAGGACTACAACAAACGGCTGGTAGAGACTACACGAGCTTCCTCCCGGGTTAGTGACATCACCAACCCTAAAATTTACATAAACCCCACCCCCTGAACACAGTTTATAGATTATCAAGACAGAATATGCTAATCAATGAGTAGAAGATAACTACACATAAGCTACATAAATTAATCAAATAACCATTCAGAAACGTCTTGTTGCTTCTACATGTTGTCAATTCTTCTTGAGTCTCTCCATCATTGTCTGACTCCGGTTTGAACATAAAAGGCTAAAAGTTTTTGAAATGTTCAGTGCATGTCTGTGTGAGTGCGAGCTGTTGAAGCTCCGCCCTCTGCGCCGGGAGCAGTAGCTCATTTGCATGTAAAGGAACAGACACAAAACGGTGTGTTTTTGCTCACCCTCAAAAATTGACAATTTTAACATGCTATATAAAAATATCTGTGGGGTATTTTGAGCTAAAACTTCACATACACACTCTGGGGACATCAGAGACTTATTTTACATCTTGTGAAAAGGGCATTATACCACCCCTTTAATATCATGCTTTACCTTAAAGGTTGCTTAGACAGAATGTGTAAAAAACAGAAGTGCAACATAATGCAGGGCTTTCAAACTTCTTTTAACTTGATACAGTGTCTAAAACCACAGTGTAAAAACAGAGATGAGACGGACGTCCACAGCATGTTTGCAAAGCACAGATGAAGGTAAGGAACGTGCACAAAATGAGACATGCATTTAAAGTAAATGCACATTTAATGCAAACATATGAAAGAGTTTAAAGTTATTACAAGTACGTACATGAATTCTGTGAAGAATGCAGTCAGGATGGAGGTGATTCCAGCGGGAAAATCTGCAGAAATGAATAAAACATGACAAAATGAGAGACCTTCACGTAACTATTGGCATCTGAAAGCTTAATCAAATAAGCCAAAACATTTTTTAATAAAAAGAGATGTTACAAAGATGCTCAGGGAAAATTAGGCATTTGGATCTGCAAAACTTTCTACAGGATCTGATGTCATGTGGATTCATGAAAATCTCCTAAAAAAAAGTTCATAAGAATGTTCCTGAGTGCATTTCTTGAAAAAGACGTTCTCAAATATTTTCTTAAGAACATATTTTCCTGTTCTTATATGTGCTGAAATCTTTCTTGGTTAAGTCATTTTTGTTGAATTGTTAATGCATTTCAAATTCAGAAACCAAAAAGTCTTGTCATGCATAATCCCGTCAGATCATTGATTACATTATTGATCAATGGTGTCACATTGAAGTGCAAAAGCCTAGTAACAGTGTACTGTATCTAATACTTGAGCAGCTTATATTTAATATGAACTCGTAGGCCGTTTACACCTGGTATTAAGATGCGCTTTGGTCAATCGGATCTCAAGAGGACGACTTTAAATACAGGTGTAAACGTTTTGAGCTTGTCCACTTTCGACCACTAACAGAGGTTGATGAAAACACATGTGGTCAAATGTATTCGAACAGCCACAGAACTCCCTCCCCTCGAAGAAAGCAGGACAGAAGTGGTTGAACGTGAAGAAACGAAATGGATTAAAATACGCCCTGTCTCAGACTAAAATGCATGTTTGAGCTATTTTAACTGAAACCAACTTGCATTGCCATTGTTTTGTCACAAGATGCACACCAGTCTTTTTTTCTTTCTTTTTTTAAGACACGTTTCTAAAAGCTACTTAAATGTCCTAATTGAACTAAGGCCAAATCATGACTCAATCTAAGTCCTGTCTGTGGAACCAGCCCAGGTGTAAACAGGTATGCGTCTCCCTCGTCTACTTGTGATCCGATCAACCAAAAATGCATCTTAATACCAGGTGTAAACAGGGCCTTAGAACTTTGCTTTCATTTAACATTGCACATCAAGAAGCCTGAGTTATTGCATGCACCGACGTGCACATGATGCTAAAACTGAGCAATGTGGTCATTTTTGTGAGAATAAAACAGCAAGCGCAAGCCTCTCTTCCACCCACAACCTGTGGGAAGGCCAATCCGGGCTATTGTTGGCCGTCGTCCTATCATTAGCACTAACCTTGAGTCCTGGCTGCGAGCTGTAATCTGAACAGAGCCATGCGGGAGTCAGAGGATGCCTGAAGTGAATTATTAATGAACAGCATCAGGTCGCTCTCCCTTCCTGCTCTTCAGGAAACTGGGTGCTGCTTGGAGGCATCACACACACACACACACACACACACACACACACACACACACACACACACACACACACACACATAAAACACAGGTAAAATGGATCATTCTGACTCCGGCTTAGTTAACCAAATTACAATCGATACGCGGATTTGATTCATCCAACCCTCCCACTCGTGAAGCATTAAAAAATATAAAAGAATAATAAACGCCGCAGAAGTAGAACAGTCTAATACGTGTTCGTTAAGATGAGCTCCATCAGCTCAGACTCTTGGGACGATCAGTCGGCTGTCGAAATGCAACTAATGAGAAAGACATTGTGAGGTGGTGCAGTTATAATGAGAAATAACAAGAAAGAGGCTAAATTGTAGCCAGAGAGCTTGAATTATGTGAAATTAAGATGAATGTGGAGGACTATTAAAGCAGATATTATCTGTTATATTATAAAGTGATGCTTGGAGAACTCATGGTAAACAGTAAAGAGACCATAAACATCACACTTCAGATGAAGAAGGTCTGTTGGAATCACTTGTTGAATATATACAGTATATATATATATATATTTATGCCCGAATAATACAAAGCTCAATAGTGAGCTTTGTATTATTCACCCCGTTTTGTCAGTGGCCTTGGTTACCAAAGTATTATTCCCATTCATTTTCCACAAAGGGATTTCAAAATAATCTTCTATAAGGATTTCTATGCTGCTCAAAAGAAATAGAAATGGAATAGAAATTCGATGTCATTATTACTTCTCGAACCTGACTGCTAGGCTTTATTATCGGCCTGTCACGATAACTACTTTTTGTTGTGCGATATATTGTCCCAGAAATAATTGCGATAAACAATATTATTGCCATTTTAAGACCATTTCATAATATAACAGCATAATAATGCAAGAAGGCCTACACACTTTCAAATGACAACAATCATTCTTTAGATCATGGAAATAAAGTGTCAAAAAATCTAATATTCTAAATAAAAAAACTTGAATAAATAGTAAACAAACATTAAAAAAAAAGAAAAAAAAAAGCACTTGCAAAAGCACAAAAGGCACTTATTGAAATGTTCCATTTACAGATTTTTCCCTGGCTTTCTTTTCTCTGCAAAGTAAAGGTGCTTTAAACACAAACCCTGCAGTCAGATGTCCGTATGAACACAGGCACAGATGCCTCAACAGGCCTGATCTGCTGCTAAAACTATTCACGCCGTGACGTTAATATTTGCACCAGAACAGTGGATTGCAGCTTTGAAATCAAGTGCATTTGAACTTGTCTGTAGTTGTCAGAAAAACACAATAACGGCCCAAAGACGCCTTTTTTCACCTGTCGATGACCGCTCTGTGTATGAATAAAACTATCCATCATGAAGGAACTGTCCGAGAACAGACAAGATGACAGCATGATAGGCAAAATGTTGGTGGCATTCATTATCATGTAAACATAATGGGCGATATATTGCGTCACCAAAAATGTTACATATATTGTGCGATAAGTCGATATATTGATTATTGCAACAGGCCTACTTTATTATACTGTAGATGGATAGACAGACTGATTTTTTAAATATATATATATATATATCAATTTGTAAGGGTGGAATTCCTGCAGTGGTTCAAGCTGCAAGAACTGCCGAATGACTAAAGAAACGTTATTAGCAAGATGGTAGAAAACTGCACATTTCTTGTCTATACCACCCACTGCCACTTATACCAATGACGGAAATAAGCGCAGTTACAATAGCTTAATATTTGTGGGAGAGCGTTGCTATAGAGAGTGACGATATTGTATTGCAATATGTAGCATTTCAAAGTCAAAACCAAATCAAAACCAGTTAGTACATTAGTTGTAATTGAAAAGGTTTAATGACAAAATCATCATTATGGTTACACTTCAAAATAGATGTATGAGATGATGATAACTTGTACCATTAATTGTACCCAGCATATAAAATATTACCAGAGAGAGAGAGAGAGAGAGAGAGAGAGAGAGAGAGAGAGAGAGAGAGAGAGAGAGAGAGAGAGAGTGTGTGAGTGAGTGAGTGAGTGAGTGAGTGAGTGAGTGAGAGTGAGAGAGAGAGAGAGAGAGAGAGAGAGAGAGAGAGAGAGAGAGAGAGAGAGAGAGAGAAACAAAGAAAAGAGGAGCCCCCAAGAAAGGAACCCAGAGAAGAAGAGAGCCAGAGCATCAAAGAGACAGCGCAACAGTTTCAATCTAGTTTGATCCTTTCCTTGACCATGTGACCAAAACCCAACTGTGAGACATTCAAACTGACCAATCAGATAATTACACTTCCAGCACTGTACTAAAGGTGAGACAATTCATCGATCCCCAAAGTACAAACATTTGGCCAGCAGGCCTAGATCACTATCAGCCCCTCTGTGCCTTTAGGAACTCCAAATGGTCATTGTGGTAGAAAGAGGGGGTAGAAAAACAGTCAAGCAAATATCTTTGTTCATTTAAAATATCTCTGATTATTTTCAATTCTACAAATTTGCCTGGACTCTAGCAACAGATGTCAGTATCAGCAGCAGTTGCTGTAAGGGCCTGTAAAGGCTGTGCCACATTTTCATCTAGACATACTAGCCACACTTTTTTAATGTCTGCAGTATCACAGATCGCCCGCCACAAACACTCGCATGAATGTTTGACAGATGACAAATGTTTCTGTTTGCCATCAGAACGCTGCTCTGGTGCAGTATGGGTAATGCTGACAGACATGATGAGCAGCCGGAGCACCTGCTGATTTAAATACAGGAAATGCTCAGGACTCAATTATAGACTCCTCCATCAGACAGCAGGAGGCAATGCTGAACGACACACCAGAAAGGTGTGTGTTTGCTGAGGAATGAGATTACTAAAACTTGTTTAACACACACACACATTTCATAGATTGCCATTATTGCTGCAGGCTGTGTTATTACTGTGCATTTGACAGATAGGGTTTGGATCGACTTGACATTAAGGATTAAGATTCTCCACATCAGCCATTCAAAACCCTGCCTGGTCAAACACAGAGCTACAATTAAATACATAGACTAGTGAAAACACAAAAGTTTGGAATAATTAAGATTTTATGTTCAAAAAAAAAGTTTTTAGTTCAAGTACTTGTGTCTCTTCGTTCCTCAGTGCAGTTCAGTGTGTGTGTGTGTGTGTGTGTGTGTGTGTGTGAGACAGGCTGTGTGATTAGATAAGTCTTGAATGAGCTGCTTTAAGCTCAGTCACTGGACCCGTCCGTATCCTCTGAGC
This sequence comes from Leuciscus idus, assembly GCA_021554675.1. NCBI lineage: Eukaryota > Metazoa > Chordata > Actinopteri > Cypriniformes > Leuciscidae > Leuciscus > Leuciscus idus. The sequence continues at coordinate 34,194,940 of CM038639.1, read as the reverse complement.
CGGCCTGTGCCCTCCGAGTCTGCTTACATCCTACCAGCTCCTGACCAGCATACCAGATCACACACACACACACACACACACACACACACACACACACACACACACACACACACACACACACACACACACACACACACACACACACACACACACAGAGGATATTTGTCCCAAATAACTGACGAGAGTTAGTGGCATGTCAGAAGAAACTCTACAGACTCTCTCAGCACCGTCACAGCTCCGGTTCTGCTCTGAAATCAAACATTGTGTCAACATGAAATGGCAATTGCTACCCGTTTTACTTTCATACTGTAATGTGATGCATTTTTAAAATGACGCGCAGATTATTATTTTACTTTTTTGTGATGCAAAAAAATGCATCACATTCAAATTATTTAGTACTATTAAAATGTAAAAGTAGATCTATACTGATTATCTGAATGACATTGCACTGTAAGTATAACAACAAAGTATCTAAATATAGTTATACGCACTACACAGGAAAATTCTATCAAATGTAAAACTACTGTAAAAATAATAAATGTACGTGACTGTCTAAGATTTTTCAAAGAAATTTTTCAAGAAACTTGTTTCAGCAAGATGATCAACATTAACAGTAAAGACATTTATGATGTTACAAAGATTTCTATTTCAAATAAATGGTGTTCTTTTGAAATTTCTATTCATCAAAGAATCCTGGAAAATAAAATATATCATAACATTGATAATAATGAGAAATGTTTCTTGAGCATCAAATCATCATATTAGAATGATTTCTGAAGGATCATGTGACACTGAAGACTGGAGTAATGATGCTGAAAATTCAGCTTTGAGTTTGATCACAGGAATAAATTACATTTTAACAATATATTCACATATAAAACAGCTATTTTAAATTCTAATAATATTTTACAATATTACTGTTTTGAAAGACTTTGAATTATTTTTTATTTTTTTTACCAACCAAAACTTTTGTACACTAGTGTATATATATGAAATTAATTTTCCTGTGACAGGATGCATAAAATAAACCAAAAGGCTACCAAAATGATTCTGAGGCTAGACTTCTGTATGACATTAATTATTAGCAAGATTTCAGAAAGATTGTAAAAATACATTCTCTCTGATGAGCATTGGGTGACGTCAACTGAAGTCATTTTAGAGAGTGGAATACACTATTATATTTTAACAAAAGTCTATAAAGACAAACATTTTACTTCTTTGGAATGACGTGCACTGCATGAATCCTTCACAAGCAGACCAGGAACATGAGTTATGAATTAAGTAGTCCGTTCTGATTTCATATTGACTTCTCACTGAAGGTAAACACAAAACGAGTTATTAAAATGAAACTAGGCTTTTTGCCCACACTGGATTCATGCTGCAAACATGCTCCAGTCCGCTGTTGAATCGCTTCCATTGTGTATTCAGACGGTGTAAACTGCAGCAGAGTCTCTGCTGTTAGTGTGTACAGTAAAAAAAATTGCTGCATGCACAACAATACGAACAATAGCGATGCAGGACGGCGTATGTGTTTGCTCAGCATATTAAGATGATGCTGCTTTAGCAGAGCACACAATGCTTTAATCACATGTACACTTAAACAAAAGGAACGGAGGAACAAGCGAGGCTTTAATTGGGTGTTTACTGGTTCAGATTCTGGGTAGTCGCAGAATTAGTAATGAATGGCGACAGAAATAATCATGGTAAGAAAATACACTCCTCTGAGGTTAAGAGACGGCAAAGAAATTAATGAATAAACCAACCGCTTAAACACAAACAGCTTTACAGGGGTGTTTCATCCAACAACAACAACAAAAAAGAGAATAATTGACTCACCTTGATGGAGTTGCAAAATCTGCATGACTTTCTTTATTCTGTGAAACACAAAAGAAGATATTTTGAGAAAAAATTTAAAAAATTTACACTCTCAGAAAAAAAGGTACAAAAGCTGTCACTGTGGCGCAACCTTTTCAAAAGGTACACCTTTGTACCTACATATTAGTCCCTCAAAGGTACATATTGGTACCAAAAGTGTACATATTAGTACCTAAAGTGTACATATTAGTACCTAAAGTGTACATATTAGTACCTAAATGGTACATATTAGATCCCTTTTGAAGGGTACTGTCCCAGTGACAGCTTTTGTACCTTTTTTTCTGAGAACGTGCTTCAAAATATCTTGTGTTTCACAGAAGAAAGCAAGTCATATACAGTCAATAAACAATGATAGAAAGTATTTTATTTTTTTTTGCATTCTTGCAAATGCATGAGTGCAATAAAATCAACCATCTTTACACAAAGAGGTTATTAGTGTTTGCAAATATGAATTGCATGCAAATACGAATGACTCCAATGGACGGCGTGTATTAACGGCATGAGCTGAGGTGTGTGTGGGGATCCGCCACAGGACGAATGCTGTCACCGCGGCCCATTTTTCACTGGATCATCAAAAAAAAGTATCAGAACCTTTGTCGGCAAAAGACAAGCTTGCACCGTCATCAGATTTGTTGCTATGCGAATGAGTCTTTGTTCACACGGGCTCCATTTTGCTTATTCTTTCAAAACATCCCGGATACACAAGAGAGAGACGGAGCGAGCGAGGAAAGAAGGCGGTTACGCTACACACCAGAAAGTGTTTGCTGGTTTGACAAGCTCCTACATACACAGAGAGCTTGTTCATATTAAGCTCCGGCTGTTTATCATCCCTCAAGCGGCGGATCATCAGAAAGCATTTACCTTCAATCTACCGCATTACCATGAGTATTCTTAGCAGCGTCTTTCTGTTCACACGTGATTCCCGCAGGGAGAGAGCGTCTGCATCTATCAGGATAGCATCGCTCCTGTTATGTAACAGTGTCTTGTTTATTGTGGTTGGACAGTCGACGGAGGTGCAAATGAAAACAGGCGGCCCTGAGCTACTCCGAAAATCATTTCAACCTTTTGAATCAACCCCTCAATTTAGCAAATGAAGGCTCTCAGCCAAAGCGGGCCCTGTAAATGTATTCACTGGTAATGTGCCAATGCAGCTCAGGGAATTAACTTAATCATCTCCTTCATTTACAAAGCCGAGAGGGCAATTACTGCGGTATAGACGGGTGGTTGAAGCAATAAAGCCACGGATCATTCTGCTATCACTCATTTTAAACTGTGTGGCAATTTGCAAAGCATTAATTACACTTTGGTAAGTGAGCAATGAGTCCAATGGGTCTGTTGTAGGGATGAGCTCTCCTCCTGTATTTGTCCATGTGTTTTCAGCAAGACAGATCATTTGTAGGTATAGCATGTGATTAAAGAGAGAGTGTGTAAATATACTTTCTCTTATCACAGTTCAATATGCAAGGAAAACTATTATTAAGATTGGCTAGTGTGGTGTAATAGCCTATATATCAGATCATCTGCCCCTAAATCACATGTATGATTAAAACAAACCAATGCCAGATGATGCCAACTATGGATCGACATACAAAACTGTGAAATATGATCCTTATATTGTAATCATTGCGATCTCAAGCTGTAATCGTTGCCTAATGTGTTCATTATGCCTTCATAACTGAATACATGATGTTTACTAACATGTATTATTACTGCCCGACAGAATACTTTCTGATTGTAACATCGAAACATGCATTTTATGTGAAACAAAATCTATCGTGGAAAAGCGCTATACAGTTAGTATTTCATGACGTTTAGTCAAAGGTCTGGCGGGAAGTACCTGGAAAGAGCTGTTCCCATTCTTCTCAATGATCAATGACAGTCGTTTGACTGGATTTATGCGAGGATGTCAGTGGAAGAATGTCATCTCTGCACTAAAAAAAAAAAAAAAAAAAAAAAGCACACAGGGAAAAATAAAATGAAGTCAATTACACTTTTAATAGTGAAAAGAATCAGGCACTTAATATAATATAAAGAATCAGGGAACACTATACTATACTATACTATACTATACTATACAACATAACATAACATAACATAACATAACATAACATAACATAACATAACATAACATAATATAATATAATATAATATAATATAATATAATACAAAAAAATATATTGTGTCTACGCCTGTATGTAACAATATTATATTATATTATATTATATTATATTATATTATATTATATTATATTATATTATATTATATTATATTATATTATATTATTATATATAAGCATTATCATTATTATATTATATTAAAGTATTACCATTATTATGTTACATTATCTTTTAGGATTTTCTAAATTCGTCTTAGACGACCAAATCACGGCCAAAATCATACAGTCTCAACCCGGCTCTAGTTAATTAAAAACGTTAAAAAAAAAATTTCCTCGGTTTCACAGACAAGGTTTAAGTCTAGTCCCAGAATAAAATGCATGTTTGAGCTGTTTTAACTGAAAGCAACTTGCACTAACATCTTAAAATTAGTCAGTGCCATTGTTTTATCTCAAGATTCACACCAGTAATGTTTTATTCTAAGGTACGTTTATAAAAGTTACTTAAATGTCCTAAATAATTGAACTAAGTCTTAATCCTGGCTTAATCTAAACCCTGTCTGTGAAACCAGGCCTTAGAGTGACAATTCCAGTCTTAAACTACAACAATACATTTAAGATTATTTTTAATTATGTATTAATTATTGGTGTCTTACAGCCTAACACCAGTGTGGTAAATTCACTGTGAAACACAGTCTCTCATGGCTCATCGCTGTATTGTGAGCACAGCGTCTCTAACAGCCCTGCTCTAATGAGCACTGATAGGCAATAAAAATGGGGGCGGGGCAATGCTAATCTAGGTCATTGCATATTTAAATGCACAGCTGGCCTCTTTCTCACTGTTGTGGACGTAGAGTGTTTGCATGTCAGTGGATATTAGCTCCAGAGAGGCGGGCATGCGGGTTACGGCAGTGGCAAACTGGCCCCGTGGTCTCATCGTCCCGCTCTACAGCAGAGAATTAACGGCATCACTAACGGTGTCAAAGCCAGACGCCGTCACTGAACCCCACAGTGTCAGAGACCGGCCTGAGGCACAGTTTGACTGACGGGAGGATTGCAGCTACATCCGCTTGTGTGATTATGTCCTGACTGAATGTTCCTAAACCAATGAAATGAGCCTTACTAGACAGGAGCATTTTAACCCTTGTGCATCAATTAAAAAAAGTTACACATAGGTACATAGTGGACAAAAATGTCCGTGTCAAAAAACTGACATAAAATTTGAAGCTTGGGAGCACAGACTTAAGTTTGGCAAATCAAATCAAAGTAAATCCCCCAAAAAATTTATATGTGACCCTGGATCACAAAACCAGTCACATGGGTCAATTTTGTTTTATTGAGATATATACATCATCTGAAAACTGAATAAATAAGCTTTCCATTGATCTATGATATGACAATATTTGGCTGAGATACAACTATTTGAACATCTGGAATTTGAGGGTGCAAAAAAATCGAAACATTGAAAAAATCGCCTTTAAAGTTGTCCATGTATGTTCGCGATTGTGCAGCATTCACTCACACAAATAAATGTTTTATATACAGTGAGGAAAATAAGTATTTGAACACCCTGCTATTTTGCAAGTTCTCCCACTTGGAAATCATGGAGGGGTCTGAAATTGTCATCGTAGGTGCATGTCCACTGTGAGAGACATAATCTAAAAAAAAAAAATCCAGAAATCACAATATATGATTTTTTAACTATTTATTTGTATGATACAGCTGCAAATAAGTATTTGAACACCTGTCTATCAGCTAGAATTCTGACCCTCAAAGACCTGTTAGTCTGCCTTTAAAATGTCCACCTCCACTCCATTTATTATCCTAAATTAGATGCCCCTGTTTGAGGTCGTTAGCTGCATAAAGACACCTGACCACCCCATACAATCAGTAAGAATCCAACTACTAACATGGCCAAGACCAAAGAGCTGTCCAAAGACACTAGAGACAAAATTGTACACCTCCACAAGGCTGGAAAGGGCTACGGGAAAATTGCCAAGCAGCTTGGTGAAAAAAGGTCCACTGTTGGAGCAATCATTAGAAAATGGAAGAAGCTAAACATGACTGTCAATCTCCCTCGGACTGGGGCTCCATGCAAGATCTCACCTCGTGGGTCTCAATGATCCTAAGAAAGGTGAGAAATCAGCCCAGAACTACACGGGAGGAGCTGGTCAATGACCTGAAAAGAGCTGGGACCACCGTTTCCAAGGTTACTGTTGGTAATACACTAAGACTTCATGGTTTGAAATCATGCATGGCACGGAAGGTTCCCCTGCTTAAACCAGCACATGTCAAGGCCCGTCTTAAGTTTGCCAATGACCATTTGGATGATCCAGAGGAGTCATGGGAGAAAGTCATGTGGTCAGATGAGACCAAAATAGAACTTTTTGGTCATAATTCCACTAAATGTGTTTGGAGGAAGAAGAATGATGAGTCCCATCCCAAGAACACCATCCCTACTGTGAAGCATGGGGGTGGTAGCATCATGCTTTGGGGGTGTTTTTCTGCACATGGGACAGGGCGACTGCACTGTATTAAGGAGAGGATGACCGGGGCCATGTATTGCAAGATTTTGGGGAACAACCTTCTTCCCTCAGTTAGAGCATTGAAGATGGGTCGAGGCTGGGTCTTCCAACATGACAATGACCCGAAGCACACAGCCAGGATAACCAAGGAGTGGCTCTGTAAGAAGCATATCAAGGTTCTGGCGTGGCCTAGCCAGTCTCCAGACCTAAACCCAATAGAGAATCTTTGGAGGAAGCTCAAACTCCGTGTTTCTCAGCGACAGCCCAGAAACCTGACTGATCTAGAGAAGATCTGTGTGGAGGAGTGGGCCAAAATCCCTCCTGCAGTGTGTGCAAACCTGGTGAAAAACTACAGGAAACGTTTGACCTCTTTAATTGCAAACAAAGGCTACTGTACCAAATATTAACATTGATTTTCTCAGGTGTTCAAATACTTATTTGCAGCTGTATCATACAAATAAATAGTTAAAAAATCATACATTGTGATTTCTGGATTTTTTTTTTTAGATTATGTCTCTCACAGTGGACATGCACCTACGATGACAATTTCAGACCCCTCCATGATTTCTAAGTGGGGGAACTTGCAAAATAGCAGAGTGTTCAAATACTTATTTTCCTCACAGTATTTACGGTAGGAAATTCACTAAATATCTTCATGGAACATGATCTTTACTTAATATCCTAATGATTTTTGGCATAAAAGAAAAATCGATAATTTTGACCCATAGAGCCACATTGTGTATTGGTCTGGCATCGACTAATGAAAATCGGCCAGCTCGAGGGGCGGCACCAAGCATACATTTGAAAATCTCACTGCACGCAATTGGATAACACTACGACCAATCACAACAAGCCCCATACGCTTAGCTACCAGCAGAGCTAACTGGTAGATTAGACTCTTGCTGTATCCGGTCGGCCAAACAGCAAAAACGCCCTTCTTGCAAAGGAAGGATTCGAGCGCCGTCTACTGTTCCTCTTTTAGATTGGTGCAGCTCGGATACAGGGGCATTTTTAATGAGCATCATTACTTGAAGCCAGAGTAAACTCAAAATTTCAGCAAATTCAACTTGTGCTCTCGTGAGAACTCTGGATTTCCAGGGTATGTATTGTTGGCTATTGCCACAAATATACCCGTGCGACTTATTACTGGTTTTGTGATCCAGGGTCACATATAGGTTTAAGTTTATGAAAATTATTTATGAACATTATTTTATATAAAATACATATTTTATGAAACAAGTTGAACTCTAAAACAGCTAGAAAATCAAAGCCATAAATCTAAATAAGTTGTGTTCCAAATTTGTTGATATCTCAAAAAATGAGCTTTCGGATAGATCTTGTTTGGGCGCAGTAACAGATTTTCCTCATTGGATGCCAGCAAAACTCCACTGGTGCACACAGTGATTGGATTTTAGATTTGCAGTTGAGTTTTTCTCTTATACAAACCACACTCAGACATCCATACCAACACACCCACACAATTATTTATTGCATAATTTATCATATTGGCTCTATAACATGCCGAAGCAGAAAACAGGAATAGAGCGAGTATTTACTTTATAGGCCAAACCTGAAAAAATGGCACCATCTGGTAAAAAATAGTAAACAAAACAAAACAAAATTTGAAGCCTTGCCAACAGAATGAAAGCCTCTTAACAAAGAAGTATTTTACCTAGTGCAAAATAGATTTTTTAAAGGAAATGGCGGTGAAATAGTAAAATTCCAATAAAAATACACACCTGTGCCAACTTTTATGCAGTTAGCATTATCACAGGCAAAGTAAAAAAAAAAAAAAAAAAACGCTTCTGAAAAAGACATAAATGTCCATAAGGATGCACAAGACATTACTGGTCAAACACAGAGGTTAAAGCAAAGATTTGGCAAAATGACACTCTCCACATTTGGCCAATAGCAAACATGCAGTCTCTGTACATGTGTTCTAGAGTTAATGTAGCAGTGACAAACCTCAGTACTCAATGTGACAATCGTTTTTTTATGTTGGTTATTAAAATAAAATGTTGGGCCACAGGGACTGATAATGTCGAAAAAACGTGGATGCTTTCAGAGAGAAACTATAACCACCCTCATTTACCACACAGAGACAGAATATAGAGAGACACAAATGAGATCTCGTTTCTTCTCCTACCTGCACACAGCAATGAAACAGAGAATGGAGATTTGGCCCCTGTTTCTCAGATGTTTCTTGTGAGAAAAAGACACGCATCTCCTCTTGGTTTTCAGCAGAGATCTCAACTGTGTCTCAAACTGTGCTCAGATTGGCCAAGACACCAAAGTCTGCAAAACAAAAGTCAGATACCTCAATATGAACTCACTGTAAAAACAAAATCAATTTACTTGAGAAGCAAAATTGTGTACGACTTGTTTTCAGAGAATATTAATATCTTGAATATATGAATTTAGAAATGATTTTTCTTCTGCCTCAAAAATTTTTTGCAAGATTTATTACGTAAAAATAAATCAATTAGTTGTGCTGATTTTTTTTTTTCTAAAAAAAACGGGATTTTTCCTTCTTGGATGAATAGAAGGTTCAAAAGATCAGCATGTATTTGGAATAGAAATCTTTTGTAACATTATAAATGTCTTTACTGTAACTTTTACTTCAATAAGTACTTGTAATTAGATATTTTAGATACATTTTAAAATACTCGTAATCAGATTACAGATACTTTTTTATTGATTACATGATTACATGTTATTCTCAAAATGGCAGTAAATTATCAATAATTCATTGATTTTGTAAGTAATATATATATATATATTAGTGCTATCAAACATAAAAGTTTGTTTACATAATATGTATATATACAGACACGCGCACACACATATTTATTTATATATATATATATATATATATATATATATACTGTATATATATATATATATATATATATATATATATATATATAAACAAACTTTTATTTTAGAATCGATTAATCATGATTAATTGATTTGACAGCACTAATATATATTAGTATATATATAGGCTATATAGGCTATATATATATATATATATATATATATAGACAAAAAAAGATTATTCATGTTATTCACATTGAGAGCTTTATACTGTCTTTATATAGAGCTTCTTTATATCTGGAATGCTAGGAGAAACGTCTGAGACAAAGTTGATACTTCGAACATAAATGAGATCTCGTGAGCGATGACGGAGCAAGACATCGAGAGACGAGTAGCCAGTGTGTGCATAGATTGTAAACTTTGATACAGTCCCATGGTGAAAGACAGAGGAGGAAAAGAAAGAGCGACAGATGGGCGATCTCTCAGTAACTCGGCGCTGACCTTTTCCTCTGATAACACATTACAACAGTACAACCCGGCACACACACTCACACACAGGAGATGTGAGCAAAGGTCAGCATCAATCACTGATGTGCGTTACGCGGCTCATGTAACTGACACGCTGTCATGTAGCCACACGTGAGGCCGTGTCAGGCTCTTCTCGGTTAGTTTGTCTTTTCTTACACTCTGAAAGCCATTTCCATACGGACTATCAGCGACTGTCACCCTGTGTGTCGCACGAGGACGCCGGGATTTTGGAGAAAGAGCATTCAGGCTGCGGGTGGAAACGTGACATTCAAAAATACAAGCGAAACTGTCCGTGTTTCCGTGTAGAGAGACAGACACGCGTTTGAGAGACGCATACGGACGAACATTGAGCACGATGAGAGCGTTTCGCAGAAGAATGTCAAAGAGTGAAAGGAGACAGGATGCAGGAAGGAAAAGAGAGCGAGACCGAGAGGAGGAGAGTATGTCAGTGTCAGGCCCTTGATGCTTCTGCCTGCTCTGTTCCTCTTTAATAACTTGTCAAATCAATAGCTTCCCCGTCTGCTGCCCATCATGTCTGCGTGTGTGTGAGAAAGACGGGAAGAACGACAGGTCTACAGGAAGCTGAGCTTTACACACTGTGACATTTCCAGCGCTCAGACTTCACCTCCAGATGCCCGAACGATCCCGGCGGACAGACCGCTTGAAATATCAGCGTTCTTGCTCGGAATGAATCTGCAAACAATGAGAAGATTATTTACATAAAGTCCCCCTGTGGTGAAAATCCAGCGTTTAATGTTGTTTATGCGTCTATGTGGTGTTTGTAATATGCTTTAAGACAAACCATGTGTAAGTTCATAAGTCGACAGCATTGCTGAGTATTTTCTCCTTAAAACTGCAGTGAACCAAAGACAGTCTCAAAAACACGTTTTGAAATCGCTGGTGTTTCTGACGTCACAAACTACCTTGTAACCAATCAGATCAACGTGTGATCGTCAACCAGTGGATCTCTGAGCTGAGTGAGTGAGTGGAGGCGGGGCTCATTTGCATATTCATAGAACCACGTATACTAAATGAGGCAATGGTGTCAAGCTACATTCAAGATATTTTAAGACATGAAGAATTTTGTTTTCAAGGAAAAAACATTTAAATATGTCATTTAGAATTAGATGATGAATATGTCAAAGATGAGATTTAAGGGATAAAATGATTGACTACAGGGGTACTTTTAAGTTTAGGAATAAATACTTGTAAAACAGAAATTAAATTCCATTACCAAAAAAGTCATTTGTTTCCAGTCTGAATAAAACTGGTTCTCATTGGCCAGTCCTATAGGAAACCCAACTGAGCAATATTTTATGAGTGCTATTCTACCCCAATGCATGAATGTATGAATGAATGCATACAAGAATGAACAAATGAATGAGTGAATGCATGCATGCATGCAAGAATAAATGCATGAATGCAAGAATGAATGAATGCATGAATGCAAGAATGAATAATGAATGCAAGAATGTATGCATGAATGAATGCAAGAATGAATGAATGCATACAAGAATGAACAAATGAATGAATGAATGCATGCATGCAAGAATGAATGCATGAATGCAAGAATGAATGAATGAATGCAAGAATGTATGCATGAATGAATGCAAGAATTAATGAATGCATGCAAGAATGAATGCAAGAATGAATGAATGCATGAATGCAAGAATGAATGAATGCAAGAATGAATGAATGCATACAAGAATGAACAAATGAATGAACGAACGACCTGGATCTCTTTAAAATCTCAATTTCTTCTCCTACCTGCACACAGCAGTGAGACTGAGTGAAGTGCAAATGGAGACTTGTCCCCTCCTCCAGATGTTTCTCCTGAGAAAAGACCTCAATTGTGTCTCAAACTGTGCTCAGATACCAAAGTCTACAAAACAACAATCATCTGACCCATAAACCTTTTTAACATTGATAAGTTAAATTAACTTTAGAAGCAAAATTGTGTCTTCTGTTTTCAGATATTTTAGCAAATATTTTTTTCCCATCTACTCAGAAAATTCTGTAAGATTTATTAGAATAAATATCCTAATGTAAAAACAGTTTGCCGACCAGGGGAGGATAGTTAGGATGGTAAATATAAATAACTTACAGCACCTTTAAAGAGGACAGAACAAATTTTTTTACATTCTTAAACTATAAAAATACTTTGCCCTTGTTTCACCCGACCATCTTCATTCAATACAGACACTCGTGCCAAAATGTTGGTGGTGAAAATGATCTATGAAACTGAGAAAATCAATTTCAGCAAACCTGAAACACAAAATCGATTCGGTGCACCTTGGCAGACTTTGACACTGTTAGAGATGACGAGTTCACAGGTGTGTGTGTGTGTGTGTGTGTGTGTGTGTGTGTGTGTGTGTGTGTGTGTGTGTGTGTGTGAGCTTTGCCCTTACAACTGTAAACCTGAACCCCGATCCAGTGCACAGATTCACTTCTATCCTTATATACACCTAAAAATAGCATCACCAGTAATATAAACCCAAACTTTTAGTTTTTTAGATTTTAATGAGATATTTTCTAGTCTCAGTGAGCAAACAAATTCCCCACAAACAACTCATGAACAATAAAGCTTTCTTTAAGCAGTAAGCATCCTGAAACTGCAGGAGTCAGGATTCACAGCCATTAAAGAATAGATTAAAAAATATATGTAAACATTCATTTATGACTTATTTGCTGTAGAATGTATTTAAATAACAAATACAACCGTAATGACAAATAAAACAAATCAAATGAATTAAGATGTTAAAAAATGTTCTCAATAAGACTCTTTAGCCACTATACTTTGAATGCCCTTCTAAAATAAAAATACATTATTTACTAATATAAAGGTGAAACTTGAAAAATTAGAATATCATTTTGATGATTATGGCTTAAAAGCTTATGAAGACCCCAAATTAGAATATTATATGAAATCAATAATAAATAAAAAAGATTTTAAATACAGAAATATCGGCCCTCTGAAAAGTATAATCATGCATATGTATATAGTTATAAATATATTAGTTTCACCTTTTAATTTGAATTACTGAAATACACGAACTTTTGCACAATATTCGAATTTTTCAGTTTCACCTGTAATTCATTGCTATAAAATTCTATTCACTATAACTTGACATTGAAATAAATTACCTGTAAAAGACTGTAGTTTATCTGTACATAGATCAGCGGAGACACAGAGCAGTTCTGAGAGCGGTTTGCAGATACCATGCCACCATTTCTGCGGGAAAAGAGTGTGAGACACTTAATAGCAAGCACATGAAATATAATTATATACCCCATTATTTTTCAGATTTGCCCATCACATAAAAAGCGACCCGTGTGTTTACTTCACATGTCGATCAGGCAGCCTCTTCCTGTTTGGATTTATGCATTTAGCACTCTTTTTTCCAAAGCGACTTACATAAAGAGGAAATAATTGAAAATAATACTAATAATTAGGGCTGGGTAAAAAATATCTATTTCTCGATTTTAATCGATTCTCATTTTTACGAACCGATATCGATTCCTAAATCCCAAGAATCGATTAGTCATCCTGTTTTCAGTTGACGAATGAATGGAACATTGTAGCGCGCATCCCATCCAATAAATCACAATAATCTTTGTGCTTTGTTACAATTGATATGAAACAAAATCTCAGATTTCATTATACGTCCATTTTCTTACGAAATTCCAAAACATAAATACCGCTCTGGCGCTGTGGCGTGAGATCGCTCTGGCTCAGCTCATCTCAAGAGAAGCACATGATCTTCTCTTCCACTTTAATAATACCAGTTACAGCGCGAAATAAACATAAGTGAGCATCTGAAAGTGTGTTAAGAGATAGAGTAGCCTACAACTTATCGAAATCCATATCATGTCACATCGCTCAATCAGTGATCAGCCGTGGAAAGATGTCATTAAAACGGCTTGTAAACAATGTCATGTAACGTCACATTTACCTCAGAAAAAACATACTGAATCGAATCGGAACCGAATCGAATTGCAAGCTTGTGAATCAAAATCGAATCGAATTGTGAAATTTGTGTCAATACCCAGCCCTACTAATAATATACAATGCCAGGTTTATTACACAGCCTGATTAGGAAGCAAGCTAGAGACGAAGAGGAATGAACAAAAGGCTTATAGTGTGAATAAGCTGCAATGTGGGCCAGACCTCATGTTGGTACAGTCAAAAGCCTGTCTATGTGATACTGAACCTGGTGAGCGCAGTGTGTTCACGTCCCTGTTCAAAGATCCAGCGAGTCGAGCTCCAGAGGAAGAAGAGGCATGGCCTGGGGCGTCGCCCCCAGCAGAGAGAGCCCGTGCTGGACGTCCCATGAGCTCTGAGGAAGAAAAGCCAGGGAACCACAACAATACCATATTTTACCCTTTCCCTTCTTTTTTTCATGGCTAGGGTACAAAGGCATGCTTTGGTGTCAAACATCTCTTTATTTATTTATTTAGAAAATTTGGGACTCTGGAGTTTTGGCCGAGTTTCTCAGGAGTTTTTGGCTGAGCACCACAAGGCTAAATTATCCACACTGCTGTTTTTTCCCCCCCCAGCAGAGGTGGCTTTCATTAGCACTAAACGAAGGGCTTCATTACCAGTGTGTCCTCACTCAAACTGCCCCACCAAAAGGGCACGCCAGCAAATTTATAAACCTAAATTAACTCCACGATGAAGGTCAAGAGCAGCAGATCTGTACAGAGGTACTTCTAATGATCACATTGTATTGAAGACGTATGATTTCCTTCAGTGCGTGTTGGACTTCGGTGGGATGGCCTGGTTTTACACAAACACTTCGGCCTCTAAAGTCCAGCAGATAATGATGTTACTGATGGAACAAATAGATCACATCCCATAATGATGCCAGATAAATGACAAGGTAAGGAAACTAACGAGCGCACTTGTTTGGAGCCGTTGTTCTTTTTTTGGAACACCTTGTATTGCTTCTTGGTTCCTATTTGAATGTGTTAGTTTTCCTAACAAAAAACCGTGAACTGAAAAACCTTTATAGCGGAGGGTCGGTGAGCGACAGACAGGGGAAACAAGGAGAGTGGAAAATCTGAGCATTCACAGATTGAATGTTGACAAAATAATTATATTTTCAGGAAACACGTTTACACGTCTGATATTGCTGGTTACCAATAGTACCTATTTAAAGTGAAGGAAATAATCTAAAAATCCCAAATATTAACATATTATGGTAATACACAAAAATATTAGCACATATTCTTTTTTTAAAATACATATATAAAATGAAAGATCAAGTGTCACTGAAGATTCGGCTGAAAATTCAGCTTTGCCATTACTGGAATAAATTACATTTTAAAATATATTACTACAGAAACCAGTTCATTTAAATTGTAATAATATTTCACAGCATTAATGTTTTACTGTATTTCTGATCAAATAAATTCAGCCTCGATGAGATTAAGAAACTTATATATTATATGTATATATATATAGTATTTTTTTTTCACACACACACAAAACGCTTAATAAAACCAGAAACATACATAATAAAATCAATATTTTTAAATACAATTAATTATATTTATTTTATTATTTATCTAATTTCATTATATATACTGTATATATATATATATATATATATATATATATATATATATATATATAGTAAGTTAATTATTTTATTAAGTTTTGAAAAAAATCGATTTGAATTATATTAGTCGAATCATATAGAAGATTACATTCAAGGGCCATTTTTACACTTTGTGTGTTTGTTTTAAGAACATTCTAGAACATCTCTGGTTATTTGAAAGAGGAAACGTTGCTATTTTTGAACAGAATGGCAGGTGAAGTCTCAAGAATCCTCAGACTAACAAACACACTCACAGTGTAGCAGGGCAGGTGTTGTCTGTGGCCCTGCTCCATAATGTATATGACATCGGGGAGGCCGGGCAGTCGTGTGTGTGTGTGTGAGCGGAGCGCAGGAACGGCTCACTGTCGGACACACATGTCAGGGCCGTCTCAACCTCGCCTCTCCACGGAGCAGTCCAACACACGCCTGACAAATCTGTACAAGCAGTCATCTGCTCACTCAGCTGCGCACACACACACACACACACACACACACACACACACACACACGCACTTATACAAAAAAACAGAAACGCTGCTTCACAGCGAGAAAAGTCACAGCGATCAATGGCAGACTGCAGAAGCCAACTTCTCTGTTACTCAATGTTTTATAATTTTGTTGACGATTGAAGATGTTTTGTTTAATATACAGCAGTCAATAGCGCATGTCATGAGCTCGATACCCAGGGAATGTATGAATTGATAAAATATGTATAGCCTACCTTATATATGCAATGTACTGTAACTTTGGAAAAAAGAATCTGCCGAATGCATAAATGTAATGTAAATAAATCTGTTGAAACGACCTCCACATTTTTCAAAATTATTTTTCAAAATTATCGATAGATAGATAGATAGATAGGCAGATAGATAGGCAGTTAAAGATTAAGTAAGAGCATATTTTTACATTTTTAATTACTGTAATGTAAAGAAAAAAATAATTCATGTAACTTAGAGAATATTTACATGAAGAATTTTCCATAATTTGTTTTACTGCCTTTAATTGAAGATGATTGTAATTAAAATGAATCACTGCATCACTGTAATATTTACTGTAAGACAGTAAAGACAATCTAGAGAACTACATTACTGAGAGTAATGAAAATTATCCAAATCAGATAGACAGAACAATACAGAGAGATAGGCAATGATAGAACGATAGACGGAATGATAGACAGACAGAACGATGGATGGATGGATGGATGGATGGATGGATGGATGGATGGATGGATGGATGGATGATAGATAGATAGATAGATAGATAGATAGATAGATAGATAGATAGATAGATAGATAGATAGATAGATAGATAGACTGCAATATACCAAGGGATAAATAAACAAAGATAGATAGAACGATAGATAGAACGATAGATAGATAGATAGATAGATAGATAGATAGATAGATAGATAGATAGATAGATAGATAGATAGATAGATAGACTGCAATGTACCATGGGATAAATAAACAAAGATAGATAGAACGATAGATAGAACGATAGATAGAACGATAGATAGATAGATAGATAGATAGATAGATAGATAGATAGAGTGATAGATAGATAGATAGATAGATAAATAGATAGATAGAGTGATAGATAGATAGATAGATAGATAGATAGATAGATAGATAGATAGAACGATAGAACGATAGATAGATAGATAGACAGATAGATAGAGTGATAGATAGAGTGATAGATAGATAGATAGATAGATAGATAGATAGATAGATAGATAGATAGAGAGAGTGATAGATAGATAGATAGATAGATAGATAGATAGATAGATAGATAGATAGATAGATAGAACGATAGATGGATAGATAGATAGATAGATAGAATGATAGATAGATAGATAGATAGATAGATAGAGTGATAGAGTGATAGATAGATAGATAGATAGATAGATAGATAGATAGATAGATAGATAGATAGATAGATAGATAGATAGATAGATAGATAGATAGACTGCAATATACCAAGGGATAAATAAACAAAGATAAACAGTCGGACAGAACGGAAGATACATATGTTAGATAGACAGAAAGAACGAAAGATAGATAGACAGAACAACAGATAGATAGACAGATAGATGTAGAGATAGACTGCAATAGACAGAACGATATATCAATAGATAAACAAAGACAGATACACAGAACGATAGACAGACAGAACGATAGATAGACAGACAGACAGAACAATAGACAGACAGAACAATAGACAGACAGACAGACAGAACAACAGACAGACAGAACAACAGACAGACAGAGAGAACGATAGATAGACAGACAGACAGACAGACAGACAGACAAAACAATAGACAGACAGACAGAACGATGAAGACAGACAGAACAATAGACAGACAGAACAATAGACAGACAGACAGAACGATAGATAGACAGACAGAACAATAGACAGACAGACAGACAGAACGATAAAGACAGACAGAACAATAGACAGACAGAACAATAGACAGACAGACAGAACGATAGATAGACAGACAGAACAATAGACAGACAGACAGACAGACAGAACAATAGACAGACAGACAGAACAATAGACAGACAGACAGAACGATAGACAGACAAACAGACAGAACAATAGACAGACAGACAGACAGAACAATAGACAGACAGACAGACAGAAAGAACAATAGACAGAGACAGAACAATAGACAGACAGACAGACAGACAGAACAATAGACAGACAGACAGACAGAACAATAGACAGACAGACAGACAGAACAATAGACAGACAGACAGACAGACAGACAGAACAATAGACAGACAGACAGAACGATAGATAGATAGATAGATAGATAGATAGATAGATAGATAGATAGATAGATAGATAGAACGATAGATGGATAGATAGATAGATAGATAGAATGATAGATAGATAGATAGATAGATAGATAGATAGATAGATAGATAGATAGATAGATAGATAGATAGATAGACTGCAATATACCAAGGGATAAATAAACAAAGATAAACAGTCGGACAGAACGGAAGATACATATGTTAGATAGACAGAAAGAACGAAAGATAGATAGACAGAACAACAGATAGATAGACAGATAGATGTAGAGATAGACTGCAATAGACAGAACGATATATCAATAGATAAACAAAGACAGATACACAGAACGATAGACAGACAGAACGATAGATAGACAGACAGACAGAACAATAGACAGACAGAACAATAGACAGACAGACAGACAGAACAACAGACAGACAGAACAACAGACAGACAGAGAGAACGATAGATAGACAGACAGACAGACAGACAGACAGACAAAACAATAGACAGACAGACAGACAGAACGATGAAGACAGACAGAACAATAGACAGACAGAACAATAGACAGACAGACAGAACGATAGATAGACAGACAGAACAATAGACAGACAGACAGACAGAACGATAAAGACAGACAGAACAATAGACAGACAGAACAATAGACAGACAGACAGAACGATAGATAGACAGACAGAACAATAGACAGACAGACAGACAGACAGACAGACAGAACAATAGACAGACAGACAGAACAATAGACAGACAGACAGAACGATAGACAGACAAACAGACAGAACAATAGACAGACAGACAGACAGAACAATAGACAGACAGACAGACAGACAGAAAGAACAATAGACAGAGACAGAACAATAGACAGACAGACAGACAGACAGAACAATAGACAGACAGACAGACAGAACAATAGACAGACAGACAGACAGAACAATAGACAGACAGACAGACAGACAGACAGAACAATAGACAGACAGAACGATAGATAGACAGACAGACAGACAGACAGACAGACAAAACAATAGACAGACAGACAGACAGAACAATAGACAGACAGATAGAACAATATACAGACAGACAGACAGACAGACAGAACAATAGACAGACAGACAGACAGAACAATAGACAGACAGACAGAACGATAGACAGACAGACAGACAGACAGACAAAACAATAGACAGACAGACAGAACAATAGACAGATAGACAGAACAATAGACAGAATAGACAGACAGACAGAACAATAGACAGACAGACAGACAGACAGACAGACAGAACAATAGACAGACAGACAGACAGACAGAACAATAGACAGACAGACAGAATGATAGATAGATAGACAGACAGACAGAACAATAGACAGACAGATAGAACAATAGACAGACAGACAGACAGACAGAACAATAGACAGACAGACAGATAGAACAATAGACAGACAGACAGACAGACAGAACAATAGACAGACAGACAGACAAAACAATAGACAGACAGACAGAACAATAGACAGGAAGACAGAACAATAGACAGACAGACAGACAGAACAATAGACAGGAAGACAGAACAATAGACAGACAGACAGACAGACAGAACGATAGAGACAGACAGAACAATAGGCAGACAGACAGAACAATAGACAGACTGAACGATAAACAGACAGACAGACAGACAGACAGACAGAACAATAGACAGACAGACAGAACGATAGAGAGACAGACAGACAGAACAAGACATACAGAACAATAGACAGACAGACAGACAGAACAAGACATACAGAACAATAGACAGACAGACAGACAGACAGACACAGAACAATATACAGACAGACAGACAGACAGACAGACAGAACAATAGACATACAGACATAATGATAGAGACAGACAGAACAATAGACAGACAGAACAATATACAGACAGACAGAACAATAGACATACAGAACAATATACAGACAGACAGACAGAACAATATACAGACAGACAGACAGAACAAAAGACAGACAGACAGAATGATAGAGACAGACAGACAGAACAATAGACAGACAGAACGATAGAGAGACAGACAGACAGATGTAGATCTGCAGAGAGAGAGAGAGAGCGAGTGCTGATGGTCTCCAGGGGCAGGATTATGTGTCTGTATGCCCCAGGCTGAGCTGTTCTGAGGGGGGATTAGACCTCAGTCCTGCTCCCCGGCTGGATTACCTCTCCAACACTCCACTGAATCTGCATCCAAGTCCTCTGCACCAATTACTCTGAGACACATGTGGAAAAACATCAGTTTATTTGATGAACTCAGCCGATGAGCTCCTCGTTATTGATGAATATAAGGGATACAGTATTAAAAATGGCAGTTATAAACATTCTATGTATTTATACATTCAATTTCCCCCCTTGCTCTCACCTCGGCAGTTCAACCGGACAAATTCCAACATCTCAGAGCAAGGATTCTTCTCCCCCCGATCTTAAACTCAGTCCCTGGCGCCGCATTGCTTGACGAGCAGAATGAAGTGTGGCATACATGTATATTTGTCCCCGTGTCACTGATGAACCACAGCTAGATATTACTCAACTGTGCAGGTGAGTTAGCGCAGATATTGTTAAAATTCTAAAGGTCAGTCCCAGAGCTGCTTGTTGCTGCTCACGGTTCCACTCGAGTGAAGACGGAGTACGAAGCATCAGCTCGTGTGATTTGCAAGTCTGCCAAGATACTGTTTTTACATCTGTGCATTTGAACCTCAATTTTATATTTAAAGTCGTGCAGCCGCACTCTTACAAACGATCTACAAGAATATATGGCTTTTTAAATTGCCCATTTAATTGACATTACTGCAAGAAAGCCAGCAAGAAAACACACATTTTACTTTCTATTCACATCAGTTCAGGTTTAAAACCCAGTTTTGTCAACTGTCTACATAGGCAGCGCCCTTCTAAGGGTGCATCCAAACTAACGCTTTACATAAGCAGCAACTCCAGAGAAGGGTTATTAACTCAAATTAAAAATCATAACATTTTTGTTACTTGAAATAAAATAAATGTTAACTGAAATAAAATAAAATATTACAAAAACTCCTCATACTGGTTTAGTTTGACTTGTAACTAAAACTAAAAATGGATAAGAATTATACAGACATTAAAATATATTTTTTTAATATAAAAATGACATAAATACAAATAAAAATAAAATTAAAAAAAATTAAAAAAAACTATAATATCTTGATGATACAAAAATAACCAGTATTTGCTGTTTGCATATTGCTAAACTAACAATGCAATAATCTAATACATAAAAATGCAAATATACACAAATATAGGAAAAAAATTAGTCAATTCCAATACTATTCTTGTTATCTTTCAGTATTGAATTAAATATAATTAGATTTATGATCAAAATTTAAATTCAACCACCATCTTGAAAGATTTTTTTTTTCTGAGCTTAGAGCCCATTTTAAAGCATTTTGGGATAGCTTTCTTAATTGTAATTCTGCATTTGAGTTTAAGCAAATCTTACCTTATCAAGTCAGGTCAGCTTTATTAATATATAGCGCTTTATACAATTGAGCTTTACAGTGATAAATCAATGATGCATACAGAATTCAATTCTGCTGTAAAGCAGCTCTAAAAAGACAATAGTGTCATTGTTCAGCCAAAGTCGGCTCAATGTTATCTTAGGTGTCCTGACTTTTGGAACACCTATGATCCCTTAAAATACTTAGGTAGGCAGCTCACTAGGATTTGTAACAAAGCTATTATGTTTCAGGGAATACACCGATATAAAAATATACATATCACACATACTTCCTGCCAGCTTATGATGTGGATCTCACAACAGCAACGCAGTTAACTCGGTAACACGCATTTAATTGGCCCTGTCTGAGAATGGAAACGTGTTTTACAGTATTGAATCTTGAAATAGTATAAATACACTTGGCACGCTCATTATTACTAATCCTGAGAGGCTAGCGAGTGAGTGTGTGTGTGTGTGTGTGTGTGTGTGTGTGTGTGTGTGTGTGTGTGTGTGTGTGTGTGTGTGTGTGTGTGTGTTTGTGTGTGTGGTGGGATGTAGACAGTTGGCAAGCGTGTGCTGCAGCTCCTTAACAAGCCTGACACACTCTCGTACACACATACACACACACACTACGCTCTAACCCCTCACACTATGGGGTCAGTGACCTGCATATATTAGGCACACTATCGAATGCAAATGAGCCGGCTTGGCTTGTCCTCTCCCCTTCCTCTCTACTCAGCAACTCCAAACACAATCATGCTCTTAAACAAACTCTCACTTTTCCCATTCTGGGTTTAAGTTGAAGTTCGGTGTCACATCATGCCTACAGGCCTCTTTTAGCCATCTATGTGTGTGATATACATTATTACATACACTCGGTGTTCACTATATCATAACATGGCATGAAATGCACTGAAGAAAAGTTGGCTTTGAAACAATTTTCACTTGTTGTAAAGTGTACTCCAATAATCTTAAAAAACTACGAAAACTAAGTTTTTACAGTGTGCACAGTATCATTATTGATGTTTGCTAAGCATCTCTGTTACTGGCTCAAACGTCTGGTTAGGGATTTAAACAAAGCCATTACCCGCACACCTGTGTGTCCCGACCAGGTGCAGTAGGCCAACGACCAGCAATCTGTCTGAAAGCAAGAAAAGCTGTAATGTGGCACAATAACAGCCAATTGGAACATATTTTTTGTTTAACATACAGTTGTGTGGAGTGAGATCCCACACCAATCGACCACTCACAACACTCCTGAGACTGCATAGCAACGCCCTGGCAACCACACCCAACACTCTAGTTTTGCACGGACAAACACCACTCACGTTTTCTTTAGAACATGTAAAAATATTGTATCATATCTTATCATAAAATTATGAAAAAATCAACCATAGAACAGAAAAATCTTCACAGTTTCTTAAACGGTTCTTCTAAATAGAAATATGACTGAATGGAGATAAAACTGAGACTAGAACGATAGACAGAACGATAGAAAGAATGATATATAGAACGATATATAGAACGATAGAACGATAGATAGTAGGATAGATAGATAGAGATAGATAGATAGATAGATAACAAGATAGATAACATGACACTCAAAACACTCATACTAGTCATTATCATCTCATCCAGCTTTAAAGGGGTCCTATTATGCCTTTCCACTTTTTCAACTTTAGTTAGTGTTTAATGTTGCTGTTTGAGCATAAACAAGATCTGCAAGGTAACAAAGCTCAAAGTCCACTCCAAGGGGAGATATTTTATTTAACAGAATCCACTTTTCAAGAACTACAATGAACGGCTCGCTTGGACAACAACGCACTTTTCCCGGATGTTATGAAGTCATAATGTTCCTCATTTAAATAATCCCCGCACACGGAATACACCAAAAACTTGGCGAGGCCTGGTTGAGCTGAAGATGAAGAGTGTCGTCGCTGTTTTTTCCACCCCGGAAAAAGTTTGTCCTAATGCTGACGAACTTAGAGAGGTTAAAATGTATTTTTAACACTGTTCCTGAACATTATGACCTCAACGTTTGTCTGTGCGCTGCACATTCACGGAGAACAGCTTCCAGAAGAGAGTTAAATGCAGGCTATACACACAAAAGCTTCTCCTGAAAGACGGAGCCATTCCAATTTTGTTGGGACAATCTGTTGTTTATGGATCACAACTTGTAAGCATGTATTATTATTTGTAATTGTGTTTTCTATTAACAGTTCCAATTATAAGCTTCATGTAGTTGCTAAGATAGCTATGATGTAAACGAAGGGCAAAGCTTTGCCTCCGCTAGCCTGCTAACTAACATTATAGTATTGATGTAGTGTTTACTGGAGCTTTTGTAAGCTCTTGCTTTTGTAAGACGGTTCACTGCCTCTTAGGAAAATTATCCATGATTTTGTGATTGATTATTGTTTGTATTACCGTAGTTTTCCGACAAATATGATTAAATGGTGGATAACATCGTATGTATAAGAAGAAAAAAAGAAAAAAAACTGTGCTTGCAAAGTCCGTGCTTGAAATCCGTTCTGCACAATCCTCTTGTTCGCATAACATGGTCAGGGTCTGAATCGGCTTGAAATGGTTTGAAATTGACGCCATCGTTAATATTTACATCTGAGTAGAGCTTGCAGTTATGAAGGGGTGTGACTTTTCCCGAACAAGCTCTGCCAATCACAGCACATTTCGTCTTTCGGAAGGAGGGGCTTAATCGAAAATGACACATTCAACCAGACTGGGGAGAGAGAGCTGTAATGATGTAAAATATGTGAAAAATAATGTGGTTTTTGAACAATCGAGCATGAAAACATATTCTAGTACACCCCAAAACCAAAATCAAGACTTCGTAAAAGGACATAATAGAACCCCTTTAAATGAGTCTAGTGACGGGTGACAACTGAATGAAGCACATTTTTCCCATCATCATTATATAAACTTGCCACAAACAGTTTTGCACAAATATGTATAGACCAGTTAGCTTAATGTATGATTGGTTAACCCATCAAGGCCCAGATTTGTTTAAAAGATGTCTATTTGCTTCAGTGTTTTTTGTTTCGACATACTGTGCAGTTCTAATGCAATATTAAGCGGTGAAGTTGCCAGGTGCGTGCGTTATCCAGCAAGAAGTCAAAAGCCTGTCCTAAAGTTGTCTCCTTGTACGGTAGTCGTGTACACACCAAAAAATATTCACGGATGGCAAACGAGGGGCTTAAGTGGGTTCCAGCTGTCTGTGTTTGTCAAAGAGACGGACATTCTAATGGAGAGTCGATTTGTTTTGCATTGCGATCGCGAGCTTCCATAAAACCATGACCAATTAACACAATAACATGTCCAGAGTCTTCAGTAAATGAACACAGCCGCGTGTTTATATGAACACACCCACGCACGAGCACACACACACACCCTCAAACCGCTCGCTGGCACACATATGTGGGCTCTCTGAATGTTGGCAGCGTGTTAGTCTTGCAGCGGAGTGGATAAGATGTGCTGTCAGGTCTTGTCTGCAGGCAGTGTGTGTTATTCACTGCCACAGAGACTAAATAGGAGTTTAATTCTGTTAACAGCCAGTTCACCGCGAACTCTGCGGGGCCCGGGCCCCCGGTCCACCAGGCGGTAGAAGCCCGTGGAGGAGCAATAACTGCTGGGAGCCAAATAAAAAATCGATGGAGAGCTTCGCGGCTACGGGTGGAGTTTAACGGCGATTTCTGCTTTACTCTCTCCAGACCTGAGCTGGGGGAAAGCGCCATTGATTTTCCCTCTCTCTGCATCTTAGCCTTGTTCTCTTTCAATAAATATCAGCCGTAGAAATGTGTGTATGAGGGCGAAACGTGTCGACCTACACTTCAGGACTTGCGGTAGGACTGTCGGTCAGCGGAGTTTGGAAGTCGGATTTCGTACCTCTCAGACGCTAGTTCAGAGGATTCCTCGTTCTCGCAACTGCACCCGCCGCTTGAGCTATTCTCTGTGCATTCGCTGACAATGGACATGTGCCCATGTTTTATTCAGCTCCCTTTAGATCAATAATGCACTGTGAAGAAGAGTCCTGGAGAGAGAGAGAAAGAGAGAGAGGTATAACAGTCAGAACATCATTGCACACAAACTCACAGACTGAACGAATAAAGACTAAAATCTTATTTCTACACCATCAGCTTCATTTAGCTTTAGTTGTGTCTCCCTCTTCAGGGCACAGGACACAATGAATCCCAATGAATCTAATCTTCAACCTTCTGCATGTTCTCTTCATAATTGCTCATTTCAAAGCAACTTTTTTGATACTTTTGCAAGTACATATAGTGTGCGGGTGTAAAAAAAAAAAAAAAATTCAAAATATTAGTACACCTAAAGGAAATGTGTTGCATGAGACACATTGTACACAAACATCTGACCTCAGAATGCAGCGATTGACCAATCAGAATCAAATATTTCAGAGACACACGGAATTATTTACAATTCTAAACAGTTTGTCTGTGTGTGCTAATTGGAGACATTTAATTCCATATGAAAAGCCCTAAAGCAGCTCGTATCTGTGACTCGGGTCCCCAGTGTCACACGCAAGAGTGACAAAGCTTCCATCTGTCAGCGAGGACCAGAGGTCTCAGTAAAGGCCAGACCTGCACTGAGGGCCGATCCAGCCAACAGCAGGGGCCCGGGGACAGAAGACGCTCTAAAGACACAGCAGTCAGCACAGACAGTCTGTCACACACACACTGCTGATATCCTGATCTATTATCATCAAAGACAAGCCTTTAAAATGAGCTCTTCCGATATTTTTAAAGACATGTTGTATTTTACAGTCAAATTAATGCACTGTAGAGTTGAACATGGATGCAATTATGCCACTTACTTAATTTTTTAAACATTGTGGGATTTAGTAAGATGGTGTTTAATACTTTTGTATACTGGTAATAATGAGACTCATGCACAAAGATATACACTGTATAAAAGCTATTTTAATGTATACACTGCCTTGGGTATATCTTTGCAGGTCCTGCCCTTTTTAATGTACAAATTGATGTACACTACAGAGTATTTTCCATTTAATGTAAGTGAGTCTCCAAAGGCCATTTAAAGACAGTAAATGAAATATAAAATATTCCATTTACAGGCACATGATGTTGTATTGTTGATTGCTTCCTAAGGGCAAATGTGCATCTAAATTGTGTTTTTGAGCGTTGCGCTGAAATGTTTATTTTCTCACCATCGGCCATCATCAGTATGTTCAAACTCACATGGATCCTTCTGTGTGGACGGCTCTTGTCCTCTCCATGTTGAGCCTGGTGGTCAATGACCCAAAGTGTCCACTGTTGATGCAAATTGATGCTCTTCTCAGGATGCAATTTATAAAAACACAGCTGTCACTGTAACAAATCACAAAATTAATTTTGCAACAGCTGCATAAGTATACTAACTGGCTTCATTCGATGCTCAGTTGATTCTCTCAATCTAGAGGTGTAGAAATGAAGACGGACAGGCCGAGACGAGACAGCTCTCTGCTCTGTGGGGAGAGTGATAAAAGAGAAGACAACTGACCTCGTTTCAACCTGGTATTAACATCCGTCTCAGGTGATCCGGTCGCAGAGACTCATGCGACCACTTCACTTTGTTGTGTAAATGCTAATGCCCTCTGACAATCAATCAACCTGTCAATCAACAGTTGCTCTAAAACAAGGGTTTCAAATGTGCCGGTTATAGAAAACATAAGAGCAAGGTTTCTGAAATTAATAAACAATATGAATTAAAGCAATAAAAGATTCTCTCAAATATCTGCATTCTATTAAAGCATGTAAATAAACAGCAGACTGAATATTATCGTTATATATAAGGGTTTCCCAAACAGGGATTCATCAGGGAACTGCAGAGTGTTTGAGGAAAAGCTAATAATTAATAAACGTTCAAAATAAAGTTATAGTTATTCAAACTCCTCCATGATTACACTGTTTATTGGTGCAACAGGGCCTGAGAAAGTGTGTGTGTGTGCAGACTAAAACAATGAGAGAAAGAGCGAGAACTGAGCAGAGAACTTTGGTCTCTGAATACACTTCCTGGAACCGTGTACTGGACTATCCATGCATGGAGAAATGCAACTGACAATGAATAGAAAACAGTGGCCTTCTTCCCGGTTTTAATTAGTATGTGTGTGTGTGATTGTATTTTATTTGCAGATGAGGGGTGAGGTGCTGGCAGCTTCGCTCCTGTGACCCACCTTACTGCACACACACGCTCGCTCGCTCTCAGATGCCGCTCTGACACTCACAGATCAGCGTAATGAGCTATAGTCACCACAAAAGGTCAGAGGTCAAAGCTATTATACCGCATCTCCCCATTAAAACACGGCAACGTGGCCCGGGCAGCCGTCCTCACCCCTGCTCTCTACAACCACAATTAAGAGCAGCAACCACTGACCTGAAACACAGCAATTAATATAAAGAAATACAGTTAATTTAATAGCTGCAGCACAAACACAAAGTAAAGATGCATTCTTTAAAAGAGCACCAAACTGATGCAAACATACATCAAATCTGTGATGTCTAAAGATTTACATTGGATTATATCCCTGATGTGATCAAACCTCTAATAGTCAAAAATGTTGTTCTCCAATGAA
The DNA here is from genome assembly GCA_021554675.1 of Leuciscus idus. NCBI lineage: Eukaryota > Metazoa > Chordata > Actinopteri > Cypriniformes > Leuciscidae > Leuciscus > Leuciscus idus. The sequence goes on along the minus strand of CM038639.1, from coordinate 34,166,567 downwards.
TGATTCCTCATGTGTCTTGCTGTGATCATTCACATAAAACAGGTGACAAAATCCCACAGATGTACATCGAATGAGAAACCAGAGTCATTTCTGTTCATTCTAATTAATATTTAAATTGTACCATGCATGCACTCTACATTTCAATGCACACTGCAAAAAAAATATTCTTACTCAGTGTTTCTGTCTTGTTTTCCAGTACAAATATCTAAACATTCTTAAATCAAGATATATTTACTTGAGAAGCAAAATGACAGATATTAGGTCTCTAATGAGAAGTAGTGAGTTCATGCTTAAAACAAGTAAAATATCTGTCAGTAGGATAAGAAAATCAATAATCTTGTTTTCCCTTTGAATTACTAAGTAAATTTTATGCACAAACACACTTAAGACAAGACTATCTTAAGTCGTTTTGCTTTCCAAGTAAATGTCTTTTGATTTTATTTTTATTTTTTTAGATATTATTAATAGAAAACAAGACAAAAATACCAAGTAAGAAAAACACTGTGTGTTTGTATTGCCATTGAGGGAGGAATGTTCATAGATATTTTACTCGCACGGCTCGTGCGCGCGCACAGCGACACGCGATTAACTCCAATTAATCTGACAACGGATCGCTCGTGGAGCCTCAGTGAGAGAATCGGCCTAATTGTACGTAATATAGTAAGATATAACAAACACATTCGATTATGGCTGACCTGTTTCCAATGCACATGGGCGGGGAGTTAATTGATATTGGTACGCCTAAAATAGGAGGGTAAGCCCGTACAGAAGATCCTCCTCATTACCACAGCACATGACACGCGTCCTTGATGAATCTCAGGATGTGTTTTCATAAAGGGCAGGATGCTTTTGAGTAATTCTGGCGCGCGGTCCTCATATTAATACAATAGCCATGAAGGTCTTTGTCGAGGTGTTTCTTCGAGTGTCAAGGGGCCAGAGATGATGACAAACGGTCGGAGATTTAATCAAACGCGCCGTTGGCTGAATGAACATGAAGGGAGACAGCGGAAGATAAATGCACTTTACGCAAGGGCAGAGTCGCTATTAACTGTATTCTCGACTCTCGGGTCTGTGTGTCTGTGTGCTGATGGAGCACAGCGTCCTCTGATGGGCAACACCATACAGTAGCCTATATATATATTATCATATTGCAGAAACACAGCGTGAAAACGCAAGATTTAAAGTCCCCATGAAATCAAAATTGAAGTTCTCTTACGAGAGGTCTCTCGTACTGCGTAAGATATCTTACGCTAGGGGAAAATCCTTTTCCGCGAGATATTGAAGCCAAAAATTATCCTTAATTTTGTAATAATGCAAAACGCGTTGCAGCAGCAATGCAGACATAGGCGAGACAGCTCGCGCGCCTATTGGCTGCTCTGCGGCAACTGCAGCAGCCTATCGAGCGAGGCCTGGCGTGACGTCAGACCCAATCAGGGCACTTCGCGCCCGCTGCGTCACGTCCCGCCGAAATGGGCGTGGTCTAGGCCTATAAATATCGCTCGCAGGCAGCTATTATCTGATTTTTCATCCTTCAAGCGAAGCACACGCATCGCTGGAGCTGGATTAGAAGCCGCGCCGTCGAGAGGGAGCACCTTCAGCGGGACGAGTCACTGAAGTCGCTGGCCGCGCCGCCTTCCTGCCTTCCTGCTGCGCTTTCCGGCGCTTATATATCCTTCTCTTTATTACACTGTATTTCTGTGTGTGTGTGTCGCCGCCGCGACACACGTTTCTAAAAGAGCTAGCGTCTTTTTAAAGATGCCTTCCTGCGGCTCGTGCAGAGCCACACTCAGCGACGGGGACCGCCACGTGATCTGCGTTTCCTGCCTGGGTGAGGAACATGCAGCTCTCGCGCTCGCTGACGGCGGATGCCCTCACTGCGAGCTGATGGCAATGGCGACTCTGAGGACTCGCCTAGCCGTCTTCACCGAGACTGCTCCCCCGCCCGCCGCGGCGTCGCGCCGTAAAAAGCGCCGTGCCCAGCGGGCCCCGGAACCCTCCCTCAGCCGCCAAAGCTCGCCGGTTCGCCCGCTTGCTTCCCCGGCTTCTTCTGTTTCGCTTCCTGACGGACAGCGGCCGCCGTCTGCCGCCGCTTCCGTTGATATCGCGGATGAGGAAGCCCTGCTGGGAGAGGATGATTCCTGCTCTATCCTGGCGTCAGGCAGTGAGGATTGGGCGGGCTCTGAGGACCCCGCACCCCCTGCCCGCACTTCGTCAGGCAAGAGAGCTTCCATCGAGACGGAACTCATGCGAGTACTCGCACAGGCCGCGGCGAGCCTCGGCCTCGAGTGGTCTTCGCCTGAGCAGCCCGCTCACAACCGGCTGGATGGATTTTTCCTGCCTGGGGAGCGCGCTTCACCTGTGTCCAGACCGGCGCCTTTTCTTCCTGAGTTACACTAAGAAGTCGCCAAGTCCTGGAGCGCCCCCTATTCTGCTAGAGTGCGTCCTGCTGTTTCTTTGGCATTCTCCGCCGTTGACGATGCCAAGAACAGAGGATACCTCTCGCTGCCGCCGGTTGAAGAGGCGATAGCGGCCCACTTATGCCCGCCCTCCGCTGGACGGCGCGCTAAGCCGGCCCTACCCTCTAAAGCTTGCCGCACGACGTCGAGCTTGCTCCACCGCGCTTTCTCCGCCGCCGGGCAAGCTGCGTCAGCGTTGCACACCATGGATGAGGAAGGACCTGACGCGATCTGCGTGCCGGACTTAAGGAGTGCCACGGACCTCGCTCTTCGTGCTACTAAGTCCGCAGCGCAAGCCATTGGACGGACTATGGCTTCTCTCACCGTGTCTGAGAGACATCTATGGCTGACGCTCTCGGAAATGGCCGAGTCTGAGCGCACCGCGTTCCTCGACGCCCCGCTTTCCGCCACAGGCCTCTTCGGATCCTCCGTCAAAGATTTCGCGGAGAGATTCGCAGAGGTACAGAAAGCGTCTCAGGCTATGAAGCACTTCCTCCCGAAGCGCTCCAGCTCTGCAGCAGGCCGTGCGAAACCGTCTGCTCAGAGCTCACAGCCACAGCCACCGTCCACTGCCTCCACTTCACAGCGCCGCCAGGCCAGAAGCGCGAGACCGCGCTCCCGCTCATCCGGTCGCCGCCCCGCAGGACGCGGCTCGCGACCTAGGATTACGGTGAAGCCCGAGGCCCCAAAGTCGTCCTAGCACAGCTAGGAAAACGACGGTGTTCCAGTCCCGCTGCGGCCGGACTCACACCAAAGCTATTCGCTCGTCCAGTTCCAGAAAATGTGACTGTTCCAGTGTTTTCTGCAGCCAACAAGTCGGTTCTGTCACCCGCTTGCCTGCACACAAATGCCGTTTTCACGGCTACCCAGATAAATCCCCAAAAGAGCGTATTTTCTGGTGTCCCGGCCTCGGCCGATGGTGTTTCGTGTGTAGTAAGAATGCCCACTGCCCAGTGCCCATCCCTACACATAAGCACAGCCTGTCACACAGGGCTCGCGCACATAAAACCGACTCAGGTCGGTTGCGCTTCAAACATGGTGAATGTGCCCACTACCCAGTGCCCACTAACACCGCGTTATGCATGTCTCACGGTTTCTGTAAAAACGAAACCAACGTGCACTCGCTTCACGCAAGCGAACGATGCTTTCGGTGTGATAAATGTGCCCGCTGTCCCGCGCCCACATCCACACATAGACATGACAGTTCCCACGGGAACCGCCCAGCCCTCCCCCTCGCGGTTAACCACCGTAGAGGAGTCGAGCGCGGGCAATCTGCCCGCTGTCATCAGCGCGCCCCATGCCTCAAATGTCACGAGCGACACGCTTGTGTTACAGCACACAGAAGCTTCTCCATCGCTGAGCGAGCGGAGCGCGCTTCGTATTCGACCCCTAGCTATCCATGCAGACGCATGGGCAAAGCTACCCGGGGTTTCGAAGTGGGTGCTGAACATTATAAAAAGAGGCTATTCGCTGCAGTTTCGCCGACGCCCTCGCCGCTATGTGGCGCGCGTCGAGACCACGGTAAAAACAGAAGTAGCACATCTACTTCGAGCCGAAGTGACGAAACTATTGAGAAAAGGGGCCATAGAACCTCTCTCTCAAGATCAGAGCGAGGGAGGGCTATACAGCAGATACTTCCTGGTACCGAAAAAAGACGGGGGTCTCAGACCCATACTAGATCTAAGGCAACTGAACAAAGTGCTTGTGAAGCGACAGTTCAGGATGCTCACGACCAGGCAAATCCTTGTGCAGATTCGCCAAGGAGATTGGTTTGTGTCAATAGATCTGAAAGACGCGTATTTTCAAATACAGATAGCGTCACGTCACAGGCGATTTTTGAGATTCGCCTTCGAGGGCCAGGCATATCAGTACACAGTCCTACCGTTCGGTTTGTCCCTAGCACCCCGTACATTTACGAAGTGCATGGACGCGGCGCTCGCACCCCTCAGAATGAGAGGCATGCGAGTGCTGAATTATTTGGACGATTGGCTGATTCTAGCGCAATCTCGCGCAGTGCTCATGGAACACACGACCATTTTACTCGATCACCTCGAGGATTTGGGTCTGAGTGTCAATTGGGCGAAGAGCTCCCTGTCACCCAGTCAGAAAATATCTTTCCTGGGCACAGAACTGGACTCACTATCCATGATAGCGCGACTATCACAACAGCGCGCGGTAGACATTCGACGCACAGCGAACTCTTTTCGCTGCGGCGCGTCTGTCCCGCTCAAAAGATTTCAGAAGATGCTAGGTCTCATGGCCTCAGCATCGTCAGTACTCCAGCTGGGTCTGCTCCGCATGCGCCCGCTGCAGTTTTGGCTGAAAGCGCGAGTCCCACGCAAAGCGTGGGCACCCGGTTTGCTTCGCCTCAGGGTCAATCAGAAATGCGTTACAGCTCTGAAACCCTGGAAAGCGAACGACTGGTACCAATCAGGTGTAAGCCTGGGGACTTCCTCGAGGGTGAAAGTGGTGTCCACGGACGCGTCCACCTCGGGATGGGGAGCGCTGCTCGAGGGCAGACCGTTCTTCGGCCAGTGGTCAGAACGGGAGAAGCTCCTGCACATAAACTGCCTCGAAATGCTGGCAGTAGACAACGCGCTGACGCGTTTTTGTCCCCAAATAAAAGGTCACCACGTCTTGGTCCGTTCGGACAACATGTCTGTGGTATCCTACATAAATCGCCAGGGCGGCATCAGATCCGAGAAACTGTACAGGCTGGCAGAACGCCTCCTGGTATGGGCTCAGTGCAACCTGCGCTCGCTCAGAGCAGCGCACGTGCCAGGGATCATGAATATAGGACCAGACAGACTGTCCAGGAACAATGTTCCGGCAGGCGAATGGTCCCTACACCCACAGACAGTCCAACTGCTGTGGAAGAAATTCGGCAGAGCGGAAGTGGACCTGTTTGCGTCTCAAGAAAACGCTCACTGTCAAGAATTTTTCTCCAAGAGCAGGAGCGCGCTGTCCCATGTGTGGCCCCGCCGCCCGCTCTATGCTTTTCCCCCCGTCTCTCTCCTGCCTCAGGTGATAGAACGGATCAGGGAAGAAGGATGCTCAGTACTGCTGGTAGCACCGTTCTGGAAAAACCAACCTTGGTTCCCAGCCGTGATGCAGTTAGCAAGTACTGCCCCGTGGCCAGTACCAGTGAGGAGAGATCTCCTCTCACAGGCCCGCGGCTCGATCTGGCATCCTCACCCGGATCTATGGTCCCTTCATGTCTGGGCCATCAACGGGTACATGTTGGACTCCCTAAAGGAGTATTAAACACGATCACGCAGGCTAGAGCTCCGTCTACAAGACGACTCTATTCTTCGAAATGGTCAGTGTTTTCGGGCTGGTGCACAGCCCGTGGTGTGTCACCCACAAACTGTGATGTGACGGAGGTGCTTTCCTTCCTACAAGAGCTGTTGGATGGGGGCAGGGCCCCCTCCACGCTCAAAGTTTATGTGGCGGCTATAGCAGCGTTCTCAGAAACAACGCTTGGTCAGTCAATAGGAAGGAACGATTTAGTCATCCGCTTCCTTAAAGGAGCTAAAAGACTGAATCCTCCCAGACCTCCCTCAGTCCCCGTATGGGACCTTTCTACGGTTCTGGAAGCCATGAAAGGTGCGCCATTTGAGCCTTTACAGTCAATCGATTTGAAACACCTGTCTTTCAAAACGGTGTTTTTGCTGGCTCTCGCTTCGGTGAAGCGCATAGGGGATCTGCACGCGCTCTCTGTGAGCGCGGCGTGCATGGAGTTTGGGCCCAATGACTCAAAAGTTATACTCAAACCTAAGCACGGTTATGTTCCAAAATCCCTCAACACACCGTTTAGGGCGCAGATTATCTCTCTGTCAGCCCTACCGGTCCCTGATGAGGAAAGAGACGCGAGCCTCCTTTGCCCAGTCAGGGCATTACGAGCTTATGTGTCTCGCTCGTCTGTTTTCAGACAGACGGAACAGCTCTTTGTTTCGTTTAGCGGACGTTCTAAGGGACTAGCCGCGTCGAAACAGAGCCTATCCAGATGGATAGTTGATGCTATAGCGCTGGCATACGCCTCCAAGGGCATGCAGTGCCCTTTGGGTGTCAGAGCGCATTCCACAAGAGGCATGGCCTCTTCGTGGGCTTGGTCAAGTGGGATTGCCTTGCAAGATATTTGTATGGCGGCAGGCTGGGCCTCCCCGTCTACATTTATAAGGTTTTATAACCTAGAGGTTCCCGCCCTGCAGGCCAGGCTGCTGTCGGTCTAAACTACCAGTATTATCTGACCTGATGCGTTCAGCTCAGAATGCTGCGTTTGCTGAGCACAGCTCAATTTTCGACAGTTTAAGGCTGGGCAAACTGTGTAAGACCCACATTTTTTCCCATCAGTTCAGGCCGTACCCCGCCCTGTCTGTATGATGAAATTTGCGTCCCTTTGACGCTACTTTATGTGGGAAAGTGAGGCTGCACCCCTCCTTCTTCCCGGACTCTCTGTGAGTTCACTGAGTGATTGTGCACTATATGTACCCCGGGCTTTCGCCCTTGGGTCTTTGGTGTCAGATCTCAGCATGCACGGCGTTTTACATTGGGTCCCCTAGCGTAAGATATCTTACGCAGTACGAGAGACCTCTCGTAAGAGAACGTACTCGGTTACTAACGTAACCTCGGTTCTCTCTAGAAGAGGGAACGAGTACTGCGTATCTTGCCATGCATGCACACGCTCTGGTTGCTTCGATGATGAAAAACCAGATAATAGCTGCCTGCGAGCGATATTTATAGGCCTAGACCACGCCCATTTCGGCGGGACGTGACGCAGCGGGCGCGAAGTGCCCTGATTGGGTCTGACGTCACGCCAGGCCTCGCTCGATAGGCTGCTGCAGTTGCCGCAGAGCAGCCAATAGGCGCGCGAGCTGTCTCGCCTATGTCTGCATTGCTGCTGCAACGCGTTTTGCATTATTACAAAATTAAGGATAATTTTTGGCTTCAATATCTCGCGGAAAAGGATTTTCCCCTAGCGTAAGATATCTTACGCAGTACTCGTTCCCTCTTCTAGAGAGAACCGAGGTTACGTTAGTAACCGAGTACGTTTTTTGGCTTTTAGTATGAATAGGTTAGTCTAACTGTTATCTATAAGCTAGTTTGCTCCAAAACAGTGACAAAATGTGCATTTAGAAGATGCGTTCAGAACGTACAGTCTCTCACTTCCGCCAATATGATCAATGATTTTGATGACATCACGCTGCACTTCAGCTTCTCATCAGATTTTCTGTCCAATCAAATGCGCTCTAGAATCTGAAGCCCCGCCCCCTATTATAAACGCGCTGAAGATGCAGCTGAAATCAGTCATTTGTTCACACATTTACTTTTTTTTTTTCAACATGGTGAATGGCACATAGTGCACTATATAGGGCAGTGGTTCTCAAACCTTTTTGGTCACGCCCCCCTTTAAACCTTTAAAAAAATCTGGAGCCCCCCAATTTATAGGCCTATATATATAAAAACGGAAAGATTTTTTACATTGAAAAACATGCAATGAAAAACAGGAATAGTTTCTCTTTGTAATGTCATTGAATCATAACAGTAAGAGAGAATAATAGACCAGAACTTAAACTTTTAATTTAAATGAACAAAAACATTTAAATAGTTAAGTGATGCTTTGGATGAACACTATATAAAAGCGCCAATATGTAACAGCTTTGGAGAGTGCCTCACAAGCTCAGCTTCTTGTTGGTCTTCTCACCGGAGTGGCGCGTTCACAATAGCAGCTTGTGATTCGGTCCGCTGAAGAGGTGCTTTTCTATGCCGATCAACTTCTATGTTGGGCTTGTTCCAACGGTCTGAAGAAGAACGATTCAGTGTAATTGCCGCTCGTTGCCGCTTTATAAAGGCAGAGCGCTAACCGCTATTCACTCACTTGAACGCCGTAGTAATGTAACGTCTGTCTTTTTTCTGCTGATCTCCCGCCCCACACTTTGAGAACCACTGATATAGGGGATAGGGAATGATTCAGAAAGTGTAAATATGTCTGGATTAAGTCTGGTTTCACGCGAACAGCCGCAGCTCCGGTCCACAATAGAACAGAGCGGATCATATAGCGAGTCGACGCAGACCACAAAACGTAACGGACTCATTAAATTCTGCACAGAATTCTCTATTTTAAAGCGATATGGAGGAGATCAGGAGGAGAAACGGTTAGAGATTTGGAGGAAACTGCGGCTTTACTGAGCTCAACAGCACTGACCGAGCTGTGATATAAACTAAACGCTATGGGCTATTTAAAAAAAGGGGAGGAGCTGTTCGATATGCCCCGCCCTGTCTTCCTGTTTAAGTGGAAATTACGTCAACACATTGAATAATGCCGCGCGTTTCTAGGCATTTCAGTGGGGTTTTAGCTATTTACTGAACCGTTTATGCATTTGATCATATTACTGTTGCTGCTGGCTTATAAAAGCAACTAGAAGAAAATGTGAGTGGTGCTATTTTGGAGCTTTCCCAAGGTACATCTTAATTCACGTACTTGTAATTATATGCCATTTTTAGCATAAATAGTTTGAGTTCAGAAAAAGAAAAAGTGTACTTCAAATAAGCTGCAACCGAAATCGCATACTGTATATAGCAGTTATTACATTTGATATGAGACTACTAAAAGTAGGCATATTCGAACGAACCTTATATAATTCATACTAGTAGACAGAATACATAGTGCATAGTGTATACTATAGTATACTCCTGTATTTGCTATGGTGTTCTGAGTGTTGCTAGTGTTGAAATGTTGCTAAAGGTGCAGTGAGATGTTGCTCAGATGTTGCTTTCTGCCTTAAGTCAAAATTAATTATTCAATAAATGTCAAATTAAAAATTAATATAAAAGCAGTCCACCTCAAAAAAACAAAAAACATCCACCCTCAAATCTTGATGCTATTGTTTGCCTTGGATCTTGTGGGAGCCATTTTCAATGTAAGTCTATGAAAATCTTTAGCCCATTTAAAAAAAGAAGAAAATTTGGGTCTGTTTCTCATCCGGCTTGAGAATACTTAAAATAGTCTTTTTAAAATGCTTTATGTAACTTGTTTCTTCTTTTCAAGTCTTGACAGCCACTGGTCCTGCATCCGCTTGGACACTTTGCTATATAAAACAAAACAGCTCATCAATAACATATATATCCCTTTAACCTTTTAACATAATTAATGTGTACAGTCTTTAAATGTACATTCGTGTGCGTGATTATTTGCAAGGGTTTGTAAGAGCTATATACGTGCGTGGGTTCTCTGCCATGTGTGTGTCTGTCTACTGTATATGTCAGAGAGTTCACTGACACAAAGGATCGATGGCTGGAGGAGATCTGCAGCCAATTATTTTCAGCTTAATGGTCCCTCAGGTATCAGCAAGAGGAACAACAAAACGACTGCAGGAGAGACCGAGTCCTGACAACCCCGGCGCTCTGTCACCAGTGAAACACTGCTCTGCCAACAATTCCCAGGAGCCTCTGAGGGGAGGGGGGCGACCTGATTGGCTGGCTGGCCTGAGGGGGAAACTGCCATATGAGAGATGATGCTTCGGAGCTTTCGAATATTGAGAGGTTTTAGAGAGTTTTTGGAGTTTCTGTGAAATTGTTGTCACAATGTGGAGCGACTTATAAGAACAGAATATATTGAGCATTGCTGTGAGAGCTGCACTTGAGGCATGTTTAGTATCTTGCTGAAACAAATAAATGCTATGCATTACAGTTTTTACTGTAGTATATATATACAGTATGTGTGTGTGTGTGTGTGTGTGTGTGTGTGTGTGTGTGTGTGTGTGTGTGTGTGTGTGTGTGTGTGTGTGTGTGTGTGTGTGTCTGCTAAAAATCCAAGCATTGCATCAGAAATAAATGTACAAATCTATTAAAATATAAAACAGTTATTTTAAATTGTAATGTTGTCACAATATGAATCCTTTTTTACTGTAGTTTTGATCAAATAAATGCAGATCTTGGTGCACATAAGAAACTTTTTGAAAAAAACACTGACCCCAAACATTTTAACGATATGTAAGGAAATGAAAGCTTTAGCGTAAGTTCTGCCTGGAAGACTCAATGTTACGTAACTCATTACTTTCTGGTCTATCCAATCACTATCTAATACTTGGAGGTTAAAAGATCGTTACGTACACATGTCTGAGTTCGCAGATGATGACGCAAACATCCACCTCCATCCTCCCCACCGCCACCAGGTTGGTCCTTGTCCATTCCTCCCGGGGGTCCGTTACCCTCCGAATGTGAACTACGGACACCATCCAATATTTCTGTTTTCATTTTCTGGTCTACTAATTAATAAATGTCATTGATGTCAATAAACCGACTTGTTTTTGCTCAGAAAGATTCTCTTCAAACTGTTGCTCCATCATGACAGACCTGAGAGAACATGGATGGAGAAAGAATGAATAGATAGTCATGCAACTGAAACTATTACAAGCAATGTGGGAGTTAATCTGCAAATACGGCACAAAAGCGCCTGAGGCACATATGCTGTACCACGAAAAGGTGCATTTACAGGTATACTGAGGTGTAAAAAATGCATTTACACAGAAATCATATTGCAGAAGTAATGTTATTGAAGTAATGCTTTAAATACAAAAATATGATAATAAAACAAAACATGCAATTATAAAATATAGTTGCATTGCGCTCTATTACATGTCAGAACTAACGCTTCTTAGACGAGCAGTGATGTGGGTCAAAGTGGTGTATTTTACTTCTATATAATGTCTTGACATTGCAGGCACAAAGCCACCTCAGAGCAGCCTTAATCTGTCTGTGTAAAGACGCCTTAAGTTGCCTCTGTTGTTTTTGTGAAATAACCAGCGGGCATCAGGTAAACGCAGCCACTGTGCGATGGTTTTAGGTCTGTGTGCTGCTGGGTGGTGCAGCTCGGTGAAGAATAAATGTGGAGGATTGTGTTGGAGATGATGTGAAAGCTTTGTGTGCTTTAGTTTGCAGTCAGCAGTGAAGCTATAGCTTTCTTCTGCCTCTCTCTCGGGAGGCATTTCAACAATAAAGCATCACACGGCGGAATACTTACAGCACAATATCCATTCATGCTTCCAGATCAGCCTCAAATGAAATGTTTCGAATCCTTGAGGTTTAATTCTTCTGGGAATGGGCAGAGAATGGGGTGAAAGCATGGAAAGTGAACGAGAGAGAGAGAGAGAGAGAGAGGGGAGACTAGTGTCGTCTTCCTCCTCAGACACCACAGCAGCGGGACCTGCGGCTCTTTAAAGCGTTCCCAGAAGGCATCTGATATGCATTGAACTCTGGGGTGCCTCTGGCTACACTTTCTCAGCAGCTTAGACATCATAAAGTATTTAGGTGCACTTAACACACACAGGTAAGTAACCAAACATTCAGAGCTCAACTTAGAGGAGGATGAAACATTGAAGGTTCAAGCCCTGTCATGCTCTCCTTTGATACGCTGGTTCGTTTCGAAGGAGAAACCGAAACAGAAATGTGGCGACCGTTTTAACCTGTAGAGAGTAATATTTAGAGAATTCTATTTGCAATGCGTTGCTTCAACGTTCTCTATAAGATGTTAGGAAGACATTCAGGAGATGGTTGCGAATTAGCTCTTATCAAGATGTTTAACAGATGTTTGTACACAAGTATAAACTTGATGGTATGTTACTGAATAACTGTGCCATCAGGAAAGGTATGGTGCACTCTTAAAAATAACTTCTTTATTGGCATCTATATAGTCGCATGAAGAACCTTTAAAATACATGGAACTTTTCCATTGCATAAAAGGTTCTTAGTGGAAAAAGATTCTTTAGATTATTAAAATGTTCTTCACACTAAGAAAAAAGTCATTCTTGTACTATTCACTGAAAGGTTCTTTGGGGAACTAAATGGTTCTTCTATGAAATTTTTGCAAAAGCAAAAACTTTTGTTTTTAAGAGTGTAAAGATAATGATTTAAAGGAATAATTCACTTAAAATGAAAATTCTGTTATCATTTACACACCCTCAAGTTGTTTCAAACCTGTTTCAGTTTCTTTCTTCTACTGAACACAAAAGAAGATATTTTGAACAATGTTGGAAACCAGACAGTTGTTGGACCCCATTGACTTCCATAGTAGGAAAAAAAATACTATGGAAGTCAATGGGATCCATCAACTGTTTGGTTACTGACATTCTTCTAAATATCTTCCTTTTGTGTTCAGCAGAAGAAAGAAACTCATACAGGTTTGAAACAACTTGAGGGTGAGAAAATGATGGCAGAATTAAAATTTTTAAGTGAACTATTCCTTTAATGTTGACCCTTATTTCTTAAAAATGACTATTAAAATAAAACATGATGCTCTTTTCCTAGTGCTTTCTGTGAACTTCTGCTATCTGTGACTTTTTATCAGTTCTGTGAAGATCCTTCCATCACCAGAACTCACTATCGCACCACTAATGCCCCTATGAATTAATTCACCGGCTCGTTCTGCGCAATCATCCGCCACAATCGGCTGGAAACCATGATGGATGAAAGGAGAACGAGAAGCAGGCAGTGAGGGCAGCCTGGTCACCTACTGGTCAGAGAGCAATGACCACACTTCCCAGTGGGTTTACATGTAGGCCTACACACAATGTGTCTACGGCATGTGCACGTATACATTTGAACAAAGAGCTTCCTCAGCGCCAGCTTCCAAGAGAAATATGAACATACTTTTCCTGTTATAAATGTGTCTGTGTACCGGAGCATCTTTACTGTTGTGTGTGTGTGTGTGTCGGTCAGAGAGCGATGACCACGGCCGCCTGCGCTCTCACAGGGGGGTTCATTACAGCGAGTGACAGGGCCTCCTCTAAAACGCCGTCTGAGGAATACACACTCTGCGTGGGACAAAATAAACACCCGGCTTCGAGTGGGGGCACCATAAATTATTTATATCACCGGCAGAACAGCAGAGACGCTCTTAATATCGCTACCTGCTCGTCTGGACGCGTAAAAGATGATTTATGTCTTATGGCCACATTAAATTTCACTGCAATTGGGCCTTGTGCCTTCTGGGGTCTGGGGAGACACAAAATGGTGGTTATAAACTGCTGCAGTTGTTCTCTGGAAACACGGAACGAAGTTGAAGCGGCCCAACGGACTCCTCTGTCTTTTGTTTACTTCTGCACAACATGCCTTGGTCAAGCTCTTTCAGTTCTGTCAGTCCTTCGTGATCTGTAGATGATACAGAGATGGTTATATTTTTGTTTAAAGCTGCAGTCCGTAACTTTTTGGGGTTAAAAATTATCCAAAATAAATTTTTGAGCAAGTACATAACCAGCCAGTGTTCAGAACTCTCTGCTTGCCGTAGCTCGATTCAAAACGGTAAGCTTGTAATAATGTTTTTAACTCCAGTGGTACTGGTGGATTTCCACGGGAAATTCGAGCATGTGTTTGCGTCATTACGTCACATCTGTCCACATATAGAAGAGTCTCGGCTAGTCGGCTATGAGTGTGAGGATGCTTGAGGAGGAGATTTATAGCCTTTTCTCACAGCACTTGATATAATTAAACATCAATTTGATGGCGGATCCAGAAAGGTTCAAACGACAATCACCAACTGGAGATTCACCCGTTGTAAAATGCAAAATACTTCGGAATGGCTAGAGAAAAAAAGAGACTGCAACCGGCCCAATGCGAAAACAAGGATTAATATCGGAAGGGCATTTGAAAGGTGGCGTGAACTCCGTGTTTTGAAGGGGTTCAAAATGTGCGCAGAGACGGCTTTTTTTCTGCTGGACAGGTAAGACATTTCAATGGTTCAATTATGTAACAGTAGCGCACTTGTTCACTTAATTCATACAGTTACGGAGTACTGAGCTACAGGTAGACCTAATACACATTAAATGTAGTCACGCAATGCTGATGTTGTTAACATGAACAATTTGCGAACAAAGTATAATTTGCACGATTTGACGTGATATGAGAAGCGATCATTAGATTTAATCAGCGCGATTTACTGCAATGCTTTTTTCCCCCTTAGTTGGTCAGAACAAAAGTGGATGTTACTTGTTCAGATGACATTTTCCGGTGAAAACTCTTATGTTGGTCATACTTCCAAAAAGAAGAATCTGTGATTGCGAATGCCAGGATCCACACCAACTGACAGCCGCACATTCTCCTCAAAACACTGGATTCATCCGCGCTGTGCCGTGCCGAGGCACAACCCACGTAAAGTTGATAATTCCGCGAATAACTGCAATTGCAGATTTCGAACAGAGATGGCGACAAAGAGGAAAAACTACGGACTGCAGCTTTAAATGTAAAGATGCATTGTAAAAAAATTATAATTTGGCGACGTGGATCAACACCAACCAAACTAATCATGAAACCAGCTTATGTAGATCGGCCTGCTTGTCATTTCAGTTCTGAGCATGAAAAACATTTGGAAATGTATGAATAGTGCTAAATGAGAACTGAATATATCAGGACAGCAGAACAGAAAAGTTTCATTTTAACATGCATAAGCATGCATGCCATTTCTGAAACGGGAAGAGAAAGACACCAAACATCATGCCAGAATACTCAAACTATCTTAATATTTCATATCCCCATTAAAAATGTCTGATTTTGTGAACCCTAGAGGCATGTTGCGTGGAGAAGATACAGCATTAATCCCATGTTTATTTACATTTTGAGTGGAGGATGATTTTTATGGATGCATCTGAAATGCGCTTGGGCTTGTTTGAGCTTATACACAATCCAATATGAAAATCATTTACACAGAGACAGTGTGATATGCATCTTCAGTAACCAGTCGTTCAACTTGATTAACCCATTAATGGCCAGATTTTCACGAGTTATTTGCACATCTTTCATTAATCTGTACATAAAGCGATCGTATCTCTTCCCAAAACTTTTTTTGGGATCTTCTAAGTTTTGGTTACCCGCACTTTCAATAGAGACACAGAAACCTCTCAGGTTTCAATCAAAATATCTTAATTTGAGTTACGAAGATTAACCACAGACAGTCTTATGGGTAAATTATAATTTTTGGGTGAACTATCCCTTTAAGTGTGTTTTCCACATAAAGATGATTTAATATACAGCAACTTTAGTGAACAATGGACACATCTTGCCATGTAGAGACTAACAATAATAAGGGATTTTGCCCACCAGCAACTAATGTTGCAATGTGGTTTCAGGTGTAATTACACAGAAATGACAGCATGAATTAAACTCCTCGTTGGACATTGTGCAGCAAAATGTCAAAAGCGGAAGAGCTTTTGAAGCGGTCTACAGTTCAAAAACAAGAAAGAGTGGCAGAGACATGGCATTTTTTAGCTGCCTTCATGTTTAAATTAATTATTATGAATATGCCTCATGCATTAGAGAAGGATACCATTTTAGCATGATTCTTGTGTAAAAAAAAAAAAAAAAAAAAGAAGATCGGTGAACAAGTACATGGCTTTTAAATCTTCCCAAACGTTTTAAATCATAATAGCTCTTCGAACTAATGAAATCGCTCTGTGCCTTTTCTAATTTCCTGAAATTTGCCCTCATTACTCATTTTTAATGGAATATAATGGCCGCGGTTGGTGGCGAAGGGACCCCGTTCTACCTCTCACGTCGACAAACAAAACTCGGAGTATAAAAAGGCTTTCCACTGAGATCAATGCTAGTGGAGGAGAGGAGAGACAGGTCTATTTCTTTTCCTCCATTGCTCGCTCTATCTCTTTCTTCTCCTCCTGTTTAAGGGAGCTCCCCAGCCGCCCCCGGTGACAAATGGGGGTGGTTGAGAAGTGGCCGTTTGGTGTCTGGCATCAGCGCAGTCACGGAAGAGCCTTCGAGTCTTCAGGGTGGGGAAGACAGGCCCTCGACCGCAACCAGCGGAGAGCGGGGTCCTCAGGGGGCCTGCAGGCGAAACGGACCCCCATAAATCAGTCTGTTTGAGCTGTGCTCACCATCCATCTCAGCCCTAACGTCCCAGAGGAGAGAGAGAGAGTGAGAGAGAGAGAGAGAGAGAAAGAGAGGCAGGCCAAAGAGGAACAGGGAGGTGTTTGGTGAGCAACCTAAATTCTCAACTTGCAGCATGTGTGTGTCTAAATGTGAGCATATAAGAGAGACACTAAACACTCACCGAGGACAAGGAGGATCTTCATGGATGTTTATGGATTTTCTTCTGTGGTAACAGAAATCACTTTGATTTTAATCCTGTACACAATGAAATCAAGGCGCATTGTGCAGTAATGACAATTATTTTTGTATTCATATTGCCAAAGTATTTAAAACCAATTGTGCAAAGCAACATAACAAATTTAGAACAATATAAAACATATTAATGAAATTTAAGATAACTTAATTGGGCAACACTTTATTTTACAGTGTTGTTCTTACAAGTTACATGTAATTAATGTACTAATGACTATAAATTATGCATAATTGCATGCTATTAACCCTAAACCAAACCCTCATCCTAACTATAACACTATAGTAAGTACATGTAGTTAATTAATATCAGTTGACTTCTAATGCAGTATTTTTACCAGTTCAGTAAAAACAGCAATATTGCAAAACATTATTACAATTAAAAATATTGCTGCAAGCAGCCATTGAGGGGCCAAGCACATAGAAGGCATGATAAGTCATGCAACCATGGCTGGGAACATCAGAGCAACTAAAGACATATTAAGATGATTTTAGGTAAAAAAGTTGGTATCTATGTTCTCGGCATGACCCAAATAGTCTATTAAGACCAGTTTAATTACAATAGGCTAATTTCATCAAAGGTTATTCACAGTTTTGGAAATTTCATTATAACTTTTTGACCACAAGGTGGCGCTGTGTCGGAACCTTTTGAGTACCGTCAGGACATGGTGCCAAAGACATATCGAGTTTTATAACGATAGACCAATGAGTTTGTAAAATATAGCATTTTATGACAAAATTCAAAATGGCCAATATGGAAAAATTGGATATCCTTCGACTCGAGCAACTCGGCGTACTGCACCGAATCTGAAGCAAAAAAAGCAATATCTCCTGAACACTTGGTGGCACTGAACCGAAATTGTACAGGTAACCTCAGATCATGGTTATAATAACACACACCAAGTTTTAAAAAAATATTTACAGTTGGTGGCGCTAGAGGGTTTGAGTTAGAGACTCCAAATTTTCTATAGTGACAGTTTCATAATTTCATAACTTTCCTGCAAGCAGTTCTATGGGCTGCCATAGACTCAAGAGCGGAATAATAATAATAATAAGAACACAACTATTACAACATGTGCCTATGCACCTTCAGTGCTTGGCCCCTGATAACTATTTTCTATATGAATATATTTTAAAATGTAATTTATTCCTGTGATCAAAGCTGAATTTTCAGCATCATTACTCCAGTCTTCAGTGTCACATGATCCTTCAGAAATCATTCTAATATGGTGATTTGCTGCTCAAGAAACATTTCTAATTATCAATGTTGAAAACATATTTTTGTGGAATTTTTTATTTTTCCCTCACAGTTTTCTTTGATTAATAGAAAGTTCCAAAGAACAGCTTTTATTTGAAATAGAATGTCTTATAATATTATAAATGTTTATACTGAACAATTTAATGCACCCTTGCTGAATAAAATTATTAATGAAAAAAACACTTTTGAATGGTAGTGTGTACAGTGTGGATGAGACTAAATTTATGTACATTGATAAGTGTGATATGGTCATGCGAGAGACTGTGAGATGTGAGTGTGTATGTTGTGTCTCCCTGTGGCTGTGACCATATATAAAGTGACTGATGTTCAAACACATTCTCAGAAACCCTGCAGATGCCGTAGGCTTTCAGTATAACCGATGGCAACACAATGTCTTCAAAAGACTCCAGATGCTTGCACAGGCCAATACAGCTCACACACACACACACACACACACACACACACACACACACACACACACACACACACACACACACACACACACACACACACACACACACACACACACACACACACACACTCACTCACTCACAAATAAAGGCTCTTTATTGCCATTCAGGGTTGCATAAAGAACATTTAACATATACATGGAAACATTCTATTGCACAAAAGTTATAGTGAAAAAAGTTTTAGTGAAAGTTACAGTGTTAAAGTTACAGTGAAGAAACAAAACATTGTTCTTTTTAGAACTTTTTATTGAAAGGTTCTTTGCAGAACCAAAAATGGCTCTTCTGTGGCATCAATGCAAGCAAAAAAAAAAAAAAAAAAAAAAACTTCAGAAACTTTATTTTATAATTATCCCATAAGAAGACATGAGGGCAAAAGATTTCCAAATGCAATTTCTGCATTGGATTCAGGCGGTTACGCAAATTCCCAGTGTTGACCAACAGAAAGCTGCTTGGGTTGAAAGTGATATCCGTCCAAGTTGTGCTTCACACTATTGACAATGGACTTTTCCCCCCTCAAAATTCTATTGAAATTGTGCTAATATCACCACACCACCGACAAAGTTTTGCATGGTGAAAAGAACCAGTTTTTCACCAGAGAGTTCACCAGGCTGACACGGTGATGCACATGAGCCCAATGCAATAGAAATTGTGTCACGACAGACCTCAGATCTGAGATGGTGCACGCAGCAACAAACATTCTGCAACAGTCCCAACATTAAAAACACCAGCGAGGGAGAGCAGTGTGTGCATGAAAGAGCAAAAGAGAGAGCGCTGGAGAGAAAAAGAGAGATTTCAAGAAGTTGCCATTACATCCCCTGTCTCCCATGGTTGTGAATTTTGTATGCGGCGTTGAGACGCCATAGAAAAGTCGCTCCCCAGAGTCGCAAATGTGCCAAAAGCGAGCCAGTAAATAACAGTCTCCATTCTTCAAATGAATGCTAATTTCATACTGTATCTCTCTCTCCCTCGCTCTCCTCAACTTTGTTCACATATTGATGTGCTCAGAAATCAACTTCAAATGGCGCCAGCAATATCGCTGAGAAAGGGATCCCTGATTCTTCTTCGTGTCCTTTTTTTTCTTCCTCAGCGATGCCCCGAATGGCGGTTTCATTAGCTTGCCGCTAATTAGCCTCCTTCTGCTGATTTGCAAGTCGATGGCGGTGGCTGCAGGACAGGCATCTTTGAGGCTCTCGCCCCTCTGATCTTGGGGGTCCTCCAGTCCCCCCCCCCCCCGTTCGCCGAGCGCCCAGCCTTCTCCACAATTAGTACTAAAGAAATTCATGTTCCTTTTCACAGATACATTATTCATATTGTCTCTGAACGTAAATAAATCATCCCGATCTAGAGGGCTGAGCTCAACCTATCCCTTTCCTTTGCTACCGCGAGCCTCTGTCGACTTTGGTCGAGTGACCTTCGCCCATTTCCTTCTCAAACGCCTTCACGGCTAGGTCAGTGGACCAATTTAGTGCCTCGAAACACCGACACAGAACTCCTGATAGAGGTCCAGCTACTTAAACCAATGATTATCTGATTACTTTTGGTAAATATGAGCGCTAACAAAGCCGTGATTTCTCGAGGCCATCAGACTTCAAGTAATCCGAATGAGAGCAGTGTTGCGTCTTATCTGTCCGTGATTTCTCTCCTCTGCCGTTGATCAAGCGTTTCTGGGAGAAGCGCTAACTGGACAGACACGCTGCAGTCATCTCAATGATTTAGTAGCTTCACTTTGTGCTATTATTCATTGGTCTGAAGGGAGGCCAGGTTCGGCCGAGAGGCCTGCATGTTTTATAACCACTGGAGGGCAAAGCTTTCCACCACAGCCCTGCACTTCTGTTAGGGGAGACCAGACTCTTTCACACATGGAGATGTGCTGTAAACACAAACTGAGATGGTTTTATTCACACATACACACACCACTGTGGAGGACGTGGAGACCAAAAAAGCTGTTTGGACTAACACTTCTTGACTGTGCCTCATAGTTGATGCTGAGTCCTCCCTTTGTCCACCAGAAATAACACTATTTGTTGTGCGTACAGTGCGTGCCGGAGAGTGTTTTACAGTGCACTAGGCTGGAAGCCCTGCTAAAAAAGAAAACAGGTGGTTGACTGGTATCCCAGCCTGGTTGGGCTGGTCTGTTTTGTTGGGGTTTGTATTACAGAGGAGACCAGATAGCTCATCCAGGCAAGGAAACGAAGAGGTTGCTCGAAATTGCTGGTGAACACACAGGAGAGCCTGGGTCAAGCACAACTCAGAGCTGAAGAATTGGCTCCCATTCAATTAAATTGTGTGAATTTGAAGTGAACTGGCCACAATAAATATAAGGAAATGCATAATATACATTTGAAAAATGTCTCTTTCTGTCTATCCACCTATTTATATCTGTCTGTCTATCTATATTATTCTGTCTGTCTGCAGATCCATCTATCCATCCATCCACAGTATGTGCTATTTTTAAAACTTTTCCAGACTTTCAAACAAGGCGTTGTCATGTTTGTCTTACCTAACTTCTATGAATTTCTTTAAATTTCAATGCAGCTTAATTCTGCTTCTTTGCATTCAAATTGCAATACAATTCAAATTCAGAAACTGAATTGGAAATTAAAAGGCATTATATTCAACTTGGCACAAGCCCTATGCTGTCATGTAGACATTAGGGGTCTCAAAGCACTGTGAGAAAACTAATACAAACCTTTTTAAAATGGTCTTTTTTTAACCAAACGTCTTGGCCGGTTCTGGTCTCTGTGAACAAGTCCCTGTCAGAAAGGATGCAAGGGTGATAAAAGGTAAAGCAATTACCCCGCAGACGTACAATTTCTCCCAGCGACAATGACCGTTGAATCCCGCTCTCCCTTCAGCAGTCTGTTTGTGGAGTGTGCTATTAGGGACTTTCTATGGACTCATTTGGAGCAACAAATAAGCAAATATGAATATGTGGCTTCATTTTTCTATCCAATTAGAGCAGATATCGGGCGTTTACTACGTTTCGACGAGTTCTTGGTTCCATTTCGGTTTCCATAACTGCTCTTCAGAGAGAGACCAATGGCACCATTTTGGGTGATTTGTTGCACAGATTGACTATGTCTTTGTGCAGGACGGGGGCTTTGACTCATTGAGTCAGGGGTGACGGGAATGGGGCACCCCGTGGTTTTAGCAAGTCTGCTGAATTGCTAATGAAAGAGGAGGGGGCGAAACTGACGAGGGAAACCAGAGAGCAGGACCGAGACAGGCACCTCATCTGAATCATTTAGGCCGGGCCCAATTATAGATCTGATCCGTTAGCGAGAAGGGAAACAGGCCATTTTTAAAGGCAACACAAATCAATGAGAGCTGACAGTAATCTGTTTGACAGAAAGACCTGTAAGCGGTTTGAGGGTCATTACCTCTCCGTCGCCCAATGCATTACGGCGATGAAACGCGAAATGGAAACACAAAACAGTGGGAGGCTGCGTGCCATCTGCATCGCGGCCGATGACTGCTTGTTTGTTAGCCCTAAAGCGAGCGGGTATCTCGATTTTATGAATTTCCTTCTCGTAAACTGCTGAGGTTAGCGCCCTAGCCCACCTTGACCCGCCTCTCACCCCGATATTATGTTATTGCACTTCACTCTCCCCCCTTGTTTGAGTCTCCAGCTAATACGCAGCCATTGATAATCATTTGCAGGAGTTTTCAAGAGCTGTCAAAGTTCACAAAGCAGCCTGACTGCTTGGAGGGAGAGTGAGGTGGAAGGATATCGATTCCCGTTGAATCACACACACACACGCACACACAAGAATTCATAACGCAGCCTGTTATGGATCTCCGAGCTGCCAAAATCAGCAATTGTCAGTAAACACTATTAGCATAGATTTGGGCATCGCATTCCCTCCCGGCTCAACTGAATACTGCGGCCCATAAGCCCATCTGTAGTGGCCCGAATCCTGGATCAGGGGATGGTGGAGGTTCTTCTCAGAACCCAACCCAAGGGAGAACGGGCAGGGGGAGGCCTGGCTCGGCCAGCGCTTGGCTGGTTGTGTTCAGCAGCAGTATTATTCCCCCTCCGCTCCTGGTCGCCATCTGCCACGGCGCTGGTGTGAGGAGTGTGAGGAGTGTCAGGAGCGATGTGGGCTCGTGCGAGGCAGCTGGAGTGATGGCGGCCCGTGTATCGGCAGGGGAGTACATCGATTTCCTGTCGGCACGTTTTACATCTCATAACACAGACCTCGTTCGCACCTATACTCATTGGAAGCCTTGCGTCTATTGTGTCGATGCGCGGTTGGAGAGTATCAGTTCTGATGCTAAAACCAGCTTAAGCGATGGCACGGAGTGAGGAGAAGATCTCAGTACCCGCGGGACCTAATTAAGAAGACTTAAAAAGCATCTATATTACTATTAGGCATTGATTTACATTGGGGAACTTTGACTTCTTTGGTATATTTGGCCATGTTGGACCTCATTCTTGTGAAAATTAACAAATATAGCAAGGAAACGTTGTATTATTTACAACAGCGAGTAAAAAAAAAAAAAAGAAAGAAAAGAAACCGAAAAAAGGCCAATGCAAACCTGAAAACTAGACTATGCAAATAAAAATTCCTCACAAAAAAAAAACAGATTGTTAATGGGTTAGTTTAGATTATAGACTGAGAAAGGTCATAACCTTATGAAGAAAAGACGCCTTTTATGCTTCATGAAAACAAAAAAGGGTAACACTTTTGTTTACATAAGTTAACTACATTAGTGAACAAAGAAAAATACTTCTAAAGCATTAGTTAATGTTAATTTGATCATGTACTAATACATAATAAAAAAAAAAAATGTTGTGTTATAATTTAATGGACCTGTGCTGACAATGAACTTTTATTACGTAAAAATGGTTGTATTCTTACAAACACTAAACACTATTACAAATGTATTGCCCATTGTTAATTATTTTAGTTAATACAGTAACTAATGTTAACAGGACATTATTGTAAAGGGTTACCGAAAACATGTGACCAACCAGACCGCCAGTTTCCTCCTCGGACGTGAGATTTGAGTGAGATATGAGAAAAACTGTGAAAAAGTCATGTGAAAGATAATAAGAAACTTGTGATTCATTAAATTTTACTCTACAATTTTATGCAAAGTAAAGCGGTTGACAACAAGGAAACCCACCGTTCGTTTTTTTCCTGCCTGGCGCTCTTTTGAAGTGCAATAGTGCAATCTTGCATCGTTTGCTGTAAAATAGATTCCCATTTGCCCTTTGTCAGCACAAAACACTTGGATATGAAGGTTTCACTACTGAGTAAGCAGTGAATCTCAGCAAAGCCCCCTGAGACACAGGAAACACACAAAGGTCCCTTCCTCTCGCCGATCCTTTATCAGCACCCCAGTTGCCACACAATCACTTTAGGACTCATCAATTATTCAAATCCTACATGAGCGAGGGCATCGGCAGACAACAGCAAAAGTGTGTTTACAGACCAAAGACAAAACATGGCATGAGATTTTTTGGCTTGGCTGCGGCCTCCTAAAATGATCCCCTGCAGAATCATAAGCCTGCGGTTAAAAGCATGCAATACTACTACTATTATATCTGCCTTTCATTCATCACCAGCTGTTACATTCATAAATCTATTTCTCAGCTATTTAAGTAAATATCTAACAATACAGAACAATACCCTGAGTGGATTCAAATCCATCCATTTAAAGATTATGCACTGACTTATTTGGCACAAATATTTTGCATAGTGCAGAAGATTTTGCATGACTGATGAATCTCCTCAGGACGATATACAAGCTTGATTCTTTTCATATTTCTTTTCCATTTCCTTTTTTTGTTCCCTGACTTTATTATAAATTTTTTTATTTTTTATTATAAACATCTCTAACGGTTCTGTTTCTTCATTTCCAGATGCTCTGATGTAACCTTGAATAAGAAATACAGAACAAAACAATAATATAAGAGTGAAAGAAAAGAAACAGCTTTGAATAAACCTTATATACCACATAGGACTGTAACGATGCCCTCATGTCACGATTCGATACATATCACGATACTGAACTCACGATACGATATTATTGCGATACTCCAAGACATATAATAAAATGTACTGTTGATTAAAATGCTAAATTTGATATTTCATTGTGAGTGTAAATGAATAGTCTTGGACTTGATGCTGGAAACCCAAAGCACAGGACAATAGAGACACCAAAATAACAATATTCATGATTCTGAAGCTTATTTTAGACGAATATGCTTGATCTCTGTCACTGACTAGATATATTTAAAATAATGTCGGCCTTTTTACTGGTAACATCAGACATTATCAGGACACACAAATATGCATTAATATACATTATATTCAACATTATATATAGTAGTTTAATGTAGTACTGACACTAAAACTCTGAAAACTTGAATTTTTACACACACTATACTTCAACTATACACAATACATATTGTCACTATAAACGATACATATTGATGCATTTTTGTATTGCGATATTATATTGTTACACCCCTAATACCACATCATGTGCACAAGTGACTTGTGGTATGACAAAGGCAACTGTTTCAGGCCTGCTCACACAATGTGCTCAACTATTGTGTTTTTCATTGTAGCTGACACACCAGCTGAAACATCGCTTTATAACGTTTTACTTGTCCTTCTGTTAACGTTCACATTACCTTGAAAACGGTGTAAATTGATGTGACAATTAGACCAGCGTTTTGCTGTACCCAAAGGATGGCCGGCGTATATAATGAGCAGGTTTTAGGATGAGTTTCAGCAGAAGTTGTCACAGTATGCAGAATGGTCTAATTATCTCTGGTATGCCCGGCTGCAGGTGTGTGATGGCTGGTTAATAGGGTCTGTTAGTGATCTCGCTGCCGTGGGTTTTGTGCGCTTTCGGGTCACTAGAGTGACGCAGAAGATGCACGCCTATGTTCTGCGTAATTGCTCACCTGTCTTCAACAACACTAGCCACACTTCCCTCTAAAATCCATTCCTACAAGTCACATGGAAAGGATGTTAAAAGTTAAATCTAGGACTGTTGGTCATCAATCTTAGAATAATGACTATTATTTAAAGACGTGTTGTTATGCAGTAAAACAGTTTGTCTGGCATCTACTAAACCTGCTCTCTATACAAACACATGATGTTTCCACCTCTGTCAATGTGTTGAGACAGTCATACACAGATCAACAGCGCCATCTCCTGGACAATAACAGAAGATTTTCTGAAGACACTTCAGAGAGATGAAAGAAAAGAAAAGAGAGGATTACATCTTCAACAGCTCAGGTCTTACTCTTCAACCTGCAAAGCTTACTTGAAACTAAAAAAAATATATGTTAATGTATATTAAACCAATACTGCATGAAATAAGGCTTGTTTTTTTATAGATTGTATTTTGAATATTAGTGTATTTTGTTTAACTGCACTGGCAGATTTGATCATTTGTTGTGTGTAAAGTTGCCAGTGCAGTAAAACAAAATTCACTTATACGTTGTAAACATAAACATCCTTAAAACAAGATACATTTAAAGCCCCATGAAATCAGACATTAATTGTTTTGGCTTTAAAATATGAATATGTCAGCCTTACTGTTATCTATTAGTGTTCTAAACAATGACAAAATTCGCATTTAGAAGATATAAGCGTTCAAAACTTAGTCTCTCACTTCCGCCAATATGATCAATAATTTTGATGACATCACGCTGCACTTCAGCTTCTCATCAGATTTTCTATCCAATCAAATGCGGTCTAGAATCTGAAGCCTCGCCCCCTACATTATAAATAGACGCTAAAGCTACAGCTGAAATCAGTCACTTGTTCACACATTTACTATTTTCTACATGGTGAATGGCACATAGTGCACTATAGGGGATAGGGAATGATTCAGATAATGTAAACATGCTTTAGAAACCCCTAGAGTCGCTGTGGAGTACTTGTATTTAACGTTACTGTCGTAAATACCACTCAAGCAGAGCCGTCTCTGCACTCTTCCGACCGCGCTTTCTTCAGTTTCTTCGTCGACTCTGCCATGATTCACGTCTGAAATGCGTGCTAGTGTCTTCCATAGAGGCTGCTTCATAAGTTGTTGATGTATGTGACGTCGTTTCGTAAAGCAAGTCGTGATTCTCGCGAGATTTGGCGGGGCGCCACCTCTCAAACGTGCATTAACGTACCCCCCTGCTTTGCTATCGGGATGATTCGCCCTACTACGAGTTTGTTTACCATCGAAATGATTTTCGAAGCTGTTATATTAAGGTACAAATCGTGCATAGTGTGCCTTTAATGAGCCAAAGAGAGCACACGTCACTCCTCTCCTCACAAAATTGCACTGGTTGCCAGTTGCCGCTCGCATCAAATTCAAGTCACTGACTTTTGCCTACAGACCAACCACTGGCTCGCTTTAACCTAAACTCATTACTTCAGACTTACGTGCCATCCAGAAACTTCTCTGACCTTTTTCTGGACTTTTTTTTTTCATTCCAGATGCCGTTTCATTGAGATATGTGTCACAATTGTGAAGAAAAACAATTGCAACTTTAGTTTCATGCTGCCTTTAAGCTTAACTATTTGTGTTCTACCTATGGGCATTCAGCACAGGCTGTTAAATGAGTGCATTGTTTAGCATGGTTTGAAATTACAGGGAGTATTGTGCTATAGTTTTCACATGCTGTAGGCTGTAACTGTTGACACATGGCACACCCAACACCTTTTCTTTCCTTTTTATTATAACACAGAAGGCTTCCTTCATCTCTCTGGTCACACATCACTGAATCACAAAGAAGAAGAAAATAACTGTCCTTTTCCTCATGTCATTCCAAACCCACCCTTTTGATAAATGTTGCATAGCTAGTCACTCTTTACAATGCAATGACAAAAATGTAAATGTCACAAATGTAAATCACACAAAGTCGAAATCTTTCCGCACTTGTTTTGGCCAAAAAAAAAAAAAAAAACGATGACACAGAAGGAAACCTGAGATATAAGAGACATAAAACCCCATTTCCAGAAAAGTTGGGACACTTTTTAAAAAATGCAATAAACCAAGAATCTGTGATTTGTTAATTCTCTTGAACCTTTATTTAACTGACAAAAATACACAGAGAAACTTCCAATGTTTCCAGTGGCCAACTGAATTGTATTTTGTAAATGTAAACACATTGTGATGGTGCAACACACTGTGAATGAGTAAAGGTGAAGGTGAAGGTTGGGACAGAGGCAAAATAAAAGTGAAAAGATTACAGAATATCCAAGTTAAACTATTTTGAAATGGTCCACAATAAGCAGGTGAAATGTAATAGGTAAGGGCATCTAATAAAGACTCAGTCTTTGCAAGCAAAAATGAGTCATAACTCACCACTTTTCACTAAATTTCATGAGAGAAATGTCAACAACCACAACAACAACAAAAAATATATAGGCCCTATATATATATATTTACATATACATTTCTAAATGCAAGATTAAAAATAATTCAGGTCTTTCTCCTTCTACTATACATAATATTGTGAAAAGATTCAAGGAATCCAGAGAAATCTCAGGCAAGACAGCAGACCTCTGTTGAATGTGCATGACCTTTGACTCCTCAGATGGCACTGCATGAGAAACTATCATACTACTGTGTTAAATACAGTCATACGTATGTACTCACTTCACACAGTCTGCAGCTGCATCAAGAAATGCAACTTGAGTCTCTGTTACGCTAGGAGAAAGATATATCAGTGAGTTCTCTGGGCCAGGTGTGATCTCAGATGATCCAAAACACAGGGGAAATGTGTGCTGTGGTTAGTGATGGCAATTTCAAAACACAGCTTCGAAACCTTTACGAATCTTTTGTTCCATATCGCATCGAAATTTCAATGGTTCACCGCTGGGGGGATTCATGAGAACTATGAACAAGTATCTGTGGGTTTTACCTGATCTCTGATCAGTTTTATACATTTGTAGACGTTTTAATTAGACTAACTTAATTTAATTAGTATAATTAAAATGAATAATGGTAGTTAATAGTATCTTATTGGCCTGTTTAGCTGAGCCATTCATAGAACAAACAAAAAAAAACTGACAAATGATAAAATAACATAGACACTTTATCATTTTATTAGATGATTAATTGCATTTGAAAGATTTTACTTAAAAAAAAAATGCAATAGATTTGTAAAAGGTGTTTTTTTCCATGTTTGCCCCGGGTTTATGTTGCATTTACACTGTTCTGACCACTAGAGGTCACCGTGGAGACCGGTGTGGGATTGTTTCGAAGTTTCAGTGTTCCACGAAGCCTCGATCTGCACACCACTATAGCTGTGGTCAGTTGAATCCACATTTTAGCATGTTTTTGGGAAAACCGGACATTGAGTCCTCAGTTCCAAAGACAAAAGGGACCATCCAGGCTTTCATCAGCGACAGGTGCAAACGCAAACATCTGTCATGGTACATGTGTGTGAAGGTACCATTGATGTGGAGATGTATACTGAGATTTTACAGTGGTAGAGAGGCTGTGAGATGGTCCTCACTGCAGAACACGAAATCCAGGGGGAGGAGTTGGATCCAGATCCAACTCCTCCCACCTTACATATACCTAAACCTACCCATCTCCACCCCCTGATCCCTAAACCTACCAATCTCCACCCCTTAGATCTGGATCCAACTCCGCCCCCTGGATCTCGTGTACTGCAGTGAGGTGCTACTGGAGGCTGTGCTTGACTGCCTGCAGTCCAGATCTGTCTCTTATTGAAAATGTATGACCCATTATGAAAAGGAGAATCAGATAATGACGACCACAGACTGTTTAGAAGCTGTCTTGTATCAGGAGAGATTGGGCCAAAAATTAAACTTGCAAAACTGCAACAATTAGTATTCTCAATTCCCATATGATTAAAAAGTGTAATTAAAAGGAAAGTTGAGGTGACAGTGGTAAACATACATGCCTCTGTCCCAACTTTTTTGTTACAGCCATCAAAATCAAAATGTGTTTATATTTACAAAATGCATTCAAGTTGTTCAGTGAAAACATTGAAAGTCTATTGTTTGTAGTTCAAGGGTTAAAAAGAAATAACAAAATCACGGATTCTTGATTTTACTTTTCTGGAAACAGGGTTGTATATAGAAGTGAATTGCCCAGTTGCATTGGCAACAGGAAAGAAATTCTGCGACATAAATAAAAAATTGCTTAACACCTAATTTATCTTTAACTCTGAAGATAACAACACCGCGGGCCTTTTAGGCATTAAAAAAGCCACATCTGATAAATGTAAAGACAAAGAAAAAAATTAATAGGTTTTTTTTTTGGGAAACAAAACATTCAGTTGGAACATTAAACAAATTTGATGTTCACTTTCTGCGCTCCTGTTGGTCGCTGCATCGCTTCGAGCTCTTTTGCATAAAGTATAACTCTTCGATTTTGCCAAATGGAAACCAAAAGCTTTCAATGAAAAATGATTGGTGTGCGGTCTGATTTGCCGGATGTTCTGCAAGACAAATCTCAAACAATGAACAAACTAGTACTGGGTTTACCCGGGAGATATATTTATTAAGATAACAACAACCAAAGTAAACCAGGGAGAACTGAGAACCCCAACAAAACAAGAATCATGACAGCACCGTTCCTAAATACAGAACAATAAACCAACACAAAAATATTTACTTTTTTTCATTTCTTCATAATTTGAAGATTATAATGCAGATTATAAAATCTTCTGAACAGAACTACCATAATTACAGTCATCCACTATGGAAGTAAAATAATGTCAAATGTTTTTGAAATAAAAAGCCTGTTGAATTGCACTACTTGAAAAAAAATAGGCATTGCATTAACCATGCATGCATTTTAATGCATTGTATTTTTAGGGCTTGCATTTTTATGGGCTGAAATTCAACATGGTTGAATAATTAGGCTGCGAATATTTCAATTAAAAACATTTCAAACACCTTTTCATTATTAAAAATTCAATAATCCATATTCACCTTTCATATTTCACTTCCAAACTGTTTAAAAATACAACCAATAATATTCAACAGGCAATTTTCGGTCCATTTTATTTCGCTTTGCAAATTCGCTTCCACAAATTCAGTGGTTTAAATTCGACAGTAAATTCAACATTGACGTCCAGGAACTGCAGGAAAAGCAGTAGATTACCGAGCATACTCTCCATCTGCTGTTAGTCGAACTCACTATCAGATGGTGCAAAAGCGCTTGTTGTTGACGAAGACATTCATTCATAAAATGAAAATGATTATCTGTTTCAGTATATGCGGAAAAGATGATAAACACACAAAAGCTGTGTTTATGTTTCATTCAATAACTTAATTGTTACTTTCCCTGTGTATTCTACATGTCATCAGCTTTCTCTACCATGAACAGGATAATAATCGGTTTCCCTCAATACCTCATACTCAAGGATTCCCCTTCCGTCGGGACAAAACGCTTAACGTAGCTTAATGGACTAATACAGTGATATGAAAGACCAATCTTGCACCTTATTGGGGATGTATGCTGTAGGCTACTATATATAGGCTACAGGCAAGCAGATGGACTCAGAATATGAATTTAACGCGCAAAGTTTCATGCTGAGCGTTTCGTGATATAGTTGGCATAAAATCAACACTTGATCAATTAATACTAACACTTTCTATTCTATTCTATTCTATTCTATTCTATTCTCTCTCTCTCTCTCTCTCTCTCTCTCTCTATATATATATATATATATATATATATATATAAATATATGCCTACGTGTAATTAGCTTAAACTGTCATAGCACTTGCATATTGTCCTCCTATTGTTAGTTTAACTGTAAATCGCTTTGGATAAAAGCGTCTGCTAATTGTGCTAAATGACTAAATGTAAAATTGGCTTGACATTGGACATTCGCACATTTAGGGACCGTCTCTAAAGTTGCATACAACATTGGTATACACGTTTCTAACTTCAATAGCAAACTTAAATTTATTTGAATAAATATCAAAAATCCAAAGGCTGCGCATTATGCCTGACACTACATGAACACGTTACAGTTGGTTTTATGACTGTAAGTCGTTCTATTCAATGGCTATCGGAGTTAGAAACGTGTATACCAAAGTCGTATACACTTTAGAGACGGTCCCTAAATGTGCGAATGTCCAACATCAAGCCATCTTTATGCCAATCTATCACTGGGAAACGCTCAGCATTAAACTTTGCGCGTTATTCTGAGTCCATCTGCTTGCCTGCGAGTTTTTTTTTTTTTTACATCACTGTAGTCCATTAAGCTACGTTAAGCATTGTATATGTCCAGCAGGGGAATCCTGAAGTATTGAGGGAAACCCTAATAGTATAGCCTGCATGCAGCACATCACCACAATATAAAGTTAAGGCAACTAAACAACCAATACATAGTTCCCACAGGCCAATTAATGTCACGTGACCTCCCTGGAGACGCCATCTTTGAGGGCATAAGCTGCTGTGTTTACAAAGTTTTAACATAGACAGTATAGAGTTTTACAAGCAAATTTCGAATATTTCTTTCTATTTATAATGTTACAAAAATCACGAAGAGACAAAGTGACAGAGATTATAAAGAGACTCTATTAACACAAGACAGAGAGAGGTACAATGCGAACATTTTAGTCATAAATGGTGTGGATCCGTATGCGCTAAACTGAGCACTGATTTTGCAGCTTTGCCTCAGATACAGTATTATCCATGTGTACCATTATCTGGTATTGGCTAGGAGTTTTAACACATGTGAGCAATTCCGAGCCTGGAAATATGTGCATGAATATGAATACACGGCATGAAAATAAACAAAACTCGCGTGCAAATTAATTAATGTAACGGTTAATGCGGAACTACTTTATACGCGGGTTCTTTAGGGACATAATCTGAGATTGCAAGGCTGGAATGTGTGTGTGCGTGTGGCAAAGTGAGAGAGAGAGTCGCGGGCGCGATCGAACAGTGGAAACAATGTTGTTTTTGTATGTTTTAATACCTCGTCATTTTGTATACAGGACATCATTCAAACTGCAAAGTGTTAACTTATATTTGTGTACACTCGCAATAAAACACAACAAATTCTTAAGTGTTTTGAGGGAGTTTCTTTCCTGTTTATCCTCGCCAGCCATAACCTCCATCGTTGTTCTGACGCTTAACGTCACATTCATGAAGTCTAATGACGGGTATACTGTAAAATCCAAATTTAACTGAACCTCCGGCACGATTTGAACATCCATTGACCCAGCAGGAGATGACCATTTTCACTTTTTATCACGAAATTAACTCTTTTCAGCTTCTTCTTCTAATGTTCTGCCCACAGCATGCCCACAGAAATGGCGCCGGGTCGGCAAATGCCCGTATGTTGTGACGTCATATGGGAACTATGTATAGAAATATATGTCAACCTCAAAAATTTAACATTGGATCTGTATATCCGCATCGGGGAATAACATTATAATCTCGTTCACGGTAGAGAAAGATGCATGTAGGCTACACAGGAAAAGTAACCGTGAAGGCACTGAATTTAACATAAAACAGCCGTCATAATAATCACAAATACACTTACATTGCTGTAAATGAGTTTTATAAATGAATGACTTGCTCTAATTTTGCTGGTCTTCGTCAACAATACGCGCTTTTGCACCATCTGATAGTGAGTTCGACTAACAGCAGATGGAGAGTATGCTCGGTAATCTACTGCTTTTCCTGCAGTTCCTGGACGTCAATGTTGAATTTACTGTCGAATTTGAACCACTGAATTTGTGGAAGCGAATTTGCAAAGCGAAATAAAATGGACCAAAAATTGCCTGTTGAATATTATAGGTTGTATTTTTAAACAGTTTGAATATTTTGGAAGTGAAATATGAATGGTGAATATGGATTATTGATTTTTTAATAATGAAAAGGTGTTTGAAATGTTTTTAATTGAAATATTCACAGCTTAAATATTCAACCATGTTGAATTTCAGCCCATAAAAAAATGCAAGCCCTAAAAATACAATGCATTAAAATGCAAGCATGGTTAATGCAATGCCTATTTTTTCAAGTAGTGCAATTCAACAGGCTTTTTATTTCAAAAACATTTGACATTATTTTATTTCCATAATCCACTCAGTATTGATTGATCCTCAAAATACTTAGAAAATGTTCTATAAATTGTTTAATCTGATACTAAAGATTGTAACAAATTTATTCCATAAACTTTCATATAGTACATGGTACTCTGATAATGTAAGAAAATCTCTTTAATTGAAATACCACTCATAAATATCATGAGCTTCTTTATATTCTCTGTGTCGTGCTATATGGTCACAGGCGGTGCAAATAGGCAGAATAAACTCTTGGGTTTGATGTATTAAATGAGGAGTTGGAGAGAGATATTTCCTCCAGTTAAAGAACCTGCGATATGCTTCTTCGTCCTTGTCCAGCTGAAGCAGATATTCTGCTAGTGACTTTGCATCTGGGAAGTCATTCACATGGATGAAGGCATCGCCGGGAACAAAGTTTTCATAGTTTCTTCTGGGAGGACCCAGAACCACAGGGACGGTTCCTGCAGAAAGCGGCCCATTTATCTTCTCAGTGATGTAGTCCTTGTGGATGGAGTTCTCAAAGGAAAGGTAAAACTTGCAGCTAGCTAGGGTAGGATAGTATTCGTCATAACCAAGAAATTTTCCATAAGCCTTTCCGAACATATGCACTTGGATGTATTTGCTGAGTTCTTGATAAAACTGGTTCCTTGTGCCGACACCTGTAAAGGTAGCATTGTTACTCACAATCCAACACACTAGTTTGTCCTTTTTGGGAATTACAAACTCCTCATCTGGTTTCTTCCTGGTTTTTAATTTCATCCGTACAGGAATATCAGCATCATGTCTGTAGCTGAGAGTAAGATTGAACAGGTTTTCCAGACCTGGTATTTTATGAGTGTTGGTCGGTGATTCCAAATGTAACCAAATCCACCTCTGAAACGGAGGACGAGGAGATGGAGGAAGGTTGGTCAGGTCCCAACTGATGCCCCTGTGATAAACCATGACAGCGTCTGCGTTGCTGTAGAGAGATCTATCATCCGTCAATTGACAATTATCGATATTGTAAATCGTTTTGCAATCACTGAAGTCAAACCTGTAATTTTCAGGCCAGACCCAAAGTAGAAGAACAGGTTTGTCTTTTACTGTACCAGTAAGAGAGCTCTTGCTCTCGGGTCTAGGAAGTGGAAGAGGACAGTTTTTTGGAGGTGAAAACCAGAAAAACATGACGCTCAGAGAGATGATACCAGCCAGCGTCACTATTAAAGCCAGACGACTTGACATTGTCTGATCTAAAAACGAAAATGAAAATGAAATGATCAGCCTCGAACAAAAACAAGAATAAAAACAAATGCCTCCATATTAAAAGTTAAAACATTTGACTCATAGGCTACAATTAGATAACACTCAAATTGTACAGAATGTTTGGAATGAATAGTGAAATCAACTCCTTACCTCTTTAAGAGCCCTTCAATAACAGAAATTTGTAGTTGTGTTCCGCGCGCCACAACGCCGATAACCTCGTGTGTAACACCGCCTCGAAACACCGCCTCTCCTTATCCAAACAAACCTGAACCAGCTAAACTAGATCAACAACTTAAAAAAAAAAAAAAAATACAGTCAGGTTGTAGCCTAAATAACAGGTGTGACATTTCACACATATAGATGCAGACAAATGAATATAAATTATTAACTGGAAATGATGTTATAAAGGTATTCGGTCCAGACAATCGTCATTACGAGCGTACAATCAGCTCCAGTTCTTCCGGCATTCTCCGTCTCACCTTCTCCTCTGTTTCTCTAACCTACCGTCAGGGGGAGTTTCCCTCTCGGTTCGAGTTACCTATCATTAGTTTCCTCAAAACTTCAGTTTCGCCCAACAATTATTTGGGATGTCAAAACTTCTAATTTGCCAAATAACACTTTCCAGCAAATTTAGGGTTGTCAGAGTCCATGTACAGATTGTTATAATTAGGCTATCTAGTTCAACAAGCAGTTCGTCCAAAAATTAAAACTCAATCATCATTTACTCACCCTCAAGTTGTTCTATCTGATTGCAAACATTCTTCAAAATATAATCCTTTGCGTTCAGCAGAACAAAGACATTTAAACAGGTTTGGAAACAACCAGGGGCGTCGTAAAGGGGGGGTAAAGGGTACCGAGTACCCAGGGCCCGAGGCAGGGGGGGGGGGGGGGGCCCTTAGAAGTCAGTTTTCTATACATACATATATATGCATTAACATTTGTATAGCATTTATGTACAAATAAAAAAGTTCCTGTGCAAAACTAAACTTGTAGTTAGGCACTGGTTTGGTATAAAAAAAGTCATTTTCATGCTGTGCAGGGCCCCACCACCCCTCTCGAATCAATGTAAATGGTACGACCCGCAGTTCAGGTGCTTCTGCTGCGGACCTGCGGTCGGTGAATCAGTTGATGAGACAGGAGCTGGAGTGAGCCGTGATAGGAACTAGGAAGACAGGGGAAGAGTCATGTCTTTCCTTAAGAAAGGAAAATCAGGGGCTCAAAAACGAAAAGAAAAGAAGATTAAAGAGAGAAAGGCAAATGAGGGCAAGCAGTTGCTCACTCAGTTTTTTGAAAAGAAAGGTGAGCTCCAAATGCATCATCGAGCATTGACATTGTTTTAACATAAATATCTACTCCAGGTAGAATAGCATACATTTATGTTCGTACTCTATTTGAATTATATATCAATACTTTATAGTATCACAACCTACATAGCGAGCAAACAATGTTTCTGGGTAAATAACAGGGAGTGAGAAGCAGACGGAGGCGGAGCTGGGAGAGCTCAATACACTGCCACTCCAGGCAACTGCGCAGCTTGTCTCCTCTTCTGCTGCAGTTCTCCCCAGAGTCAGAAGTTTACATGAAAACACTGTATATTTCCCTCCATTGTCAAAATCTAACACCCGCGAAAACACAGATCGTTAGCGCCTATTTTACCACAATGTTATGCAAATTAGCTCGCGCACGCTCTTACATTAAGTACAGGATTGTTCTCAGTTTAATGCAGGGGCGTAGCCAGAATTTTATTTTTGGGGGGGCCCATCTTAAAATGAGGGGGCAACTAATATATATATATATATATATATATATATATATATAGGCTATAGCCTAGGCTAGCAGCCTAGGACATAGCTCGGCGATTATTATCTTTTACATGAAGTAGCCTTCTAGGGCGATTATAAAAAGTGTCAATGATGTCATCTTACTCAGCAAATAAGAGTTTGGTTCCAAAACGCGATAAACGTTAAATATATATAAAAATCTGTATTGTATTCTGGTCGGTGTTGAAAAGTTGAAAAGATATCCGCACGGTCTGCGCACCATTCCACGCTCTGTAAACCGTAACGGCGGAGCTTTGAATAAACCCGGCATCCTAGTTTTCCTTCTACTTTGTGATCCACAAAAAATAATAAGAATAATTGTGACGGCATTGGTGACCCTGTGGTGGTTTCTGCGGTGGGGAAGAAACGTAAGCCATCGAAATCTAATAATTTAGGCTACTTGAGATGATTAAGAAGATGAGGCACGCGGGAGGAGGAAAAATCTCGACTGTTGCTTGTTCTTCTCACACGACAGCATCAAACTTCTGTCACGCTAACACTTTGACCCCAGGGGATCTTTTGAAAAACTTTTAATTGTTTTACTCAAAGTCAACGAAAACCGAGCAGGACCAAGCCATTTTACAGCTGATCGCCGTAAAAAAAAAGTTCAGGAGGTATTTCTTAGCGATGGTGATTTAATGTCGGCTATTTTTAGTCCAGTGCCTGTAAGTTAGGGCTATATAAGATTAGTATTGACCAAGTTCAGAGGCTGTCATATGTGGATCAACTTACTTTGTTGTGTATTTCAACAGTTAAAATATGAAAAACTATTATATTGATTCAATGGATTAATTGCATTTTGGAAAAAAAGGTGTCATGAATTTATTGCATTTTGGGGGGAAACTAATCCTTTTTTATAATAAATATTTGAAAATCAAAATATGGATTTGAAATTGTTATGTTATTATAACCTAAAAATATGCTATGTGAAAGTTTGAAACAAAAAATAGTGGTTTTCATCTTTCTACTCTCTTGGTAAAGAAAACACATTATTACTCAAATTAATCATAAAGGATTTACCGCGTTTTGAAACCAAACTCTTCATATACAACAGTTATAGGCAATACAGGAAATGTGGTAATCACTGTTTAACAAGTCATTGCGCATTGTGCCGATCTGAGTCGAAGTCTCACCGCTATTCCTGTGATGAAATATGTGCGTTTCTGTCTCCTAGCCGCTTCACTCGCTGTCGTCTTGTAGTAAGCTGAAGCAAACTCAGATGTAGATGGCTTATTTTCTCCTTCTCGCTCATCTTTTCGTGCGTAATATTGTACTTTGCACAACGCTGCCATTCACCGCATGAACTCTCACGCGAAGATGACAGCGTAGGTTACGCACAACACGTCAAATCAAGTTTGAAAACAGCCGCATTTTACCGCGCAGTATTTTGATTGATCAATCTATCAATTAGACTAACACATCAATCATTTCTTATTTTTATTATTTTATTTTAAGCCATCAGAAATCTGAGGGGGCCGGACATACAAATGAGGGGGCCTAGGCCCACCCAGGCCCCCTCGTGGCTACGCCACTGGTTTAATGCACATCTTAATGATTGAAAATGACTTATTTTAAAAACGTAATTCAAAGACTGAATGTCTAGTTTGGCGGTTAGTGTACCCTGTGATTCTATAGTCTGCATTTATTTTAAACAGACAAATAATCATCAATTATCTTGTACTTTTGACAATAAAACAAAAATATATTAATCAGAGTGTGGCTTATTTTGTTTACATTTTAAGTGTTTTTATGATAAAAATGCAATACCCCACCCATTGGTATCACTATGGTATTTGGTACGGGGGCCCAGCAAGATGGTTTGTACCCAGGGCCCAAAATTTGGTGCTACGCCCCTGGGAACAACTTGAGAGTTAGTAAAAGATGACAGAATTTGTATTTTTGGGTGAACCCAGCAAACACCCAACACAGAACATTGGCACAACGTACCCAACCTTCTAACAACGTTTTAACAACATGGCCAAAAGGTTGCTATAACTCTGTTGTGTGGTAAAGGTTGTTACAGCGTTGTCACAATGTTGACATTAAACCACCGTTCAGGGCCATTGCTTAAGGTTGTGCCTAGGGTGTCTGGACAACCACTGGACGACATATGTACTCGTCACTGCCCTGAAGCGCGAAAATCAGCCTTTTAAATATTAACTGACCGTTGGGCCGTCTCTCATTCTTCATCAAGCAAGGATACGAGAGAATTGCATTTAATTTACCTCAGCTAAATAAGATACATAATTATTCAAACACAACCTACATCTTCCTTGTCTAATGTGACATTTATTTTAACATATTCTGGTCAGGTATGACAAATATTTACAAACTACAACTTCCTTGTCTAATGTGACATTTATTTGAACATATTCTGGTCAGGTAAGACAAATATTTAACTTTATGCCAAAAGTATGAAGCCAAAATGATTTTAATGATGAGTAATTGATTTCTGCACTCCTTGAACAGGCAGCGACTTAATGTTAATGTTTTTTCCTTTTTTTTCTTCCTTTTTTTGAGCAAGTTCACATTCAGGCAGTCCTGTGACACTGTCCTCGATTGATCCTTTCGTGTGAGAGCACATTAATAACATTAATAACTGTTGACCACTAAGACCCACTGCTGCATTTACGCAACATTCCGATAAAACGTTTTTTATATTTTTGAAAGTTTATGTTATTGTAGCTGTCGCAGATATTTTTTCACCTTTGAAAGGTTTTTGGTTTGTTTGTTTGTTTTGTTTTATAAATTTTGTGTAATACTTATGTAAAAAATTGTATTGATCTACATGATAGTTTGGTAATAGTGACACCTACTGGGAAAAGGAGTAACATAAGACGTATTGGTCATGTGATTTTGTTTTTGCGTGCTTACCGGAAAAGGAAAAAGAAAAAAGAGAAGAGAGAAACACGAGGTGTCGCATACAAATCGAAAGAGGTAAAATAGAAAGAGTGTTTGAGCAAAAAATTGTCTACTGATGTCTCCTGAGTCCCGATTGGAAAGCACACGGTATGTTCGTATGTATTTTGGTTATTGTTTATTTATAATTTGATGTACTGTGTGTATTGATTTCAGTTTTAATGGGATATGTTTCGAGCGATGTCATGGTAGAATCGCTTCAACA
The DNA here is from genome assembly GCA_021554675.1 of Leuciscus idus. NCBI lineage: Eukaryota > Metazoa > Chordata > Actinopteri > Cypriniformes > Leuciscidae > Leuciscus > Leuciscus idus. The sequence goes on along the minus strand of CM038639.1, from coordinate 34,127,047 downwards.
AATTTGATTGTAATTTTGGTTTATTTTTCAGTTTTTTCACGGTGTCCATTCGATTTTTGTGATATGGAATATCCTGATTCCTGAAAGGAAGACATTAAAAGATTGAAGGCATCAGTTGAAGCGTGATTTTTCTGATCTGGGAAAACATTCAGGAGCCGTTATAGTGAAAAAACGTGTGCTACATTCCCCTGGAAGAGTGCAAGAGTTCATCGTGGAAAAGGAAAGATTGCCAGACCTCGATGTGAAGAGCATAGTCCAGTCGACCTCGGTGGAAAACTGCAGCTATTGGGTAAAGTGAGGACGCCGCCATTCTACGCGATTTCGTCGCATTGAAACTCTATTGCGTTTCGCGTGACTGCATTCTTTGCCGTGCGGAAGGGCAACGCAATACAATAGTGCTGCAGTGACGAATGACAGCCACAAGGCGGCAACGTTGCGATGTTTTTGGACAATTCAGCTTTCAATAAGAGTTGCTACCTTTGGATTTGCAGGTCAGACTGTATTTTTTGAGCTTGAATTTTAATTTCTTGGTTGAATAACATTTATTAAAGTTAAAATAGTTAGCAAATGATTTTAACAAATGTTTGCTTTTGATACAATTCAAGTTAAGTTGATAGTATGTAACTTGTTTAATAATTGACATTATGTAATTTTCTCATGGTATTACAGCTTGTTATCAGGGTTTAAAGCTGAATAATAGTGTAGTTTAAAGCAAGTTACCAACATGGATCAAGATAGATCAGAGAGCTGTGTCTTAGACAAAGTGATTCAAGCTCTTGAAGAAGAAAAGGCACAATTAGAGGGGAAATTAGAAACTGAGATTGATGCCACTGACAGAGAAAAATATGAAGAACGCTTAGCTGAAATTAATGCAGATCTGGAAGTTAATAAGACGAGATTCCAGGAATCATCATCACGAGTTGAGCAGGCAGTTAGGCGATCAGAAAGAGAAAGGCGTCCAACAGAAAAAATGCTTGAGTTGAGACATGACGAATTAGCAAAAAGAGAACGGAAGTTTATGTTCACGTACTTAAACTTCAAAGCTGAAGCTCAGTTTATCAGATCCAAGTTAGATGGTATGATGGTGACATCAGAGAAACGTGAAGCAGAGTTAAAACAAATATATGAGAGTATTCGTGCACTGAACGTCCCATCTCAAGATATAAGGAGAAGAATGGATAGCTGCACTTCAGTTACTAGTGAAATAACTGCACTACTGAAAGGACGTTGCACAGAAGTTGGCACAAAGGAGTTTGATGCTGAAGCTGTAAAAGAAACACTCACTCAGTTACTGCAAAGAGATGACGCCAGGTCAATTTATGGTTCAACTGTGTCGTGAGCTGAAAGAGATAGTCAGCATGGAAGTAATATGTCAGTAAAAAGAGCAGAAGCAGCGGCACGCTTAGCTGCAAAACGTGCTGAACTAAAGAGAGAGCAAGAAATCTCAGCTCAAAGAAAAGAGGTATTAGCCCAACAAGAGAAGTTAAAAATGCTGGAAGAGCAAAGAGATCTTGAAGTAATGGAAGCTGAATATATTGTGTATGCAGAAGAGGAATCAAGATTGAATGCTGAAATAGAAGATGCTAAAGAAAAAAGCACTATGCCTTCAAGTCAGCTGCCACTGCACCACAATAACCCTTCTTGCGTCAAGAAAGAAACTTTAGCTCAACCTTGCTCTGTAAATGAGCTAGAGACAAAAGTAGATGAGGTCTTGTTAGTGAAAGCACTAAAAGAATCCCTGGCAATGACTAAACTTCCAGCTCCAGAGCCATTCACGTTTACGGGTGACCCACTCAAGTTCACAGAATGGCGCACCTGCTTTAAAGCTTTGATCGAAACGAACTGTACAAGCCCAGCACATCGGTTGTTCTATCTGAAAAGGTACATAAGTGGAGATGCGCTTAGTGTACTAGAGGGAACGTTTTATAGGAGTGATGAGGATGCATACACACAAGCTTGGGATGCCCTGAACAAACGTTATGGACACCCCTTTGTAGTTCAAAGAGCGTTCAGAGCAAAGCTTAATAACTGGCCAAAACTTGGACCCAAAGAATCACTGAAATTAAGGGAGTTTAGTGATTTCCTCATCTCTTGCAAAAATGCAATGCCTCATGTACATGGTTTGAAGGTTTTGGACGATTGCGAAGAAAACCAGAAATTGCTTCAGAAACTTCCTGACTGGATAACAACTCGCTGGAATAGGTATGTCACTAAAGCACTAGATGAAGAGAAGCCATACCCAAGCTTCAGTGAGTTTTCAGACTTTGTGGCAGAGGAGGCACGCATTGCATGTAATCCTGTTTCCTCTCTACTTGCTTTAAAACATGCAGATGAAAGGCCTGGGAAGGAGCAGAAACGTCTCAAGGCCAGTGCTCTGGCGCAAAATGTTAAACCCATTGCAAAGAGTGCATTGGAAAGAGAGAAAGGCTCCAAACTAAGCCCTTCTGTCACTCAGGATAAGAGACAAATAGAATGTGTCTGTTGTCAGCAAAATCATTTTATATACAAATGTGAAAGGTTTGCGGCAATGCCTCTTGAGGAGAAGAAAAGGTTTGTTATCAACAACAAGATGTGCTTTGGTTGTCTCAGAGTTGGCCATGTCTCCAAAAACTGTAGAAAGCGAGCTACTTGCAACATCTGCAAGCAGAGTCACCCCTCTCCACTTCATGAAGAACGCTCTCAAGGAGGAAAGCCAGAAGTTTCACCTGATGAAAGGGTTTCCACTAGCTTATGCAGTGTGGAGATGGATAAAAGTAATCACACTTCGATGATAGTTCCAGTTTGGCTCTCTTGTGCAACTAAGGACAGCACAGAAATTCTAGCTTATGCATTACTGGACACACAGAGCAGTAATACATTTATCAGTCAGGACATCTGTGACAAACTGCAAGCAAGCACAGAACCTGTTAAATTAAAGCTGTCCACAATGACTGATAGAGCTTCAATAGAGAATTGTCAGAGAGCAGTTGGACTAAGAGTGAGAGGTTATAGTCTGCAAGAGTACATCGAGTTGCCACCCGTATACACTCGAGAATACATTCCCTTGGAACGAGATAGCATTCCTACTTGCAAGAAGGCTCAGAGATGGATTCACTTGCTCAGTGTTGCAGATAAGATGCCAGAGTTGTTGAATTGTCCTGTAGGGCTTCTCATTGGCTTTGATTGTCCAAGGGCTCTAAAGCCAACCCAAGTGATATCAGGGAAGGATCACGAACCATATGCAGTCAAGACGGACTTAGGCTGGAGTGTAGTGGGATCCATAACACCCCATGTTTGCTCTAGAAATGTAGCGGGGTTCTGTCATCGCATTTCTGTGAAGGAACTCCCAGCAATCACACCTGCTTCAGTAATCAGGACGTTAGAAGCAGATTTTCGAGATACAGACTCAAGAGAAAAGACAATATCTCAGGAGGACATTCAATTTCTTCAACAGTTGGATGAAACGACTCAGCACAACAAAGAAGGACATGTGGAAATGCCCTTGCCATTCAGAGAACGTCCTCAATTACCGAACAATAAGCAACTGGCTACGGTTCGTTTGAAGCATTTGAAAAGAAAATTGGAGAGAAATCCCAAGTACAGAGAAGATTATGTGAGATTCATGGATGGTGTCTTTAGAGATGGTGATGCCGAAGAAGCAGATTCCACAACGAAAGAAGGCAACGCTTGGTACATTCCGCACCATGGGGTGTATCATCCCAGGAAGCCAGAAAAAATAAGAGTGGTATTTGACTGCTCAGCCAAATTTGAAGGTACATCTCTAAATGACCACTTACTCACAGGCCCAGACTTAACAAATGCTCTTACTGGAGTGTTGTGCAGATTTCGTGAGCATCAGATTGCAATTGTTTGTGATGTGGAAAAGATGTTCCACCGCTTTCATGTCAGTCCAGATGATCGTGATTTCCTGAGATTCCTATGGTGGGAAGAAGGGAACACCGAAAGGGAACCCAAGGAATACCGCATGCGAGTACATATTTTTGGAGCTGCATCCTCTCCGGGTTGTGCGAACTACGGCATGAAATATCTTGCCAGCAAATATGAGAGGGACTACCCACTAGCAGCGAGCTTCATTCGCAAACATTTCTATGTGGATGATGGACTTGTAAGCGTTGATTCCATCGAGAAGGCCAACAAGTTGGTTAGTGAAGCGCAAGAAACTTTGGCTAAGGGAAACTTGCGTTTACACAAGTTTGTGTCCAATAGCAGAGAAGTCTTGAGCGCAATTCCAGAGAGCGAACGTGCCAGTGTTGTGAAGGATGTAGATCTGTACTACACTGAGCTTCCAATGCAGAGTGTACTGGGAGTAAAGTGGAACATAGAGACGGATACATTCTCATTCAAAGTTGACCTTAATGAAAAGGCTGCCACTCGGCGAGAAATTCTGTCAGTAGTTGCAAGTGTGTACGACCCATTAGGTTTTCTCACTCCCTATATCTTGACTGGGAAGAGAGTGCTCCAGGAGATGTGCAAACGAGGGGTAGGATGGGATGAACCTCTTCCTTCTGATCTGAAGCCAAAGTGGGATACATGGATCCATGATTTGGAGAATCTCCAAAAGGTCAAAATACCAAGATGCTTCATTCCTGAAAATATGGGCAGAATCCAGAAAATAGAGCTGCATCATTTTTCAGATGCCAGCAGTGAGGGTTATGGACAGTGTTCATACATCAGGATTGTTGCTGATGAACAAGTACATTGTGCACTGGTCATGGGTAAGGCTAGAGTAGCCCCTACGAAGGTTTTCAGCATACCACGCCTTGAGCTGACCGCAGCCACAGTTTCTGCGGCAGTAAGTCATGTTCTTAGGGAAGAGCTTGATCTGAAGGTAAATGAGGAGTTTTTCTGGACAGATTCCCAGGTAGTGCTAGGGTATATCAAGAACGAAGCCCGGCGCTTTCATGTTTTTGTAGCTAATCGTGTACAGAAGATAAGAGACTCTACAGATCCAAGACAATGGTTCTATGTGGAAACAAGTCAGAATCCTGCAGACTGTGCGTCTAGGGGTCTCAAGGTGGCAGACCTGATAGACTCAAGTTGGTTGATAGGTCCCAAGTTCTTATGGGAACGAGAGATTAGCACTCATGAAAAATCTCCAGTGCTTCTTATAGGTGACCCTGAGGTAAAGGTCCTGAAAACAGATGCCTGTGTAAGAGGTGGCTTCCTTGAAAGACTCTCAAGATTCTCAGATTGGAATACAGCCCTCAATACTATTGCTAGGATCAAAAGACTGGTGAACAAAGACAAGACAGGGTTCATTAGTGTAGAAGAGAAAGAGAAAGCAGCTATTGTGCTCATCAAGGCAGCACAAAAAGAAGCCTTTGAAGAAGAACTGAAATTGCTCAGTCAAAACCCTGCTAAGCTGCCAAAGAACAACAAGTTATACCAACTTGATCCCATCCTCGAGAATGAACTGCTCAGGGTTGGAGGACGACTAAGAAAGTATAACACAGCGTTTGAGTTGAAACATCCAGTAATTCTTCCTAAGGAAGGCATTGTCACACAACTAATACTTGACCATTGCCACAAGAAAACTCAACATCAAGGCCGCGGTCAAACCTTGAATGAGCTCAGAGCCAGTGGATATTGGGTATTAGGTGCAAGAAATGTAGTGGCCAAGAACATCAAAAATTGTGTTACTTGCAGAAAGCTGCGTAGATCAGTCGAAGAACAACGTATGGCTGACCTTCCAGCTGACCGAGTGGAACCCTCACCTCCATTCTCGTATTCTGGTATTGACTGTTTTGGCCCCTTCTACACAAAACAAGGTCGGAAGGAATTCAAGAGGTATGGACTGTTGTTTACGTGCTTGAGCTCCAGGGCTGTACATTTAGAGATGCTAGAAGATCTTTCCACCGATGCATTTCTAAATGCCTTAAGATGTTTAATTGCAATCAGAGGAGCCGTGCGACAGATCAGATCCGACCAAGGCACAAATTTCGTGGGGGCTAAGAATGAGCTGGAGAAAGGTTTGAAAGATCTGGACCAAGAGAGGATCTCTACATATCTTGCAAGCAAACAATGTGACTTCCTTATGAATGTTCCTGAAGCAAGCCACATGGGAGGTGTGTGGGAACGCCAGATAAGGACTGTTAGGAGTGTGATGAACTCTGTTCTGGCACAAGCTAAAGGAAGACTGGATGACACTTCATTAAGGACATTTTTGTATGAGGCAATGTCGATTGTAAATAGTCGTCCGCTTACCACTAACACAATAAATGACCCAAAGAGTGTTGAGCCTTTGACGCCTAATCATCTGCTCACGATGAAGACCTCAGTGCCTCTTCCTCCTCCTGGCAAATTTGTCCGTGAAGATTTGTACGCTAGGAAAAGATGGAGGAGAGTGCAGTACTTGTCAGAACAGTTTTGGAGCAGATGGCGCAAAGAATACCTGGCCAACATAAGCCTCAGACAACAGTGGCATACGCCCAGAAGAAATGTTCACGTTGGAGATGTAGTAATTCTCAAAGAGGACAATGTTCCCAGAAATGAATGGAGGCTAGCTAGAGTCGTTGAGGCAAGTGCAGATGATGATGGGTTAGTGCGAAAGGTTAAACTGCAAATGGGACAAAGTAAGTTAGGAAAAAAGGGTGAGCGATTGACAAACATATCCATTTTGGAGCGTCCAATCCAAAAAATTTTAGTAATAGTTGAAAACAACTCTTAAACTATGAGTGAAACCGCAAGGATTAGACTAATTAGTTTTGACATCTAAAATAGTAGAATTGAAATGAAGGTAAAATAATACTGTTAATGAAAGTTAAGTAACAGCTTATAGGAAAATTGCAGGATTTATTTTATTTGTTCAAAATATTACTGACATAAATCCTTGTAATTTTGGTGGCAGTGTTGCTGTCGCAGATATTTTTTCACCTTTGAAAGGTTTTTGGTTTGTTTGTTTGTTTTGTTTTATAAATTTTGTGTAATACTTATGTAAAAATTTTTATTGATCTACATGATAGTTTGGTAATAGTGACACCTACTGGGAAAAGGAGTAACATAAGACGTATTGGTCATGTGATTTTATTTTTGCGTGCTTACCGGAAAAGGAAAAGAAAAAAGAGAAGAGAGAAACACGAGGTGTCGCACACAAATCGAAAGAGGTAAAATAGAAAGAGTGTTTAAGCAAAAAATTGTCTACTGATGTCTCCTGAGTCCCGATTGGAAAGCACACGGTATGTTTGTATGTATTTTGGTTATTGTTTATTTATAATTTGATGTACTGTGTGTATTGATTTCAGTTTTAATGGGATATGTTTCGAGCGATGTCATGGTAGAATCGCTTCAACAAATTTGATTGTAATTTTGGTTTATTTTTCAGTTTTTTCACGGTGTCCATTCGATTTTTGTGATATGGAATATCCTGATTCCTGAAAGGAAGACATTAAAAGATTGAAGGCATCAGTTGAAGCGTGATTTTTCTGATCTGGAAAAACATTCAGGAGCCGTTATAGTTATTATTATTAATATCATATTGTTGAATGTTGTGTGAAAGTGTTTCTATTACTAAACCTGTTTAGACTTTGACAACAAAATATTACAGATCAAATACTTAGAAGATTTCTACGTTTCATCATAAACAATCAGCAATACTGTATGTCAGTAGTCAATGGCCATATTGTGTGATTCAGATTGCAAATTCCTGTCAAACGTGTTAAAATACATATTTGAGCAATTAGATAAGTTTGATAAAGTAGAAAGTAATATAAAGTATGAACTGCTTCTATGTGTAACCTATAAAATGTAAGGGTTAACATGCATGTGAAAGACTCTTTGGCCTGGCCTGTCATGTTGGAGTTTAGCCAGTATATTCAGTATAGCAGGTTTTAAATGTGTCAGATGTACAATAGCTTATTTTTCATTGCACATCCATTTACCTTAGACACACAAAAGCTTATGATGAACATTTGCACAGAGCAAATAAAAAAATTAAATTGTAACTGCTTGCACACCTGTTTATGTTTTCCTTTGATCTGTCGTCTCATTGGTTTCTTTGCTAGATTTTCTCATCTCTGCTCATGCTAGTTAACGTTAGTCCACTCCCTGTATAATATGTTTTTTCTTGTTTTTCCCCCACAAATGTGTGACTTTTGGAAGTGCAATTTGATTACCATATGCAGTTTTAATAAAGTTGAATTAGCTAACCTTCTATGTAATTTTTACTCTTCAAAGAGTAGGCTACACTTGCAGGTGTTGATTATAATGAATTCACTGTTAGGCCCATAAATAATAATAAGGATAAACAATATTTTAAAAGTAAACCACAAAACAGAACATGCTAAATGGGGGATATCTATATCTAGCATAAAAAAAATGAATTGTCAGAACGTCGTCTCTCAGTTGCTGAATGTCACGCAACAACGTTGCTACAGCCCTGGCGCGTCTTACAATTCTACGTTGTTACAATGTTGCGAGCACGTAGACAGCGATGTTGCCATAGAAGAAATGCAACGTGCCACAGACGTTGCCACAACGCAAATGTGTTTGCTGGGGGAACCATCCCTAAGGTGGTGAAGTCAAATATCCAGGGCTGAGCTACAGATATGTTTAAGACTGGAAAAACTGGAAGAGAGAGCTACTCTCTGAGAGAACAAAGGAAATTAACATTTGAACTCACCCTTGTGCACTATTGAGACGAAAGTCTCAGATCACCAAAACTCCCACAATAATCTATATGTTTTAATGTGAATAATTATCATTGAGTATTATACATGTTTAGTATCATTTGAAATTAAGTGTCTCATTCCCAAATAAGTAAAACAAAAGGTAATAAGGTTTTTAAAGGAACACTCCACCATTTTTTCATATTTAACTATGTTATTCCCTTAACTAAGACGAGTTGATACATACCTCTCTCGTCTCAGTGCGTGCACACAATCGCTCTGGCGCGCGGCGACACTTTGATAGCACTTAGCTTAGCCCAGTTCATTCATTAGGGACCAAACAGAGATGAAGTTAGAAGCGACCAAACACCTCCACGTTTTCCCTATTTAAATACAGTTACACGAGTAGTCTGCGCCGAGTCGAAGTGCACCCAAGTGCTATTCCGCCATACATTATACAGGGTTCTCAAGTCTCACGCATTGGCCGTGAGACACACGCAATTCAACCAGTTCACACGCTCACACGCCACACCGTGTATTTCTCACGCTGAAAAGGCAATGCCAACCAAGTTGTCCTGCAAGCTTTATATATAACGTTGTAGGCGCAGGCACACAAAGTGAAGTTTCCTGCCGCCAGCACGTATCTCGGCCAGATTGCGTTAGATGCGCGAACACACGGAAGTTGACGGAACATTCTCGGCCACCGTACGTTCGTTACTAGGTAACCAACAACATCGCGCGAAGACACTTCGTGATGGAGAAGGTAAGTTGGAAGAAAGCTCGTCTAACATTTTTAGGCTAGAACATGTAATATATATAGCCCATCGTATACATTATTATTAATGCAGTCAAAAACTCTACAACTACTTTGCAACCAGGCCAGAAGCTTTGGCTCAGTTCGGCTAGCTTACGTTATCTGAAACTAAGGGAAATGTTAGTGGGTATGGGAATGAATGAAGATGTATTTCTTAATTTTATTTTAAATTATATATTATACTGTATTAATAGTCTTTCTAGTTACATTAAGGCTACATGTATTAAAGCAGAGTGCTCTGGGTAATATTTTATATCCTGTCAAAACATACATTAATCATTGCCATTGCATTTGTATTTTTCAAAGATGTCAGGGGAAAAGCAAAAATATATTTTACCATTTGAGATAATAATTAGCATTGTACCAGAGTTTTTATAAGTTCAAGAAAATGATAATATTATTCATGACTCAAAAATGTATATTAGAAAAAAAAAAGAAAAAAAACTATAATAAAATATATACTACAACAAACATTTTTAAAAAAAAGTATGTTTAAACTAGTGCTGTCAAATCGATTAATCGCATCTAACATAAAAGTTTGTTTATATAATAATATATTTGTTTTTCCAAACTGTTTGGAGCAATTTTTTATATTTTTGTCATTTTTGTATATTTGTAATTTTGAAATATAGCCTAACATTAAAGAGTATATTTGATGTGATGAATTGCTCTGTCATTTATCAGATTTACCAATTGTTATAATTTCAATTTGTGCTGGTTAATTATGAACAATGGGTAAAATTGGGGGGCGGGGACTGGCGGGGGCGGGGCTCCATTAGGGCTCCTCCCCTAACTGCATGTGATCTCACTCCAAGCTTTTGATAAAACTTGAGAACCCTGTTATAGTTATCCTTTTTACCCGCTTAGAAAAGCGCCACGTTTTATTTTGTGTCACCATACTTGGTCGTATAACTACTCGTGTAACTGTATTTAAATAGGGAAAACGTGGAGGTGTTTGGTCGCTTCTAACTTCATCTCTGTCTGGATCCTAATGAATGAACTGGGCTAAGCTAAGTGCTATCAAAGTGTCGCCGCGCGCCAGAGCGATTGAGTGCACGCACTGAGACGAGAGAGGTATGTATCAACTCGTCTTAGTTAAGGGAATAACATAGTTTAATATGAAAAAACGGTGGAGTGTTCCTTTAAGAGTTTAGAGATAACTGGCACACAAAGGAAGGTGGTCTCTAACCAAATGGTCTCCTATCCCCAAAAGCCTAAGGTGTCAACTCTGAATGTAAATTCCCATTGTTAGCAGATGTTTCCATGTGAAAGAAGTTTGTCTATAAAATGAAATGCAACTAGAGGATCAGGCACGATTCTATACCTCAGATCAGCTCGTGAATGTTGAGAGTCCCAAGACTCTCAGCATCATGTATTTCCTAATGTTAGGTTCACATCTTTTCTCTTTATTCAAGAGCATTCGGTGTTATTGTATTGATTACCTTTGAACTGATTATGAAATTGGCATGATACATTTACCTGACATCATAAATTGTAAACATTTGATTTTATTCTAACGGACTCTAACATTGTTTTCATTAAAGGGTTAAAGGAATAGTCAAACATTCACTCACATTTAATGATGCACAGATATCATTAAAACCTTTTCATTTATGGAGTCAGATCTCCAACATTGGACAGACGTTGTATTGTGGTTGAAAACAAGGATCATTCACATTGGGTTTTCACGTTTAATGGGAACTTTAGACAATGATTTTTATACTGTACAAACTGTGTGATCCCCTAACTCTAATGTAACAGTTTGTAAAATACCCACTGGAGACAAGTGTAAATGAGAACCCAAGTGCAGTTTATTATAAACAAAACCAAACATGAAACAAAAACATGGCGTGGCATGAAAACTCAAAACAAGACATGGACATGAACAGAACTCACAAACAGTGGTTACAGGGAACAATACTTGACAAAGACACATGGCAAACATGAGGGCTTAAAAACACAAGACTAATGACTAGACAAGGGACACCTGTGAACAATGAAACAATGAACCAATGACAACATGACTCAGACAAGGGAACACATGGCAGGATCACATGACTTACAAGGGATCACATGACAGACAAGGAAACATGACGTAAACAAACCCAAAAACAAAACCGTGACACAGTTATGGGTAGGTCATCTACGGACATCTAATGTTACGGACATATTATCATGGTAGGCCTACAGTTCAGCCTATTATTGATTTTTATTTCCACTTCCCTTTTATCCAAAGAGACGGAACTATTTGCACTGTATTTATCAATGGGAAATGCATCATGCTAAAATAATCTGTCATAGGCTATACTGTGGCTCACACAGGCTCACCACCAAGGTGCTGTTTTTGTGTGTTTTTCTTTTTGTTCGTGGTCTATTTAACGGACTATTGTAGAGCTAAACTTCAGTACAGCCAACTGGAATTGTACAACATCGGATACAACTGCCAGATTCCCATAACTAATGACTACCAGAGATCCAACAATATCCCACCGGAGATAACAAGACCAGCGGATGCTCTATGGACTGTTGTCGGCTCTGTGAAGCGGCGCAGGCGGCGTAAAGAGCGCAAACAGAAGCGGGGGTGCCGGTCTGGCCAGCTAGCCAGGCTAAGGAGGCAGCCCTTTAAACCAGCGCTCCCCAGCATTTTTCTGACAAACGCCCGTTCGATCGTGAACAAAATCGACGAAGTGGAAGCACTACTCGTAGGAAATTTATTTGTCCGGGATTGTTGCATCCTGGTAGTGACGGAGACGTGGCTCCGGGAGGACATCCCCGATGCTTCAGTGCAGCTAGCAAGCCGCACAATGCACCGTAGCGACAGAACAGCTTCAGCTGGGAAAAGCAAAGGAGGAGGTTTGTGCATTTACATTCATAACGACTGGTGCATGAACAGTAAAATTGTCACCACAGTCTGCTCCCCGGACATAGAGGCAATGTCCGTCATGTGCAGGCCATTTTACTTGCCCAGAGAACTGTCTGTAGTGCTAATAACTGCGGTTTACATACCCCCGGCTGCAAATGTTAGCTCAGCCCTTGCTTATTTACACAACTTAATCTCTGAACAGCAGCGTATATATCCAGAGGGAGTACACATTATTGCAGGGGATTTCAATAAAGCTTGTTTAAGGACTGTGTTGCCTAAATTTGTTCAACATGTCAAATGCCCTACTAGAGGTAACAACACCTTGGATCATGTTTATACAAATATCAAGCAAGCTTACAGATCCGTACCCCTCCCTCACTTGGGTATGTCAGACCACCTCTCCCTGCTCCTTATTCCGGCTTACATACCACTCAGGAGAAGAACAAAGCCCATCATCAGGACTATTAACACCTTGTCTGATGAAGCCCTGGTTCAGCTGCAGGATTGCTTCGCCCTCACAGAGTGGAGTGTTTTTGAGCATGAGGACCTACAGAGTCACACAGAGGCTGTACTGGGATACATCGCTCATTGCATGGACACCGTCACCATAGAAAAGCGTGTTGTGATTTACCCTAACCGCAAACCCTGGATGACGGGTAAGGTCCAGTCTCTGCTAAAAGCACGAAATTCTGCTTATAAATCTGGGGACCAGGCTATGTACAGCAGTGCAAGGGCAGACCTCAAGAGGGGCATCAGGGAGGCCAAACTGGACTATGCAAATAAGTTGTCTGACCACCTTTCAGACAACGACCCAAGGCAGGTATGGAAAGGTCTGAAATGCATTACAAATTATAAGGGCAACAGTATAAATACAGAATTAACATTCTCATTAGCAGAAGAACTTAATCACTTCTTTGCTCGTTTTGAGAAAACCACAACCATCTCCACCACACATATATCCCTGACAACGCCACTTTTAGAGCCCGGCCCACATACACTCACTCTTCAGGCACAACAGGTTCGCGGTGTGTTCAGGGCAGTGAATCAGAGGAAAGCAGCAGGCCCTGATGGAATTCCTGGGAAGGTGCTCAAGGCCTGTGCTGACCAGCTGTCTACTGTGTTCACCAAATTATTTAACCTCTCCCTGTCTCAAGCCACCGTCCCACACTGCCTGAAATCAGCAATAATAGTCCCATTCCCAAGTCCACCACCATCAGCAGTCTTAATGACTACAGACCGATTGCACTAACACCTGTGGTGGCAAAATGCTTCGAGAAACTTGTTCTAAAACACATCAAGGACTGCCTCCCCCACAGCTTCGACCCCTACCAGTTTGCCTATAAGGCTAACAGGTCTACCGAGGATGCTATTTCCACTGCCCTCCACACTGCCTTACAACACCTGGAAAAACCTGGGACATCAGTAAGGATGCTTTTTATTGATTTTAGTTCGGCCTTTAATACCATTATACCGGACATCCTCGTAACCAGGCTGGCCGACTTGGACTTTTCCCCCACCTTGTGCACCTGGATCAAAGACTTCCTCACCAACCGTCCACAGTCTGTCAGGATTGGCAACAGGAGTTCATCCACCCTGACGCTCAGCACTGGCTCCCCACAGGGCTGTGTGCTGAGCCCCCTCCTGTATACCATTTACACCTCTGACTGCACTCCCAAGCATTCCTGCAACACCATAATAAAATTTGCTGATGACACCACTCTCGTAGGACTCATCACTGGAGATGATGACACGGCCTACAGAGACGAGGTCCAGCGACTGACAGCGTGGTGTGATAGGAATAACCTCACAATCAACACTAAAAAGACTAAGGAGATGGTCATGGACTTCCGCAGGAGCAAAGCTGACCCCCTCCCTCTCTGCATAAAAGGTGACAATGTGGAGAGGGTGTCATCTTTTAAGTTCCTCGGCACCCACATCTCCAGGGACCTGTCATGGGCTGCCAATACGACTGCCCTAGTCAAAAAGGCCCAGCAGCGCCTCCGTTTCTTGAGGGTACTGAGATGGAACAGGCTGCAGACCAATCTGTTGGTCTCCTTCTATCGAGCCACAATTGAGAGTGTATTGGTGCATGCCATCCCTGTGTGGTACGCTGGCTGTTCATTGGATGATAGAAGGAGACTACAGAGGGTCACCAGAACCGCGGAGAGGGTGATTGGCTGTCTACTCCCGTCCCTGAACTCCATCGCCAGTTCCAGATGTCTCACCAAAGCCAGGTCGATCATAAAAGACCATCTTCACCCCGACCATTACCTGTTCACTATGTTGCCCTCAGGGAGGAGGTTCAGATCCCTCAAAAGCAAGACCAACAGGCTGAGAAATAGTTTCTTCCCCTGGGCAGTCAGAACTTTAAATGAAGCAGACCACTGACTGACTTTGCACTCTTACAGTCGTTCTGTTGTGTGTCTGCACGCGTGTGTCAATGTTTTTTTTAACAATGATGCTGCTACTGTTGTCTATTTAATTTTCTTTTTATTTATTCATCTTTTTATATGTTTTTATCGTAGATGGTTATATTGCACCTGGGTGGCCCTGTTTGCAAATTTCGTTGGGCAGGAGACTGTCCAATGACAATAAAACTCTTGAATCTTGAATCTTGAACATTATTGGGGTTGCTTGCAAGTCGCAGCAGCACAAATTACGTGACCAGAAACAAACAAACGAAAAATTCAAAATCGAGCCAAAATCAAATTTTTCGTTTTTTAAACTAAACGGAAAAACGTGAAATGAGAAATGAAATTATCAAAAAGTACATGGACCTAAATGTATCATGCCAATTACATAATCAGTTCAAAGATAATATATACAAAACATCAAATGTACTGGAATAAAGAGAAAAGATGAAAACCTGACATTAGAAAAATACATAATGCTGAATGTATGAAGACATCCAGCATTACGGGCTGATCTGAACTAAAAATCGCCCCAAGCCTCTTGTGGCATTTCGTTAAGTAGACCTACTCAGACTGAGGCAGAAACTTCTTTCACATGGAAACATGAGCTGACAATGGGAATTTGCATTCAGAGTTTATACCTTGTGTAACAAGGGCACGGCTATCTCTGCAATACTTTAGCATATTCTGACTAAACTTGGTGTGTAAGACAACCATGACCTGTCCTAGTGGTCACGAGATATGAAAAATTGGTATTTTTGCTAATAATTTTTGAACAGTTTGAACAAAAATCTTGATTGGTCTCGGTGCAGCATGCCTAATGAAACTGGTCTTAATAGATTCCTATTATAGAATCCCTATAATAGAATCCTTTCCGATTTTCACCAAATTCAAGTCAGATCATCTTCAGCCCATGCCAGCAAAAAGCTATGGATTTCGTGTCAACAGACAAAACCGTTTTGTATACCGAATCAAGGAATTTGATGGCATAATGCCAAACTGCATCTAAGGCCGCATCTCTGGAAAGATTTGACATGGGGTGCTTCTCAAATCTTATTTGTTCATCCTCGTTTCCTTTCCTCTTGTCTCAGCTCCTCTCCCTGGTGCGAGGGAAGGCTGCAGGGAAAGAAAATGAGGACTGAGGAATCGAATCCAAGCTTTATTATACATTAGGCTTGTTTGAGATGCGCCTAGACTTGCCTGAAATGTAGTCGAGAGTAGGCGGCTGCAGAGAGGAGAGGAGTGAAAAAAGTGCAAGCAAGATGGACAGTTCTCTCTTCTCGCAGTGGATCTGACACCTGTGAGATTAAAGATGGACATCTCGGGTTTCACGGGATTCACGCTCATGCGTGTTGCTAATAAACTGGATGTAATTTAAGTTCTGTTGCTTTTATATGAAAATAATTATAATGAACAAGACACCCATTTAATAACATACCAAAGACGTGTTGTGGCAAAAATATTCATTAAACATTCATCACTGTGTAAGAGACATTTCTGAGTCAAATTGTCTTTTCAAAAAGTATTTATTCTTGCAAGAAGGCCCAGTTGCCACACAGAAGTCAAAGTACAGTCTGTGGAACAAGTGCGACGACGGGAGGGAGGGCAGAGGAGCCTTTATACTGCTTTCAAGGTCCTCTGCTTACAGGCCCTTATCTAAACAAGGGAAGGTTTCTCTGCTAGTCATCTAATCCTGCTGAGTTTATTCTTACAAACTCACAAGTTCTAAATTGGACGGCCTCTGACCCTAGGGCCTCTGAACCCATGGGCGTCGGAACCATTGTATACGGGTGGGACAAGACCCACCCACTTTTTAAGACCAATGATATTGGACCCATTTACTTTTACCATCTCTGATTCAGCGCATTTGTCTGTTCGCTCTTCAGAGCGCCGTCAGTCAAATCCATTCTACTTGAGGAATTCCCTAATAAATTAAACTCCATTTCCGCTGAATCGCTACATTACATTTCTCAATGAGCCGCAACTGACGAAAGTAACCGCCCGTTGTACCCTTCCAATCAAATATTGCGTTGCAAACATCAATAACAGCTTTAAGTTGTCATTGCTGCTGGCAAATGTCCATGGTATTAGCGGGATAATCCACGGATAGCTGTGCATTTAATGCACGACGTGGAGGCAAAGAACCGCCCGACGTGAAGTGGAGTTTAGTTTACTTTAATTAAAAGGCACCAGAATACATGAAATGGTATTTACTCGAGTAACATTTTTCTGGGGGAGGACCCACCCACTTTTTTTTTTTCTTCCGACGCCCATGTCTGAACCCCTTTTCAATTTGCCTCCTCCTGACGTCTCACCTGTTTCCCAGTGTTTAAAAACACACACACATTAGTCATATGTTGGCAGACCACGTACAGTCCAGCAAGGATCATTTCAATGTCTTACTGAAATAAATGAAAATCAATACTGTAAATCAATGAAAATCAAAAATTTCCATTACAGACGTGTTTATCAATCATTTTTACTTTAATTACATTAATGATATTATATATATATATATATATATATATGACAACAATCAAATAAACCATAAATCACACTGTCAGAGAGTTTGGGAATACTAACACATAATTTATACACATAAAAACATGAGATCAGAGTTTTAAAATCAAACAGTTTAAAAGAGAACAATACATCACGGTTGTTTAAACCAATGAGCATTCAGCTGTGTCGCCAGCAAGTCGTTTCCCATCATGCTTTTGATCAGCGCAGTCGGTGGAGAGCAACTGCGCTCGACTGCAGAATTCGACACGTCCGCCTTGCGCTCGCGAGAGTTTTTTGACATACAGTACGTCAGCATGACATCAGAGCAAGGCTGGTCCGCACTAGGGCTGCGTTCCAGTCCACTTTTAGACACGCACTTGTGAACTTCCCTAAGCACCCTCGGGGGAATCCCTGCCGCCATTTTGAAGTGCGTTCCACTTCGTGAAGTGGATGAGGGAAGTTTATATGGACAGACCCTCGTTCCCTCGATTTTGACCGAGGGAGCGAGTCTACTTCATATGTACACTTCAGGCACCTATATGTCCCACAATGCAGTACGATTGTGACAGAGAAGATCTCGTCTAATCACCACCACAACAAACAACTCTATGATATATTCATTCTAATTTTTTTAATTGAAAACAACCCAAACACCATATATACATTTGGATGCTGCATTAAACAAATTCTTAAAGGGAAAACAAATGTAAATAATAAATCAACTCCACAGCTGATTCCAAGTGGCCAAGGGGGGCTTATGACGTTCCGCCAGTAGTGGGCACTCGCAATGACGTAGGGGAGCGCGGGGCACAACGTAACACGGGGCTAGTTGTAACACACTTGTTTTAAATACTTCCACACATGCTAGCATGACGAAACTTGGTGTATTTACTAGTTGCCATATCAACACTATATAGAGAAAAATTGCGCCAAATTATTCTTTTTTTTTTTGGAAGATATCCATAGACATTTAGCATATACCATAGCAAAAGTAAATTTCTTACTTAAGTTAATTTTTCATCTCTATTTTTTGTGTTTATTTAAAATTAGACAAATCTGATATTATTCTGATAGTTGAGGTAGGCTAGTTCTTTAATGCTTCGCTAACTAGCAGAAGACACTAGCCGGGTTTAAATCCCAGTTGTGCAGGCGGGGGCATGTTGTCACACTGCGTTACAATGTGCCCCTATTAGAAATATGCTATTATATTCTATACTTTTATTAATTCTATTGAGAATACAGGAGAAAAAAGTGAATAAAGACTGAGAGTCAATGTTCAGAAATTTATTATTTATTTGTTTTGAACTATGTTGTATAGCTGTGTTTTCCTGTGTTCGTAGTCAAAACTCAAAAATTGGTTTATATTTAATTATTAGAAAATGCCATTATTTTATATGAAAAAGTTAATAGTTAATAGACAAAATATTTTAGTTTGTCTTGTATATTTTTTTTATTAGATCAGATAACATTTTAAGCTGTCATATGGTCATGTTACAATGTTCCCCTCACATGTTACAATGTACTATGGGGCATGTTGTCACATTTCACTTCCATTCTTTCGGGGTATGTCAAGAAAAAAGTATACACTGTATTAATAAAACAAAACCACATAATTGTACTAGACATGTGGGAAAAAATAAATACTCTGAACCATAAGTAGATTTACACAAACTGAGAAAGTCAAAAAGCATTACTTTGTGCCCCGCTCTCCCCTACATCCGAGTGAACGAGACGGAGGGAAGTTAGCGAGTGAAGGCAGGGCAATTTTGGACTGGAATGCAGCCGTGGAGGGATATTGTACCCAGCACTGTCACCTGTAGCCTATGTGTGTAATTGTCACCAAATTGTCTCTGTTGTCACTCAACACTGAACACTGATCAATTTGGTGCCAGTGCCACCTATCGGTCAAAAGTAATTATGTCACACTACAAGTAATTGTTTAAAATGGGCTTTCAACCATTTTGTTTTAAATAGTGTCCAAATGTCTTTAGTCATGTTTGCAGTTGGTTTGATGCTCACTGCATTGATTTTGAGCTCCTCATTCTGCCTCTGTGATGCTTGGCCCCTTAATTGCTGCTTACAGCTGAGAGCACTATTTCCCATTTATATTATAATAATGATTTTATAATTTTTTTTTTTTTTTTACACAAACCATTTTTTTAATTCAATTACAGACAAATACAATGCAAAAAATACAAGACAAATATAAGGCATTGTGGTACAGTTCAGAGCATAACAAAAAAGAATAACAAATATATTTTAAAATGAACATGTATGTAAAACAATTACAATAACATAATGCGATAAAGTGCTATAATATTACGGCAGTTACATGAATTTGAAATGCATTAAATTTGTCTTGTTTTTTTTAAAAAATTTGTTGTGTGAGCTCATGTTTGAAAGGGTTTCAAAGTATATTGTGAGATCAGTATTATAAAAGGTAATATTTGGAGGGTTTCTTTTGAATTATGATTTTTAATGTTGATTAATAGAATATACAAATTTGTGGGGAAAAGATAAGGTTTTTGATAAGATTTTGATTAAATAAATGCAAAAACATTCAAAATCTCACTGACCCAAAACATTCTGAACAACCTCCCGAGAGAAATAATATTTACCGGTATTCACTTTTGCCAGTTTTTTTAATCCAAATTTACAAAAGAGCAAGGATCAAAACACTATAAAAATCATCGACATATGTAACACACTCCACAATCATAGGTGATCATCGATTAATTGAAATACCATTCATAGAGATCGTGAATTTCTTTATATTCCTTGTGTGTAGCTATATAATCACAAGCAGTACATATGGGCAGATCAAACTCCTGCTGCCGCAGTAAATGAGGAGTTGGAGAGAGATATTTCCTCCAGTTAAAGAACCTGCGATATGCTTCTTCGTCCTTGTCCAGCTGAAGCAGATATTCTGCTAGTGACTTTGCATCTGGGAAGTCATTCACATGGATGAAGGCATCGCCGGGAACAAAGTTTTCATAGTTTCTTCTGGGAGGACCCAGAACCACAGGGACGGTTCCTGCAGAAAGCGGCCCATTTATCTTCTCAGTGATGTAGTCCTTGTGGATGGAGTTCTCAAAGGAAAGGTAAAACTTGCAGCTAGCTAGGGTAGGATAGTATTCGGTATGATCCAATAACTTTGCATAAGCCTTTCCGAACATATGCACTTGGATGTATTTGCTGAATTCTTGGTAAAACTGGTTCCTTGTGCCGACACCTGTTGAGGCAGCATTGTTACTCACAATCCAACACACTAGTTTGTCCTTTTTGGGAATTACAAACTCCTCATCTGGTTTCTTCCTGACAGTCAAATGCAACCTGGTAAAAATATCAGCATCCTGTCTGTAGCTGAGAGTGTGATTGAACAGGTTTTCCAGACCTGGTTTTTTCTGAGTGTTGGTCGGTGATTCTAGATGAAACCAAATCCACTTCTGGAACGGAGGACGAGGAGATGGAGGAAGGTTGGTCAGGTCCCAACTGATGGACTTGTGATAAATGAGGACAGCGTCTGCTTCGCTGTAGAGTGATCTATTAACCGTCAACAGACAACTATCAATATTGAAAATATTTTTGCAGTCATTCAGGTCGAATCTGAAATCTTCAGGCCAGAACCACATCAGAAGAATAGGTTTGTCTTCTGCTGCATCCGTAAGAGAGCTCTTGCTCATGTCAGAGTTGTATTGTGTAGGAATAAGAAGTGGAGGTGGACAGTTGTTTGAAGGTGATAACCAAAAAAACATGATTATCAGAGAGATGAAACCTGCAAACATCACTATTAGACTCAGACGACACAGCGATGAGCCATTTGTGATGAACATTTTCCGATCTGAGGAGAAGGACAAAAAGTAGTATTTGTTAATGAAAGAAAATAATAAAAAGAAATGTCTCAAAAAATGCACATACAGTCAATTTCTGAAAATAACTCTGAGGTACACATATATAGGAACTTTCATATATGATTATATGACATACTATCTGGGTTATGGGAACACAATGCTTTAATATGTTCCCTTAATGTACAGTAAATGTCTAGGGAGCAATTGAGGAGTTGTATTTGAAACAACACTTTTAAAGTTTAAAAATACATCTTTCAACAGATCTCCGTTACTTTTAATTCATTTTACAGTTTTTCAATACAAATCTCGTCCTAGATTAATAATAATGACTCAGACCATTATAAACTAAGTCAAGTCAAGTCAACTAAATGCATGTAAACACAACTGATAAAACTAGCATTGCAGATACTCAAGTATTTCTTCTGCAAATTTGAAATTGTAAACAAAAAGTTCTAGCAAACATGTTGTCATCATCAATAATGTAAATATACCCAATCCAACTACATCAAACCGTTAGATCAGAAAAGAAAAGCAGGTTTGTCAAGTTCTTCCACGGGTTACTGACAGATTAAGCCGCATATGTAGCCGCTAATGGCACAGAAATTGCACCTTCTCTTAAAATAAAACGCAACAGTAAAGCAATCCCTCATGCAACATTTAATGCCATGACTATGATTTTAAGACTTCCTGCTGGACCAAATGGTTGAGCACATTTTGAGTCTCTATATTTTATTGAGAGGAGTACCTAACTTAACTCAAGCTGATTGAGCCATCATACCATCTGGTTGAGGTGTGTTATGCCGAAAAAATCCACTAGATGTCACAGTGTCAATCAACAGCACTTGTCACAACACTTCCTCTAACATGGATTTCAGAAACAAAACAAAAATCACTCCTGCCATGTGAACTGTTTTTGGTGAAATTTTGCAAGGTAAGCATATTTTTTTGACATATTACACTGTAAGAGAGCGCTAACTTTTCAAAATTATGTTACTAGGTGCCATGAAAAAAACTTTAGTATGTTTTTAATATTTTTTTTAAAACATGCTCAACCAAACGGTTGATTTGTCACATAATGGTTTACTGTCACCCCCCTTTTTGAGAATGGACATTAAAATGCACTATTAAAACTTCAAGAATGTTTTGGAATATAGACCTAAGTTTGGTCTTGTTTTAAAGAAAACACTCAGCAGATTATTGCTGAAGTGAAAGCACTTCAAAAAATGAAAGTATGAAAAAGTAATGGAAGTTTAAATTTACAGTAAATCAAATATACTGAACTTAATATTTTGTCTTTTATAAGATATATATTTTACAAAATATTTTTTACTATAAAATTACTATAAAAAAATCAAAGCCATATATCTAACCAAGTTGTGTATGGAAGTAAAGTAATGTCAAATGTTTTTGAAATAAAAAGCCTGTTGAATTGCACTACTTGAAAAAAATAGGCAATCCATGCTTGCATTTTAATGCATTGTATTTTTAGGGCTTGCATTTTTGCATTCTTGCATTCAACATGGTTGAATATTTAAGCTGTGAATATTTCAATTAAAAACATTTCAAACACCTTTTCATTATTAAAAATTCAATAATCCATATTCACCATTCATATTTCACTTCCAAAATATTCAAACTGTTTAAAAATACAACCTATAATATTCAACAGGCAATTTTTGGTCCATTTTATTTCGCTTTGCAAATTCGCTTCCACAAATTCAGTGGTTCAAATTCGACAGTAAATTCAACATTGACGTCCAGGAACTGCAGGAAAAGCAGTAGATTACCGAGCATACTCTCCATCTGCTGTTAGTCGACCTCACCATCAGATGGTGCAAAAGCGCGTGTTGTTGACGAAGACCAGCAAAATTAGAGCAAGTCATTCATTCATAAAACTCATTTACAGCAATGTAAGTGTATTTGTGATTATTATGACGGCTGTTTTATGTTAAATTCAGTGCCTTCACGGTTACTTTTCCTGTGTAGCCTACATGCATATTTCTCTACCGTAAACGAGATTATAATGTTATTCCCCGATGCGGATATACAGATCCAATGTTACATTTTTGAGGTTGACATATTTCTCTTGGTTGTTTAGTTGCCTTAACTTTATATTGTGGCGATGTGCTGCATGAAGGCTATTAGGGTTTCCCTCAGTAACGTTACTTCAGGATTCCCCTGCTGGACATATACAACGCTTACGTAGCTTAATGGACTACAGTGATGTAAAAGACCAAACTCGCAGGCAAGCAGATGGAGTCAGAATAACGCGCAAAGCGTAATGCTGAGCGTTTCCCAGTGATAGACTGGCATAAAGATGGCTTGATGTTGGACATTCGCACATTTAGGGACCGTCTCTAAAGTGCTAACTCCGATAGCATTTGAATAGAACGACTTACAGTCATAAAACCAACTGTAAAGTGTTCATGTAGTGTCAGGCATACTGCGCACCCTTTGGATTTTTGATATTTATTCAAATAAATTTAAGTTTGCTATTGAAGTTAGAAACGTGCATGCCAATGTTGTATGCAACTTTAGAGACGGTCCCTAAATGTGCGAATGTCAAGCCAATTTTACATTTAGTCATTTAGCAGACGCTTTTATCCAAAGCGATTTACAGTTAAACTAACAATAGGAAAACAATATGCAAGTGCTATATAATATATATATATATATATATATATATATATATATATAGAGAGAGAGAGAGAGAGAGAGAGAGAGAGAGAGAGAGAATAGAATAGAATAGAATAGAATAGAAGAAAGTGTTAGTATTAATTGATCAAGTGTTGATTTTATGCCAGTATATCACGAAACGCTCAGCATGAAACTTTGCGCGTTAAGTTCATATTCTGAGTCCATCTGCTTGCCTGTAGCCTATATAGTAGCCTACAGCATACATCCCCAATAAGGTGCAAGATTGGTCTTTCATATCACTGTATTAGTCCATTAAACTACGTTAAGCGTTTTGTCCCGACGGAAGGGGAATCCTTGAGTATGAGGTATTGAGGGAAACCGATTATAATCCTGTTCATGGTAGAGAAAGCTGATGACATGTCGGCTACACAGGGAAAGTAACAATGAAGTTATTGAATGAAACAAACACAGCTTGTGTGTTTATCATCTTTTCCGCATATACTGACACAGATAATCATTTTCACTTTATGAATGAATGTCTTCGTCAACAACACGCGCTTTTGCACCATCTGATGGTGAGGTCGACTAACAGCAGATGGAGAGTATGCTCGGCAATCCAGTTCCTGGACGTCAATGTTGAATTTACTGTCGAATTTGAACCACTGAATTTGTGGAAGCGAATTTGCAAAGCTAAATAAAATGGACCGAAAATTGCCTGTTGAATATTATTGGTTGTATTTTTAAACAGTTTGAATATTTTGGAAGTGAAATATGAAAGGTGAATATGGATTATTGAATTTTTAATAATGAAAAGGTGTTTGAAATGTTTTTAATTGAAATATTCACAGCTTAAATATTCAACCATGTTGAATTGCAGCCCATAAAAAGGCAAGCCCTAAAAATACAATGCATTAAAATGCAAGCATGGTTAATGCAATGCCTATTTTTTTTTCCAAGTAGTGCAATTCAACAGGCTTTTTATTTCAAAAACATTTGACATTATTTTACTTCCATAGTTGTGTTCCAAATTTGAAGTTGATATCACAAAAATTGAAGTTCCAATGAGATTTTGTATAGGCGTATTACCAAAAATAGCCACCGGGTGACACACATTCCATTGAATTTAATTGTATGCATTGTGCCATAACAAATTAAAAAAAAAAAAATCCAAATTTAACTTCACGAAATATAGAACCTTGAGACTCAGACCTTTCTGACAATATGTGTTTTGTCAAGTTTAGAAAAGGTTTTGATCATAAATGATGATGGGCAAAGAAAAAAAAAAAATCCTGTTGCTCTACCACACTTGACAGCGTGTTTCTTGAAACATAAAAGCCTAAAATGCCATTATATTACTATCTTTTGCTATTTATTTATTTATTTATTTATTTATTTATTTATTTTGAATGCAGAAAGAATGTAATGTCTTTGGATTTGTTACTTTTAGTTATTTGTGTTATTTATTTTTGTGTATTGTTAAAAAACAAGAAAACAATTAATGAAAACCTGAAATATTCAATAAATAAAGAAGATTCAATATACAAAAATATTTTATTTTGATCATGTTTTTAAATAAATTTGTATTATAGTTCATATTTTCATAGTTCATATGAAAACGTGTATACAATTTCTTTTACCTTTAAGTGCCATCTCAACCATTTGGTAGAGGCCTATATATTTGTTTTAATTATTGGATGTATTGAAAAAAAAGACATTGATTGTGGTTACTAGTGACATAAGTATATAAGAAATGCAAAAAAAAAAAAATTTTTAATTCAAATGCATTTTTCTTGATGGGGACAACCTTTAGAGGCCTTCATTTGTGGAAGAGTATTTTTAAGGCATGTAGGCTATAATAGCAATATCAATAAATGTTAATCATCATCTTGAACATTTTTAATCGCTACATGTTTAATCATTATCTTGAACATGTTTAATAGTAACATTCTCTCTTTATAGACTCTTATTCAAACCAACTTACTAATTAATAACAAACCATATCAAACGATTAGCTTTAATGTTTTATATTTTAATTGATAAGTATCAAAATATATTTTTGGAACGAATACAGATAATTTATTCCTCGCCTGTTTGGCAAACCTTCAAAAACAAGAAAATGCAATATGCATTTTTGGGTCATGAATCAAATGTGACACTAGCTGAAAAGACAGGTACATAGTTTCCAGTTAAAACCGCTCCCTATTTGTTTCAGTTCACTCGACACTGAGGAAGAAGCTGACGCAACTGAATAGAGCATAAGTACACGAAAAACCCTGAGTGCAAGTAACACAATGCATGGACACAATGATTATGGATCAATATCATGGATAGAGATATATGAAAGGGCTGCACAGTTTTGCAATAAATAAATAAAATAAAATATTGTAATTGCAATTGAATTATATTTGTGTGTGGCAGCTGCATGCAAAATTATTATTAATAATAAAAAATAACTAATAATTAATAAAAACGAGCTTAAAAAAAATCACATTTTAAAGGGTTTATTGCATGAAAAACAGGCTATATTCTTAATACAGGGGTTAAAGCAAAAAAATCTTTTAACTGAATTTTTCCTCGGCCAAACCCCATTCCACAGCCTGTCACGCACCCAGTTTAAGAGCAGTTTTTCTTGTAATTAGGAGTATAGTGAGTACATGCTTTACCTTCACAAAGGAAATACTCAAAGAACATTTGCATTTAAAGAAAGGCCATTTTGAACTGCGTTTCTATTATTTACACACTTTATGAAATTTCAATACAAATAATTAACCATTTGCATAACTTTAACACAAGTTTTTATGTCTCAAATAATAAAAGCCAACAGAGCTTTTGCTTATAACTATACCTAATATAATATGTTTTGTTTTGTATAAAGCCTTTCTTTAAAGTGAATTTCGTTTTGTATAAATTGTATCTTAATTTTAATCGATGTTTCATCAACCAATTGTCTAGATTTAATAAATGAGAAGCAAATATAGCAGACTATATAATTAGGACACGGAGGCGCCAGCGCAATATAGCATTGCATGTGAACTGGAGTGAGTCCATTATAGTAAAGCTACTCCTCTAACGAAATCCAAATTTTGAGCCATTATTACTGTGGAATTCTTTTTTTATGAAGCTTTGAACTTGGCACTTTACACAATGCACAATGAGCCGCCTATTGCACTTTCTGGCCATTTCGCGGTGCTGTTTCTCAGCCGCCTCAGAGGCTGTGTTAAAGTGGACATGAGCCCATTATAGTGGAGCTACTCCTCTAACGAAATCCAAATTTTGAGCAATTATTACTGTGGAATTATTTTTTTATGAAGCTTTGAACTTGCCACTTTACACAATGCACAATGAGCCGCCTATTGCACTTTCTGGCCATTTCGCGGTGCTGTTTCTCAGCCGCCTCAGAGGCTGTGTTCAAGTGGACATGAGCCCATTATCCGATTGTTAAGTCTGACGTCACGCGTGACGTTTAGCCTTTTCCGGGTCCTAGCGCTCCTCTCGTCCAGAAATAACAATGGTGGAACCTGTAAATTTATTTACGATCACGTCCTTCTTAGTGAGGCACCCTTGGCGGTCAAAAAGGGTTTAAATTCCTTTAACACCAACAGAGTGGTTAGTGTAGCTCATCACTCAGGTGGCATAATTAAGGGTAGAGTCCAGGCATCAATGAAAAAGAAGATTTGCGAGGTTGAAGTGAGTTAGCTCGGGACACGGGACACAGCACTGCGGCATTGTAAAAACACTCAATAATAACCAAAACACTAGCGAAAGTGGTAGGTAGGTAGAGAGGACCTGGACTTTGGACCCGGAAAGAGCGTTATCGGAGAGTGGTTACGTCACGACTTAACAACCGAATAGCCCGTTACATAGGCTATTTATGTGCCTTTATATTTTTACAGTCCATTTTCGCTGATAGGCCTATATCATGCAGTGTTATTTACATTTAAACATTTTTCATTATTTTTTTTATTCTGAAAATAGACAAAAAAGTAACACAATCCCTTTAAAAACGCGAAAAAGAGAGAAACCGCACGGTCCCTAAGTTGAGCGTCAATAAGAAGCCAGCAAACGCGGAAGTTCGCGTCATTTAAGGTGGAACGGACAGCGTCAATAAGAAGCTGTGAATAAAGGCCAATTTATACTTCTGCGTCGGGTGCGCGTAGAAGGTACGGCGTAGCATACGCATTGACGTGTACCATACGTCGTACCCTTCGCCGTACCCTGACGCGCACCTCCTCAAAAATGTAACTACGCGTCGCGGCGACGCGGACCGCAAGATCTGTGATTGGTCGGCTGGATAGCATCGCGTTTCCTCCTACACTCTGCACCGCCCGCCCGCCATTTTTAAATTCCGAAGATCAGTGAAGAGCCATGGAAATAGACCAAGTGACCGAGAGATTGCTTGAAGAAGTGCGGAAATACAGCCATCTGTATGACTCCTTCAGTCGCCATTGCTCGTAGAAACCTAAACTCAAAATAGCCGCGAGGAATGTAAACACAGTGGAACTGGAACATTAAAACCCACCCGCGCCAACTAGCGTTTCGGCGGTGTAACTGCACATCAACACAGACATTCGCAGAAGTATAAATGCTCACGACGGCGTCGCCTACGTGCGTAGCCTACGACGTACACTACGGCGTACCCTCGACGCAGAAGTATAAATGGGCGGTATGCACTGGCGAGCATGACGTATTTCCGGTTAAGTCTCAGGATGGTTGTAAACATCCGGTTATTGTCGAGTGAAGTGCTACCTATGCTACCATTGAATGCTTGTCGTCAAAACACCAAAAACTGTTAATTTTCGTCGTTGTTGTGTTGTTTATGTTAATGTTTTTACTTGTACTTCGTCTTGACTGATAACGCGATGACATGTAAACGTTCGAAATTGTCCTTTCAAAGGCGGGAAGACAGCTCTTCTAGCCACCACTGCTGTGTTCCGCAATGCACAGTGTCTGCAACATGCAATTCTTCAGTTAGTTTTTTTACTTTTCCCAAAGACATTGAATTACATAAACAGTGGGTGATTAAAATCCGACGAGAAAAGTTTCTTACAACAAACACACGAGTATGCAGCCGACACTTTCAAAGTGAAGACGTGATAGAGCCTCCGACTCCAGCTGGGCGCAGACGTCTAAAGAAGGGAGCTGTTCCAGTGCTTTTTCAATGGAACAATTTCAGTCTGCCAGCCCCACGGCCCGGAGTTTGGGAAAGGACCGAGCGTCCCAATACAGAAACCACGCACGATCCATCTGTGGAATTGGACTATCCTCCTGACCATGACTACTGCGACAGTAGTGAACCTGCTGCGCTGGATATGTCTCTTAACCGCATTGAAGTTCTTGATGAAGAGATAGCAAGACTCCGAAGCCTAGTAGAGGAGATATCTATCAGCAACAAGTTCTGCTTGGAGCGGTTTGCTGGATCAGATGATGACATAAGGTTCTTCACAAGGTAAATTAAAATGTCCACTGTGTTTAATATAGACGTTTTAAAGCTTTCAACATTGATTAGTATTATTAAGCCTATCTGTTTAAATGTTGCATGTTTGATGTGTGTTGTTGTAAGCTACTGGAAACCTTGAATTTCCCTCGTGATGAGAAAAGTATCTATCTAAAACTATCTAGATCTATCTACTAGTGCATTGTATTTTACAAATACTGAGAAGAGCAGTAGGCAAAAGGACTGACGTGTGTGGTCCAGTTTCTGTTTTCCTAAATGTTCCAGGATGTTTACAGTAACTGTCAATACGGATGCTAACATGCTTGCAATTTAATGTTGTGTAGGGGCACTTAAAGGGATAATTCACTTTGAAATAAAATTTTGGTATGTTTTAGCTTACCTCAAGGGCATCCAAGATGTAGGTGTCTTTTTTTCCGCAGTAGTTTCAATTTTGATATTTTTAGGTCAAACCGTTCTTGTCTGTCAGTCATATAATGCAGGTCTATGGTCACCATCTCAAAGAGCATGCACAGAGTCCAAATTAAAACAATTCCCCATCGTAAGTACACATTGATGGCCTAAGACACGAAACGAGCGGTTTGTGTGAGAAAACGAACAGTATTTATATCGTTTTTACCTCTTGTACACAGCCACGTCCAAGTCATCTGACGGCGCGGGCGGGTATAGATATATATAGATGTCGCCTTGGCTACGGTTTCGTTCCAATGAACTGCCATAGCCAAGGCGACTTCTATTGTATATATCTATACCCGTCCGCGCCCTCAGATGACTTGGACGTGGCTGTGTACAAGAGGTAAAAACGATATAAATACTGTTCGTTTTCTCACACAAACCGCTCGTTTCGTGTCTTAGGCCATCAATGTGTACTTACGATGGGGAATTGTTTTAATTTGGACTCTGTGCATGCTCTTTGAGATGGTGACCATAGACCTGCATTATATGACTGACAGACAAGAACGGTTTGACCTAAAAATATCAAAATTGAAACTACTGCGGAAAAAAAGACACCTACATCTTGGATGCCCTTGAGGTAAGCTAAAACATACCAACATTTTATTTCAAAGTGAACTATCCCTTTAATGTAATGTAATGAAATGTAACACCTATGTCCCACAGGTTTGCAAGTCACGCCCACCTGATGGCCTTTTGGAAGCAGATAGAACCAGCCACCTGCAAGATGGTACGGGTGACAAGAGCACGAAGTGTAGCGAAGAATGATGAGGTCCCTCACACTGGCAGTGCAACGGTGAATATATTTTACAGTTGTTCTTACAAAGCAAGATATTTTGCATAATCTTATCAAATCCTTACATCTAATTTTTTCTCTTTTCAGATTCTTCAACCCATTGACGAATTTTTTCTCTTTATGAATTACTTGTCATTGGGTCTGATGCAGAAGGATCTTGCCCACAGATTCAAAATCCACCAGTCAACTGTAAGCCGCATCATAAATACATGGGCTAACTTCCTGTATACTGTACTAGGGGCTGTGGGTATTTGGCTGGATGAGGAGACTGTAAAATCTCACATGCCAGAGGTTTTTCAGGGTTACTCTGACACACAAATTATTTTGGATTGTACCGAAATACGTTGCCAAACACCAAGTTCTCTTCTCCTCCAGAGTGAGGTGTTCTCCAACTATAAATCACACTGTACATTTAAAGGATTAATTGGGATGGCCCCTCATGGCGCAGTAACCTTTGTATCGTCTCTCTATGAAGGTTCCATCAGCGATAAAGAGATTCTGAAGCAGTCTGGCATTGTGGCTCTCTTAAACCCATCTATGGCCATAATGGTTGACAAGGGTTTCCTCGTAGAAGACTGTGTGCCCTGCAAAGTCCACATACCTACCTTTCTGTGTAATAGAGCACAACTCTCTGAGCCAGAGGTCAGGAAGACACAATCTATTGCCAGACTGAGAGTCCATGTTGAGCGGCTCATTCGCAGGGTTAAGGAACATAAACTATTCGGCACAGAAATCCCTCTTTCATTGACGGGCAGCATTAATCAACTTTACACAGTCGCATGTCTTTTGGTCAACTATCAAAATGGGCCCTTGGTTAAAGCCTGGGCAACCAATGGCTAGTGTTGGCAGCACAACGTCATTTATAAGTGGTTAGTTAATGATGAACTAATAATTTACAAAACATTCATAAATGATTAGCAAGTGATATACTAACATTTTATGTATGTTTTGTAAATTCCGTTACAAGTCATTTACAAAACATATATAAAATGTTAGTATATCACTTGCTAATCATTTATGAATGTTTTGTAAATTATTAGTTCATCATTAACTAACCACTTATAAATGACTTACAACTGAGCGTTATTATAAAGTGTTACCAATTAAATTCATGTTGTTTTTATTTTACAATTTACAATTTATTGTACAAAACTTATTTTGACTTATTTTACATTTATTTATTTTACAATTACAATTTATTTTACAATTTGATATGTTACAATTTGTATATGTGACAGTGACGATTAATATTACAATGTTGTAAATAAGACAGTTGACAAAATAAACTTTACAACAATTGTACAATAATACAAAAATTCATGTGTCTGTTCAGTTACTTTTCATAGAGAGGTATTTGGGCATGTATGTGTTAAAGAAAAACAAATCATCTCTCTTTCAGGGAGCTTAATACAGTGCTGTCTCGGTAAATGCGCTGCACGAAAATGTCATCGTGGGCACAAACAACAAAATCACACCATTCTATGCCTGTGATGAGTAACTGTCCCTGGACTTGCCAATAATAACAATGGCTCTCCTTCAATTTGTGTAGGCCATGGTCAAATCTCAGGAACTTGCAGTCTATATAGCTGGCTACATTTGGGCATTTCATTTCAACCAGACCAAATGATGGTCGCTCAAGTGGGTCATATACCAGCCCATCAGGCGATGCACCCAGCCAAGGTGCATCCGGGTGCACGACTAGCCCACACTTGGTCAGGTTGAGATTTTTTAGAACCGCATAGTCCTTCAATGCACCTGCTTCCATTTCTAGCCCCCTTTTCATTAGCGGTGTTTGTCTTGTCCCTCTGATAATTCTTTCTGCCAGTTTTTCTGCTGTGCTTGTACCTCTTACATGGCTTACCTCCCGGAAATGTGAAGCAGTCACTCTCTCCTTCCTCAGGGAATGCCACTCGGGTGTTGCACTTTGGCTTCGGGTTGCTTCCTCAATCTGGTGTGACTGTGTCAAAGTCACAGACAGAGAACTGAGGTGCAGCTTTTCTTGATCCGTCATAATGGCGAATGAACACTCTGTTTGTTGTAGATGGTAACCTTCCAGTGGCACTTTTGGAAACGGTGGTGCATCCTGATGGATGACAACACTGTCAGGTGGAGGTGGTGGGTGTTGATATGACAGGATACTGCCAGTTTGTACCTTGCCAAAAATGGAGTCCACGAGTGGTTTGTCAGATGTGATGTTCATTCTGCAGATAAGGGGAAGAGAGTCTGGTTCCATGTCAGCATAGGCAGGTAGTGGGTTTAGGGTTGATGGGTCTGGTAGCTCACCACTGTATCCCTTGTAAAGTGTAGATCTGGAATAACAATATCAGGCCATTGTAGGATTCTTATGAATTCTAGGTGTAACTGTATAGACTTTAGACTATCTAATAGTCGACTGCGTTGTGTATTTCGTCGTAGCGGTACAGCCTGATCATGACATTTGAGATAACCAAGATGTCACTACGCAGCAGGAAAAGTACACAGACTCACTAGGAAATACACCATTATCTAACAGCTATCAATAACATATATTTCACAACACATTGTAATCTGCCTATTTAATTGGACTCTGCATACCTAATTCCGCTTGCCGAAGTAGCACCTGGTTTGGGCTTTACTACAACCATGGCATCCACAGGTCCTGGCTTCACTCCCTATTTATTTATGAAATGGTATTAGGAGAGATGCTAGTATGCATGTGATACAACTGTTTGGTATTGAAATGATACAAACCATTGTTCGTGGTTTATGCCACTTCTGCTCGGTTTCAGTGCACGAAAGTACAGGAGGGACGACAGACATGCCACATTCAGAGTAATGGGCAGTCTGATAAAGTAAAGCAACCAAATGATTGCATATCCCACATCCAGCCACACAGGAACAGTAGCTTTTAACAAGCATAACTGGCTGTAAGGATGGCTGAAGCGAAACAGTCGTTCCGAAGCTTTGCGAGATCCCGAAGCGCAGATGTGTCGAAACACTGATCCGAAGCGTGATTCGAAACACCCATGTCACGTGACTATGACCAAACGAAGCCTCGAAGTGTTTCACTAAGTGTTTCATCAGGTGTGGTCCGCCGAATCAGCGTTTGATTGGAACGGTCGGGAACAGACCACACAATCGCACATCTGTATAAAAGTGAAATAAACGCATTTTGACCTCGTGGGTTTTTGTTTGACTTTGAGATAGCGGATTTTTGGTGATATAGTGACATAGTGCGATTTGATTAGTTATAGGCAATTTAGACTTACATTTAAATTTACACAACACATTGACTGATAGGCTAGAGACAGACAGAGTATACATATAGTGACACATTAATAGATACATAGATATAAATATATATAGACAGCTAGATTAATAGATAGATACATATATAGATAGATTTCAGATACATATATAAATACATATATTATAGATCGATACATATATAGATAGATTATAGATACATATATAAATACATATATTATAGATCGATACATATATAGGTACATAGATTATAGATACATATCTAGATACATAGATCGATTCATATATAGATAGATAGATTTGGATAGATAGATAAAATGGAGGCTCCCCAGAAGAGATGCCGTACATCAGTGGTGTGGGAGCATTTCCATTTAGAAACCCCAAATAAAGTGAGATGTGTGTATTGTGATCGGCAGCTAGCCTACTGCAACAATACATCATCCATGATGCGCCATTTGAGGAGCACTCATCCTGCCATTTTGCAGGGTGCAGAGGATGGCATTCCCCCTGTACCTAGGCCTGCTACTGACTCTGCTGGGCCATCTAAGCAAGGTATGCATTGTTTGAAATATAATTATAATTGAAATATAATTACAACCTTTTGGGACACTGTTTATAAAGTTTATAAGTTATATAAAGCACTGATTATAAACACTGGAAGGTTTCCAAATAATGAACCAGTAGGCTATACTTTTAATAGATGTGCACTAATTGAAGCTGTATTTTTCCAATGTATTTGTCTGAAAGTATGTTTTATCTTCTCTTTTAAAAGTCAGACAGAGGGAATTGGATGAGGCTCTTATAAACATGGTGGTGACAGTTTCAGTCTGTGTTATGTTATGTAATCTGAATCATGTAATATAATATATCCTTCATATATGCCGTCAGTTTAGGATTGGTTACTAATTGCTGTTTTCATTTTTATTCAGACCCAGAAATGTCAACATCACACCCATCATCATCACCATCACCATCACCATCACCATCACCATCACCACCAGTAGAAACACAGGACAGTTTATGGGAACTTTTTGATACTCGCATCCATCAAACCAAGATGATACACAATGCTACAGCTGATGCCACAGTGGAAGTGAAAAAATACATCAACGATGCGTATTTGCCCAGAACTCATGATCCACTAACTTACTGGAAAGAGAGAGCAGTAATCTTTCCTCATTTGTATGTCCTTGCAAAAAAATATCTTTGTATGCCAGCAACAAGTGTCCCTTGTGAGAGGATTTTTTCAAAGGCTGGAGAAATTATCTGTAAAAAAAGAAGTAGGCTAAGTCCTTCCACAGCAGATAAATTAATATTTTTGAATAAAAATCTCTAAAAAAGTGAGACATTGTGGCTTGATTTCTTTTATTAATATTCATTTTTCATGACCAAAATAACATTATGCACAGTGAGGAGCCTATAGGTTACAAGCTTCACATATTAGAACATTATAATAATAAAAAAACAACACATTTTTTTAATGGCTCGTCAAGGTTGTTTCAGATCAACACCTGCAAGTGACCACTAGGTGTCACCGTTGAGATGGGTGTCGGATTGATTCGAAGCCTCGAAACAATATGGCACATTTGGTTCAACTGTTTCATTGGTTCATGAGGCCTCGATTTTGCCATCACTAACTGGCTGTGAATCACGTAATGTCATCTGAAATACACAGAAGCATTTTTGAAAGAAGAGGGTCTACAGCAACAGCAGTAGGAGCAAAACCTGTTCTTTCTTCTTTTTATTGGTGTAAGCCACTTGTCTACTGTCACTTTTGTGCTTTTCTGCGTCAATTTCCTACTGTCTTGCACCACTTGGCTATACTGTCTTCCACATACCTGCCAACACTCCCGTTTTTCCCAAGTTTCTCCCGGTATTTCAAGGTCATCTCCCAGCGCCCTCCCGTTCTGTTATTTCTCCCGGAAAACTTACGTAATTTGCATGACCATCAAACTTAATTTTAAAATCACGGATCCATTCATTTTTTCTGTTAGTCTGACATTTTTCAGGTTGCCAGATTGTGTATGAAATACACCCTACACATACACAATTACTTACTTTCAATTTAGCCTAAAATGTTCTGTCTTAAAACCTGGCAACCCAAAGCCCAAATAAGGAAGCGGGTGCACACTGCTCAGCCACGGAGTCTTGCAAGCAAGCGGGATAGTTGAATAGCCTACTTCACAAGTAGCTGTTGTCAAATTGTTAGAGAAGAAATTTTGTGATTAACACATCACATAAACTGTTATTGAGTGTTGTTGATACACAATAGGAAACTTGTGTCCTTGGAACATCATAATCTGACAGCAGCTTCGGAGTTTTGGAGGTGGTGGATACATAACTGGCATGCGTATCTGTTTAGGTAAGGTAAAAGCAACGACCAAAATGCAGTGTTGCAAAGAGTATATGAATCATGTTAAATAACTAGTCCTACTTTCAGCTGGTGTGGTGGCTTTAGCTTCTTCATTGAGCGGTAGCAGTGGGCTCTCACAGATATCTCATTTGTTGCCCTGTTTTTACCTGATACTTTAATAAAAAAGTACAAACACATGAAGTGAGAGGTTTATACACATAATTAAACTTTATTTAAAGCATGGTTAACCTGATGCAGGACAGAGTCATGACTTAAAACACCAAAGCTAGGTTTCTAGCTCTGGCTAGCTAGCGTTAGCAAATTAACGTTACCTTCAAAGTTGCAAAGAAATGAAGAAACGTAAAATTTAAAGCCTTTATCTAATTTACTACGTGGTGTCGTACTGGATGCCCGGACGATCCTCCGGATATCGTTAACAGACACTTTCGGCAACTCCAGCAAACACCTTGTGAACTTCGTCTCCGCCATCGTAAATGTCGACTGTCACTGTTTAATGTTTTCTTCCGTTAACCGGAAATGTCCGACCATCCTTACGCCAATGCGGAAGTGATGCGTGCATAGAGCCCATTGGCCTTTAGAAGCTGGATTCAGCCTCGTGGTTAACTCACACTTTATCAAAGACTAACTGTGGTGCAGTGGCTCCTAAAGCTGTATCCTGTAGCAAACACTTGGTTGGAAGGGTTGAGTTTAAACTGAGTGAACACAGGTGTTTTTGGTATATAGGTCTGTATCAGGTTGATATAAGTTAAGGAGAGGAGCAGCGCATCTTCAGTTCAACACTCGGAGGAACAAGCTGAACTACAAGACAGGTTACTTCATGAGACAAAATAAACGTGCCATTTCTGCTGCTGTCAGGCTTACTGGGAAAAATAATAACACAAGACATTGCAATTCCACATTGCAAAATGGATGATATTCCTATGGAAAATAAACAAAGTTGTGTTGCATTGAACAATGGGCCTATGCAATGTTCTCAAGCAACCAGCAACAAAGTTCAAATATCCCAAGTTGAGTTCAACACAA
The DNA here is from genome assembly GCA_021554675.1 of Leuciscus idus. Taxonomy (NCBI): domain Eukaryota; kingdom Metazoa; phylum Chordata; class Actinopteri; order Cypriniformes; family Leuciscidae; genus Leuciscus; species Leuciscus idus. The sequence goes on along the minus strand of CM038639.1, from coordinate 34,090,022 downwards.
TAAAAATGATTGTAGGCTACACAATAAAACACAATAAAAACCAACATCCGTTGGTTGGTGTTTTAACGCCATGCCAGCTTCCTTAGCTATTTTCAGCAAACATAAAACATTTCAACAAACATATATATACACACACACATATATATATATATATATACATATACATATATATATATATATATATACATATACATATATATATATATATATATATATATATATATATATATAGCAAAAGAGTCAACTGGAACCTACACAATTCAATTACATAGGCTTCTTCAACAGAAACTAAAGTAAAATAAAGTTTGTTCAAATAGAGGCCATGACACTGATGAGCTAGAGAAAATAAAAGACACAAAAGATATTATTATCTTGTCTGATCTTACACCACATTATTGTCCACGCTCTGTTGGGCAGTACGGAAAAACGAGTTGTTTGTTATTTTATGTTTTTATGTTTATGCCGGATGGAGGAGAGAAGTCAATTATCTGTAAGTAAAAAAAAAATGTGTATAAAGGCTCTAGCCTTGTAGGAGGAGAAGGGTGAGGAAAAACTCTCTTACCTGAGAGATAGCGTTGAATCCACAGTCAGTAAAATGCGAGAGGTCTTTGTGTTTTGGCGGATCGCGAGAGTGAGTGTTACGCGCGGCACCTCTGGACCTCTGGTTAATATCAGGGGGGTAGTCGAGCTCTCGATTTCCGTACCAACCCCGGCGGCCGCCATTGACTAACAAGCCTTCACCTGCTGTTAGTATCCCATTGACTCCCATTCATTTTGGCGTCACTTTGACAGCGAATAACTTTACATCTGAGGCGTTTAAAGACTCCATTTGTCCATTATTTATTTCTAAAGAAACACGACAATGTTGCTCCATTACCTTGTATCTTACGTTATGGCCACGTAGAAGCAGTTTTTGTAAAAACAGGCTAACGATTGCGCCATAACCACGCGACTCTCTGGAAATTACCGTAGAGACAGGAGGAGAAGCTCGCAGTCAATCGGGGGGACGTGGAGGCATAAAGTCCGATAAAGTCAAGGGAGAAGCCCATAGAGAGTCATAAAGTTGCTCCTGCTCCTAGCTCATGGACAGCTCCTACTCACGCTCTCTGTAGGGGGGTCATTCCACGAAATCAGTGCCTTTTCAACTTTGAAAATTTTTAATATAAAATAAGTTTAAACAATTTTTAAAAAATATCCATTAAATGAAGACAGCATAAAATAACAAGAAATCATATTGTGCCATCTCAGGCTATGTAATTTTTTATTTTATGACTATTTATCTACCTCATGTTTTGATATTTTTGTCATGCCTGTTACAGACACATGCGTTACTATATACTATAGTTTTAATTAGAAATATGTTATAGTTTCCACATATATGAGCAGTATTTTAGTCCCTCTTTTCACTGGAATTGTTTAAAAAATTTTTTTTTTTTTTTCAATATTATATTTGTCATTCAGATGACCAAGAACATACAAATTTTGGAGGGTGATCACATGTCAATTAAGAAAAATATATATTTTTACAAGAGAGATATTAAAAGAAGGGCTTTGTCAAAAATACAATATAGATAGGGTTACAATGGAAAAACTTGGAAGGCCATTTCAAATATAATTTTTATATTTTTTATGAAATTAATGACAGTAACAGGATTGACATCATAGTAACAGGACTGACCAGAGTAACAGGGATGACAGGACACACATTCTTCAGCATACACTGCACATATTTGTTTACATAATTTTGTAAAATTTTACCTTTTTAAATTGTATTACTTGACATAGTTGTATTAGTGAAGCACATTACATTTCTAAGAGATCTAAAGATTTAAGGGTATTGTAATTAGAGTAATTAGACCCATGCGTCCATCTCTTTGTCTGTGTGAGTATGTCCCCTCACAGAACTTAAAATATACTGATCTGGTTCAATTATTAGGCAAGGAAGATAATCAGATCTTGGTCTTTCTATGATGATCTGAAAACAGATGCTAACATTTGGTTTCACTTTCTTGAACATTACAAGATTGGGGCGAGGGTCTGCAGTCACCTTACTGCTATTGTTTGTAATCGCACAAAAAAGTCATTTTTATTGTTAGAATTGTGATTTCATAATATTTAGATATGAATCCAACTGGAAACAACTTGTGAAAAGATATCTTTCAGTTAGTCAAATAGCAAATAGCATATAATGGGGCTCTATAGCCATCTAGTGGCTAAAATTATAATTTTTTACTTTTAAAACTACATTTTCCAAAATATGGGCAAAAATGTTACACAAAACCATGTCAAATTATCCATGTTATCCCCATGAATGAAATTTAGAAATTTGTAAAGTGAATTTTACATTAAAAAAACTATATGAACTGTTTTGTATAAAAACCTATAAAAAAAAAAAAACATTTTTAATTTATTTATATAAATTTAAAATATATCATAAATCCTCCCAAAACTGCACAAATGTGGAGTAAAAACATTAATAAACAGAGTAAATTTACATTTGTTAAAAAAATATATATATATATTATTCTGCTACAAAATTACATGTTATTGTCTGGGGTCTCTGGACCCCGAAGACCACGAAAGTCACTTTTTTTCACGCTAACATAATTTTTTTTTTTATTATTATACATCTAGAAAGGGTTGAGAGCTGTACAAAGTTTCATGCCATTTAGGCAAAGATAATTTTTTTTTTTTTATTCAGCAAAAGTCATTTGCGGGTCAAAAAGACCCGAAGACCATCAGAGGGTTAATACTTTAATTGCCAGATGCACCAGCAATACCAACTCTGAATGATATAGGCATTAGCTCAATAAAACACCCAGGATGACCTTTAAAAATGTTTTAAAGATTTTTAAAGATCACTGTTCTTTAAAAACAGTGTGGCTAAGGTGACACCTAATCTATGTCATCCCTGTTACCCCACATGTCAAAACCTGTTACTATACAAAAGTAACAGGCCTGACAGTAACAGGTTTGACAAATTCAAGCTAATTTGCTAATTGCTAGCTATTAGGGCAAGGCCACAAAAGCACATGTTGTACACTTTGAAAGGATATTACTTGTAGATATTGATTACATTAAGTTAAATAAATATTGTTTAAATTTATACTTTAAAAATCAGTAACAGTTTTGACATTGCATGATGTCCCCACCTCAGTTATACCTAATAAATCATCAAAATAGAGCATTATAGAAGAGAGAGAGAAACTTACTTGTGTTTTAACTGTTGGAATAATGATTTAGAGATGATGTAACTCCCTTGAAGTGATGTCACAGGAATGTACCATTATTTTACAAGGGGTTTTTGGTGAGGGTAACAGGCATGACATGAAATCAGGGGACACCGATAAAATGGTTTATATTTTATTAAAAATAATGTATATTTATGCCAAAACACTGCTTAACAGTGACACTATACTTAGAACAATATGAAAATGTGATTTTTGTATAATTTTGCCTTCAATTTGCGATTTAAAAGTCCTGCTGAAAAAGAACAATCACAGGGAGGGACAGGCCAAAAACCTTACCCTTATCAGCATAAATGCAATTTAAATTATTTAAAATAATATATAAATGACTTTAATTTAATGTAATATTGAGGAAATAATACATAGTACTATTATGTTTTTAAATCACAAATTTATTTGTTGTTATAGTAATTCTACGTCTGATTATTTCTCAGGGACACAAAAGGCACCGATTTCGTGGAATGACCCAGGGATGGCTGACGCGAAACAGTCGTTCCGAAGCTTTGCGAGATCCCGAAGCGCAGATGTTTCGAAACACTGATCCGAAGCGTGATTCAAAACACCCATGTCACGTGACTATGGCCAAACGAAGCCTCGAAGTGTTTCATCAGGTGTGGTCCGCCGAATCAGCGTTTGATTGACACGGTCGGGAACAGACCACACGATCGCACATCTGTATAAAAGTGAAATCAACGCATATTGACCTTGTGGGTTTTTGTGAGAGGAGTTTGATTTTGAGATAGCGGATTTTTGGTGATATATATATAGTGACATAGTGCGATTTGATTAGTTATAGGCTATTTAGGCTTACATTTAAATTTACACAACACATTGACTGATAGGCTAGAGACAGACAGAGTATACATATGACACATTAATAGATACATAGATAAAAATATATATAGACAGCTAGATTAATAGATAGAAACATATATAGATTATAGATATATAAATACATAGATAGATTATATCTAGATACATAGATAGATTATAGATACATGGATAGATTCATATAGATAGATACATAGATAGATTTGGATAGATCGATAAAATGGAGGCTCCCCAGAAGAGATGCCGTTGTGGAGTGCAATAAGTGAGGAGACAAGAGACGGAGATGCGTCGAGTCAGCTTTACTCTCCACTTCAATATCACTAAAATAACTGTACAGCGAGTGAGGTCAAAACAGACACACAACGTTAACCCGGAACCTGTATATCAAAAACAACTCTCCCTTAAAGGTACAGTTGGTGAATGTCTCTTTCAGTCTTATTTGTGGGTACATCTGTGGTGTGGGAGCATTTCCGTTTAGAAACCCTAAATAAAGTGAGATGTGTGTATTGTGATCGGCAGATAGCCTACTGCAACAATACATCATCCATGATGCGCCATTTGAGGAGAATTTGAAATTTGCGTATTTGCCCAGAACTCATGATCCACTAACTTACTGGAAAGAGAGAGCAGTAATCTTTCCTCATTTGTATGTTCTAGCTAAAAAATATCTTTGCATGCCAGCAACAAGTGTCTCTTGTGAGAGGATTTTTTCAAAGGCTGGAGAAATTAACTGTAAAAAAAAGAAGTAGGCTAAGTCCTTCCAAAGCAGAGAAATTAATATTTTTTAATAAAAATCTCTAAAAAAGTGAGACATTGTGGCTTGATTTCTTTTATTAATATTCATTTTGCAGGACCAAAATAACATTATGCACTGTGAGGAGCCTATAGGTTACAAGCTTCACATATTAGAAAATTACAATAATAAAAAAACAAAAAAAATGTAATGGCTCGTCAAGGTTGTTTCAGTTCAACACCTGCAAGTGACCACTAGGTGTCACCGTTGAGACGGGTGTCGGATTGATTCGAAGCCTCGAAACAATATGGCCCATTTGGTTCAACTGTTTCATTGCTTCATGAAGCCTCGATCTGCCCATCACTAGCTCTCCGTCTCTGCAAGTTTCGGAAGGGAATGATTCAGATTTCTCTTGGCACAGCTCCTAGAAGACTTACAACTGTCAGACAGACTGCTCACGTCACATCCACGTCGTCAAGCTCAGTTTGAGTCTGCGCAGTTCGCTCGGCAATCAGGAAATGAGTGCTTCTAATTCGCTTCACTTTTCTCCGTTGAAACCTATGTCCCAATGTGAAGGCTGCATCCTTCGAAGGACTGAAGACTTCAAGGATGCAGCCTATGCGTCCTCCGAAGGACGCACCATGTAGCCTTCATAGGATTTCCTAATTGCGCAACCAGGTGTTTCTGATCACCGCTCCTCAACGGTGCGAGAGGACAGCTGCCATCCTGATCATTCATTTGATATAGCCTAATTGAGTAAACAGCTATGGAGCCAGAATTGGCTATTGTCATTTTTATGTTTTATATTTTACTGGAGGACATGGTGAGGATGTTTCAGCCCCGGCGCTGCCAGGTCATGTATTTTTGGTTTAGCCCTGTTTGAATATAAAACCCAATTGAATATAAAAAAGTCCAGTATTTCTCCCGCTCGTCATCGGCAGCTGTCACGGTTGCCAGGCGACAAGAGTCGCAGTCCTTGTAGGCTAGAGCGGTCCGAGCGCTTCAGATGCGCCCTTTGATATGGGACATATCAAACTTATATGAGACTTTAATTTTCAAACTGATATGGGACTTTAATTTTCGGAACTGCATATTTCATTAAATATTCACGTACAAATGTGAAGTAACCTACTGAAGTACCTTTTTTCCCTCACATATGATTTTACATTAAACTACACAAAAGTATATAATGTAACAACCTTGAAAATATTCAGAAGTAAAATGCAGTAGTAGCATAATTATACAAAACTATAATAAAAACCCTGACAAGGAGTTTTTTTCCCCTGCAGAATACATACCTCTAGTTTTACTCTTGATACTAAAAACTTGTTATTAAAAGTACTTTTTTCAGAAATTACTCTTTTTGAAAGTCTAATTATTATTCTAATAAATTCTAATAAAAGTCTACATCATTTTTTTCTTATTTTATGTACTGTAAATGTTTGTTGATTTTGATATGTTTAACGTATGTTGTTAATAGTTGGAAAAAGTACTTTAATGTAGCCCATGGAACAAATGATTTTCATTTACCAATTGTATTAAAAAAAAAAAAAAAAAAAGTATACAAGAGTTTGTTTCAAGTAGAAATTATGACTGTCAAAAAAATAAACAATGTCCAGAACAATTCATTCTCTTTTATTTACACATTTAGGGCCCGTCCACACGGAGACGCGTTTCGCTGTATACGTATACATTTTTTATCGTATTGGCGTTTCGTCCACACGGATCCGGCGTTTTCGGAGACTGAAACCGCTATTTTTTGAAACCGGGTCCCAAGGTGGATAAATCTGAAAACGCTGCCCTTGCGTTTTCGTGTGTACGGCCAATCCGTACATTTTGTGAAACGATGATGTCATCACACCAAGTGTCAACTAGTCAGACACCGTTAAGTCACAGCAACTACATTTATGGTTTTTCATATTGTTCAACAAAGTTCTTGATTAAAAAAGAAAAGAAAAAAAGAAGCTACTGTGCCTAATATTATTGTTGTATACAGCCATAGTATACAGCGCGCAAGGTTTATGCATAGACAGTATATAAACTGGACACAGCGACCCCATAGGTTTCAACGGAGAAAAGTGAAGCAAATTAGAAGCACTCATTTCCTGATTGCCGAGCGAACTGCGCAGACTCAAACTGAGCTTGACGACGTGGATGTGACGTGAGCAGCCTGTCTGACAGTTGTAAGTCTTCTAGTAGCTGTGCCAAGAGAAATCTGAATCATTCCCTTCCGAAACTTGCAGAGACGGAGAGCGTGAGTAGGAGCTGTCCATGAGCTAGGAGCAGGAGAAACTTTACGATTCTCTATGGGCTTCTCCCTTGACTTTATCGGACTTTATGCCTCCACGTCCCCCCGATTGACTGCGAGCTTCTCCTCCTGTCTCTACGGTAATTTCCAGAGAGTCGCGTGGTTATGACGCAATCGTTAGCCTGTTTTTACAAAAACTGCTTCTACGGGGCCATAACGTAAGATACAAGGTAATGGAGCATTTTATACATTGTCGTGTTTCTTTAAGGCCCGTACACACCGGGACGAATTTCGCGCGCGATATTCGCCGACGTTTAACGCCTCGTGACTAAACAAAGGGCGCCAATATGAGTGTGCACACCGACGCGAAAAACGCAAAGCGTAAAAGCGTAATTTTTTTTTAAACGCCTCGGGTTCGTTTTTTTGGTTTGACGCGCCGCGTCAAAAAATATCCGACCAATAAGATTGCCGCTTTTGCTCACGTGTCTGGAGCTTCTGAAGTTACAGTAAAACACAACTTGGGGGCGCTCAAACACAAAACGGTCTTGCCGAGCACACATACATAACAGCGAAGAAGATATACGCCAAGTAGCGTCTACACTGCCCATAGACAGACACTGCCGGGAAGAAATAAGACGAGGAAGATGCAAGGCAAGGTGAATGTAGAGCTGCTGGTCTCGTTGGTGTTGGAATAAAGAACTCTATGACAAACGCGACAGCGACTACAAAAATCTTGTTAAAAGAGAACTGTTATGGAGTGGTATTGCAGAGTATAGACTGTTATGGAGTGGTATTGCAGAGTATAGACTGTTATGGAGTGGTATTGTATTTCTGTTTTACATTAAGCGCCATCTAATGTCAGGGAATGAATTTGCATGTTCACTCGGCTCATCGTCAGCGAAAATTGCTTGGGTGTGAACACAAAAAACGTGTTGAAAAACGCTGGCGAATAACGCGCGCCGATATTCGTCCCAGTGTGTACGGGCCTTTAGAAATAAATAATGGACAAATGGAGTCTTTAAACGCCTCAGATGTAAAGTTATTCGCTGTCAAAGTGACGCCAAAATGAATGGGAGTCAATGGGATGCTAACAGCAGGTGAAGGCTTGTTAGCCAATGGCGGCCGCCGGGGGTGGTACGGAAATCGTTAAGTTATGCATATAACTGCTGTTCCCAGAAGGAGGGAAACGAGGTACAACACATAAGACTATGGGATATCGCGCTCTAGCGCCATCTGCTGAAGACACCTTTATTCACGCCTGAAAGGCAAATGACGCATGACGACGTGGGCGGGGCCACCTGCCCACAGCATATAAATGCAGTCGTATGCGTCATACCCTTTGTTCAGTCCAGCTCTTCACCGAGCCTCCGACTGTGCGGGGCCCAGAGGTGTTGTACCTCGTTTCCCTCCTTCTGGGAACAGCAGTTATATGCATAACTTAACGTTCCCATTCAGTCGGTCAACTCGGTACAACACATAAGACTATGGGACATATATTCACGCCCTGCCAAGTCGCTGAACTAAACGTAAGGGGCCAGCACCGCCACATGACCCCTTTTTCAAGAGAGTGAGGGTCCTTGGTCTAAAGTCCCTGCAGTAAGCACAGACCGAGCCACTGTCAAAGCAGTGACATCTAGTCGGTAAAACCGAACAAATGTGTGTGGTGATGCCCAACTGGCTGCCGCACAAATATCTTCTACTGACACCCCTCTAAACAACGCCCATGACGTTGCCATGCCTCTTGTAGAATGCGCCCGCACCCCTGCTGGTGGCGCTAATCCTTTACTTTTGTATGCAATTGAAATCGCCTCTACGATCCAATGCGAAAGACGCGGTTTCCCACGAACTGGGTTGGCAAAGCACACAAAAAGTTGGTCGGATGAACGCATTGCTTGCGTCTGCTCAATATACCCGCGTAAAATTCGCACAGGGCATAACGCATGGAGTCTCCTGTCTTCCTCCGAGTCAATCGAGAGGTTTGACAGAGCTGGCAGCTCGAACGAGAGCGAACTATATGTTCCTGACATAACTTTTGGTGTATACGCCGCGTTCGGGCGCAACAGCACTTTAGACCCATCCAGTGCAAACTGGATGCATGAGGGATGCACTGACAGCGCATGAAGATCACCGATGCGCTTGGCTGACGCCAGCGCGAGCAATAGGGCTGTTTTATAAGACAGTATCCTTAGATCCAATGATTCTAAGGGCTCAAATGGAGGTTCACACATAGCTTCCAAAACCACAGTTAGGTCCCATGATGGTATCATCGACTTTGTAACGGGCTTCAGCCGCTTCGCTCCTTTAAGGAACCGAACGGCCAGCGGGTGCGCGTTCGGCGCGGACCCATTAATACCCTCGTGACAGGCCGAAATGGCTGCTAAATAAACCTTCAGTGTGGAATGTGAGCGACCTTCTTCAAACAATTCCTGCAGAAAAGTTAATATTCCTGCAATCGGGCATTGAAAAGGTGATAATGACTTTTGTCCGCACCACTGTTCAAATATGCGCCATTTCGACGCGTAAAGCCCCCTTGTTGATGGTGCTCTAGCACTTTGTATCGTGGCCACAACATTAATTGGGAGCCCTGCTGCTACTAGATTCACCTTCTCAGCGGGTAGGCCCATAGATGCCACAGTTCCGGCCGGGGGTGTAGAATCTGTCCTTCTGCCTGGGACAGCAGGTCCCTGCATTGGGGAAGACACCATGGTGTCCCGGACAGCAGTGTCATGATACCTGCGTACCATGTTTTCGTTGGCCAGCACGGGGCTACCAAAATTAGTGACAGACCCTCCTGACGCACTCTGTCCAGAGTGGGCTGTATCAGATCTACCGGCGGAAACGCATATAGTAGAGTTTTGGGCCATACATGAGACAGCGCGTCCACCCCCAGCGGGGCGCTGCTGTTTATTATCGAGAAAAACAGCGGGCAGTGCGTGTTTTCCCTGGACGCAAAAAGATCGACCTCGGCCCTGCCGAACCGATCCCAAATCTGCGCCACTATTCTCGGGTGCAGACGCCATTCCCTGACCTGTGGTCCTCCCCGGGATAGCAGGTCTGCACCGCCATTCAGGTGGCCCGGGACATGCACTGCCCTGAGTGACGCTAAGTGTTCGCTGGCCCATATTAGGAGTGCATGTGTTAGTTGCAGCAGTGGAAGAGAGCGTGTGCCCCCTTGTCTGTTTATATATGATATTACCGTCGTGTTGTCCGTTCTGACTAACACATGTTCGCCGTGCAGATGCTGCACAAAGTGTTTCAGTGCCAAAAGAACTGCCTGCAATTCCAAATAATTTATATGGCGCCCCTTCAGTGTTGACGACCATTCTCCTCTCACAGAATTCCCCTTGCATAGGGCTCCCCATCCATGTAGGGATGCATCTGTCGTCACTACTACACGTGACGTAACCCTGCCTAGAGGGATTCCCTCTGTCAATAGACTCGGGGATCCCCAGGGAACCAGAGCTCGAACGCACGCTGGCGTTATCGTTACTTGTCTGTTTAAATGCTGTGTGACATTTAGACCAGTGCTCAGCGCCCATCTCTGGAACGCACGCATAAAGAGGAGACCGAGTCGAACGACTGTTATTATTGAGGCCATCAACCCCAGCAGCCTCAACACTGTGTGAAAACGTATTCGCCGTCCTAGTCGGAAGAGACTCAGGCAGTTGCGAAAATTCTCGGCTCTTTGAAGTGACAGCGTAGCTGTGTTCTTTACTGAATCGATCTCTAAACCGAGATATGAAATCCGCTGACACGGAACTAGGGAGCTCTTCTTGAGATTTATTAAAAATCCCAGATCTCGCAGGTGGGAGACAAGGGTCTGTGTTTGCAATACTGCTTGTTCCCTGGTATCCGCGGCCAGGAGTAGATCGTCCAAATAGGCGAATACTCTCATGCCTTGATGACGCAGCGGAGTCAGTGCCGCTTCTGCACACTTCGTGAATATGCGCGGTGCCAGGGACAACCCGAACGGCAGGACTTGAAATTCGTATACCGTCCCCTCGAAGGAGAACCTCAGAAATTGTCTGTGATCTGGGTGAATTGTGACATGGAAATACGCATCGGTCAAATCCACCGATGTGTACCATTCCCGGGGACGCAGAGAGGATAGTAGATGACGTACTGTGAGCATTTTGAATTTGTAACGTCTGAGATGTTTGTTCAACTGCCGTAAATCCAAAATCGGGCGTAAGCCCCCACTTTTCTTTGGGAGGAGGAAGTAACGACTGTAAAACCCTTCCTCCGTTTTTCCCTGTGGAACCACCTGAATTGCAGCTTTGCTGAGAAGAACCCGAATTTCTTCTCTTAATACTGGGGAAGCCTCCCCGACACTGATGTCGTAATTACCCCGCCGAAACGGGGGGGGCGTGAGAGGAACTGCAGCCGATAACCGCACTGAATCGTGCGAAGAACCCATGGAGTTGGTGCGCATGCGCGCCACCGTTCCAGGTTGACAGCAAGAATTCCCGGCATCACCGGGGAAACCCCCATCTCTCTTATTGAGCATTGCTGTATATTGGATATCCCTGCCTTTTCCCCCTTTGACAACACATGGTTTATTTTTGAGTTTGGTGGTTTCGACACATTTTGATTGTTCTGACAAATCAATACATGAGGCATTGCATGATTGTTTTGACAAATCATAACACGAGGCATTGAATGCTGAACACAAAGTTTCTTTATTGAAATTGAACTTAAAACTGAACCCGCTCTTTTGCAAGGTCTCTTTTTCACTGAGAGAAGAATGCGGCTGCCTCTGGGCCGATGATCCTCCCCCGCCTGCAAGCTAGGAATTTGGCCGTCCCCTCCTTTCTGCGGAGAAAAATTTCCCTTTTGCTGGGGGCGGGTCTTTCTTCCCCAACCCCGCCTGCTGTTTAGGTTGTGGGTACGTTCGCCTAGGTTTAGCCTCCCAAGCATTGTGTCTCGGCGCTGCTACAGCAGCCGGTCTCTTAGCTGGCGGCGGTCGAGACGACACCCTAAACCCTGGCTGAGCGGGTGATTGTGTTGGTCTATTAAACCTTCTGGGCATTGAACCCCTGAGAGATTCTGCTTGTTTTTTTGAATTTTCAAATCGTGCTTGAAACGCGTCAAGACCCTCACCAAATAGACCCGTGGTAGAGATTGGTGCGCCGAGGAACGCATTCCGATCTCGTTCCGGCAGGTTCGCCAGAGTCAACCATAGATGGCGCTGAGCCACCACTGTACTGGCCATCGCATGACCTAACGATACCAACGCGCAACGTGTTGTGCGCAGTATATAATCAGCGGTGGATCTCACCTCCCCCATGAGCTCGTCACACGGTCTTCCCTCTGACATAGCCTCGCTTAGCTCCCCCAAGCAGATAGCCTGATACGTTTGTAGCAGGGACATTGTGCTCAAGGCTCTAGCCGTGCAGGCCTGATCACTATAAATCCTGCTAAGCTGTCTGTACGAGAACCTACACGGTCCTGACGGGAGAGTGGGGATGCCCGCGATACCGCTATTATGCATTGGAGCCAAGTACGTCGCAAGCGAATGCTCCATTGGTGGAGCTGACATTAACCCAGCTTCCTGTGCACCTTCGAGGTCGGTGAACTTACTCATACCCGACACCGGGGAAAGAGTAGACATGGGTTTCGACCATGAAGATGTAAGCTCTGCTATACAGTCTGGGTAAATCGGCAGATGTGTTCTTACCACAGTTTGAACCTGAGATAAATAGAACCCGCCGAAACGTGAGCTTTTCTGAACCGGGGGAGGGGCAGGCCACTCCACTGTCAGCTTTGCTGCCGCCCTTCGATATAGTTCAAGGAAGGGCTCCTCCATAAACTCACTTCCCCCCGTCGCCTCGGAGAGTGAGGGGGAAGCCATGACCTGCTCCGGCTGAAGACTATCGTCAAAGAACTCTTCGCCCGCTTCTAGCGAGACAGAGTCCTCCTCCCGACACTCCAATGAAGCTATCAGGGGAACATTATTAAAATCCTCTATAACCTCCCCGGCTTCCATACGGTCGCCCCAAGTATCTGTAGTTTCCTCAAAACCAGCTAGTGCCGTATCTGGAGCAGTACCTGAAGACAGAAGCGGACCGTGTCTATCCGCTGTACTCTCGAGCACTCGTTCAACAAACGCTACACGTCGTTCGAGTGTCGAACGACGAAGCTGTCGGCAGTGTATACATGTTCCCGTGTTGGAGAGAGCCAGCTTAGCGTGGACAATCCCCAAACATACCGGGCAGTGCTCGTGTGTATCTTTTTCAGACAACAAGTAGCCACATGCCATTGGACATGGGCGAGAATTCTTATTGTTAGCCATTTTTCCCCGAGAAAAAGAATTAATTAGCTCTTAGTTAGCAATGCTAAACTTATGCTTTTTAACACTTTTCTCTGTTGTGCCTTTCAATAGGAATCACCACCGTGGGCGCTTTTTTTCCTATGAAGATTGTGGCGTGATGGCGTTCTAGCAGCACGGTGAAGAGCTGAAGAACAAAGGGTATGACGCATACGACTGCATTTATATGCTGTGGGCAGGTGGCCCCGCCCACGTCGTCATGCGTCATTTGCCTTTCAGGCGTGAATAAAGGTGTCTTCAGCAGATGGCGCTAGAGCGCGATATCCCATAGTCTTATGTGTTGTACCGAGTTGACCGACTGAATGGGAACGAGAGCTCGATTACCCCCCTGGGTTTATGCGCATGCTTTAAGTCTTCTTCTCCGTTTTTAGTGTATGTCTGTGGCAGAATTACAGCGCCACATACTGGTCTGGCATGTATACTACATCGTTTTGAGTCGGTTTCAGTGGTTTCGTGTGTACGCAGATATTTCTTGAGATGACGCCGTGTTTACGGAATTTTTTTTTTGAACGGGAAAAAAAAAATATCGGATAGGGAAAGCTCTGGCTTCGTGTGGATGTGGCCTAGAGTTACATAAAAATAATGTACAGATTTTCTTTCCTTTTAAAAAATAGTGAAAAAAGTTAAAGCATATGTAGAAAAAAAAAAAAGTCAATCATTTTCTCAAGAAGAGAAAACAGCCTGTCCATCCTCTCCCTACTCTCCTCGCCTCTGCCTTCGTGCTGGTGCTGCTGGTTCTGGCTCCTCCTCACCGTGGGCACCCACAGCTGAACTGGGCCCTGAGGACAAACCAGGGCCAAGTTTCAGCAGTGGGTTTCCCACTCACACCCTCACCTGTCCCAGGACACTTGCAATCCTAAGGGCAGAGCAAATGAACCATGGCTTGTTAACAACAACAGCACAATACATTTCAGCAAAGACGTGTGTATTAACTTTTTCCGCCTGAATTGCTCTAAAAAAGCTTAACACAGGGGTGCAATCTTAAGTGCATTGTTAACACTGCAAAATATGACACATCAAGACATGCATACAAAATACTTAAGAAATCATATTTCTATATACTCAAATTTGGTTAAAACCACATAGCTTGCATGACAGCACTACAAAAACACATAAAAGTGAAACCCCATTGCCTTATCAACTGCTTTTCTTATTGTTGTGGGCTTACTTCTTTAGGATATTTCTTTTAGCCTAATAGGCTACACAAGTGAGATAGACTAGTGCAAATATTACAAATAGGTCGTTAAACTAAAATTAGCACAAGTTTTGCCTCAAACTACCTGACAAATGAAGCCACGCAATGGTGACGAAGGAGTTAAGATGAAGTTTATAATAAACTTTAACTCGGTTTCACTAGCCATTTAAATAAATGAAAACATAATACTTACATTTAAATGTGAATTTGCTGTCCACCACCGATCTCTAGTCTCGACCGCCTTTAAAAATAAATAAATAAATAAATGCTGTCGTCACCGGCGCGCAATGAGTTATGGGGTAGAATAGGGTAGGATAGGCCGCTAAGTGTTCATTTATGTATCCTTCCTTTCACGGGGAAACGAAGGACGCGTTTGGCGTCGCTTTTGAATCAGGGTAGCCTTCGTCGCGTCGCGATGACGCAACCGGCCTTCAAATACGGACTTCGGAGGATGCAGAACTGAAGAGGGAACAAGATGGCGGGCTAAGCACATGTGGTTATCTCGGCTCTTCAGCAAGTTTTGAATCTTATAACAATTTTCAACTTTTTACCATCCCAATTGTTGTGTATCAGTGAATATAGACTATGTCAGCAAAAAAGACTTCTAATAACCCAAAGATAGTCATCCCAGGAGGACAGAAAGCTGTTAAAGCCTCGGATGCTCTAGCCGAACATGGATACGTCATGGACGTCGACCACTCTGATCACAAAGAGAAACGCAAAGAATCTTCCTCCTTACAGAACACCCCAACTAAAGCCTCAGCCAAGAAACAAAAAGGTGAAGTGAACCCCGAAATTTCAAACTCCGCGCTTTTGGAAACTTTAGTTGCCAGATTTGACCTACAAGACGGGAAGCTGAACAGCATTGAGCAGAAGATTACTGAGAACAGTCTAATGATCGTAAACCTGACAAAAGCTGTGGAATTCAACGCGGCGGAAATAAAGGACTGTAAAACTAGAATCAACTTGTTCGACAAGCAACTCACCTCTGTTATCACTTCACAAGCAGATCTGATAAGCCGCACGTCGGAGCTTGAACGCTACAAAAGAAGATGGAACCTCAGAGTTATCGGAATGAAAGAAATAGCGGGTGAAGACATCCGAAAAGAAGTCGTCTCATTGTTAGCCGAAATTGCTCCACATCTGCAGCACAAACTTGAAGACATCGTGGATACAGTCCACCGCGTTGGTCCCAAGACGAAGGATAGATCCAGGCAAGTGATCATTCAATTCTGCATGCGAAAATATAGAGACGAGTTCTGGCGCTCCACCAAGGTCTCGGATGTCTGTAAGTTCAGGGGAATAAAGTTCACCGAAGATTTATCCAAGGGAGATCGAGAAGCCCGCGCCGCACTATGGCCGAGGATCAGTGAGGCAAGAGCTGCTGGGAAGAAAGCATACTACCGTGGTCCCTATGGTTACATAGAGGGTAGCCGAATCGTTAAGGACGGTTGATTTCAAGAACTTTCCAATTCATCTTCCCTTGCGCGTGCAAGAAGTGTTAAATGGGATGGTTTGAATTGTGTTTCGCTGTTGAGCGAGATCTCGTTACAGTGCTCTGTTTGAGAGAGACGTTCTGTGTTCTGTAGAGCACGTTACATTACACATTTGACTGTTTATCTTTTCATATCTTTTTTGTATTATTATTATTATTTATTTATTTATTTATTTTCATTTATTGTCTTAATTCGTTAAATGTTTTCAGTGAAATCACATTTTTCTTGTATTTCTCTAAACGCAAGGGGTCTCCGTAACTCTATCAAAAGAAAAGCTTTCTTTCTATTTTGCAAAAACAAAAACTCACACTGTATATTTTTGCAAGAAACGCACTCCAACCCTGATGACGTGAAGTTCTGGACAAGTCAATGGGGGGACAAAATCATCTTCAGCCATGCCTCTACTCACTCTGCAGGAGTGGCAATACTGTTCAACAACCTACCAGGCAAAGTTGTGAAGGTAAAGACAGACTCAAATGGCCTTCAGTTGTTTTAAACATTAATGATGTTTTGTTTATTTTATTCAATGTATATGGTTACAATAGTGTTCCCTTAAACAACAAATTACTATCTGAAATTTCTGACTCTCTGGTTGAATTTAAACGTGTGTATCTTACTGATAATATTATTATAGGAGGAGATTTTAACATGGTTATGGATGAAGCGTTAGATCGCTTTCCGCCCAAATTTAACACCTCTCACCCAAATCCTCACCTTCTTAATTTTTGTTTAATTAATAATGTAGTGGATGCTTGGAGGGATGGAAATCCAAATCTTAAGCAATTTTCCTGGTTCAAAGCTAATGGGACTTCCAAATCGAGAATTGATTATTGGTTAACCTCATCTAACCTATCTAACTTTATCAAAGATATCTCAATATCCGCGGCACCTTTGACAGATCACTGTTGCATCTTTATATCCTTCTACTCGGGCGAAAGAGAATCACGTAACAAGGGTTACTGGAAATTCAACACCGATTTATTAAAACACAAAAACTTTTGCTCGCGAATTAGATCTATAATTAATGATGTAGCATCGCTTAAAGACCTTACTTCATTTATAAGTAAATGGGAATATTTAAAACACAAGATTCGGGAATTTTCTATACAATTCAGTAAAACTTTAAGTAAGGCCAGAACACAATTGGAGTTAGAATTGACTATAGAATTAAACAATTTATGTAATAAAAGTGAAATGGACAATGAAACCAAATTACAAATTCTATCCTTGCAATCCAAAATTGATAATTTATATATTCAAAAAGCTAAAGGAGCATATGTAAGATCTAAAGCAAGATGGATAGAGAAAGGGGAAAAAAGTAATAACTATTTTTGTAGACTTGAAAAAAGGCGACAAGAAAAAAACGCCATAAATTCTCTTTATGTGAATGGAGTTGAAAATGCCTGTCCTAAAATGATTTCCTCAGAGATTTTTCAATTCTATAGTTCCTTGTATAGTTCATCGTTCTCAGCATCAGACTGTAATACTCTCTTTGACAAAATACATACTAGCATACCGCAGTTAGACCAGGAATTTAGAGACTTATGCGAGGCTGACATTACAATAGAGGAATTAGATAAAGCAATAGATAAATTATCTGCAGGGAAATCCCCAGGCCCTGATGGCCTCTCTTCAGAATTTTATAAATTCTTTAGGGAAGACTTGAGAGAACTGTTGTTTCATGCCTTTTTCAAGTGTATCCAAAATAATTCCCTATCTTCGACTATGAAACAGGGTTTAATTACTCTAATCCCCAAACCAGGTAAAGACGCACGACATATAACCTTCGTCCTATCACTCTATTGAACTGTGATTTTAAAATTTTAGCTCATATTTTTTCCAATAGACTCAAGAAAAACATTAGTCAAATAATTAGTGAATCACAATCTGGTTTTATAAAAGGCAGATCAATACATAACATCAGATTAATCTTAGATATTTTGGATTATAGCGAATGGATTGAGGATGACGGATATATACTTTTTTTAGATTTCAAGAAAGCATTTGATACGATTGAACATAATTTCATATTTAACTCCCTCGAAAAATTTGGTTTTGGCAATAAATGTATTTCTTTTATAAAAATGTTATATAAAGACATCAACAGTTCTATCTCACTATCATTTGGAACATCCCAAAGATTTAATATTTCACGAGGAATAAGACAAGGTTGTCCCATTTCCCCTTTCCTATTTATCTTGGCGGTAGAAATGCTTGCAATTTTGATAGATAAAAACAGCGACTTTGACAAATTGAGTGTGTTTGGGAAACAAATTGGTATTAGTCAATTAGCCGATGATACAGTGATCTTTTTAAAGGACCAATATCAAATTGATAAAGCCATCCAATTTATTAATCTGTTCTCCAAAGCATCAGGCCTACACTTAAACTTAAATAAATGTGAGTTATTTGCAATTCATGGCAGCGAACTAGACTCTTTATGTAACATACCGATAAAAACATCTGTAAAATACTTGGGGATAATTATTACTAGAGATAGCAATCTAAGTGTCCAAGAAAATTTTGTTAAAAATCTTTCAAAAGCTAAAATTATTCTCAATAACTGGATACAAAGGGATATCTCAATATTTGGAAGAGTTTTGTTAACCAAAATGGAATTGCTCTCTAGGTTTGTTTACCCAGCCTCCTCGCTAGCTATCCCACCTCACTTACTAAAAGAGTGTAACATTGCAATATTTAACTTTATTTGGAAAAATAAGCATCACTATATTAACAAAAATGATTTAGTTCACAGTTACGAAGAAGGAGGATTAAATGTTATTGACTTAGAAATAATGAATAGTGTTTTAAAAAATCTTTTCTTTGTAATGCAAACGGCTTATGGTTTACTGTTTCTTCTTCAATATTTCAGAAAGTAGGTGGTTTGGAATTCTTGATTAGATGTGATTTTGAGTTGAACAAATTACCTCTTAAATTGTCCGCATTCCATCAACAAGTTCTCCTTTATTGGAAGTTAGCCTTTTCCCACAATTTTAGTCCACACAAAACATGTATTTGGAACAATCGCTTTATCTTACACCATAACAAATCTTTATTTTATGAAAATTGGATTCAATATAATATTTTTTCCCTGTTGGACATGATGGACAGCTATGGAAATGTATTAAATTACAATGATTTTTGTTTGAAACATGGATTTGTATGTCATCCTAAAGAGTTTTACACAATTGTAAATGCCATACCCAAAAGCATGGTGTTACTAGTAAAGAGTATTCTTTCACACTATTCTGTAACATTCTCTCTCCCTTCTCCTTCTCTGGGTGAATTATCTATTAGAGATCATAAATGCAACAACAAATATATCAGAAGTGTTTTTATTGATAGACTTCATCCAAATAGAATTAAACGTTACTATATTTTCAAAGATTTTAGCCCGGAGGAGGTGAAGGAATTGAGAATGAATTATCTTACCTTTCCAAGTCTTCCTAAAATGAAAGAAGTTCATTTTAAAATTATAAATGATATATACCCATCTAAAGAATTCTTAAAATCTAAATTTGATATCGGAGAAAATTCTTGTCAATTTTGTGATACGAATATTGAAACCACTGAACATATCTTTTATCATTGTAATCACTCAAAATTGTTTTGGTCTCAATTGTACAGTAAAATGTCATGCATTATTACATGTGTAAATCCCCTTGAATACAAACAAATTAAGTTTGGTGTACTTAAGAAAGATTGTCCACAGTACTACTTAGTTAATAATCTTTTTGAATTTGCTAAATATTTCATTCATAAATGCAGATTTTTGAAAACCCCCCCATCCTTTCCTCACTTTGCTAATGAACTTAAAGATTTTGCTGCTTCACTCTGCACCCTTTCAAATGTAAAAGCTTCCACAGTAGCGCATTTCCTCAATGAGCTAAGTGTAAATGTTATTCATTGGTTTATTATTTATTTATGTATTTATTATTTTGTCTTTTTTATTTATTTATTTTTATTTTATTTTTTTATATATATATATATATAATTTTTTTATATATATTGTCCTTCTTGATTGTATATTTGAGACTTTGTCGCTGTTGCTTATTATAATTTGTAATTGTGTCTGCCTTTGAAAATTGTTAATTAATATTGTTTGTTTAATACCTATTTTGTCTGTAAATTTGAATTCAATTAATAAAAATATAAAAAAATAAAAAAACCTCGGAGGGAGACTGTGGAACTGGCCAATTTCTCACCTTCTCTGTGTTTCTCCGGTCAGGCTGAAGACCTTTCTCTGAGACGACATGACCCAAGAACACCACACGATCCCTGGCCAGCTGGCATTTTCCGGGGTTCAATTTCAAACCTGCCGATTTTATTCTAGAGAACACCTCTTTCAGATGAGTTAAATGCTCTTCAAATGTTCTATAAATCAAAAATTCGTCCAGATACACCATGAATATGTGCCATGGAAGTCCTCTTAGAACTAGCTCCATCATCTGTTGAAAAGTCCCATCGGCATGGAGCGCCACTGATATATAGGGATGGCTGACGCGAAACAGTCGTTCCGAAGCTTTGCGAGATCCTGAAGCGCAGACGTTTTGAAACACTGATCCGAAGCGTGATTCAAAACACCCATGTCACGTGACTATGGCCAAACGACGCCTCGAAGTGTTTCTCTAAGTGTTTCATCAGGTGTGGTCCGCCGAATCAGCGTTTGTTTGACACGGTCGGGAACAGACCACACAATCGCACATCTGTATAAAAGTGAAATCAACGCATATTGACCTCGTGGGTTTTTGTGAGAGGAGTTTGATTTTGAGATTTTTGGTGATATAGTGCGATTTGATTAGTTGTAGGCTATTTAGGCTTACATTTAAATTTACACAACACATTGACTGATAGGCTAGAGACAGACAGAGTATACATATAGTGACACATTAATAGATACATAGATATAAATATATATAGACAGCTAGATTAATATATATATATATATATATATATATATATATATATATATATATATATATATAGATAGATTATATATACATATATAAATACATAGATAGATTATAGATAGATAGATACATATATATATATACATAGATAGATTATATCTAGATACATATCTAGACACATAGATAGATTCATATATATAGATAGGCCTACATAGATAGATAGATTTAGATAGATAGATAAAATGGAGGCTCCCCAGAAGAGATGCCGTACATCTGTGGTGTGGGAGCATTTCCGTTTAGAAACCCCAAATAAAGTGAGATGTGTGTATTGTGAACGGCTGCTAGCCTACTGCAACAATACATCATCCATGATGCGCCATTTGAGGAGAATTTGAAATTTGCGTATTTGCCCAGAACTCATGATCCACTAACTTACTGGAAAGAGAGAGCAGTAATCTTTCCTCATTTGTATGTCCTAGCTAAAAAATATCTTTGCATGCCAGCAACAAGTGTCCCTTGTGAGAGGATTTTTTTCAAAGGCTGGAGAAATTATCTGTAAAAAAAGTCCATCCACAGCAGAGAAATTAATGTTTTTTAATAAAAATCTCTAAAAAAGTGAGACATTGTGGCTTGATTTCTTTTATTAATATTCATTTTACGGAGAGGATGACGGTGTGAGTATCACGAGATTCGAGCAGAGGTGAGATCGAACATGGCGGCGCACAGTTGTTGACAAACTCAACAGGACGAATTTAACACTTTGAGATTTAAAACTTTTTTTCGGATTAAAACAAATTAACATTGCATTCTGTTACTCAAATGAGCCCATGATGTTGAAGGACCTCAAAGACTTAAGCATCATGTATTTTAATGTTGGGTTCGCATCTCTTCTCTTTAATCCAGGGCTTTTGATGTTTTGTATTGATTATCTTTGAATTGATTCTGTAATTGGCATGATACATTTACCTGACATAATAAATTGTTACATTTGATTATTCCAATCGTTATTCTGACATTATTTTCATTAAAGAGTTAAAAAGAATAGTCAAACATTCGTATTCATATTACATATGACTTGTGTTTTCAGTTCACTGTATAGGTTATTAAGCTAAATGTGAATTAAGCACTGGATTTAAGAAAATGAATGAAGATCAACTTGTTGTCTGGAAGATCTTCAAAAAAATTTAATCAGTGATCAAGAATCAGATGTTTTGAGTTATTCCATGCGCTTAAAGTTGGTTCAAGAGTCACGGTTCGCAATCATTAAGATGGAAACTTGGTTAGTCTAGCAATGTGCATGAAAGCATTGTGAATGTGAACCATATTGTCAGCATTTTCACTCGCAGTAAAACTTTACAACTCGTGGACATTCAGCTCAGATTGCCATCTATTAATTTGTGCATCTGCTGAAACATGGCTGAGTTTGTTTCGCTCCTTCTCTGATTATTCATTTGCTGTCTGTGTCTCAGAACGAGCAGACTAAAATATTAACTGCGATCACGATATATGCCTTTCAATGGTTCAGTAAACTGTCTGATATTAGTATGCTGTAGACAAAAATATATTAATATTTAGAAAGATCGACTAACGCAAGCTTTTTGAACCTTGTTAATGTTTGACGTGTCCTCAATCTTTTATTGCGTGACTCACACTGAATGCATAAAACAATGAGGAAATGATACAAACCACAGACAACAGTCTTTGTACTTTAACCCTTGTATGGTGTTCGGGTCTGTAGGGCCCGTTTTCATTTTTTATCTAAAGAAAAATGATACGATTCATTATTTTTTCAAACTCAAGACTCATTGGCCTTGGCTCATTTTCTGTGACGAATATATATCAGAACACATTTTCAATGACCACACACATCTGATGAGGCAGATGATGCTCTCAGGCAAAGATAGCCTTGATGTCCCTTTCCCATCCATGATCAGATTCCAGTCTGACTGCAGCAATGAGGGCAACGTGATCTCATAAGAATACGTGTGTATTTTTACATAAAGTGTAGTTCTATCACACATACATTTACTTACGTTTTATAACGTATTTACAGCACTAAAATGTAAAATATTTACGTATTGACAGCACAAAAACGTACTCGGTTACCTAATGTAACCTCGGTTCTCTCTAGAAGAGGGAACGAGTATTGCGTAAGTTGCTTACGCTACAGGTAAAGTCAACTTTTCTCGAGATATGAAGCCAAAAAATTATCCTTAATTTTTGTATTTATTGTCAACGCAGTGCAGCAGCTAGCAGACCTAGAGCGAGCTGTCTAGCGCGCTCATTGGCTGCCCTGCGGCAACTGCAGCAGCCTACCACTGAGCCCCACATGATGTCACGCCCAATGAGGGTGCTTGCGCCCTCACGCGTCAGAGCCCGCCAGAATGGGAGTGGCTTAGCGTATGTAAGGAAGGGCTCGGGGCTGCTTCCCTGGTTTTCATCGACTGAAGCGAAATCAGCTCGTGGCGCGAGCACGGCAGGTTACGCAATACTCGTTCCCTCTTCTAGAGAGAACCAAGGTTACATTAGGTAACCGAGTACGTTCTCTTACGAGAGGTTCTCTCGTATTGCGTAAGTTGCTTATGCTACGGGAACCCCTTGTCAACGCTGTGCGCGCCAAGCATCCACTACATGAGTCCCAGGGGAAGCCCGGGGAACACAGATAAGTGGGAATCAGGCGGACAGCAACGCGGGCCGGCGCATGTACATAAGCACACCGTAGGGGAGTACAGAGCGGCGCTGCCGG
This sequence comes from Leuciscus idus, assembly GCA_021554675.1. Taxonomy (NCBI): domain Eukaryota; kingdom Metazoa; phylum Chordata; class Actinopteri; order Cypriniformes; family Leuciscidae; genus Leuciscus; species Leuciscus idus. The sequence goes on along the minus strand of CM038639.1, from coordinate 34,066,287 downwards.
TCTATATTAAAGAATATCAACCCTTATAGTGCAGCTCAACCAGGAGAGCTAAAGTCACGTGAGAGTAGCCTGCACACGAACAATCTGGGCCGAACATACACACCGCTTAGACTGACAAAAGTTTAGCCTGCAAGGCGGGAACTTCCAGGTTATAAAACCTAACAAATGTAGAGGGGGAGGCCCAGCCCGCCGCCATACAAATGTCATGAATAGAAATCCTGCTGGACCAAGCCCACGATGAGGCCATGCCTCTAGTGGAATGAGCCCTGATGCCCAGAGGGCACTGCAATGTTTAGACGCATAAGCTGCTGCAATAGCGTCCACTATCCATCTGGACAGGCTATGTTTCGAGGCGGCGAGACCCTTGGTGCGCCCACTAAACGAAACAAAGAGCTGCTCCGAGCACCTGAAGGCGGCGGAGCGCGTAATGCAAACTCTCAGCGCCCTGACAGGGCAGAGGAGGTTATTATCGCCCTCGCTACCGGATGCTGGCAGAGCCGATAGAGAGATGACCTGCGCTCTGAAGGGAGTGCCAATCACCTTGGGGACATAACCGTGTCTCGGTTTGAGGATGACTTTAGAGTCATTTGGTCCAAACTCGAGACACGCGGCGCTAACAGACAGCACGTGTAGATCCCCCACACGTTTGACTGATGACAGGGCTATCAGAAAAATGGTTTTGAGCGAAAGGTATTTTAGATCCACGGAATCTAATGGTTGAAAGGGATATGTTTTCAGGGCCTCTAGGACCAAGGAAAGATCCCAAATAGGAACCGACGGGGGCCGCGGGGGATTCATCCTCCTGGCTCCTCTAAGGAAGCGGATGATGAGCTCGTTCCTTCCTATTGAGTGGCCGCGCGTCGACTCTGTGAACGCTGCAATAGCCACAACATACACTTTGAGCGTGGAGGGGGACCTGCCCTCGTCCAACAGCTCTTGAAGGAAGCAAAGCACCCACGAGACCCCACAAGTTCGTGGGTCTAGATTTTTGTCGGCACACCATGAGGAGAACACAGACCATTTAGACGCGTATAGCCTTCTCGTAGAAGGAGCTCTAGACTGCGTGATCGTGTTCACAACCCCTTCTGGCAAGGCGACGGGTATCCATTGATTATCCATGCATGCAGAGACCAACGCTCTGGATGGGGATGCCAAATTGAGCCGCCGGCTTGAGAGAGAAGATCTCTCCTCACCGGAATCGGCCATGGGGCCATGTGTGACAGCCGCATCAGCTCTGGGAACCAGGTTTGGTTCTCCCATCGCGGGGCTATGAGGAGCACCGAGTGGCACGCCTCCCTGATTCTCTTGATTACCTGTGGTAACAGCGAGATCGGAGGGAAAGCATACAGTGGGAGGCTGGGCCAGGTTTGGGCCAGCGCGTCCTCGTTCTTTGAAAAGAACCTTGGGCAATGAGCGTTGTCTTTTTACGCAAAAAGGTCGACTTCCGCTTTGCCGAAAAGGCGCCATAGTAACTGGACTGTCGGAGGATGCAGGGACCATTCTCCCGGGGGAATGTTGTCCCTGGACAGTCTCCCGGCACATGCACGGCTCTCAGCGAGCGTAGCGAGTGCTGAGCCCTAACGAGGAGGCGTTCTGTTAAATCGCAGAGATTCCTGGATCTGACACCGCCCTGACGGTTCACGTAGGACACCACAGACATGTTGTCCGTACGGATTAGAACGTGGTGGCCCCGTATGTATGGGAGGAAACGCTTCAGCGCGTTCTCGACCGCTATCATCTCTCGACAGTTTATATGAAGGCGTTTCTCTCGGTCTGACCACAGGCCAAAGACCGGCCTGCCCTCGAAAAGAGCGCCCCAACCTAAGTTGGAGGCGTCTGTCGAGATGACCTTCCGGTACGAGACAGCTCCCATCGTCACTCCCCGCTGGTACCAGTCGGCTGCTAACCAGGGCTCCAGGGCTGAAATGCAGCTCTGGGTCACTCTGATTCGTATGCCGCCGGAAGCCCAAGCTCGGTGAGGCACTCGAGCATTCAGCCAGCATTGCAGCGGGCGCATACGCAGTAAGCCCAGCTGAAGCACTGCTGCCGCTGATGCCATACAGCCCAGCATTCTCTGAAATGTTTTCAGAGGAGCGATGCTGCCCTTCTGGAAAGACGCGGCCAGGTGTTGAACACGGCGCGTGCGCTGTGTCGACAAGCGGGCCGTCATAGCCACAGAGTCCAGCTCTATTCCCAGAAAAGAGACTGACTGACTGGGCAGTAATGAGCTCTTGGTCCAGTTGGCCTTTGAGACCCAGGCTTTCCAGATGGCTGAGAAGGACTGTTCTGTGAGATATAAGTTCCATCTCTGACTGTGCCAGAATCAGCCAATCATCCAAATAGTTCAGAATCCGTATACCCTGATTTCTCAGGGGAGCGAGAGCCACGCGGCACATGCACTTCGTGAATGTACGGGGTGCTAAAGACAGGCCAAACGGAAGGACGGTGTATTGATATACCTGACCGTCGAAGGCGAATCTCGAGAATGGCTTGTGACGGGGTATTATCTGAATCTGAAAGTACGCATCTTTTAGATCGAGAGAAATAAACCAGTCCCTCGGGCGAATTTGCGCGAGTATCTGTCTGGTTGTGAGCATTTTGAACGGTCTCCTCATGAGAGCTTTGTTCAAATATCTCAGATCTAAGATAGGTCTTAGAGCTCCGTCCTTCTTGGGCACGAGGAAGTAACAGCTGTAAAAGCCTGACTCGCTCAGAGAATGAGGTACCGGTTCTATGACCCCTTCGCACAGCAGTTTCGCTATTTCTGCGCGGAGTAGGTGTGCTACTTCCATATTCACTTTCGTCTCGGTCCGTGCTCGAAAGCGCGGGGGACGGCGAGCGAACTGCAGCAAATAGCCCTGTTTTACTGTGCTCAGCACCCATTCTGACACACCTGGAATAGCTTCTCATGCTTCTGCATGTACAGCTAAGGGCAGAATGGCTTCCGGGTTTCGATCGCCGCACTTCGTGGGGTTGAGAACCTGAATCAGAGGCATGGGCGCGGAGCGCGCGCTCTCTGTGCTTGAATATACGGTGGCTCGCTGACAACGATGGCTGGTCGTTTTACACACGATGTCCCGGTTGCTTTGGACGGGGAGCATTTTGTGGGAAAACCGGAACGTGCGAGCAGTGCCGGGGGTAAAGTGTTCGTCAGTAAGTGTGAGCGCTCGTGAGCGGGCACAGAACTTACATTCATAACATGACCGGTAAGCGGTAACTTTGGCCGTGTAACAGAGCGGGCAGTGAGTAGGTGTGGGCACAGATTCGTGGGCACATATCCTACATTTAACACTCGAGCGGCATCTGCCAGCTTTATGAGAGTGGGCTCTGTGAGAGACACTGGGGTTATCGTGCTTGCGTGCAGGGGTGAACACTGAGACGTGGGCACATTTTCTACACTTAAAACGGATACGGCGTGAGCCGGATAACCAGGCATTACACTCTTTTTGAGATTTCTTTGGGTCGCCGTGAAAACGGCGGTTGCGTGCAGGCGAGCGGGTAGTATTACTGGCTCGTTGGCTGCAAAATACACTTCTGCAGTAGCCTTTCTTAAGGGGACTGACAAAGCTGGACATTTCGGCTGTGGTCCGGCCGCGGTGGGACTTAACCGTCTCTTCCTCCTTGCGGCCGCTAGGAGGACTTCGCGTGGTCAGGCTTCAACGCGATCTTAGGCCGGGGTCCCCGCGGGGGAGGCGGCCTGTGACGGCTGGATGAGCGCGATCTAGGGCGGCAGCCCTGTCGTCGCTGCGAAGACGGAGGCTGGGCTGGACGCTGGTTAAAGCTTCGCCCAGGAGGCTGATCTCGAGAGCGGCCTGCAGCTGAGCTAGAGCGTCGAGGCAGGAAAAGGTTCATGGCCTGCGTGGTCTTTTGTACCTCCGAGAAACGGTCGACAATCCCGTTTCCCGCTGGGCTGAAGAGACCAGTGGGGGAGAGCGGTGCATTGAGAAATGCGACGCGCTCAGATTCCCTCATGTCGGCGAGCGTCAACCAGAGGTGCCTCTCTGTGACGGTGAGCGAAGACATGCACCTTCCCATAGCCTGAGCCGCGGATTTAGTAGCGCGGAGGGAGAGATCCGTCGTGCTTTGTAAATCCGTGATGGCAGTCGGGTCCGGGCCTTTCCAGGAGATCGGCCTGGAAAATCTGCAGGACTGCCATGGAATGCAGGGCGGACGCAGCCTGTCCGGCGGCTGTGAAAGCGCGGCCGAAGAGAGCTGATGTGGTCCTGCAGGCTTTGGACGGGAGGGCAGCCTTTGAGCGCCATCCCGCAGAGGGCGGACAAAGGTGCGCTGCTGCCGCCTCCTCCACTGGGGGGATAGTGTTGTATCCCTTCTCGGCGGCGCCGTCAACCTGGGAGAGCGCCGAGGAGACATGTGAGTGGAGTCTCGCGGAGAATGGTGCATTCCATGACTTAGAAAGCTCCGCGTGGAGCTCCGGCAGGAAGGGTGCAGACCTGGATGCGGGCGCTTGGCGGCGGTGATGCAGAAAACAGCCGTCGAGTCTGTTAGGCGCGGGCTTCTTAGGCGGTGACCACTCAAGGCCAAGCTGGTCGACGGCCTTAGAAAGGAGGTGCATTAGTTCCGCGTCCACGCCGGCCCGCGTCCGGCCGGACTCCTGGACAGAAGAGGAGGCAGAATGGTGAGAACCGGACCATTCCTCGCTGTCCGAGGCCAGGATGGAGCAGCTGTCACCGGTGGCATCTCCTTCCGCTTCATCCCCTGAGGCGACGGCAGTGAGGGCCGAAGCCGGCAGCTGCGCGTCCGGAAGGGGAGGCGGAGAAGGAGAGAGAGAGGCTCGAGGGAGGGGTTCCGGCAAGCTCTTGAATGCCACATCGGACTCCGGTGGCCTCTGGGAGTGGCGCTTCTTCTTTCGCGGTCCGGCAGAGACGGGCGGCGTGACAGCTTCGGCGTCGAACACTTCAAGTCGAGCCCGCAGGGTCGACATTGACAGTTCTTTGCAATGGACGCAGCCTCACGAAGAGAGAGCGAGGGCTGCGTGTTCTCGATCCAGGCAGAGAGCGCAGATCACGTGGCGGTCTCCGGTGCTGAGCGGGGCTCGGCAAGAGCCACAGGAAGTGTGAGGCATTTTGAGAAAAACGCCTCGCGCTCTTTTAGACAGAGAGTGTGTGTCGCAACGGCGAATACACACAGCAGAGCAAAAGGATACTGTCGCTGGATAGCGCGGCAGGCACGGATGGCTGAAGGCGGTGAAGACGACCGGCTTCTTCAGACGCTTTCCTCTGCTTGCTAGTCGCTTAGTTCAACGGCGGCGGCTTCTCTCAGGATCCAGCGATGCGTAGAGCTTCGCTGAAGAGATGAAAATCAGGGAAGCAGCCCCCGAGCCCTTCCTTATATACGCTAAGCCACTTCCATTCTGGCGGGCTCTGACGCATGAGGGCGCGACGTCACGCTGGGCTCAGTGGTAGGCTGCTGCAGTTGCCGCAGGGCAGCCAATGAGCGCGCTAGACAGCTCGCTCTAGGTCTGCTAGCTGCTGCACTGCGTTGACAATAAATACAAAAATTAAGGATAATTTTTTGGCTTCATATATCGAGAAAAGATTACTTTACCCGTAGCGTAAGAAACTTACGCAATACGAGAGAACCTCTCGTAAGAGAACGTTAGTTATTTACATATATGCACAACTCTACCGACGTACAAATTTGTACGTATTCCTATTTATGCATATTCAAATCGTGGCATTAATGTTTTGACTTTATTGCATTCAATTGTCTTATCAATTACGTTTTGAGTCGCATTTATTAAATGCAGTTTACTCTTTAAGAAATAATAACATTTCGCTCTGTTCGTGCCTTGTGCTGCAAACTAGTTTCGGAGGATTAGCCTACATGGTGTTAAACAAGAATACACTTTAAAACCTTAAAAATACATTCTTTAATCGTTTAACCATTTTGTAATATTTTATTTACCGTGAGACACAAAAGGCGTTTTCTCTTATAGAACCATAATACACCAAAACACAACATAAATTCATAAAAGACATCAATTTTATTAGCTTGATGTAATCCAAATCTTTATAATCCATACGTTTGCAAGAAAGAGAACCAAATTCAGCCCTTTATCCAGCGATCTTCATCTCCATTCTCAGTAGCCAGCAACCGTAAACGTCAAATTCCGCGCTCGTGATGTATTCAAATAAAAAAATTGCGCCCTCAAGAACGGCAGTGATATCAAACGCTCATTGGCTCTCGCCTGTCACAGATTGCGACAATCATTTTGGCCCACCCAATTCTGAAACCCATATCACACGTACATTTTCACCACTTCTGAAGCGTGTGCAAAGTTTCATGAGTTTTCGAGCATGTTTAGGCCCTCAAAAAAGCGAATCACTTTTTTTTTTTTAAACGGAGCAAAAACAATAGGGTTCTCTCACCATCGGTGCTCAGGCCCTAATAAAGCTTTGTTTCATGTGTTGTTGGCTTGTGTATGTATGTATTTATTTATTGTGATGGTTACTTTTATTCATTCTTCTACTCATTTATTCATGTTTCTTATTGTTGTCAGTAAATAAAATATAATTATTTCATTAATTTATGCATTAATTCATTGCTTTACTGAAAACTGAGATGTATTCACCTTGGCTGCATTTGTCTATTGTATTCATCTATGTCATATGACAAAACAAATTACATTTTGCTTGTTATACTGAAATATATCATTTTGACTAATCATTTTTATTATAATCTTTATTATTGTGTGTAAGTGTTAGGGTGGGCTAGCAATGCAATGCAATTCATTCTGGGGTAATCTTAATTTTTAAGGAGTGATACTTACATTTTTCGAGTATAAAATCAACAGTCTTCTCCAAAGGCGAGATCTTTGAGCAGCTGCCCGACGTCTCCTTTGTGCAGACATTACAAACGCTAAGGAAAACCGTTTTTTATGTGATTTAATGCATTAAGGTGCATATTAAAACACAAAATTCAGCACACACCTTATTAATAGTGTACAGACAAGCAGAAGAGTGCAGAATATAACAACGTGCAAAGTTTCAAGTTAAGTGTTTTCCAAACCCATTAGCCTATTACCAAAATGCTTAACATGGTTTAATGCATTAAGACAGTACCGGTATTAAAAGACCAAACTAACACCTTATTGATGATGCAAACTACAGGCAGGCAGATGAGCCCAGAATATGAACAAAAAGTGTTAAGTTTTGCGTTCATATTCTGGGCTCATCTGCTTTTCTGCAGGAGTATATCTTATTAACACACTGGATACTAATTTTGGTACGTCAATATCACCATCTTAGTCCATTAAGGCAAGTTAAGTATTCTTTTATGGTTTTCTATGTGAGGAAAACTTTAAACATGCAATTGAGTTTATTCTGGGCTCTTATACTTGATTGTATATAGTATGCTTTTTTAATAAGTTGTGAACTGAATTTGGTCTTTTACACTGTCTTAATACACGTGCTTCCATGTCTGTTAGGTCTGTTGAAGATGCGGTTTCTGTTCATGTGTGTCAAGACATTTTAGAAATCCCGACCGGATGATTTTTTACAGCCATGTCCAGGATAAAGATGTACAGCTACAGTTCTTCCGGCATCCCTTTGACTCCCCTATTTCTCTCATTATTCCAGTACAGGCTATCGTTATAGGGGGTTTAACAATTATTTGAGATGTCAAAAATTCTCATTTGTTAAGTAACATTTGTCTCTTGCAGTCATTCTGTTGGATTTCCACTCCAGAGAATGCTAGATGGATTCACACACTGTCAAAAAAAATTACCAGTATACTCTTGTGTTATTATTAGACTAGGTTTGTCTATTGCTGGGAATGATATGATTATCAAATACAATTTTATGACCAAATGCAAAGTCCACATACTTTTTCCAGTAACTGTATTCCTCTCTTTACAAGAAAGTGTCATAAATATTTAGTGTGTCTGAAGATCCAGGATGTCGGATGTCCTCTTTAAGGTGGTTAAAACTTAAATCAATGCAATATAACTATAATAAATGACCTCTACAGAGAGAAGTCAGCTTAAGGAGGCTGGGCCAGATTTATACAGCTAAAACATCCACGTCAAAGTAATACAGGCAGGCAAAAGCAGGATATATTAGGGTTGGGCGGTATTACGGTAATATCGGATACCGCGGGATCTTAAAATAGCACCGGTATCAGTTTCAATACCGTCATTACCGGCACTTATATAGCCTATAATATATATACAGGTCCTTCTCAATAAATTAGCATATTGTGATAAAGTTCATTATTTTCCCTAATGTAATGATAAAAATTAAACTTTCATATATTTTAGATTCATTGCACACCAACTGAAATATTTCAGGTCTTTTATTGTTTTAATACTGATGATTTTGGCATACAGCTCATGAAAACCCAAAATTCCTGTCTCAATAAATTAGCATATTTCGTCCGACCAATAAAAGAAAAGTGTTTTTAATACAAAAAAAGTCAACCTTCAAATAATTATGTTCAGTTATGCACTCAATACTTGGTCGGGAATCCTTTTTGCAGAAATGACTGCTTCAATGCGGCGTGGCATGGCCGTAATCAGCCTGTGGCACTGCTGAGGTGTTATGGAGGCCCAGGATGCTTCGATAGCGGCCTTAAGCTCATCCAGAGTGTTGGGTCTTGCGTCTCTCAACTTTCTCTTCACAATATCCCACAGATTCTCTATGGGGTTCAGGTCAGAAGAGTTGGCAGGCCAATTGAGCACAGTAATACCATGGTCAGTAAACCATTTACCAGTGGTTTTGGCACTGTGAGCAGGTGCCAGGTCATGCTGAAGAATGAAATCTTCATCTCCATAAAGCTTTTCAGCAGATGGAAGCATGGAGTGCTCCAAAATCTCCTGATAGCTAGCTGCATTGACCCTGCCCTTGATAAAACACAGTGGACCAACACCAGCAGCTGACATGGCACCCCAGACCATCACTGACTGTGGGTACTTGACACTGGACTTCAGGCATTTTGGCATTTCCTTCTGCCCAGTCTTCCTCCAGACTCTGGCACCTTGATTTCCGAATGACATGCAAAATTTGAGCAACCACTGAGCAACAGTCCAGTGCTGCTTCTCTGTAGCCCAGGTCAGGCGCTTCTGCCGCTGTTTCTGGTTCAAAAGTGGCTTGACCTTGGGAATGCGGCACCTGTAGCCCATTTCCTGCACACGCCTGTGCACGGTGGCTCTGGATGTTTCTACTCCAGACTCAGTCCACTGCTTCCGCAGGTCCCCCAAGGTCTGGAATCGGTCCTTCTCCACAATCTTCCTCAGGGTCAGGTCACCTCTTCTCGTTGTGCAGCGTTTTTTGCCACACTTTTTCCTTCCCACAGACTTCCCACTGAGGTGCCTTGATACAGCACTCTGGGAACAGCCTATTCGTTCAGAAATTTCTTTCTGTGTCTTACCCTCTTGCTTGAGGGTGTCAATGATGGCATTCTGGTCAGCAGTCTTACCCATGATTGCGGTTTTGAGATATGAACCAGGCTGGGAGTTTTTAAAAGCCTCAGGAATCTTTTGCAGGTGTTTAGAGGTAATTAGTTGTTTCAGATGATTAGGTTAATAGCTCCTTTAGAGAACCTTTTCATGATATGCTAATTTATTGAGACAGGAATTTTGGGTTTTCATGAGCTGTATGCCAAAATCATCAGTATTAAAACAATAAAAGACCTGAAATATTTCAGTTGGTGTGCAATGAATCTAAAATATATGAAAGTTTAATTTTTATCATTACATTATGGAAAATAATGAACTTTATCACAATATGCTAATTTATTGAGAAGGACCTGTATAATTTATTTATTGCCTAAAAAATGCTTATGTGTGGTTGCAGTTTGGCAATATTTCTGGTTCCAACCAAATGAGAAGGGAGAGGCGGTAAATACTGACGAGGCAATACCGCGAGAGATGTAAACACCTCTAACGTCGCATCTCCGAAACAACCGCCCACTCACTGCTGCCAGGATACATAAGCGCATTAAGTTTCGTATTTGTTAAAATATTATAATGTTATTTTTTCCATCTTTGTTGATTATGAAAAGTGAACAGCACAAATAAGATGGGATGCATCGGGTGTCAGACGATTTGACCACTTCAATAAATTTAGTTTTGTAAAAGGCCTCTTTAAAACGAATTTCGTTTTGTATAAATTGTATCTAAATTTTTATAAAATTTTCATCAACCAAACGCCTGGATTTAATATAATCATGACATGATGAGCATGCCGCTGTCACTTGCATTGAAATCTCATAAAAAAGGCTATGCCTCACAGACATGACAAATAAATAAAGCTTGAAATTTCTTTAAACGAAACAATTAAAAACGAAAGAAATAGGCAACTCACTGATTAGGCTAAGTAATCCATGATGTGCATTTCTCTCGTTCATACAGAGATGCGATCGTCAATTTCATTAAAAGAAACAATTCAAAACGAAAAGAAATATAGTCTGATTAATCAATGGTGTGCATTTCTCTCTAGGCGCGTTCATACGGAGATGGCGATCGTCAATTTCTTTAAACGAAACAATTCAAAACGAAAGAAATAGGCTACTCACTGATTAGGCTAAGTAGGCTAATCCACGATGTGCATTTCTCTCTAGGCGCGTTCATACGGAGATGCGATCGTCAATTTCAGTAAACGAAACCATTCAAAACGAAAAGAAATATAGTCTGATTAATCAATGGTGTGCATTTCTCTCTAGGCGCGTTCATACGGAGATGGCGATCGTCAATTTCTTTAAACGAAACAATTCAAAACGAAAGAAATAGGCTACTCACTGATTAGGCTAAGTAATCCACGATGTGCATTTCTCTCTAGGCGCGTACATACGGAGATGGCGATCGTCAGTTTCTTTAAACGAAACAATTCAAAACGAAAGAAATAGGCTACTCACTGATTAGGCTAAGTAATCCACGATGTGCATTTCTCTCTAGGTGCGTTCATACGGAGATGCGATCGTCAATTTCAGTAAACGAAACCATTCAAAACGAAAAGAAATATAGTCTGATTAATCAATGGTGTGCATTTCTCTCTAGGCGCGTTCATACGGAGATGGCGATCGTCAGTTTCTTTAAACGAAACAATTCAAAACGAAAGAAATAGGCTACTCACTGATTAGGCTAAGTAATCCACGATGTGCATTTCTCTCTAGGCGCGTTCATACGGAGATGCGATCGTCAATTTCAGTAAACGAAACCATTCAAAACGAAAAGAAATAGACTAGCCTACCTCTCTGTAATCCATGATGTGCATGTCTCATAGCGTTCAGATGCCGATCGTCAATTTCTTTAAACGAAACAATTCAAAACGAAAAGAAAAAGGCCACTCTCTGATTGTGTAATGATGTGCATTTCTCTCTATAGGCGCGTTGACTACAGAGATGGCGATCGTCAACTTCCATCTTTGCAGAAAAGTTTTATTAATAAAAATCAATGGACACGCGTCACCGGATTACAAAGGCACTTCTTGCTTGTTGCACGCACACAGATATTATGTTGAATAATGGTGGGCTCCGGCTCATAATAACAGTTAATGCCGTCGGCCTGACTCAGACACAACGTGCAGGGGCCGTCTGAGCCCATTATGTCATTTTTAATTAGTCACGGTAATACCGTATACCCCGGTAAAATAGGGAGGCGGTTTGACGGTTTCAAAATTCGAATACCGCCCAAGCCTAGGAGATATATATACAAACAATACATGATCAAATGAGAATTAGGTGAGAACATTGTACGGTAAGTCACTTTGGATAAAAGCATCTGCTAAATGCAGATGTTACAAAGGGGTTTGTATTTAGCACTTCAGGTAATAGATTTATATTAGTAGGGTTTTCTTATTGAGAGTTGACAGATTCAATAACTATGGACTGTTAACGCCCCCTTGTGGAATAACGGAGTAATTGGAATATGCTGAAAAGGAAGTGCATTAGTTGTTGTTATCATAGACAGTATATAAACTGGACACAGCGACCCCATTGGATTCAACGGAGACAAGTGAAGTCAATTAGAAGCACTAACTTCCTGATGGTCGAGCGTACTGCGCAGACTCAAACTGAGCTTGACGACGTAGATGTGACGTGAGCAACCCGTCTATCTACTAGTAGCTGTACCAAGAGAAATCTGAATCATTCCCTTCCGAAACTTGCAGAGACGGAGATCGTGAGTAGGAGGTGTCTATGAGCTAGAAGCAGGAGAAACTTTTGCTAAGTATTCTGATTAATTACTTTGTCATTTTGCCTCCACGTCCCCCCGATTGGGCGCGAGCTTCTCCTCCTGTCCATACGGTAATCTCTCTACTGTGCGACAGAGAGTCGCGTGTTATGACGCAATCGTTAGCCTATTTTTACAAAAACTGCTTCTACGGGGCCATAACGTAAGATACAAGGTAATGGAGCCTTTTATACATTTTCGTGTTTCTTTAGAAATAAATAATGGACAAATGGAGTCTTTAAACGCCTCAGATGTAAAGTTATTCGCTGTCAAAGTGACGCCAAAATGAATGGGAGTCAATGGGATGCTAACAGCAGGTGATGGTCCGCTAGCCAATGGCGGCGCCCGGGGAAACTTCAAAATAATATGAAACCCTGCCCCCCTGGTTGTTATGAATCCGTAGAGCGTGGACTGCGGAGCTCACGAGAGTTTGCCTCATTTCAGAAAGTGGTGTTATTAATCATGTGCGTGCATCTAAAAGTAAGTTTCTATGTTTATGGTAGGGATGGGGAAATGAAGCCTCATGAATCACTGAGGCTTTCCCCTGACTGTTCCGGGAAAAGATTCAAAGCTTTGAGAGTGTCGAGAACAGCGCCGAGAGCAGCGCCATCTGGTGCTTATTTAAAATAAAGCAGCCAGAAGCCTGTGTTAGAAGCTCTGGCAGATGAAGCAACCACAACACACTCCATAGTTTCAATGTTATGTGTACAAATAAAAACCTTTCATGTTTGTGTTTGATTTGTTCATTAAATAAATTATTTTACCCATTAACGTGTGACAATTAAAATATAAAATGAGCTTATATGATTCAATAAGATCTAATGTAGGCTCTCTCTCTCTCTCTCTCTCTCTCTCTCTCTCTCTCTCTCTCTCTCTCTCTCTCTACACACACACACACACACACACACACACAATGAATAAGGACATTGTCTGATAGGATCATCTGTTATTAAATGTGCTTATGACACTTGTTACTGATAGTGCTTAATCAACTGTAGGAATGACAGAAAGTTGATAAAGTTTTTAATTATTTTTATATTTTTGGATGTTGCCATTGCTCTAAATACAAACCCTTCACCAAACACCAACACCCCTCTCCCCTAATCCCACCCTAAACCCCAATACCAACACCAAATTACCTAAAATCACCAAAAAGTGCAAAGATTTTACAAAAACAAAAAGACACAACAACAAAAAATAATAGCCTAAGTAGCGAAAAATTAATTTTTCTTATTTAAATGTAATATATTGTTTAACTTTCAAAGTAGGCTACAGCACTCTCCTCACAAACACATCAACCAGACTGAGGCAACGACTCGTTAAATACGATCTGGAGTTCGAGTCTTCTGACACCCAAAGCGAAACGCGCACGTGACTGGAGAGAAAGTGAGGCTTCGTTTGTCATCGATCACGTGACTCTAGTAAACCAAATACACACTCCGATACGGGGCTTCACTAGAAATTGTTTCGCTTGTGTGATACGCGCATCGAAGCTTCAGTGTCATATGTAACATCACTAGTTTATGGATCTTATTTCATTTGTGGTTTATGGGTTATCAACATAATTCTGTTTGTTAGGTTAAATAGGCCTAATTAAAGTCGGCTGTATGGCCGATCGATCTGCATATTATCACATTGCATGTTAATAATTGTTTACACATTACATTCTTGTTGTTTATATCAAGCATTATTGTAATAGCCTTTCCTTGGGTATATTTATATTATTTGTTGAAATTGCCGAGTATGCTAAGAAAAGTGCTTTGTCATTCTGTTTTGCATGCGCTGTCGATGTGACGTCATTAACGCAACGGCTAGGGGTTCAATCCCCAGTCTGACCAAATTCAGAAAAGATAACAAAAGTGAATAATATGACTTCTGGATATGTTCTAATGCTTTTCTAACTATTGAAATGTCTTTATTGATTAACAATTATTTTATGAATGTTTAGTATTGATATATTGGTTTCTATTTGTCTTCTAGAACCAAACACACAAGTACACCCAATAAACCCTCAACGAAACCTAAGTGCATCTTCATTGCGTCTTGACCAGACGTACCGCAGTGATTAATTTAACCCGAGCCACATCGGTTACAACACAACAAATTGGTCCTTCGAGCTGGATTACGGTAATTGCTGTGGATGTGTCGAAGATGTTTTCAGACAAGACGACCAGAGAAGGACGGCCGTCCTAAGCGGAAAACACAGCCTCCATCCTGGTTGGAGGATTATGAGGTTTCTCTCCTGCATTACGACCAACAGACTCCAGCTGCTCATACATTCCTTCATCCCAGAGAGTTACAGGCAAGTCACACTGAAAGGGTAGCCGAGATGACCCCTCACGTATCAGTCATCAAGCGACGAGGCCATGTGGGCAGACCGGAGAGCCACAAGTCGTTCACCACCCACTGGAACAAAATATGAAAGCACACCTGTATTGCAACCAGTGAAAATGATGCAGCAGCTTAAACAAGAAAATCAACAACTTCAATCTACAGTGCTAGATATGCAACAGCAAATGGCCATTAACAGAGCCTCCTCAACCCACCAAAGAGCAGTGCCTTTGCCACATGACAGAGCCCAGTTACCATCAAGGCGAGCCCCTTTAACAGAATATGAAGACTGGCCACTGCCACCTCCTCCAGTAGTGGATGATGACATCCTTCCCTCCACAGTGGATATACCACCACCACCTCCTAGACACAACAGAGAGGTACCCTATGGCAACGACTCCACCACAGAGGGCGCGTTACTATCCACAGCCCAGGCATTCCCAAACAGCACCTACTGCCAGCATGCCATTCTATAGAGACACAGGACAGCATCCTAACCACACTCAGCAAGAGAAGGTATACCGAGGCCCTACACCCACAATCCCTGACTTCACCAAGGGAGACCCACGGGAATTTGCATGACTGAAGGTCTCATTAGACAATCTTCTACCTGAGGATGTGACGGAGAGATTTAAATATCAAATTCTCTTAGAACACTTGAAGTTTGAGGACGCTCTTCTCATCGCAGACTCTATCAATTCCAGTAGGCCCTATTCAGATACCATGGCAATTCTTGCTGAGCAATATGGGCAACCTCACCAATTAGCCTTGCGGCGGATTGCTGATTTAATGGATGACCCCACTATCCATAGTTATGATGCTAGTGGATTCAAAAGGTTTGCATTGAAAGTCAGAGCATTGGTAGGCATGCTGGACCAACTGGGGGATAGCGGCAGTGTTGAGCTCCAGTGCGGTTCACACGTAACCAGACTGTTGTCGAAGCTGCCCCACGAATTGCGAGCTGAGTTCAAAAGGTACATGTACCCTTTAAATGTTCGCATTCCTACTCTTTTACACTTTGCTGACTGGCTTGAATATGAGCTAAAAATACAGGAAAGTGGTTTCGAGTTGCATGGCGGGGACAGAAAGGAGCAAACTACCCAGAACGCTCAGAACGCACCATCCTTTTGCAAGCAGCTGCTCAGAAACTGAAGCTACATGGCAAACCAGAAGACCTTGCTTTGAGAACTGTTAGACAGGACATGAGAGTCATACATGGTACTTCAGTGTCCTTCACCATCTCTCCAGCCTGTCAGCCTCAAAGAGTGTTTAAGATACACAGGGCGTTTACTGCAGACCAATTGGGGCTAGCCGAACACAAGTGTCCAGCTGCAACCTTACAGAATAAATACAGACACCTCAGAGGGTTGCCAATCCCTTCCTATTACAGTGTTCGCCCCTCTTATTAATCGGCTCTGACTATCCCCACTTAGTTACCCCGATTGAGCCTGTACGCTTGGGTCCTCCTGGTGGACCAGCAGCAGTGAAGACGAGACTAGGCTGGACAGTCCAAGGGCCAGCTAAGCTTGTGCAACATCCACTTCTCACCCAACAATGTCTTAAAATATCAATTCGCTCCCCTTCCAATGAGCTGTTCAGACATGTTGAGAAACTGTGGCAACTCGATGTACTGCCCTACAGGAGCGAGAAACTTGCCACCAGATCCAAACAAGATCAAGCCGCCATCGACCTACTAGAGGCAAAGACAACCCGAGTTGATATAAATGGGACCCAACGCTATGCTATGCTCCTCTTAAGAGTTAAGAATATGCCAAAATTACATGCCACAAAGCAATCTGTAATGCCTAATCTTCGCAGCACAGAGAATCGCCTGGCTAGGGATCCTGTGAAGTCAGAGGCTTACAGAGCTGAAATTCAGAGACTGGTACAGGCAGGCTATGTGGTTGCAATACTAGAGCAGAAACTGACTGGGGAAGAAGAATCATGGTTCATCCCCCACCACATGGTGAGGCATAATGAAAAAAACAGAGTTGTTTTCAATTGTTCTTTCTCATACAGAGGCGAAAACCTGAATGATCTGCTTCTGCCTGGACTAACTCTGGGGTCCTCCTTGCTCGGGGCACTGCTACGATTCCGGGAGCATGCAGTAGCCTTTAGTAGTGATATAAAGGGCATGTTCCATCAAGTAAGACTACTACAAGAGGACAAGCCCCTTCTCCGATTCCTATGGCATGATCAGAACAGAAAGGAACTCCCGAGCATCTACGAGTGGCAAGTGCTCCCATTTGGAACAACGTGTAGTCTGTGTTGTGCCACATACGCACTACAGAAGCACGTAATTGACCACAGTGAGCCAGGAGACAATGTTCGACACTCCATCGAAAGATGTTTCTATGTAGTTAACTGTCTACAGAGTGTCGCTACATTTGAGGAGGCTAAAGGGCTAGTGAACACACTGAGGAATCTGTTAGCAGAAGGAGGATTTGAACTACGACAATGGGCATGCAATTCACCTTATGTCATCAATCATCTGCCAAAGAAAGCCAGATCTGAAAGCAGTGAGCTTTGGCTTAACCAAACCGAATCAGATCCTCAAGAACTTGCATTAGGATTGCGTTGGATTTGTCAATCTGATACTCTTGGATACCAAAGCCGCCTTGCTGACTGTTCAACCCCAACAATGAGAAACATATACAAGGTAGTAGCGAGCCAGTATGACCACCTTGGGTTCCTTGTTCCCTATATCACTCGGGCCAAGATAGTTACACAGAGTCTGTGGGCGAAACAGAGAGAGTGGGATGACCCACTACTGGCAAATTACATTCTTGAGACATGGCATGATTGGCAAAGAGAACTGCCACATCTAACTCAAATGAAATTACCTCGCTGCTATGCAAGTTCCCAGATGGACTCCCTTAATTGTAGTCGGCAAGTACATATCTTCAGTGATGCCTCTGAACGGCCTATGGGTCCGCAGCATACTTGCGCACAGAGGAGGCAAAGGGAAGTGTCGAGGTAGCTTTTCTCACAACCAGGTCAAGAGTTGCCCCTAAACAGCAGTTATCTGTGCCTAGATTGGAACTGTGTGCAGCTCTTACAGGTGCGCAGTTAGCTTCATTATTAGCTAAAGAGCTCACCCTGAACATTGAATCCTTTGTACTCTGGACTGACTCCACTACAGTGCTGACATGGCTTCAGTCAGAATCCTGTCGCTATAAAGTATTTGTGGGAACCAGAATTGCCGAAATACAAGAACTCACAAGAGCTCACACATGGCGGTATGTGGAATCCACCAACAATCCAGCTGACTACATCACTCATGGGAAGACTCTAAAAGAGCTATCTACAGACAAATTATGGAGACAAGGACCAGAATTTCTCCTGCACTCACCCTGTTGCTGGCCGATGATTCCCAACATAAGTACATCTGACAATCCTGCGGAACTGAAGAAGACTACTTTCTGTAGTCACGTAACAGTTGCTGATGTTCAGTCCTTGCCTGACCCACAACAGTTCAGCAGTTTTAAAGCTTTAGTTGAAGCTGCAGCACTTCTACGCCATGGGGTGGCAGGTAAAGAAGGGGATCCCTCAGCTGAGGACCATCAATTAGCAGAAAGATAGCTTCCCTGAGGACTTCCACTGTCTAGTGGCAGGTAAACCAGTACCAAATTCTAGCCACCTAATAACTTTGGCACCTGAGTTTGACCACACAGTGGGTCTCATTCGAGTTGGTGGGCGACTTTGCCGCAGTCAACAACTGGATGCAGATGTTATCCACCCAGTTGTCCTAGATCCATCCCACAAAATAACCCAAATACTCATTCAGGACATGGATAAAGAGCTTCATCACCCTGGTTCTGAACGGGTCTTTGCAGAGATCCGCCGTAAATATTGGATTTTAAGCGGTAGAGAAGCCGTTAAACGGCAGCAATACTCCTGCCCAGACTGTCAAAGGTGGCGAGCTAAACCGACAGTGCCTCAAATGGCAGATCTCCCTCAGGCCAGACTGCAAATATTCAAACCCCCATTGTTCTCTACTGGAATGGACAGTTTTGGACCATTTACAGTTAAAATAGTTAGACGATGTGAGAAACGTTGGGGCATCTTGTTTAAATGCCTGACTACCCGTGCTGTCCACATCGACCTTTTAAACAGCCTTGATACTGACTCATTCCTGATGGCTCTAAGACGCTTTACATCACGCTGAGGAAAACCTTCAGAATTGCTATCAGATCAAGGCACAAACTTTAAAGGTAGCGAAAGAGAGCTCCAAGAGTCATTCAAATCATCGGGTCCTACCCTGCAGACGGAGCTGGCCAAACAGCAAATACAATTCAGATTTAATCCTCCCAGTAGTCCCCATTTTGGAGGAGTTTGGGAACGTGAGATAAGATCCATCAAGTCTGCACTGTATGCCACTTTATAAGGGCAAAGTACGACTGAGGAGGTCCTGAACACGGTTCTCACTGAAATAGAAGGAATTCTGAATTCTAAACCTCTGGGTTATATTTCCACAGATATTGCTGACCCAAACCCGGTGACTCCAAACCTTCTTCTCATGGGGCGGCTAGATCCATCACTCCCACAGACTGTTTATCATGAGGACCCTTCTAAATAAGCAAATTTGACTGCAAATTTGGGGGCGGCTGTTACAAAGGGGTTTGTATTTAGCACTTCAGGTAATAGATTTATATTAGTAGGGTTTTCTTATTGAGAGTTGACAGATTCAATGACTATGGACTGTTAACGCCCCCTTGAGGAATAACGGAGTAATTGGAATATGCTGAAAAGGAAGTGCATTAGTTGTTGTTATGAATCCGTAGAGTGTGGACTGCGGAGCTCACGATAGTTTGCCTCATTTCAGAAAGTGGTGTTATTAATCATGTGCGTGCATCTAAAAGTAAGCTTCTATGTTTATGGATCTTATTTCATTTGTGGTTTATGGGTTATCAACATAATTCTGTTTGTTAGGTTAAATAGGCCTAATTAAAGTCGTCTGTACGGCCGATTGATCTGCATATTATCACATTGCATGTTAATAATTGTTTACACATTACATTCTTGTTATTTAAATCAAGCATTATTGTAATAGCCTTTCCTTGGGTATATTTATATTATTTGTTGAAATTGACGAGTATGCTAAGAAAAGTGCTTTGTCATTCTGTTTTGCATGCGCTGTCGATGTGACGTCATTAACGCAACGGCCAGGGGTTCGATCCCCAGTCTGACCAAATTCAGAAAAGATAACAAAAGTGAATAATATGACTTCTGGATATGTTCTAATGCTTTTCTAACTATTGAAATGTCTTTGTTATTGATTAACAATTATTTTATGAATGTTAAGTATTGATATATTGGTTTCTATTTGTCTTCTAGAACCACACACACAAGTACACCCAATAAATCCTCAACGAAACCTAAAGGCCCGTACACACCGGGACGAATATCGGCGCGCGTTATTCGCCAGCGTTTTTCAACGCGTTTTTTGTGTTCACACCCAAGCGTTTTTCGCTGACGATGAGCCGAGTGAACATGCAAATTCATTCCCTGACATTAGATGGCGCTTAATGTAAAACAGAAATACAATACCACTCCATAACAGTCTATACTCTGCAATACCACTCCATAACAGTATATACTCTGCAATACCACTCCATAACAGTTCTCTTTTCACAAGATTTTTGTAGTCGCTGTCGCGTTTGTCATATAGTTCTTTATTCCGACACCAACGAGACCAGCAGCTCTACATTCATCTTGCCTTGCATCTTCCTCGTCATTTCTTCCCGTCAGTGTCTGTCTATGGGCAGTGTAGACGCTACTTGGCGTATATCTTCTTCGCTGTTACGTATGTGTGCTCGGCAAGACCGTTTTGTGTTTGAGCGCCCCCAAGTTGTGTTTTACTGTAACTTCAGAAGCTCCTGACACGTGAGCAAAAGCGCCAATCTCATTGGTCGGATAGTTTTTGACGCGGCGCGTCAAACCAAAAAAACGAACCCGAGGCGTTAAAAAAAAAATTACGCTTTTACGCGTGGCGTTTTTCGCGTCGGTGTGCACACTCACATTGGCGCCCTTTGTTTAGTCACGAGGCGTTAAACGTCGGCGAATATCGCGCGCGAAATTCGTCCCGGTGTGTACGGGCCTTAAGTGCATCTTCATTGCGTCCTGACCAGACGTACCACAGTGATTAATTTAACCCGAGCCACATCGGTTACAACACAACAGCAGAATTTAAATGTTTCGTCTTCCTTAGCCTACTGCCCACAGCAGCATTGGAGAGGAAGACAGTTTTGGCCAGTATGTGAAAAACAGTGTTGCCATTTTTGACAAGAAGGTTTCACTCCGAATTTCTCTGAATTCACTCCGAATTTCTGTTTAATTCGGACCTTCGGAGCTCTGTACATCACTGCCGGGTTCAACAGCATAGAAACATCCTCTTTGGAGGAGCGAGGAAATGAGAACGCATCAATCCGAGTACTGAGAAGCACCCTATATTATCGTATGCATTCAGAATAGTAAGTTAGTTATCCGGGCGCTATTTGCCTACTCTTTTATGAGTTCTGTGAATTATTTCGGACATGCTTCTTTTGTCACATACTGTTTTTCACCTACTATAGTAGGGAAGTATGCGACTTCGGATGCCTCCTGTGAGAGCTTGATCACTGCAGTCTGACTCATGAGGATTCTTGTAGGCCCAATGAATCATTTAAACATGTGGTCGATTCCTTGTTTGAACTGAATCCATCACAGCAGTTACTGAATCACTAGCTGACACTTGAAATCTGCAAGTTATCATTACTTCCGGTTCTGTCCATGTGGAAATAAAGCAAGATACTGTAAAACTTTTAATTTAGACCCTAAAGAATCATATTAGCTTGTACAAAAATGTACCTTTAACCTTAATATATATAGACTACTATTGTTCATTATAAGTACATTTAGTTATCTATTAACACCCATTATTCAGTGTTTACCGTACATGTATAAATTAATGATTTTCTAAATTACTTAATAAAGAATATATATTATTGGTATTGGAATCAAACTCTATGGTATTGGTATTGCCAAACAAACAAATTAAAAGCATATTTTCATTTTAAAGTATTGATTTTAAAAATGACACCATCCATGTCCCTTAGAGGTCAAATTTGACCGGCTTGATCAACAAAAGTTCATCATACAAATACAATGCTGCCGTGGCAGTAAGGAAGAAAAACATTTAAATTCTGCATTTAGCAAACACTTTTATCTGAAGCAACTTACAACAGAGAAACATAAGTCATTTGTCACAACAACAAATTCATAGTGCAAAAAGGTACAATTATTCTGAAGTACAACAAGAACAAAGTGGTGTCCTCTAAAGTCTTCAAGGTTAGAAAATGAGCACTTGCCATGAATGCAAAGCATATATTTGCAAGGAAGATTTACATTCACTGGTTCATGCAAGTGAACAGAGAAAGATGAGTCTGTCTAGAAATATCAGCAGATTTTAAGTTTAAATTCATCCTATGAGTAATTTCAAACATAGAAAGTTGATATTTTTACAGGGTTTCTGCAGGTTTCAGTAAGTCAAATTTAAGACCTTTTTAAGACCATAAAGATTGAAATTTAAGACCTACACGACACATTATCCAAGTTAGATAGATAGTTACCTTGGTATCATTAGAGTATCTATCTATCTATCTTTCTATCTATCTATGATTATCTGATGTGTGTGAGAGAGGTAGATATTTTTTTAATAGAAAATTGTACTTTTGCATATTATACTGTAAAAACACAATTATTGTTGATTTTAGTTGATCATAACTAGAGAGGAAATGATGAGATGATTAAAGTGACCAAAATTATCACGGTTATCACAGAATCCTGTTCAAAAAGTACTAATACTACAGAATGAAGTAAATTCAACAAGTTTTATGTCAAAAAATTGTAAATAAATTGATTAGCATCAATATGCACTTTTTGTTTACGTAAACATTAAAATACCATTAAAAATGATGGCCAGATTTGTCTTGCAACATGTTATCTACTAACATGTACAAGTTAAAATAAAGTTTTGACAAAAAAGGTTTTATACAAAGATAAACCTCATATTTCAACCTTTAAATAATTTTTTTATAAAAAGAATGAGTCAAAAAAGATAAATTGCTGACATTTACACATTAGCTAGTGTTTGGGTGCACCCCCATCCTTCATGTTGACTGAGCTTTCAATGTTGTTATGGAAAGGGGTGATTGGTTGGTTCCTGTCACATGACCTGCGGTGCGTTTGCGGCATTCTGAAAAGTTTAGATTTTTTTTCATCTCGTTGCGCTTGGTAAAAATATTAGCGTGTCGCTTCAATTATGAGTGCGCTTGCCGCGCGCCTACATTTGAACAAACTTGA
The DNA here is from genome assembly GCA_021554675.1 of Leuciscus idus. NCBI lineage: Eukaryota > Metazoa > Chordata > Actinopteri > Cypriniformes > Leuciscidae > Leuciscus > Leuciscus idus. Next base: position 34,043,426 of record CM038639.1, on the reverse strand, counting down.
GCGCGCAAAAGACGCGATATGTGAACGCCCTCTGGCGAACTAGCTCATATCAAGCCACGAGCTACTGGTAGCACGCGAGCGACGTGTTGGAGACCCGTGCTCTAGAGCTCCGCTTTGTAGGCTACAACTTGATACTTATTTGCTACTTTGTTATAACTTTCTGCGGCCAGCGTTTCTGGAAATGAACGAGGGTAAACACTTTTTAAGACCTGACTAAATGAAATTTAAGACCTAGGATGAAAATCTGGCCGTTTTTAAGACTTTTTAAGGCCTTAAATTTAAAGTTCAGAATTTTAGACTTTTTAAGACTTTTTAAGACCCCGCGGAAACCCTGTTTTAGTACAATCACCATATCTCCACCAGAGGTCACTATCGCATTGAGTTTTGACTTTCAATTGCCAATGTTCTCACCTAATTCTCATTTGATCATGTATTGTTTATGCAGTAACGTGCAGTGAAATCTTGTCATGGGTAGGCTTGCAATTCTGACTTTATAACATGCAATTGCGACTTTATTTCACGCAATTCTGACTTTATAACACGCAATTGCGACTTTATATCTTGCAATTCTGAGAAATAATGACAGAATTGCGAGATGTAAACTCGCAAAATGAGATCAAAAGTCGCAATTATCTTTTAAAATGTTTTATTCTGTGGCGGAAACAAGCTTCCATACCTCCTGGCCTCTTCCTCCCATCCATCCTCCCTGACGCGTACCGTTACGGTAGGGCCGGTGAAGCAGTCGATTCTGTTCCCTATCGGAATTCCTGTTCCCTTTACGCAATCATACTACAAATCATGCGTAATTGCCGAGTTACCATGCGTACCATCAGAACTGAATACGAGCAATAAGCACAATAGGATGTACGGGAAGCCAAAAGGCTAAAAAAGGATTGTATTTTTTCTCGAAATTTAAGCGTTTTTTTATTGTTTTTATTTTTTATTAGAAGCGAGTTTTTCCCCATCTGTCAATTCAATCCAGATTATTTCTTTTCAAATTTAAAACGTTATTACAGATTTCAATGTAATGTTTATTAAGGCTTTGACGCATGCGCTGTCAGCAGACACGGCTCGTTCAGGGGGAACAGGAATTCCGGTAGGGAACAGAATCGACTGCCACACCGGCCCAGCTATCGGTAGGCGCCGGCGGTGCCGCGGTAGCCTACCTGAGAAAACGTTTTGAAAAAGACGGGCTATGGACCCAACCAACTCTATAGGAGGGGAGGGGAGAACTCCCTGGTACAACCCATGCAGAGGCTGCGCGCTGCGGTGTGTGTCAGAATGCAGAACGTGTGTAGCCTAATGTAACTAACGTGACAAATGTAAAAAAAAAAAAAAAAATCCTCGACCGGCCCAAAAGTGAAGCGGCCCACCGGGAATTCTCCCGATTACCCACCCCGGGCCTGTTGACAGCCAACGCTAGGCGCCGCTAGATGCTAAGTATCGGGAAGCGCGGATTGAGTGAGAGCGAGTGGATCACGTGACATGAAGCAAGCTCGGTCTCTGCCTCAAATTCAAGACAGCATGAGAACTGACTGCGCATGCGCAAATCTACGTAAACTACGTTCTATGGACCAAAGAGGCGCTGCTAACCTCTGCCTCAATGGCCATGGCCTTGAATTTCCTGCATGAAACAATGGTTTTAGGAGCAAACAATGGCAAAATGAGTATATTATGTGTATTCCTGAAAATTTTTGTTACAAAAATTAATATTTGGAATAAAATAAATGCAATTAATAATGTGGTGAATTAATAAAGCTCTTGGAATTAATAAATGTAATGTCAACATTTCCTTTGGTGAGGCACTGCCTACCCTGACCGCACGTCCCTGTGTTTATGTATAGCCTATCTATCTCCTGCTTTTGCCGGCCTGTATTTGGCTACTCAATGTGTATTGTACTGTGATTCGGAGGTGAGACTTTCGTCTCAATAGTGCACAAGGGTGAGTTCAAATGTTAATTTCCTTTGTTCTCTCAGAGAGTAGCTCGCTCTTCCAGTTCTTCCAGTCTTAAACATATCTGTAGCTCTGCCCTGAATACTTGACTTTACCACCTTACGGGATAGTTCACCCAAAAATACAAATTCTGTCATCTTTTACTAACCCTCAAGTTGTTCCAAACCTGTATAAATGTCTTTGTTCTGCTGAACGCAAAGGATTATATTTTGAGGAATGTTTGCAATCAGATAGAACAACTTGAGGGTGAGTAAATGATGAGAGTTTTCATTTTTGGACGAACTACTTGTTGAACTTAGATAATTATAACAATCTGTACATGGACTCTGACAACCCTATTTGCAGGAAAGTGTTATTTGGCCAATTAGAAGTTTTGACATCCCAAATAAAGAAGCTTTGAGGAAACGAATGATGGGTAACTCGAACCGAGAGGGAAACTCCCCCTGACTGTAGGCTAGAGAAACAGAGGAGAAGGTGAGACGGAGAATGCCGGAAGAACAAGCTGCTCGTAATGACGATTGTCTGGACCGAATAGCCTACCTTTATAACATAATTTCCAGTTAAGAATTTACATTATTTTGTCTGCATCTATATGTATGAAATGTCACACCTGTTATTTAGGCTACAACCTGACTGTATTTTTTACAGGATTTTTGTTTGGATAAGGAGAGGCGGTGTTTCGAGGCGTCAGAGACGGTGTTACACACGAGGTTATCGGCGACGAGTTTCTTTTGCTTTTAGACTTCCGTCTTTACATAGTGCGGTCCTCTCGCGCGGAACACAACTACAAATTTCTGTTATTGAAGGGCTCTTAAAGAGGCAAGGAGTTGAGTTCACTATTCATTCCAAACATTCTGTACAATTTGTGTCTTATCTAATTGTATGAGTCTAATGTTTAAATGTTTAATATGGAGGCATTTGTTTTTATTCTTAACATATGTTCGAGGCTGATCATTTCCTTTTCCTTTTTGTTTTTAAATCAGACAATGTCGTCAAGTCGTCTGGCTTTAATAGTGACGCTGGCTGGTATCATCTCTCTGAACGTCATGTTTTTCTGGTTTTCACCTCCAAAAAACTGTCCTCTTCCACTTCCTAGACCCGAGAGCAAGAGCTCTCTTACTGGTACAGTAGAAGACAAACCTGTTCTTCTACTTTGGGTCTGGCCTGAAAATTACAGGTTTGACTTCAGTGACTGCAAAAAGTTTTACAATATTGATAATTGTCAGTTGACGGATAATAGATCTCTCTACAGCAATGCAGACGCTATCATGGTTTATCACAGGGGCATCAGTTGGGACCTAACCAACCTTCCTCCATCTCCTCGTCCTCCTTTCCAGAGGTGGATTTGGTTACATTTGGAATCACCGACGAACACTCAGAAAATACCAGGTCTGGAAAACCTGTTCAATCTCACTCTCAGCTACAGACAGGATGCTGATATTCCTGTACGGATGAAATTAAAAACCAGGAAGAAACCAGATGAGTTTGTAATTCCCAAAAAGGACAAACTAGTGTGTTGGATTGTGAGTAACAATGCTGCCTTTACAGGTGTCGGCACAAGGAACCAGTTTTACCAAGAACTCAGCAAATACATCCAAGTGCATATGTTCGGAAAGGCTTATGCAACATTTCTTGGTTATGACGAATACTATCCTACCCTAGCTAGCTGCAAGTTTTACCTTTCCTTTGAGAACTCCATCCACAAGGACTACATCACTGAGAAGATAAATGGGCCACTTGCTGCAGGAACCGTCCCTGTGGTTCTGGGTCCTCCCAGAAGAAACTATGAAAACTTTGTTCCCGGCGATGCCTTCATTCATGTGAATGACTTCCCAGATGCAAAGTCACTAGCAGAATATCTGCTTCAGCTGGACAAGGACGAAGAAGCATATCGCAGGTTCTTTAACTGGAGGAAATATCTCTCTCCAACTCCTCATTTAATACATCAAACCCAAGAGTTTATTCTGGCTATTTGCACCGCCTGTGACCATATAGCACGACACAGAGAATATAAAGAAGCCCATGATATTTATGAGTGGTATTTCAGTTAAAGTCAAATTAAATTAAAGTCAAAGTAAATTAAAGTCTAAGTTTTGGAGTTTGTTAAAAAATAGTGATGAATTTTTCTACATATATATTTTTGATAATCATTTCTAATTGGTTTATGGCTGATTACTTCATATGGCTGATGATGTAAAAAGATCATTTTGTAATACCCAGATAACCATTACAGATCTTTATTGTAAATGGTTTTTCATGCTTGTTCAATGAATCAATTAAACAATAAACAATAATTGTACACAGTTTTACCATGTTAAGATGACCAATTTGAACGTGTTTCTCAATGCGCACATTCTGGCCATGTTCGAACTTGTAATATTTTTGTTTATTGTGGCCTTGTTTCACTGATATCTTCTGTGCTAGAGTAAATTAATAAATCGTGAGCTTAGAATTATAAGGTTCTATCTCCACTTTTGGTCGAAATTGAGTATTTGACATAATCTGATCCATTAGGTGTTTATTAATGCCTGTGTGGTGTTATTTTTGTAAAAAAAAAAATATATATTTTGTTAGTAGTTATTAATAAAATAAAAAAAAAGGTTCCATCTCTCCATTGCCAGCTGGGATGTAAAAACTTTGATGCTCAATATCTCAGAACTACCCTAAACGGAGATAGAACCTCATAATTCTAAGCTCACGAAATGTTACATTGTAAATTAAGTAAATTATATGATCCATATTATAAATTAGAATTTATCTGTATGGGTTATTAAATGTTTGTTTTAAGTCATTGGCCTATCATTTTCATAAGTATTATACAGCATATGTTTATAACTGAACACACACATAACTTTATTCATTTTCACATAATAATGTTTTTGTAATTTGGTGTTCAACCCAAAATCTTTTATTATCATATTTTTTGTCAGAGCTGTTGTTGTGTAAAGTCAAATAAGACACAGGTTAAACTATGTCCTCAGAACAAGAGTAAAGTGTCTGTTTTATCGGTAAAAGCCAATAGCCAACTGTATAGAAACAAACTTCTTAAAATTCATTTTCACTGTGTGAATCACAAGTGGTGATAAATGTTTTTAAAGTCTAAAAACTGTAACTATTTTAAACACAAATGGAAACATGAGTTCTGGTATGACCCTATAGTTTGTTTGTGCTGTTCTGTCTCTGTACAGTAAACATCGTCTTGGATGCTGCAGGCTGATGAGTGCTATAATGAAATCAGTACATTATATTTAATCTATGTTTTGATATGTATTACAGGCTCGACATTTACGCTTGTCCGGGACAAGTGGATTTTTTGAAGGGGCAAGTGAAAGAGAATTTTACTTGCCCGACCGGACAAATAGCCTCACTAACAAAAAATAACTATTCTGCATTCATTTAGTGTAAGTGCCGACTGATAGAGAATATAATAGCCTAATATAATATATAATGTACTGACTATAACAAGGTTGTGTTTTTATATTTATAACATATAATACAGTACATCACACGACCAAGAGCGCTGAATACCATCACGATTGAAAATGTGACGATTTCATATTACAGTTCAATAAAGTAATTCATATTAAGTCACTTGCATTTTAGACGCAATATTGCCTTTTTTTGTTCTTTTTTTTTAGCAGCGAAAATAGTTCCAAAAAAAGATCACAGAAGAACCACAGCGCATCTCAAAGGAAAACTCCATCGTGTTCCATTAACGAATGATCCAGTGTTTTGAACGAATCGGTTGCGTCAAAGATTCAATGAATTCCTATTAATTTACAACTGCCTCACTCCTGAATGAATCAGCCGTTTGAATGAATCGTTTGAATAAATGACTCAATGACTCACTCATTAAGACGGTCACCTGCCGCCTGCTACTGTGGTTTAGTTTCCTGTTTAAAAGTAGCCTATCATTCTTTCCAAAAAAATCATTCTTTCTTATTTGTATATTCAAAAAATATTTAAAATAATCTCATTACATTATTTAATGCAGTTTAATTTGATTGGTAACAGCCCTTTAGCATCTTATTATTCTATTTTAAATTATTGATCAAATTTAAGAATTTTAAATGAAAGATGAAGCATATATTTAAAACGATTAGGGGAAAATTCCCTTTATAAAGGTTAAAATATAATATGCCGATTTATGTCAAAGCTGACTGAACTGTAATGAGAATACTGATTCGGAATAAATTTTATTTACAACACGTACAAAAAAATCCTTTTTTTTTTTTCCTGGACAAACAAATGTTCTTACTCGGACAAGTGAATGACCGACCCGAAGGACAATCAAATGAAAAGGCTTAATGTTGAGCCCTGATATATATATTTATTATTATTCATTTATTCATTTATTTATTTACTCATAAACTTGTCTTTAGGAAGTTATAGTGGCAAGAATAACTTTGTGAAACCTTTGGGCTAGTGGTTTCCCGGACAGGGTTTAAATTAAGACAGGAATATGCCTTTATCTAGTTAATCGTGCATTTAGGCTACTTTCTTTTATTCCACAGCTGATGTGTGCAGTTTTTTCATTGCTTGCATTAAAAAATTGTCTCTTGTTTTGTTTTTTAATTGCAGTCTTTTTCTTCTGCCATTCATGCTTATCAGCTCCATGCAATTTTAAGCTTTTCTTGGTTCAGCTGCACGCAGTCTGAAAAGGTTTTTTGGCAGTTTACTAAAATAAAAGAGCCATTCTCATGGTTTAAGCTGTTGACGTTTCTACATGAGAAAGAACGTTAAACGGACAATTTAAAAGGGCATGACAAAATCCTGACATAAGACTGACATCACTCACAACGTACAATGCATTATCCCTCATGAACAAATACAACGTCTGATGTTTGCATATGCATACCATTACGACATCCTTCATGAATAAACATGACGTCTGATGTCTGTACACATAAGGCTTGTTTGAGATGCGCCTTGCCTCGCCTGAAATGTAGTCGAGAGTAGGCGGCTGCAGTGAGAGGAGGAGTGAAAAAAGCGCAGGCAAGCCGGACAGATCTCTCTTCTCGTAGTGGATCTGACACCTGCGAGATCAAAGATGGATATCGCGGGATTCACGCTCGTGCACAGTGTTGCTAATAAACTGGATGTAATTCAAGTTCTGTTGCTTTCATATGAAAATAAATAAAATGAACAAGTCACCCAAAGTACTTGTTATTTAATTCCATTCCAAATACATGTTTATCAATCATTTTTTCTGTAGGGGAGACCGGGGACAGTTGCAACACTTTTTGCATTTCTCTCAATTACTCAGAGACAATTTGGACTAGACCAACCAAATTTGTATATATTAAACTTGCATCTGTCTGCTAATTACCCATACCATTTAAAGATGATTAGCCTATATATGACATATCGTGTATTTATTTGAATGGAAGAAGTCAGATGTTGCAACTTACCCCGACCCAGGGGACAGTTGCAACACAACCCCAGGGACGGTTGCAACATGTTAAAAATACCTTACATTTCATTAATTAACTTAAGCTTTTTGTCTCAATGAGCAAAGAATTCTGAAAATATTAACTGTTTTAGGCCTACTATAATATTATAGTATTATTTATTTCAATAATATTATTGTAGCCTATTATTTATTTATTTAGTCATATTTTTCAAATAACAGTTATTGAGTTTTGTTTGTTCATGTGTAGAGCATAGGCCTACATATTCAGTGTGCAGGTGTTATGCTATTCAATCTCTCCATATTTCAGTGTCAGACAGGAAGAATTTAACAATTTGCAATGCAACAAACTTTTATTAAACATGCAATTTATAACTTGTTGCAACCGTCCCCAACCCTATCAGCCATGACATATGAATATGCCTGCTAGACACACTGACTTTGACAGATGCTAACCATGTCACTTAGAAGTCAACAAAACAATAATTCAAACGAAGTAAGTTTTGATTAAAGGTGAACTAAGTAACTTTTTTTTACCTTAACTGAACAGCTTCGGAGTCATTGGAATGGTTATATTACTTATTTCGGGTTGAATGGTGGTCGTTTCGTACCCCCCTGGTGCCCGTGAGCGGAAAATACGCACTTGCAACTTTGAGCCGGCGGGTCGCCGGCCGCTGCGTCAGGAAGTCTCGCGTGATATCAGGTCTCGCGATGTAAACAATTGCTTTACGGCCAAAAGAAATCTGCTAAAATGCTGTCATTATTGCGCTCCCTCACGCTGTCCGAACCCGAATGAAGAAGACGTTTTACGTCCCATCTGCTTTGATGTCGTTGATCTATAGCCTCTGGTGTCTGAGAATCAACAACGAGTTTTTACAACAGTGTTGTCAAATATCTACTCCGAAGCTGTGGGGGGAGCTCTAGAGAGAAACCTGCGAGCAAAAAGCGAGAATACAGCGAAGAAGTCCCGAAGCTACTGAGTGCTACTTTAATTCATACAAAATTTCAGGACAGTATGACAAAAATATATCTCAAGAAAAAATTTACTTTCATACCTCCAAAACAAGTTTTGTTCAATAAATGCAGCAGCAGATGTTGAATATGTCTACTGTCTTCTTGGTGGGTGGAGGGTCTAACTGTGCATGTGCAGAATGAGTGTCATCACTCTAGCTTGTTTCTGATTGGAGAAAAATGACATGTTGCAACCAGAGCCATAGAGAGAGAGAGTTGCGACACTCTTTGATGTCGCCGCTATGGCTGTCACCAGAGCCATAGAGAGAGAGAGTTGCGACACTCCCATAGACCTCCGTTGTAAATAATGGCGGCGCTTTTAACCGCCTACTTCCGGGATATGAAGATCGGAATAGTTCCAAACACTGTCATTTGGGCGTTGGACACCATTCACTTACATTGCTGCGCGTCGAGTTGTTCCAGAGTTAAGTTGCCGAAATATCGACCTCTTTTGAATTGTCAACTGTCTATATTGTATCAGAGGCCCTTTGCGATGCTTATACTGGTCTTCATTTGTACATGCACAGCGTAATTATTTATATTTTATGTTGGTTGTTTCAACCAATTTTCAAGCACTGCCTGCTAGCTAACGTTAGTTAGCTAGCGCGACTTCGTCAGCTAAGAGTTCGGTAATGAATCGCTACCACCTTTATAGCAACTTTTATTTAATTTAATATTTTGGGATATACTAACTTTTCATTATGTTATTATTGTCTTGAGTGAAGCGGCTTGTGAGAACAATGCTGGACCTTTAGGATTGTTATGGCCATCACCAGTCCTGTCTGTTTCATGGATCACCTGCCCCTGGTTTTTGTTTTTCTTGTTCACACACACAAGCACACATTTTTGTTGTCTGTCATTGTTTAATAAAAAATATTTTATTTGAAAACCTTCATTTGTATCAGCCATGCTTAAATTCGTTTTTAATCTGTTATAGTTTTGATAATGTGTATGGCCTTAATCTTAAAATAATATTCTTAGTCTTAACATGATCATGTTTCACGTTGTGGTCCTGGGGGTGGCCACTTTCATCAGAAGAAGTGAGCTAGCTTCTAAGCGAATTCTGAACGGACCGCCACGGCAGACCTCTTTGCGTGATCACGAAGGTAGGCTAATGGCTGAATCAAAATTTATAAGCAAAATCACGGGAATCAATAGCCTAATACAGCCCAGTTGTGCTAAAATAAATATCATGAGACGTCCATCATCAGATGAATGATATGGAAAAGTTAAGTTAGAGCCGCTAAAGCCAGTGCTACTGTAAGGATGATAAAAATGATGTCATACTCATACATTGCATGTCATTGAATGAGTTGATACAAGTTAAAATATACTTAAAATGGTCCATAAAAAGGAGAAAGTTAAAATACACTTATAAGTTGTAGATCAGTAATCCATTGATCAGTAATCCATTGCTCTTTGGGTAAAAGAGGCTAAAGAGATTAATACGATAAAAAGACTAGACAATCTGTGTTTAAAATGCTGTTTTATTGTATAACATTTAAATTACAATATGTTTGCTTGTTTACATAAGTTTCACTTTAAGTTTAAGTACCAGTTTGTGATTGATCGCTAATGCCTTGTTCAGTGAGGATCTGTTAACGATTAATAATGCCTCGTTCAGCCTGTGTACGGAGCGCGCGGCTGACGTTCGTCCATTATAACATTGGACTGGACAGAAGCTGCATCGTGTCCGTGTTTTATTGTCCATTTCCTCTTTTACAGGTATGAACGAGGGTTGTATTGTGTTTGAATGATTTATAGATGTGTTTAGTAATGTAAGGAACATGCGGGAAGTAAATGTTAGTGATTGTAATGATTCATGTGCATTTAGCAGTCTGAAGTGTTGCTCTAGTGCAGTGGTTTTCAAACTGTGGGTCGCGACCCACTTGTGGGTCACACAGTGAGAAAAGGTGGGTCGCACAAAGGCACTTAGCTGCAGCTAAATTTACGTTACGATGAGTGAAACAAAACCAGTCCGATTAATGACCAAACGACTATGAGTTTTAGCGCCCGCCAAAGTGTTATTTGATCGCTGAGTAATGTAGATGAACTGCTGCGCTTGTGACAGAGTCACAGAGTGCATGTTTAACTGAAAGAACGAGCAGAGAGAGTCCTCGGTCGCGCGCGCTCTCTCTCTCTTCGGAGCCAGGCGAAAGTGTAAAAAAGACTTCACCGTCTCCAAACTAAGCGCTGTCTTGCTCTCTCTCCCTCGCACATATTAATCAAAATAAATCGACACGGTGGTAAAAGGTCGGAAGACCAAAGTTTCATGTGGAGCATTCGGAGATTTTTTTTTTTCTTCCTCAATTACCGCTGGGTGTGAATTGTGCTAAATAAGTTGTTGCCTTATCTTCTCTGAAAAGCGTCCCAGACATTCAGCTGACATAAAACAACACTTTAATTAAACGAAAAAAAACTATCCAGTGATGAAATGTTTTCTGTGTTGACACAAATCTTGGATGTCTATGTCCTAACTGCTGGGATAATCACACAACGCGCATGACACGTCCAATTCGCAAACTAATTACTCCTTTGAACGATTCATTTTAATGAATGGACAACTGATCTTTCCAACAGTGAACTCAGGAGTCGTTTGAATCAGTAACACTTTACAATAAAGTTCTATTTATTACATAAATTACATAAAAAGTACAGTTTGCTTACTCAAGCTTAAGCTTTAAAATAAATAAAACCCCTTGTTTTTTTTTTTGAAAAGCATATGACTACATTTTTCCACACAGTGCTATCAAGAATCGATAAGAGAATCGTTAAAGAATCGGATCGATAATCAGAATCGTCAGTGGCATTATTATTATTGATAAAATCTTATCATGTCCCATCCCTATGTGAAGACGGTAAAATTATAATCAAACATTAAAGAACATACATGTTTTTAAAAGTTTTTTTAAGAGTTAAAAGTTTAAAATATTTTGCTAACATGAAGGCTTGTCACTGTCAGTCTTTTTACATCAGTGCAAAACTAGGGAATGCAGATTAAGACCATCAGCATGCACTGATTAATCCCATGGCATGTAGCAAAAAAATAAATAAAAATTGTGCGACCAAATCATGCTGGTGCGACCAACTGAGAAAGTTGGTAGCACCAGTGCAAGTGGGTCTTGAGATTGATTATACTTGTCTAGGTGGGTCCTAGAACGAAAAAGTTTGGGAACCCCTGCTCTAGTGTAGCCTGCGTGCTAGCTGTGTACTGGAGCACATGTTGTAGCACGTGAATCGAGGTTAAAGCGTGACAGTAGCGGAACACCGCAGCCATTTTCTTTGTGCGCATTTGTTTTAGATCATACGGATAAGGTAAAAGTGCTATTGTATAGGTTTAAGAAAAGTGAGTTTTTAATGTAAAGAAGCAACATAGTTTATGTGTAAGCACAATGCTACTACTGAGGGTAAAATGTCAAGTGTATTCTGAATTAATAACTATAAAACAGCAGTATAGCATTACAGAATATATTTTATGCTGTTTATTGTTCTAAACACTTTCAGAGTAAATTCAAATCTATTTTTGTTTAAATAATACTGTTTTAAGATGCTGTAAATAGGCCTGTCACGATTATGAAATTTGGCTGACGATTAATTGTCTAAAAAATAATTGCGGTTATGCCGATTAATTGTCAGTTTTAGGGCTTTGACGATTAATTGTCTGTGTTAGGGCTTTGGCAATTATGCTGATTAATTGTCTGTTTTAGGGCTTTGTGCTTCATTCATTAAATAATTGTGATGAATTTAATCCTTTGTAAGTTATCATTTTGCAGTGTAAGTTTACAGTTAACACCTTTAAATATTAAATAAATAGGCTATATTCAATAGCTATGACAATTTGTTTATTAAACTTAGTGAGTGTATAAATCAGCAGCAAAAAGTAATTTTTGAAAACATCTGCACAGTAATTTAATAAAATCTAAACATGTTAATAAAAACAAATGTGCACAAACCATGATAATATGATACGCTTCAAAACAGAGCGGAACAAAGCGCGTATGCGCATCGCGGGTGCAGAATGATGTGCTTAATGCAACATGGAGTCGCAGCGATGCACAAGTGCGCATTTAAAAGTTCACGGCACAAAGCGAAGAAATGTCGAGGGCACAAATCCTAGTGTATATCAGTCCAACAGTTTATTGATCATTTGTTTCTTCACAGTTTTAAACTCCAGTTATTGTGCGTCTGATGCCAATTCATAGTCCTTGTGCTGTGTAGGCACACGGTAGCGAGCGAGTCATTTAGAAACAGCAAAAAACTCCAGCAAAATAAAGTCATTTTATGCAAATCCACAGCCCTTTATCTACAGATCAAGCATTATAACGTCAATGTCACATTGGAGAAAGTTTTACCGTGTATCCTGTCGTAACCGGACGACGCGCGCTGTTTGAATGCTGAACGGAATGATTGACAGCTGCAGAGTTTGAATGCTGAACGGAATGATTGACAGCTGCAGACGAGTTTGTGAACTTTAATTTAACAATGTAAATATACTACTGTCCCTCACATTAAGCTATGGAATGGCTTCAGATGACTTTGAATATATTGCTAGAAAACGTAATTAGTGCTTGACTGCTTGTCTATTTATTTTGGTTCATGACTCCCCCTTGTGCCGTAGGTCTATAAAAGAGCGCAATAATCGCGGTTGTCTGAAACAATCGCGGTTAGATCAAATAATCGCGATCAGACGGTTATTTAATTATCGCGACAGGCCTGGCTGTAAACATATTTTGATATATTTTTGGTAACTCCCTTTAGAGGTTAACTCAGGTATTTCAGTAATATGGAGTTATAACTGACCAGCTGATATTTTTCCTAATTGTGTAGTTTCTTAGAGGGACATTATTATGTCGTGCAAAGGGAAAATAACAGGTTTAACTGTGATACTGTGTAAACATGTTATTATGCTGTTCATGGTAAATACATTATAACATTGGACTGGACAGAAGCTGCATCGTGTCCGTGTTTTATTGTCCATTTCCTCTTTTACAGAGGCGTAACACTACTACCCATGCGAACATGAACACTAAGCTTTTCCCTCCAAAAATATAGCTTAAAACTTATCTCCAAATGCAAAACTGACATTAACAAAATGCAATAATGCAATAATAGCTGAAAAAGTACTTGGGTGTGTGTTTTATTTTATATTTACCGTTCAATAATGCAATCGCTGCTGTCTGTCCCATAGAAGAACATGACAGCCAGCGTACGTTTTGGAACTATTGGGGCTTACATGAACCACGTGACAGCCATAGCGGCGACATCAAAGAGTGTCGCAACTCTCTCTCTCTATGGCTCTGGCTGTCACGTGGTTCATGTAAGCCCCAATAGTTCCAAAACGTACGCTGGCTGTCATGTTCTTCTATGGGACAGACAGCAGCGATTGCATTATTGAACGGTAAATATAAAATAAAACACACACCCAAGTACTTTTTCAGCTGTTATTGCATTATTGCATTTTGTTAATGTCAGTTTTGCATTTGGAGATAAGTTTTAAGCTATATTTTTGGAGGGAAAAGCTTAGTGTTCATGCTCGCATGGGTAGTAGCACTGGCTTTAGCGGCTCTAACTTGACTTTTCCATATCATTCATCTGATGATGGACGTCTCATGATATTTATTTTAGCACAACTGGGCAGTATTAGGCTATTGATTCCCGTGATTTTGCTTATAAATTTTGATTCAGCCATTAGCCTACCTTCGTGATCACGCAAAGAGGTCTGCCGTGGCGGTCCGTTCAGAATTCGCTTAGAAGCTAGCTCACTTCTTCTGATGAAAGTGGCCACCCCCAGGACCACAGTGAAACATGATCATGTTAAGACTAAGAATATTATTTTAAGATTAAGGCCATACACATATTATCAAAACTATAACAGATTAAAAACGAATTTAAGCATGGCTGATACAAATGAAGGTTTTCAAATAAAATATTTTTTATTAAACAATGACAGACAACAAAAATGTGTGCTTGTGTGTGTGAACAAGAAAAACAAAAACCAGGGGCAGGTGATCCATGAAACAGACAGGACTGGTGATGGCCATAACAATCCTAAAGGTCCAGCATTGTTCTCACAAGCCGCTTCACTCAAGACAATAATAACATAATGAAAAGTTAGTATATCCCAAAAAATTAAATTAAATAAAAGTTGCTATAAAGGTGGTAGCGATTCATTACCGAAATCTTAGCTGACGAAGTCGCGCTAGCTAACGCAGGCAGTGCTTGAAAATTGGTTGAAACAACCAACATAAAATATAAATAATTACGCTGTGCATGTACAAATGAAGACCAGTATAAGCATCGCAAAGGGCCTCTGATACAATATAGACAGTTGACAATTCAAAAGAGGTCGATATTTCGGCAACTTAACTCTGGAACAACTCGACGCGCAGCAACGTAAGTGAATGGTGTCCAACGCCCAAATGACAGTGTTTGGAACTATTCCGATCTTCATATCCCGGAAGTAGGCGGTTAAAAGCGCCGCCATTATTTACAACGGAGGTCTATGGGAGTGTCGCAACTCTCTCTCTCTATGGCTCTGGTTGCAACCATCCCCTGTTGCAACTGTCCCCGGTCTCCCTAATACAGACATATGTGTTTTTATTTTTATTTATTTTTTTATAAAAATTAAATTGCATTACCCAAAGAGATCGCACTGTCAGATAGTTTGGGAATATTCACACATAACACATAAAACATGATATTAGAGTTTTAAAATCAAACATTTTAAAAGAGACATTTCAGGCGAGGCAGGCGCGTCTCAAACAAGGTACCTCGCGTCACATATGCAAATGTAGTCTCAAATACAACAATTTCATTGGCTACTGTGCGTGTTGTCGCGTTAACACGGAAAATTTTCTAAAATTTACGCGTTTCGTTTAAAGACTATTGACCCCGATCGATTTCATATGTCACACGCACGTTAACACTTCTTTAAGCTTGGTTAGGACAGAATGGACACAAAACGAGCGCCATAATTGTCCGCTCGTAATGACGATTATCTGGACTGAATACATGAGGAACACTATAGCCAGAAAAGCGTCTCTGGGTGTGCGGTGTGCCACATTTATTGTCAGATTAATGTGCAAAAAAAACGACCCGGCGTAGAATAGACTGGGCTGATGTGTAAAACTATACTCAGGCTCGCCACATAACCATAATACTAGGCCTATATAAAATATAACTCAGGGCTCAACATTAAGCCTTTTCATGTGCTAAATCGGTCATTCACTTGTCCAAGTAAAACAAAATTGCTTGTCCAGAAAAAAATTGGATTTTGTGTGTGTGTGTGTTGTAAAAATAATTTATTCTGAAGCAATATTCTCGTCAGTGTTCAGTCAGCTTTTACATATTTAAATCTGCATATTTATGATATTTTAACTTTTTTAAAGAGCATTTTTCCCTAATCGTTTAAAATATATGCTTCATCTTTCATTTTAAATTCTTAAATTTGATCAATAAATTCAATTGGAATAATAAGACTCTATATGGCTGTTACCAATCAAATTAATTAATTTACACTGCAAAATTACAACTGCATTAAATAACGTTATGAGATTGTTTAAAATATGTTTTGAATTAAATAGGCTATTGGAAAGAATGATAGCCTACTTTTAAACACGAAACTTAACCACCAGTAGGGGGCGGCAGGTGACCGTCTTAATGAGTGAGTCATTGAGTCATTTATTCAAATGATTTGTTCAAACCGCTGAATTGTTCAGGAATGAGGCAGTTGTTTCATGAGTCATTGAATCTTTGACTCAACCGATTCGTTCAAAGCGCTATTTGAACTATTTTCGCTGCACAAATAGAACAAAAACAGTCAATATTGTGTCTAAAAAGTGACTTGATATTAATTACTTGTTTATTGAACTGTCATATGAAATCAGTGTCACATTTTCAATCGTGATGGTATTCAGCACTCGTGGTCGTGTGATGTTTCTTAACTGTATCATATCATATGTTATAAATATAAAAACTCCACATGAATTTTTTAATCGCTGTATGTTCATTAAGTTTCTCTGCGCGAGCCTCAACAACAGTCAGCGGCTGTTTGCGGATTGGTTGGCAGTCCGAATGTCGGCAGATATATATATTTTTTTAATTAAATTTTAAATAAAACAAATATTGTAAGTAAACAACAATAGTCCAAGTTTAGAAAAACATTTTTATTAAGACTTTAAAAAAAGAATTCTGCATCTATTTACGCCTATTGGCTTGGTTTGGAACATAATTTCCAGTTAAGAATTAACATTCTTTTGACTGCAACTATATGCATGAAATGTCACACCCTTTATTTGCATCCTGTCTGTATTTTTTTGTCATTTTTCCCCTCCCCATTGAAGTTGTTGATCTAGATTAGCCGGTTCAAGTTTGTTTGCATGAAATTAAACTCTATATGAGCTCCAGTTTCCACCCAGAAAGGACGGTGAGGACTGAGGTTTGGAGAGCCTAGGGTTGCCAGCCGTCTCGTAAAATACGTAAGTGTTCACTCTTAAAGCGGTAAGGAGTTGAGTTCACTATTCATTCCAAACGTTCTGTACAATTTGAGTCTTATCTAATTGTGTGTGAGTAAAATGTTTTAGCCAGTTTAGTTTTTTAACTGCCTGATGTGCTGCTATTGTCTCAGACACAGTGCTACCTTATATTTCTTTCAAACGTATTTTTGGAAGTCACTTTAACATTACTTTTATTATGGAGGCATTTGTTTTTATTCTAGTTTATGTTCTAGGCAGATCACTTCCTTTTCATTAATATTTTCAGATCAGACAATGTCAAGCACAAATGGTTCATGGCTGTGTCGTCTGACGCTGGCTGGTATCATCTCTCTGAGCGTCATGTTTTTCTGGTTTACACCTCCAAAAAACTGTCCTCTCCCATTTCCCAGACCTGAACAAAACAAGTCTGCCAAGAGTAAGAGTTCTCTTCCTGGTACAGTAGAAGACAAACCTGTTCTTCTACTATGGGTCTGGCCTTTAAATCACAGGTTTAACTTCAATGTTTGCAAAACAATTTACAATATCGATGGTTGTCAGTTGACGGATAATAGATCTCTCTACAGCGAAGCAGACGCTGTCTTCATTTTTCACAAAGCCATTAGTTGGGACCTGACCAACCTTCCTCCATCTCCTCGTCCTCCGTTCCAGAGGTGGATTTGGTTTAATGTCGAATCACCGACCAACACCAGGAAAAAACCAGGTCTGGAAAACCTGTTCAATCTCACTCTCAGCTACAGACAGGATGCTGATATTCCTGTACGTATGATTTTAAACACCAGGAAGACACCAGATGAGGAGTTTGTAATTCCCAAAAAGGACAAACTGGTGTGTTGGATTGTGAGTAACAATGGTGCCTTTACAGGTGTCGGCACAAGGAACAAGTTTTATCAAGAACTCAGCAAATACATCCAAGTGCATATGTTCGGAAAGGCTTATGCAACATTTCTTAGTTATGACGAATACTATCCTACCCTAGCTAGCTGCAAGTTTTACCTTTCCTTTGAGAACTCCATCCACAAGGACTACATCACTGAGAAGATAAATGGGCCACTTGCTGCAGGAACCGTCCCTGTGGTTCTGGGTCCTCCCAGAAGAAACTATGAAAACTTTGTTCCCGGCGATGCCTTCATTCATGTGAATGACTTCCCAGATGCAAAGTCACTAGCAGAATATCTGCTTCAGCTGGACAAGGACGAAGAAGCATATCGCAGGTTCTTTAACTGGAGGAAATATCTCTCTCCAACTCCTCATTTAGTACTAAAAACCCAAGAGTTTATTCTGCCTATTTGCACTGCCTGTGACTATATAGCACAACACAGAGAATATAAACAAGCCCATGATATTTATAAGTGGTATTTCAATTAAAGTCACCTCAGATTTTGGAGTTTGTTAAAAAATAGTGATTCATTTTTCTACATGTATTTTTTTTGATAACCATTAGGGGCCAATCTCTGAAAGTGCGTAGGCACCTCTTGAAATCGTTAGCGTTCCTATTATTATTATTATTATTCCGTATGGAAGTCTATGGCAGCCCATAGAACCGCTTGCGGGAAAGTTATGAAATTTGGCACACTGATAGAGGACAGTCTGAACAGTCACCATAGCAAATTTGGAGTCTCTAACTCAATCTCTCTAGCACCACCAACTGTCCAAAGCAAAGTTCCACTCATGTTTATGCTAATAACTTTTAAACCGTAAAGGCTAGAAACAAAAATCTTGTGTCCTCTGATTACGTGTCTCAAGCCGATTCGATTGCACCCTATGACGTCATTTTCTGTCATGGAAATCTTTCCGCCATTTTGAATTCCTTTTTAAACTCCTCCTAGACGGTTGCTCCAATTTGAACTCCTCCTAGACGGTTTCTCCGATTTTCATAAAAATTTAACCAGATCATCTTCAGACCATGCTGACAAAAATTTTGTTGATTCATCAAACCATTCTCAAATACCGCACAAACTAATTTTACGTAGCGCTTGCAAAAACAGACTTAAGGCTGTATGGCTGCAACGCTTTATCGTATTCAGACAAAACTTGGTACATGTCATCACAAGCATGACCTGAGGTGACATGCTGCGTTTGGCGCAGCGCCACCTACTGGTCCGGAGATACGAAAAATGGCTCTTTTTGCTAATAACTTCTGAACGATTTGTCCAAAAATCATAAAAGTGGTCTCGTTAGATTCAGGGCATCATGCCGAGTCGACGAGTCATGCCGAGTCGACTAATATCTAATTTTCCCATATTGGCCATTTTGGATGTCGGCCATTTTGAATTTTGTACTAAAATGCTGTATTTTATGAACACATGAACATATCGTTACGGAACTCGCTATGGGTCATCAATACGATGCCCTGAAGGAGCATGAGAAGTTTCGAACCAGTGCCACATAGTGGTAAAATTAATTTTTCAAATGCTTATAACTCTAGCTGTGGTTGACTTATTTTCACGCGAGTCATCTCCCTAGGTTCCTGAATCTTTGCCGAGTCCAACGATACCAAACATGTTAGGTTTCACCTTACTGTTTGTGTAGCGTTGTGATTTAGCGCTTAAAAAACATTTGCCGATATCTTCGAAACTGATCGAGACGAAACCATCGTAGGAAGTTTGGAAACATAGTTCGTTGGCTATGTATTACTGCCCAAATGTTAAAATTTTGATAGTAAGTGGCAAACAAAAATCCAATCAAAGTCGCCCATGGGTCATTTTTTCTGCACTCAAAAAAAAACAACACATATAAATGTCTATAACTCTAAAACAAAATGAGATATTTTCACCACATGTATGGGCTGTGGAAAAGCGGTGGAATTGCACCACTTGGCGGCGCTATAATATAACAAAACCAGGACATTGCCATTAATTACAATATAATATCATGATATTAAATGCTACACTTTACGAATGCATTCAGCTATCAGGTTAACCATAAGCTACATTAGCATTAATATAGCTTAGCATGCTAAATTGGTTAACATGCTTTTGTGTGCTAATTCTTACACTGAAGTCTCTTCTCGTCAGTTTGGTAAGTCAGCGTCAACTGAGAGGCGCAAGCTGCTAAACCACGTGCCACGAGCCCCGAACCCCGAACCATTCAGTTTGTGGTTTTGAATCCTGTGTGGCACATGCCCAGACCACAAAAGGTACAGTGGCCAGAAGTGGTGCAAAGATGCATTAGTTCCAGACATGGTGTCTATATGAGAAGGAACTCAATAAATAAATAACTTTTTTTTATTATTAATTTTGAGTTGATTCTCACTTGAATTATGGAACATCAACATCTTAATGAATGCATGTCTTCCCAGTGGCGCGACAGGCATCTGATCCAGAGATAGTGGGTTCAAGTCCCGCGTGGGATGACTTTAGAAAAATTTGTGTGGAATATTGTGTGATTTGGATTCCTTTATTATTCAATCATTGTACTAATCTTAGATTAGAAATACGCATGTTTTTGTTCATTCTGTGTTCATTCTCATCTGAACTTCTGTTCATTTTGAGTTCATTTTCACCTGCACTTCTGAACCAGCTGTTTATTCATGTATGTTCAATCTGCACTGCTGTTGCAGCTGCTTCAGGGGCTTGGCCCCGTATCGTTGCTTGCAGCTATATTTTCTAATTAATTTTATGACTGATCACTTGTGTAATGATGTAAAAACGAATAAAGAAATGTCCCTTTTTTAGGATACTGTATTTTAAAGTATTTAAACATTTTAAATACTGTATTTATCATTTTGTAACCCAGATAAGCTTTACAGATCTGTATTGTTTCCTGTTTGTTCAATGAATCAATTTATTAAACAATAAACAATTATTGCACATGCACGTGTGGAACGGTCCTTAAGGTTTACACTTTTGGTTTACAGACAGAAGACAATTAAGGTCACAGATACAATAGCTTAGGAAACCAAGGAGACTTTTCTACTGTCTCTGAAATACACCAGGAGAAAGATGCCCAGGGTCAAGTCAAGTCAAGTCAAGTTTATTTGTATAGCGCTTTTCACAATACAGATTGCATCAAAGCAGCTTCACAGTATTGATCAGGAGATCAGGGTCCCTGATCTCCTGCATGAACATGTTATAGTCCTGCGGGAGGAGGACTGCAAATGTGAACAGAGCAATGCACACCAATGTGTGTAATGTAAGACGCCTAAGACAGAGCTACAGGTCTGGGACAAACCACGTGTGATCATATGTCCTCGCATATTGACCTGATATTGACCCCTGCTCTGCTCAGAGACTCATTATTCAATGTCTGACTGTGAAACTTGTTCGGTTTATGTCTCAGTTGTTAAATCACAAATATTTAAACATGTTAAGAGAAATTTGCTGGAAATAAAGCAATTGAAAGTGAGAGGACATTTCTTGAGTTTATATATATTTTTCATGTCTTTCATTGTTGCCTGGTTTTTTCTGTAATGCAAATGTTAACAAATAAAGACACAGACTAATACTGACTCATCCTTGGGTGCGGACGTGCGGTAGCAACTTGTTAGCATCTATTTAAATCGCACTGTTTTTATTATATAGCCTATTATATTATAGTATATTTACTATTATTATAACTAGGCAGTGTCAAGGAATAGTCTTTGAAATTTCCAACCTTCTTGCATCGACTATTTGCACTGTTTAAAAGATGTATTTACTATTTACACATGGTCTAAAAATTCATTTACACTGGCAAACGTATTGTACATTTAATATTGAATTAAAAAAAAGATAACTGCTGCCTCATAATCATAACATTGTACGTTTTTGACATAAAAGTTCAAATTTAAACTCTCATGCCAGGTCAAAAGAGGGCGCCAGAACTCAAACAGTC
Source organism: Leuciscus idus (assembly GCA_021554675.1). NCBI lineage: Eukaryota > Metazoa > Chordata > Actinopteri > Cypriniformes > Leuciscidae > Leuciscus > Leuciscus idus. Next base: position 34,021,744 of record CM038639.1, on the reverse strand, counting down.
AAGCAGGAAGTGACGTGCTTGAAACATGTGTTATATCCCTATGGTTGTATCACAGCAGCCGAGATGTTCTGGGTTAAAAGCAGGCATGAGATGATTTTTATTTTTTTAATTCGTCGTTAAACTCATCAGCTATTTATTTTATAACCCTGGTTTAGCGTTTTATTTACTCAAACACATCATCGTCCTACATCTTCACTCTTGTCTAAATGTATTGCACCCCGTAGGAAGTACTTAAAGGTTTGTAGTTTATATTTGATCAGTTTCATAAAGTTCAACTGCTATTTTAGTGTTCCGTTTTTCTTGTGAAATAATATGTTCCTCTCTAAAATTATTCTGAAATGCTTCGATTTTCTTAAATACTGTCAAATTCATGCATAGTTTCTGACTGTTCTTTAACCCTTTCAGACACTGAATTTATTTGAACTATTAGTTTGTTTAAATTGGCCATAAACTAGTTACAAACCCTTTAACAAATTGTGCATTGTGGTTTCTGCTTGTAATAACTAGGATCAGGTGCATACAATTTAATCCAACAGCTATGCTTTATAGTTGTATAAGTATTTGTGTACATGTTTATTCTTTGACATCTTTCGAATCAAACGTACTGTACTGTGTTAAGAAATATTCAAAATCACTATATTTCAGAAGGACCATCATCACCTACTTTCCCCCAAGCTAAACAACATTAAACATTCATGTTCATTAAATCGAAATATTCCTGCTTTAAATTTTTATGCCAAGTGCTGAAAGGGTTAAATCAGGGGTTTCAATCTTTTAAATTCCACGGACCCCAAAATATCATCATCATCATCATCCTCAAATTTGAATATTTTTACTAGCGCTGTCAAATCGATTAGTTGCATCAAACATAAAGGTTTGTGTTTATATATTATGTGTGTCCGTCCATCTATCTATCTATCATGTGTATTTGTGTATAAAGTACACACACACACACATTTATATTATGATATATATACATACACTCATATATTATATAAACACAAACTTTTATGTTAGATCTGATTAATTCCGATTAAACGTTTTTTCACGTTTAAAGGCCAAATTTATACTGAAAAAAAATGCATGAAATATTTTTTGGAAAGTATTTAGTTTTTATTATAATTTTTTTATACTCACTATAATACTGTACTATATGTATTATGTATTATTTCTTTGAATCGTTTTTTTTAAATCAATTTATTTATTTTAATCATTTTATTTTAGTGACCTAATTAGTTCCTTTAGTCTTATTTTTTATTATTCATTTATTTGTACATTTTAAACACTTTTTTTCTCTAAACGTTTCCACGAACCCATAGCACTTCCTTGCAGTGTATGTAATGTAAAAAACATTTTATGCATATTTATAATGTTATTTTTTCACAGTATAAATTTAGAATTTATACACACACATATATGTATGTGTTTATGTATGTGTATGTATGTGTATGTATGTATATATATGTGTTTATATATATATATGCTCCTTTTAAATTAGCAGACGTTCGTATTTTGAGGACAGTGGCATCTAAAAGCTTGAAAAGCCCTGGGTTCAGATCAGTTTAGCATGTGTTTTGATGAGTTGAGCTCTGATATGACTCTGAAATGCTCTGCAGTGTCATCATGCCCGTCCAGTGCAGTAACTGCGTTCAGAGACGGGCCGTGCTCAAGCGGCCCAAGACTGCACACTCCCTCTGCAAGGACTGCTTCTTCTGGGCTTTCGAGGAGGAGATCCATCAAACCATCATGTCTGCTGCACTCTTTAATCGCGGGGAGACCGTGGCCATCGGTGCCTCGGGCGGGAAGGACTCGACCGTCCTGGCCCATGTGATGAAGCTCCTGAACGAGCGCTATGAGTACGGGCTGAACCTCATGCTGCTGTCGGTGGATGAGGGCATCACGGGTTACAGAGATGATTCCCTGGAGACGGTGAAGAGGAACCAGCAGCAGTATGAGCTGCCGCTGAAGATCGTGTCTTATGAAGAGCTGTACGGCTGGACGATGGATGCCATCGTGAAGCAAGTGGGCTTGAAGAACAACTGCACTTTCTGTGGTGTGTTTCGCAGGCAGGCGCTGGACCGAGGAGCCATGATGCTGAAGGTGGACAAGATCTGCACAGGCGAGTAATGTCTTTTCCAACATGTTTATGAGACATTCTGCGAGACAAATGATGTGTTTCAGAGTTAATACATTGCATTGTGCCTTCAGGCTTAATTAATACACTTAAATATAATGCATCCTCTTTAGAGAATTTAATTCTCACGATTTAGTTTTTGTGATATATTTCCATTTTTATTTGTTTACTATTCAACATTGGGGTAATTCTAAGACCATCCTCTACTGACCAACAATACTAAACATAAGATAAAGTTAAAATAAAAGAGAGTAGACTCAAATTTTTCCTTAAATTCACTTCTTGGAAGGTTGATGTCATTATTGATGTATGGAATAGTTCATTGCTTTAGACTGCTAAAAGTATATAGAGCCAATAAAGTCAGAATGCTAGATTTTGATTTCATATATTATGTTTTTTGTGTGTGTGTGTTAAATGAAGCATATTTTTGGGACCATTTTCATCACAGTAAAGTATGCAATTATTTGCAAGTATTGCAAAAAATATATGATTTTTATTGTTTCCAAAAAAAAATTCACTGACTGTCATTTTAGTTGTACTGCCTTTATGCTCATTTAAATTAAAACGGTTTATACATAAAAAAATATGTGGCAATTGTTTAATTCTTATCAAAAACTAATATTAATGTTCTTAAAATAGGCTTTTTTGTACTATATATATATATATATATATATATATATATATATATATATATATATATATATATATATATATCAGTGCTGTCAAATCGATTAATTGTGACTAATTGCATCTAACATAAAAGTTTGTTAATATTTTATATATATATATACACTACCGTTCAAAAGTTTGGGGTCAGTAAGATTTTTTAATGTTTTTAAAAGAAGTATCTTCTGCTCACCAAGGCTGCATTTATTTGATAAAAAACAATTAAAAAAACAGTAATATTGTGAAATATTATGACGATTTAAAATGACTGTTTTCTATTTTAATATATTTTAAATTGTAATTTATTCCTGTGATCAAAGCTGAATTTTCAGCATCATTACTCCAGTCTTCAGTGTCACATGATCCTTCAGAAATCATTCTAATATGATGATTTGATGCTCAAAATAACATTCATTATTATTATCAATGTTGAAAACAGTTTTCAAAATGCTTTGATGAATAGAAATTTCAAAACAACAGCATTTATTTAAAATAGAATATTTTCTAACATTATACATGTCTTTACTGTAACTTTTGATCAGTTTAACTCATCCTTGATGAATAAAAGTATTGATTTATTTGATTTATTTCCCCAAAAAATAAAATAAAAATTCTTACTGACCCCAAACTTTTTGAACAGTCGTGTTTAATGTTACAAAAGCTTTAGATTTCAGATAAATGCTGTTCTTTTGAACTTTCTATTCATCATAGCATCATGAAATAAAAATGTAAATAACTGTTTTCAACAGAAAACAGATGCAGTTAGTCGCGATTAATCGATTTGACAGCACTAATATGGGGGGGGGGGATATAAATATAATCTTGACATGTTTGTTTCGTGTGGTAACATCTAAATTAACCAGTTAAAAATCGTATTTAATATGACTGAATCATCCTGAAACATTAGATTACACCTACAGAAGCCTAACCCTAATGTATATATTTTATGAGTTTCATACAGTTTAACTCGTTTTAATGTATTCTGAAATGCACTTTGAGTCTCTCAGAAATAGATGTCTAGAAATAGAAGGAAACGAATGCATTTTCCGAGGCTGAAAGGTATACTGAGGTGTGTTTTGTTGAACGAGCAGGTCACAATGCGGATGACGTGGCGGAGACGGTGTTGATGAATGTCCTGCGTGGAGATATTGCACGTCTCCGGCGCTGCACCTCCATCAGCACGGCCAGCGAAGGAGACGGCGCCATCCCTCGCTGCAAGCCACTTAAATACGCCTACGAGAAAGAGATCGTCCTCTACGCCTATTTTAAGAAGCTCGATTACTTTTCCACAGAGTGCATCTACTCGCCGAACGCCTACCGGGGTCACGCTCGCGCCTTCCTCAAAGACCTGGAGTCCATCAGGCCCAGCTCCATCATAGACGTCATCCACTCCGGGGAGACGCTGTCCGTAAAGGAAGGGGTGAAGATGCCGGTCCAGGGAACGTGTTCGCGCTGTGGCTACATCTCCAGTCAGGCCTTGTGTAAGTCCTGCGTTCTGCTGGAGGGCCTGAATCGAGGTTTGCCCAAGCTGGGCATCGGGAAACATCACCGTCTGCACGGAAAGATCCTGGCTCGGGAGCCTCTGACCGAGCAGGAAGAGAAGAAGCTGAAGGCTGTGGACTTCTGACAAAATCAAGACTTGATTTTAAAAACTAGACATTTGAGTTTTTTTTTTAAGATGCTTTGGGATGGATGTTCATAATTTGAGGTGTTTCCATTTGTTTTATTCAAAGTGTGTCAGTCTCCAGCGATTGTTCGAAGTTCAACCACAGGGAAATTAATGTCACACATCTTATGTTAATAAGTTAAAAGGCAAACTGTGCCATTCAAAACCAGAGACTCTTTTTAAAGACGAACATTAACTTTTCCAACTTACACCACATTCACATCAGGAGGAACATTTCAGATGTTTTTTTTTCTCTCTCTTATTTAAACAATAACATGACAATAAAATTATTAATAATTTCTTATTTTGTTGTTTTTTTTCTAAAATTAATAGACATTTTGGCTGCATCCTCGGAAATCATAAACTCACTTGAGCAGGTGCTTATTTTGAATAAGTAATTACTTCACGACTGCTAAAAATGCAGTATGTTTGATATAGTATGAATGTGGCCTACGTCACTTTACTGCCATTCACAAATTCTCTCCCGTGGCCTCATGGGAAATTGAAGTATCTGTCATATGCACACTTCAGAATCTCGCCGGAAGAAGGCGCTCATCCTTTCTGACCTCTCGTTTATGAGTACTGTGAAGTCGGACACACTTCTTTTGTCAAATGAAGAGTTCAGATGCAAAAGCCTCTAAGTGCCATCTGAAATTTTCTTCTAGAATGATCATTTTTATCAAGCTCATACATTTAAGTTCAGTAGTTTCACTTAAAGGAACACTCCACCGTTTTTTTAAATAGGGCTTATTCACCTTCTTTCCTACATTTAGATAGGTGGGCAAATGCATTTTTGTCTCAGTGCATGCATTGTTTTAGTTTGACAGGGTCGGCGCTAGCTTAGCTTAGCATAATGAATGGAATCCTTTGTTGCCAGCTAGCATGTCCTGAGTAAAAGTGATATAAAAAATTTAAAAAACCCACTTAATTACTTCTTGTGGCCTGCGTATTCACAACAAGTACAAATAGCGATGCAGATTAACACTAGACGATTTCCTATGCAGATATTGACTTGGGACTATATTAGGGGGAAGCACAGGTGAAGCACTGCTACTTGGGCGCAGAGATATCACGCCCAAGTAGCAGTGCTTCGCCTGTGCTTCCCCCTAATATAGTCCTTAATATATAAGTCAATATCTGCCTAGGAAATCGCCTAGTGTTAATCTGCATCACTATTTGTACTTGTTGTGAATACGCAGGCCACAAGAAGTAATTAGGTGGTTTTTTTAAATTTTTTATATCACTTTTACTCAGGACATGCTAGCTGGCAACAAAGGATTCCATTCATTGTGCTAAGCTAGCGCCGACCCTGTCAAACTAAAACAATGCATGCACTGAGACAAAAATGCATTTGCCCACCTATCTAAATGTAAGAAAGAAAGTGAATAAGCCCTATTTTAAAAAACGGTGGAGTGTTCCTTTAAATGACAATTAATAGGTCATTTTCATTGAAAGTTTCAGATGGCACTTAGAGGCTTTTGCATCTGAACTCTTCAAATACTGAAGTATACGATTTCTGATGCAGCCTTTGTTTCCAATGAGACATGTTGAAGTTTTTTAATGTTCTTCAGTTTGTGACATGACAAAAAGAACACACACACACACACACACGTGATACACGATCAGCTTCCTCTGGCTTTTAGTGTATTTATTTAATACTATTGCATGATCATTATTCATTCTTCTTTTATCAGACACTTTTAATATAGTATTTAAATGAGATCGAAATATAATTTATTTATGTATGCACATTCACACAATACATACAGAGTGTTATGCATTGCATTAGATCAAGTGTCTCAAATGCTGCAGGATCTTTTCTCTTCACTAACTTCACTGAGACTTCAAACACGATGCAGAACAATGTGGTTACACTATTCCAATGGTCCGCTTTAGACATTCTACCAACTATAAGTAACTTTGCAACTACATGTCAACTAGTATTAGTAGATTTGTCTGCTTAATACCTGCTGCTAACACTTTATTTTGATGCCCCCCCCAAAAGACATTCTACTGACTATAAGCAACTTTGCAACTACATGCCTGGAAAGTGCCTACTGAAAAGAACAATCTATTATTAGGCCTTTTTAAAGGTTGTGTGAATGTGTAGCAGGTCATGGGGGCAAGACAAGTTGCAGGATACACGTATTGATGAACTATTGTGGTTTTGACGCCTCTTAACAAGCGATCACATCTCTACCGAAGCAGGCATTAAGCATCTGTGCGTGACTTCATTAGACAGTTTCACAACGGAACAGCTCAGACATAATGTAAAATGTAAGATTAATGATTATAAAGTAAATGAATAACTGATACTTCAGATGTATAAATTAATATGATAAGAAATATGAAGGATACATTTTGTAACATGATCAAATAAATCAGAAAAGATGTATTTTCTGGTACACTCAACTACTTTCAATAACAACATTAACTAACATTACAACATTACCCCTCGGTTTCACAGACAAGGTTTAAGCTGAAATGCATGTTTGAGCTGTTTTGACTGAAAGCAACTTGCACTGAGATATCATAATATCTCAGTGTCCTTGTTTTGACTCAAGATGCAACAGTAACCTTTATAAAAGCAACTTAAATGTCCTAATTGAACTGCTGCCTAATTCTGGCTTAATCTAAGCCCTGTCTGTGAAACCAGGCCAATATGATTATAGATGGTCAGTGAGAACGTTAGAAATGAACGAACAGTTCTCATGTTTCCATTGCCCCCGCTGTGGCGCTCTTCGACCAGCAGAGGTCGCTGCAGTGAAGTGAGTTTCTCTGTTCTGTGATCAGTGTGATGTTTCGGGGGTCCAGTCCTGTCCAGCAGTCACACACACACACCAGCGTCTAGAACAGCAGGAAAAACTTCAGCACAAACTCGTCTTCTGAAACGAGCTCTACACATCGTCTTCAGAGTCGGATTAGGAGCAGAGCACTTCTGGAAGCGCGCGAACATGGACGATCTAGGTAAAAACACTCATATTCCCACATGTTGTTTCCAGACAGACACAAACATAGCGGAAAAATAAGAGGGAGAGGGAGAGAGAGAGGCTAACTACAGTAGCCAGCGAGCTAACGCAGAAGAGCAGTGATACAAAGTAATACTTTCTCCGAACGCGACGTCATAGTGATACAGTGTAACTCTTGACGTTCCATCCCGCAGAACGCGCTATTACTGTCTGTTACAGTTACAATATTAGACTATCATGTGTCAAGAAAAAAAGAATACTGAGGTTGACTGTTGTTGGGCTGTACGCTGTTTTCTCCCTTTGGGAATCATCTTCAGTTATTAAATAGTTATTAATCTCTTTCAAATGATGCTGCTTATTTGAAATGTCGCTAGTGCACATTGTTTGTCATTAATTAAATATTTCTTTCCTTCATACATTCAGTCAGAGCCTAAAAGCGTTGTTGGCGTGAGTCAAGTCAAAGTTTATCAGTAATCGCAGGTTGTAGCTCCAGAGATGAGAAGAAAATACAAATATGATCACAGATATGAGCTTAAAAAGTAAACATAATAAAGATAAAAGATAATACAGGTGTGCGCCTTTGTATGTGTATGAGATTATAAACGTTCAAATGTGCATCAGCGATCAGAATAGCACATTTGACAGATATGCGGTGTGTAGTTCAGTATGAGTGTGCACAGATGGACCTTTGCAGTATAAAATGAGTGATTATAATCTGAGTGTTTGAGGAGACTGAGGATGAGCAGGACCACATGGAACATTTGTGTGAAATTCTGCAGAATTGGAACGACTGTCATTTTTCATAGTTGCTTATTATTCCGTATTTTTGTCTAATTCGATAAAGCATTCCAATTAGAACTCCATTCCATTGATTTGAACGTGTTTAAATCCACAGAAATCTATTAAAGATTAAGAAAATGTCTAATATAAATACAATCTCAGGCCTTCTGATGAGTTTTCACAGAACTATCAGGCCTAACCTGAATGATTGGAGAGAGTAGTTTGCTGATTTGTTTGTATTCTGGGCTGACTTGGTTTTGAGTGATTTGTTGTATATAAATAATTTGTAATAATTTGATCTTGTATAGCTGTGAGATTGGAGATTTGACAGCTGTGTATGTATTGATTTTGTGATGCTGTTTATGAACTGTTGGGGGTATTCCAGAAAGCAGGTTATGTGACACACCCGGATAAGTTTACTAAGAGTGAACGGATAACTTCAACTTTCAAAAAAAAAAAAAAAAAAACGGAGATAACTTTCAGGGTAGTTTGTTTCTGAGGTATTCAGCACATGATGAGGCTTCAGTGAGCATAACAGATTTCACACAATATTATTATATAATTATATATATTATGACATAACATAAAGCAATGTTATTTCCCTCTAATTTATTTATCTTATTTTATTCTCTTCTCACACATCGATGTGCATTTCTCACAAGATGTGCATTCAAAATGTTTTTTCTTTTTTTTTTTTTTTACAAACAAATCTTCCACATCTCACAACAAATGTGGAAGTAAAATGTAAAAACAAAAAATAAACTTATACAGCCATATTATCTTTGAAAGCACGAACTGTTTTATTACGAACTGGTAAATCCATCTCTTTTTTATTTATTTATATATTTAGCATCAAACATACAAAATACTTATTATTCAAAGTAATAAAAAACTGATTAAAGAAAGATTAAAAGATAAGATTTAAACATTTTACAAAACTGCCCAGTAGGTGGCGATATGCAGTGCACTAAGAATGTAAATAGCCATTGAACAAAAGAAAAAAATAAGTATGGCACATTTCTTAGGCTGCGTCTGAACACTTAAAAATCCTGTCTTCGGAGGACGCATTCCAGTGTAGAAAGGCATCAGGACACGTCCGAATCCAATGTGAGCTTCACTTCCAGTCTCCTGATTCCTTCATCTGATTGGTATTTGAAGGCAGCACAGATGTATCCTTCGCTGCCTTTGATATCCCACAATCCTGTGCTCTCCATTCTGTGACGGTTGAGCTAGAAAAATAAAGATGGCGTCTGAAAGTTGCGGTTTGTGTGTAAATGTAACCACAATTAGAAATTACAATTGTACTAATATTCGCTTGGTTATCACCAAAGCTCGCTCTATTTTGCCGTAAGTCATTAAACCATTACGCTGCCTCAGAAGTCTGTGCGCAAATGCTGCGTACAAAGTCATTGTGTGATATGGCAGCGATGCAACAAGTCTTTGGATGCAGCCTTAGCGTCTGTTTCAATGAGGACTCCTGGATCCGGCACCCGAATCGTGAGTCTTTATGCGGTCACCAATAACTCTGAGTTTCATACTGAACTTTAAACCCACTCAAGAACTTGCATACCTCGAGTAAGAAGGTTTGGATGAATCGAATGAGAGTTCAGGGTATATGTGAAAGAAAGTTAACCTTGCTTTCTGGAATAGCCCTCAGATCAGATAATAACTGGCTGATCTCCATGTGGAGGGGCGTGTCCTGTTGGGGGATAAAGTGACTCCGCCCACCGCCGAATGCTGCAGCCCATCTGTGACATAAAGCACATTAGCTTTGCTTCAGGACTGAATTGGGCACAACAAAGTACCAAAATGGTGTATTGTACTAACCTCTGGTTTCACAGACAAGGTTTAAGCCTAGTCCTACACTAAAATGCATGTTTGAGCTGTTTTAAATGAAAGCAACTTGCACTAATATCTTAAAATATGTCAGTGCCATTCTTTTGTCTCACATCAGTAATGTTTTATTCTAAGACGCATTTATAAAAGCTATTTAAATGTCCTAATTTAACTAATGCCGAAGCCTGGCTTAATCTAAGCCCTGTCTCTGAAACCAGGCCTAAATGTTCTTAAAGTCAAACACAAAATTGATCAAAATAACCATGAGCTTCATAGACTCAACATACTATGCCATTGGCTGAAAAGGAAAACGAACCATTTTGTAAATGGATAAACAATAGCACATGGAACAAACACTGAGTTAATTACTATGTTAGTGTTTTAGGCACATTACCACATTGATTGGACGCACAACCAAAAGACATGAGTTGGAAAAGCTTATTTCTTGTTCGATCCAAACTGTGCATCATCTTTTATCACATGGCTTTCGTTCTGATTGGTCATTTGCAGCATTCAGCGGTCAGATATTTCTAAATGATGACCGTTGTCCAGAGCGACGCTATAACAGACCACTCATCCGGTCAGTGTTTCCTACATAGCCTTCTGTGTCTCCGCTGTTTCTACAAATAAGATGAAGCTATAATTTGATCTGTAAATTTGATCATTTGAACTGTACAGCAACGGCAAGGTCACGGGTTCGATTCATGCAATGCAACTAATAATAAGCCTTGAATGCAACGAAAGTCACTTTGGATAAAATGCATAAATATTTTTGTTCATGTATTCATTAATTTATTAAGTTGTAAGTGGGATAATGTGAAGTTAGACAATCATTATCACGTAAGTGTTTTGCAATAATGACTGGTTGACTGTGCATTATCATAACACAGTACTTTAGCAAACCGCACTAATATCTTGACATCTGAAGAAGGAAGATGTTTGATGGTGGTAGTTCAGTTTTGGTTGTTTTTGGGCTGGAGAAAGAGGCGATTGTCTTCCGAGCAGGGTTGCGTCCCGGTGTGGCTGGAAGAGCCCGGGTGACAGGCGAGCGCATGCCGTCAGTGAGTTTGGATATGATGGTGTGAGTACGGGGAAATCCAGTGCCTGTGTTTGGAGTGGGGGAGGAACTGAACTGACTCACTCGAGGGTCAAAGGGCGAATGAGAGGAGTTTTTCCAACCAGCTGCTCACAGTGGAATGCTTTATTAGCTTTGTTAGAGGCGATCAGTGTTTCGGATTTAGAATTGGCCGGTTGATGAGGTCAAATGTGTTTGGACACTTATGCAGGGCCCTATGAAATCCATTTGTATTTTTTTTTTTAAAGGGATATTTCACCGCTGGAAAGATGAATGTGTATTTAAATTGGGTCATTTATGTAGTAGAAAAGTGAAATTATTTTAGAAGTTGGTGCCTTCTAGACTGAGAAAAGCCAGAAAATGTATTTTTGGCTCATGTGGATGAAAGACAACAACTCCCAGAATGCACTTGCTTCGCTGCCCTACGAGGACACTCCCAAGCCACGCCTCCCGGTTACAGAGGGCAGTATCGGGAGAAATGATACAACTAGACTACTAGTCGACTCGAAACTGAAAAGACACACATGCGGAACGAGCTCCTCCTACTGGCTGTCGCCTCTGCACAAAAAAGCCTTCGTTGACGCTAAATGATGGAAAAAAAAAAGCTTAATGCTAATCCCTTTAAATTCCAATAACTAAAATGGATGTCTAATCAATTGAATTAATACAACTTTAACAATTTAAAAGTTTATTCAAATTTAAACAATTTGGCCCTATGAAATGTCTTTTATGTCTTCTATGTTGTTTCTGGATCCTATGTTTTATGATTTAACACAAATTTATCACCAAAAATGGTGGAAATCAAATTAATGCATAAAATCTTGATTAAACTTTTAAAATGTAATCAAATGAAATTTGCACCATTCTTTTATTTTTTGGCAAACAAAGTGCTGCACAACCAAGGTTTACAGTTTAAATTAAAATATGGTATAAACAACTGTGATATTCCTTAAAAACAGTAAAGTTTTATTATTATTAATTATCATTACTTTGAGAAGTACATTCTTCAGTAGTAATATATTTCTTTCAGAATTTCTTTAAGTCAGACCTAACTTTAATTTTGATGGTTTGTCGTGAAGACCTTTAAGTTCCCTTGTGTATATGATATGACGATAGTTTTACCAAATTAATTGTGATGAAGTTCATGACCTCATATAGTGAGACGGCAGATGCTGAAAACACCACGAGTCCCAAGGTTTAGTTTGGCATGCAATCTTGTGTGTGTGTGTGTGTGTGTGTGAGAGAGAGAAAGAGAGTCAAACCCCCCCCCCCCCCCCCCCCCCCACACACACACATGACCACACCATCCCCAAAATTTTTTTTTTTTACAATCCGCCTCTGCATGTAAACCTCAGTATTCTCGTACTCACACACGAGGTTGTTGCGGTCACGCAGGTGCACAATGAGGGTGTTGTTCGAGCAAATGCTGTTTCTCATCTGGGCCTCATTGGACAAGTCGTCAAGGTAGTAATTTGTGGAGAATCACAGAACAATAATGATTTGTCTGTCTGTTAAAGTATTTAAAGAATTTGGCTTTGGCCCACTCAACCACTGCCTGTGAACTGTGAACGCTTGATCATTTCTATTGGGCAAGGTAACACTCGTCTGTGGTTTATTTAAATAAGATATTTAATTCGTTTTAATCAGAGTTTCTTCCAACATGGTTGTTTGAGAAATTAAAAGCTACACACTCCATCAGTAAGGGTTAGAAGAGCTGTTGCCAAACATATAACGTTAGAAACATAATAATCACTACAATAATGATCCAATCATAGAGTGATTACTGTGATCAAAGTTGAATTTTGGCACATGATGCTTCAGAAATCATTTTATTTCCAGGATTATTTAATGAATAGAAAGTTCAAAAGAACAGCATTTATTTGAAATATAATTTTTTAACTAGTCACTTTTTTTTAAATTTTATGCATTCTTTCTGAAAAGTATTAATATATATATATTTTAAATCTTATTGACCCTAAACTTTTGCATGGTAGGGTGTGTATCATTTTTATTTTAGTTTAAATGGTATTCAGAAGCATTGCAAACACACAGAACTCACCCATCCTCACATCAATCTGATTGGCTGAAATTTTGTTTATAGATAAGTATTACACATATCTGTGATCGCAGGGATATTACACATATCTATAGATAAGTATTCACAATCTGTGTGCATAGTAAAAGTGCTTGTCACTGGAATATTTTCGCTTTGTGCTGGTTAGGACACGATGTGAAGGAAAAGGGAGGATTTTAAAAGTATCATGGCAGTGACTCCGACACAGACTAAATCAGTTTCCCCTCCCAGCACACACACACACACACACACACACACACTGTTCCATGGCCCAACCTGCCCTCAGACCAAGGCTTCAGGGTCCGCCTCACTTCCTCAGGAAACAGTGGAGAAAGGAAGTGGCTTTGTGTTGAGCTCTATGGCCACACTTTAAATCCACTCAAGAAACACAGAGCGTCTAGATGAGTCAGAGCAGTGCTAGTATGCATAGTATGTCCTTTAAAGGCATAGTCCACCTGAAAAATAACTTTCTGTCATCATTTACTCACCCTCATGATGTTCAAAAACCTGTATGGCTTTCTTTCTTCTTTGGAACAAAAAAGGAGATATTTGAAACAATGTTGGGGTCCAAACAACATTGTATGGACAAAAACATTTTTAGGGCAACATTTGTTTGTGTTTCACAAAAGTAAGAAAGACATGAGGGTGAATAAATGATACAAAACAATAGGGCTATACACAATTAATCCAAATAAAACCGAAATGGCGATATGGTTCGGTGTGATTATCAAATCGCAAAGGCTGCAATTTAATTAAATAATAATATGCGCTGCATGTTTCAGAGTGAAGCGCGGCACTGTGTTCATTTACACTGTTTTCATCGTCTCAAAGCTCTCAGATTGCAGTAAATGCTGCTCCACAATGAACCCCAATTTTCATCTGCTCTTTTTTTAACATGCATTTGAAAACGCAACATGCGGCAAGTCTTCCCAAACTAATGAGAAGTATTTGATATATATTTGATATATTTATAAATGCTTATCAACAAAATATATTCTTTAAGGGCTCCCTGCGATTTTCCGTCGAAATAAGTTTAATGGTTTAACGTTTAAAAATAAAGAAATTAAGATGGTTATAAATGATAATATTCTAATTTTACAGTTTTATGTAAAATAAAATTATTTTATTCAATTTAGTAATTATTTTTTAATAATTTAGATTAAAAAAATTATTATTATTTTAGCCGAATACAAATATAATCATTTTAAATCGTGATCACTTTTTTTTTTTACGCAATACATTTTTTTTCCCCCAGATCGTGCAAGCCCACATTACAACTCAGAAAAGTTCCCTGTTTGATTTGAATGCCAAGTTTTCTGAAGTCATCTGGCGCCTTGTGTGAGAAACATGAACATTCATTGCGTCAGGCTTGAGGTCAGCGATGCCAAACATACAGCGTCATGTTATTTGGTTGTTCGAAAACTATTATCAGTTTTTCCTCTCTCATATCGATTAGTTTCAGTCCTCATCATCAAAAGCGCTTTTAGGGAATTTTAATCTTAGATTGCTGGGAAGTGCATTCACACACAAGTCACACACAAATCACACACACACATCTGAAACAAGGGCTTTTTATGTGTGCCATTAAACAAGGCACGCAGAATCCTCGACGTTTAACTTAATAAAGTTACCAGCTTTTATCAGTGGAGAGTCTTGACTCATAATATTCCAGAGTATTGGCCTATCTGTTCTCAATTACGATAATGGCGGGCGCTGAAGGGGCGATCAAAGCCAGACTTTGCCATGTGTTTTCCTGCTGTTATGAGGTGATTTAGATGAAAACGCTCGGACGCGTCCCTCTCTGCTGGCCTTTTCTTTCTCTGTTTCCTTCGACCTCTTTTTCGATGCCCCGCTCCCCCTCTCCCTCCTTGGCAGGGCGTCTGGCCTGAGACACAGCGGTGATTGTTTTCCTGATGGCCTTGGATGTTCCAGAACTCGTAGTTACAGCAGAATTCTTCCCACATGAGTGGATTTGGGAGATACTCCCTGTTAGCGCTGCCTGTGTAAAATGTTCCACTGGACACATAATGCTCATCAAAGGTGTGTGTGAGATCCACAGAAGTGTGCAGATGTTATATTCGTCCATCGTGGTCGACCGAATCACATGCGAGTCCACGGCACGCATACAGAGAGCTCACCAGGACTGAAACCAAGTTCTTCACACATAGGAGGGTTTGATTTATTTAAATAGATTTTGATTAACTTTTAATTAGGGCTGCACAATATATCGAAATTATCTAAATATCACAAATGTATATATCGCGATATGCATATTGCAACCGCATGAACAAAAATCACTCACTGCTCTCGGCTGAATAACTTTTGTAGCTTTAATAAGAATCAGTACATATTTAATTCATGCAGTGAAAACTAAGCAGTGTTTTATTTTTACATTTGATTATAAAGTTTCTGTTGTTAAATAACCCTAATGTAGGATAACCTGAACACTGTGGTTTACACTGATGTTAAAATAACACTTCTTACGCTACAGTAAAACACTGATGTTCACTTTCAGAAGTTTAGGGATGTTTTCTCGTCACAAAAAGAGTGTGAAACACATGTAGGTTATATAATTTTAAATATATTTTTTAAGATAATTTAAGTTTATTTTACACACTTTAAGCATTATCGTATCGCATATCGAATATCGCATTATTTAATGAGTTATCGCATATCGCATTTTTCTTCAATATCGTGCAGCCCTACTTTTAATTATAATGCTTTCAGATACCAGAAAGAATGCAGTGCTTTCAGCTCAATTGTTTACATCCATCCAATTTACATCATAATGCAAATTCCAAAATATCCTGCCCAAGTTTGCAGATCTAATGCATAAAAATGCTCAGATTAAAAGAGCACTTACTTTATTATTTCGTAAAATTAATTTGAAACTCACTGCAAACCATTTTTCTTACATAGTGTTTTTGTCTGGTTTTCCAGTACAAATATCTAAACATTCTTAAATCAAGAATATTCACATCAATATATTTACTTGAGAAGCAAATTGACCAGATATGAAGTCTTGTTTATGGAAGAATTGATACAAATGTATGTTTATGCTTAAAGGAACACTCCACCGTTTTTTAAAATAGGGCTTATTCACTTTCTTTCTTACATTTAGATAGGTGGGCAAATGCATTTTTGTCTCAGTGCATGCATTGTTTTAGTTTGACAGGGTCGGCACTAGCTTAGCTTAGCACAATGAATGGAATCCTTTGTTGCCAGCTAGCATGTCCTGAGTAAAAGTGATATAAAAAATTTAAAAAACCCACCTAATTTCTTCTTGTGGCCTGCGTATTCACAACAAGTACAAATAGTGATGCAGATTAACACTAGGCGATTTCCTAGGCAGATATTGACTTATATATTAAGGACTATATTAGGGGGAAGCACAGGCGAAGCACTGCTACTTGGGCGTGATATCTCTGCGCCCAAGTAGCAGTGCTTCACCTGTGCTTCCCCCTAATATAGTCCCAAGTCAATATCTGCATAGGAAATCGTCTAGTGTTAATCTGCATCGCTATTTGTACTTGTTGTGAATACGCAGGCCACAAGAAGTAATTAGGTGGGTTTTTAAAAAATTTTATATCACTTTTACTCAGGACATGCTAGCTGGCAACAAAGGATTCCATTCATTATACTAAGCTAAGCTAGCGCCGACCCTGTCAAACTAAAACAATGCATGCACTGAGACAAAAATGCATTTGCCCACCTATCTAAATGTAAGAAAGAAAGTGAATAAGCCCTATTTTAAAAAACGGTGGAGTGTTCCTTTAAAACAAGAAAAAAATATCTGCCAATCATGGGGTTAGAAAAATAATCTTGTTTTCCCTTGTGATTATGTTTAATTTTCTGACACCATTGACATATTTTTTGTCAGGGGGACGGGATACACCGCTCTACAGTAATTTGAAAGTGATTGCAGTACCAGTTTTGGGCACAATCTTACATACGGTTCCTTTAAATACAATAGAGTAACATAAAGCAGACATAATAGAGTAACATAAACCTGAGAATAAGAGTAACTTAGAGCTTCAATCAAATTGTGAAAAATAAACAAAAATGTGTAGCCTACTGCTAGAGTCCAGTCCTGTTGGCTGCAAGGTCATCAACCAAAATTCATTTGGGAATATACTATTCGTTTTTTGATGAAAACCGAAATTTACCAACACTTTCACAAGAAGACGGAGCGTCGTGTCCAACCGGTTGTGATGGTGAAGCCATTTTCATTTGAATTTGCTGTTGAATGCACGACAACAAAGCACCAGAACAAGCGCCACCTTGTGGATGTAATACGCAAATGTAAATCATCTGAGTAAACTCAGAGAAAACCAATGGAGAAAACCTG
Source organism: Leuciscus idus (assembly GCA_021554675.1). Classification (NCBI taxonomy): domain Eukaryota; kingdom Metazoa; phylum Chordata; class Actinopteri; order Cypriniformes; family Leuciscidae; genus Leuciscus; species Leuciscus idus. The sequence goes on along the minus strand of CM038639.1, from coordinate 34,004,196 downwards.
AAAGTAAAGCAGATCATTTTATAATTAAATATTGCAATACTTTGCGCTACTGTATCGATATAATTGCGTGCGCAAAATATCGCGATACTGAACAGAATAAATCCCCCCCCCCCCCCACCATAGTGTGAACCGGCTCCTAAAAGCCGTTAATGTGTGAGACACTGGAAAAGACGCGCAACAGCCAAAGACGTCCATCAAGCGCATGTTTGCATAGTGTGAATGGCCATTTGGAAGTCATCAGAATGATAAAATCAGTTAAATATTGCATTTCTTCGTGTTTATTAAGCAAGTTTAAGCAGATGTTTTAATCCAAATTAATTTATGAATGAGTAATCATACAGCAGTCACTATGTCCCGTAATCTCTGATTATTCTCTGTTACCAGTTTTTGTGGGGTGTTTGTGGTCTGTGTGGGTCTTTTCCAGGTTTAACCCGTTGAACTGGGATAGAGAGTCAGTCAGCGCTTATCTAAATAACCATCCAATCAGATTTGACCTGCGTGTGCGCGTACGAGACGGTTGGATGTTCTCACTTCTGTGTTTACGTAGGTGTCCGGAATAGACAAGGGACCCCCGTCTGCTTGGCTTGACGTCCCGTTGGGAAGAGCTTTTATTTTGGGTGCCAAGTGTCAACTTTCTACAGGGGTGGGGTCGGGTACTTGAGATTTCTCTCTAAAATATCTGTCAATCCTCTCCTTTAACACATTTCATGCTTCGATTCATGCTCTCTCTCCTCCTCAGGCTTCCACGACCCCCCTCCGCTTGCCTCGTTTCTTCTCTTGTCGCTCCTGGCTGTCTTGTAACTATAGCTGTCTTCTCTTTCTCTGTTGTTTCTTTTGTGACCTGTCCTGCAGTCATCCTGCTGGCCCCCTCGCTCACCCCCCTCTTGCCTCTCTGTTATAAATATCAGAGTAAGTTTGGTTAGAGGGTATAGAGTTTCCTTTGGTGAGGTCGCCAGCTTTGGCCTCTGGTCTCCAGTCATAAACAGGCAGAGTTTAGCCTCTTCTGACCTGCAGGAGAACGGCCACTGCTTACACTGACCAGGACTTAAATGGGACCTATCATGCCCTTTTTTTATTTAAATCTTTCTATTGGTTTTTTTTTTTACTCTGCTAGAACAGACCTGTTTTTACACTTGAATGTTCAAAAAACACATTATTTTCCACATATGTGACCCTGGACCACAAAACCAGTCACATGGGTCACTTTTTTGAAATTGAGATTCATACATCATCTGAAAGCTGAATACATAAGTGTACCATTGATGTATGGTTTGTTAGGATATTACAATATTTGGCTGAGATACAACTATTTGAACATCTGGAATCTGAGGATGCAAAAAAAATCGAAACATTGAGAAAATCTCCTTTAAAGTTGTTCATTTATGTTGGCGATTGTGCAGCATTCACTCACAAAAATAAATGTTTTATATATTTACAGTAGGAGATTTACAAAATATCTTAATGGAACATGATCTTTACTTAATATCCTTATGATTTTTGGCATAAAAGAAAAATCGATAATTTTGCCCCATACAATGTATTGTTGGCTATTGCCACAAATATACCTGTGCGACTCATGACTGGTGACGTGATCCAGGGTCACATATTATCCATTGTTGCAGCTAAGGTTATACACCGGTATGGCGGTTTATCACGATATTGACGTGATTATCATATCGTGAACATTTGCATATCCACGGTTTTGGAGAAAAAATTATCTCACCTGCGCATATGCAACTTAGATATTCCACCCAAACATGTACAGCGGAGAAAACGTCTGAGACAGAGGCTGTGAATTCTAATCTCTGTCTCCCGCCGGAAAAAAAGTTCAAATCTGCAGTGTGGGAATACTTATCCGAAAAACGAACGCGGGGTTTTCCTTGAAGATGGATATCCAGTTGTGTCGAAGAGTGGCTGCAAAAGGAGGAAATACGTCGAACATGTTCTCCCATATTCACAACACCATTTCCATTTATAACTTAAGGCCGTATTATTTCCGTGTTGCTGAGGGAATTTACAATATAACGCAGATGTCACGTAAAATGCGCGATTTGATAGATGGATGAATAAATCTAAAATATAGCATCGATAGCATATACATCTTTTAACGAGTTTTATTTTTAATGAGATTGAATGAATGCAGAAAGTCTATACTTAAAAGTACAAAAACAAATATACAAATATATTAATATACAACAACATGCCTTCTTTTCTTCTTTTCTTGTACCAGGAATAGTAGAACTGGGATAGTGTTTTGTTCTTCCTTTAATTGAGACATTTCTTTATCAACTTGATGGCGGGTAATTAAAGAAATATCTCAGAGAGATCATATATCGGAAATACAAAATGTCAAGTCGTTTTTCTAAGTTGAATTTTATAAAATGTTTTATTTTATTTGATTGTTTGCTGAATCTGCCATGCAATAGCTTGTCAAAGTGCATTTGTGATCGGCGTCAGCAACCCGATTCTGCTGCTTGCACACACACATGATGCTTTCAGATCCTGGGTTTAGTTGGAGTTCTGTCGCTGTTTAACCATTAGGGCTGGGTTTCTGGACTGCAGTGCTTTCACGGTTTCTGGTATTTTTAAATATAGGTGGGTGGGATCGTAACACTGAAATGAACACCAGCCATTGTGAGGCCGTTTGCACTACATTCCTCTGCCGTGTCACAGTTCAGCCCACACGCCCCTGTCTCTCTGTCTCTCTCTCTCTCTGTCTCTCTGTCTCTCTCTCTGTCTCTCTTTCTCTCTCTCTGTCTCTCTCTGTCTCTCTCTCTCTCTCTCTCTCTCTCTCTCTCTCTCTCTCTCTCTCTCTCTCTCTCCTCTATAGTGTTTCTGTGGCAGCTCTCTGATGGAATGTGTGGAATTCTTTCCTCAGATTCTGAGTATGAAGCGATAAAGTGGTTAACAACCTCATAAAGGAGTAATGCGATTAGAATCGAGAAGACCAAGACTCTCTGCATCACTTTATACTGTGTTTTCCCGGTTCAGAAGATATCAGTGTCACACCTGGCCTCTATTCAAGTGATGTGCATTTGTATAACCTTTCATATTGACTGCTTTTTATAAACCTCTCTCAGCTCTTAGTTGTATATGATCAGATTATGCTCAGCAATGCAGAAGAATGTAACTATGATAATAAGAAATGTGTCTTTCATGTGTGACCCTGGACCACAAAACCAGTCACATGGGTCACTTTTTTTGAAATTGAGATTCATACATCATCTGAAAGCTGAATAAATAAGCTTTCCATTGATTAATGGTTTGTTAGAATATGACAATATTTGGCTGAGATACAATTATTAGAAAATCTGGAAACTGAGGGTGCAAAAAAATCAAAACATTGAGAAAATCTCCTTTAAAGTTGTCCATTTATGTTCGCGATTGTGCAGCATTCACTCACACAAATAAATGTTGTATATATTTACGGTAGGAAATTTACAAAATATGTTCATGGAACATTATCTTTACCTAATATCCTAATGATTTTTGGCATAAAAGAAAAATCAATAATTTTGACCCTTACAATGTATTGTTGTTGCCACAAATATACCCGTGCGACTCATGACTGGTTTTGTGATCCAGGGTCACACATAGATTCAGATGTGAATGAGAATTGTGAGTAGCCAATCACTGTATGAAAGACATTTTGTGTCTCTTTTTGTTTTCCACAGAAGAAGAAAATCACACTGGTTTGGAATGACATGATGATGAATAGATATTGACAGAATGAATTGTCATGTTTGGGTGAACTAAGTTCTATCAGCTGTATCTGTGATAAGCTGTTAAATACCACAGACAACTATTTTGTTGTAAACATGTTAACATGACACGTCTATGGGGCAATACATTTCTGCTGAACGTGTTTTTGTTTGTGTTAGAGGACCATATTCATATTCTGCTGCATGTCAGAGTAGTTTAACCCAAAATATTTCAGTGAAAGTACTGTAGTTTGACATTTAGTAACCTCAGGACCCTGTTGATTTCTTCAAAAGTGTAATCTTCCACGAGTTCAGCTCGTTGAGTGTGGACTGCTGTTCTGCTGTGGATTAAGTTTAAGTTTGGCTTCACTCCTCTGTTTGCATTCATAATCACATTAACTAACCACTAGGTTGTTCTCTCCATAAACAGCAGCGTTAAATGAGTTCTCAGACCCTCCCTGACACGCAGTAAATCCCTGACTCCACACTGCCTCCTGCCGGGGAGTTCAGGACTGCGTGTCAGTGAAGCGGTCACGGTGACATTTAACACTTGCAGGTGAAACTCAGAAAATTAGAATATCGTGCAAAAGTTCGTGTATTTCAGTAATTCAAATCAAAAGGTGAAACTAATATATTTTAAATCTTAAAATATTTTAAAACTAATATTCTAAATATAATATTTAGTATATATAACTATATGCATGATTATACTTTTCAGAGGGCCGACATTTCTTTATTTAAAATCCTTTTTTCCTTAATGGATTTCATGTTATAATCTAATTTTATGAGAATTTTAATTTGGGGTTTTCATAAACTGTAAGCCATAATCATCAAAATTATAACTTTTACACGATATTCTAATTTTTTCTAACAGACAGTTTGCTGTCTTGTACAGAGACTAATCTAACAAAATCACCAACATTTAATCTTTAATTTCTCATAGCCTTTTAAACATTTTTTTTTTAAATCTTTTTTTAATCTTTTTACATTTACAAATCTGGCAACACCCAAAACAGGATAGCCATGTGGTGCAGAGGATATCCTGCCTGTACTCGCACCTCTCTGCCTTTAGTTCCAGTGCACATTATTGTTAAAAGAGAACTCCGGTCAATTTTAACATTGAGCAAATTTTTTTGTAAATTTGCTGTCAGTACAGAGAACAACGACAAAAATCGGTGTTGCCTACACCGTGTTATCCTCTTTTTAAAATTTGCACCCTGTTGACTTCAATGGGGCAAGTTTTAAACCTGCTTTTAGCCTCTTAACATCCTTGATGTGTCATTACAAGTGCCCAGCCATTGTGAGTGATTCCTTCGGAGTGAACACGGGTGAATCTGACTGCAGTAGATGTGAAAGATATGAAGAAAAGTGATGTTAATTCAGCCAGCGCACATACCTGTATTTACATCCTGTTTTCGGTCGAAGTCCACAGTAGTCGATTGTCGAGTTCACGCGCGTGATCATAGATACTAAACCTATGCGCGTGAACTCGACGATCGACTACTGTGGACTCACATGGCTGGGCACTTGTAATGACACATCAAGGATGTTAAGAGGCTAAAAGCAGGTTTAAAACTTGCCCCATTTAAGTCAACAGGGTGCAAATTTTAAAAAGAGGATAACACGGTGTAGGCAACACCGATTTTTGTCGTTGTTCTCTGTACTGACAGCACTCCAAATTTACAAAAAAAATTAGCTCAATGTTAAAATTGACCGGCTTTTGTGGGCTCTCTAAAAACACACGTGTCAAACTCTCACTAGTTTATTTATTTTGTCGACTATCAATTTCCAACAGGTGGGATTTTGTTGTTTTTTTCTAAAGAGTCTTAAATATTTTTACTGTAATGTAATTATACACGTCTCAACTCAAATAAAACTACTTTCCATAATATTACCATGAACTGAACTGAATAGGCTTAAATAATGCACAATTATTTTAATAGATTTAAAGTGCATCTATTATGCTATTTTAAAGGTTCCTCATTTTCTTTTGGGTGTCTCCTACAATAGGTTTATATGCTTCCAAGGTTAAAAAAACACTTTGATATAACATAATATAAATTGCACATCACCTCATTATTAAAGTGTCTGAAAACGGTTTGTTCAAAGATTCAGTCTCTCTAAACCCCTCCTTTCCGAGAGTCCACTCTGCTCTGATTGGTCAGACGGCCCAGTTTTGATTGGTCTACTCTGCTCTGATTGGTCAGATGGCTCAGTCTGTTGTGATTGGTCGACCACTTACAGCGCGTATCAGAAACCAAACACTCATTAGCTCATCTGAATTTCAGCTCTTCCTCAGCACTTAATTCACAGTGATTCGAACAGTAACGATGGCGTGGGTTTTACCGTATCAATCTCATCAAAGTGGATTTGCGTTGGCAGCAGAAAGCAGCGTCTTCTCCACATGAACAACACGAACCAAACCCTTCCAGTCTCAGATACAACTACAGTGTTTGAGGGCGGGGCAAAGAAGAGCATTGGCTGGCATTTTATGTAAATTTATTACAAACCCACATGTGTTCGAGCAGGAAGTGAGACTGGAATTACTGACTCATTTTAGGCAGTTCAGAATCTGTGCTTTGATCTTTGTAACTTTGTAACTTTGCAGACCCTTTTCATTCATGAACAGCTATGTTACACACTACATGAAAGGTAATATCCCAAAAAGAATAATTGGGGCACTTCAATATGCATGCATAAACAAATCATTATGATCGTTTGTTGTAATGTGTGCAGATTTAGTTAGTAAAAGTCTTTTGGTTCCAGCCGGTAATAAAACACACTGATTTCACTCATGCTTATAATAATTTCAATTTATATTTATTATAATCTGGATCATATTTGCTTTGACTTTGTGTAGTTTTGCCCATGTTTTTCGAGCATGATGACAACGTTACACACCCAGTCCATGTTGACATCTGTGTAATTTAACTATCTTTTACCACATAGATGTATTTGTGACTAGTGTGTTTTAGAGCCTGACCGATATGGATTTCTGGGGACTGATATCGATATTAGGGAGTAAAAAAAGTCTGATATCAATATATCGGCCGATTTTCTTTATGTGTATATTATAGTCCAGTACCAGTCAAAAGTTTGGACACACTTTCCCATTCATGTGTCTAAACTTTTCCTCTTCCGTTTTAAGTGGACAAGTCAGTAAGGTGACCAGTCAGTCACATTTTATTATTTGCATTGATTTTCCCTGAGCCCATCAAACGCACCTGTGTTTTATTTTTGGCCGTGATCCACCAGTCATGCATCACTGCATTAGACGGCTATAAAACCATTAGTCATCTCTTCTGCTGCATATAATGCAATGGTTTAGGCATGTGTGGCATTGCCAGTGTATGTGCTCTTGATGGCTGTACTGGTTCTGGTGGGCGCGTGGCACCAGGTGCAGGTCCTCTAGGGCTCTGAAGAATCGCTCAGTTTATTTTCAGTATGATCTCCATGCTTTAAATAGACAGGCTGTATGCTGCACATACTGTGTGTTCCCTGTTCAGAAGAATCCCTGAACAGCAAGGGTTAAACATGGACTTTCCCTGTTTGTGTGTGTGTGTTTTGTACAAAGGCCTCACACTAATAGTCTTTGCATGCACATTTTGCATGCAGTTTTTAATTGACCACACCTAATATTTCAGATTAGGATGCCAGAATTAGTCCCGCCGCAGTCCTGCTGACATCAGCACACATGCAGACGTTTCCCAGGAAGAGGCTCCTGGGAGTAAAACACACCCGACTGCCATTTAAGGAGCACTTACTGTATCTGCTGACTTTCTCACATATTTTGCTTGATGATGTGAAAAGGTCTCCATAAAGTAAGAGTATAAGTTCGACTCATGCTTCTTTTAATCAGAAAACTTCTGCTTATTCATTTATTTATTTACTTTGTTTGCAAAGCAAATGAAAAGCATCCAGAAAAGCTTTAATTTCATTCCATGTTTTGTTCATGGTGTAATTCCCATTTAAAAATTTTATGACTGTACTAAAATGTGGAATATAGTCATAAAACGAAACCGTATGTGTTTAAAGTTGTCGGAGCAAGAAAGGGTTAATGGCAAGCCGTCTGCTGTGTGTGCCACCCCTTCTCCGTCTCTCTTCTCACACACACTCACACATACTCAGGCTCACACTCAGGTGTGACGGAATACTGGGATACATTCTGGAATACTCTAAATTCCGTGAGTACACATTTTCTGCCCTCGCTGTAAGCAACATTAATGCATTAAGTGTTTGTAGTACATTCTGACCCTGGTGTAACTTCTAGACCCAGATAGTAGCAGACGGTACTCCATTTCACTGTTAAAAATAGAGTGAATTCAAGAAAGAGATGTATAGAGACGGTTTCTGTTTAAAGTTAAAATACATTCAATAAATACATTCAACACATTCAATGTGTTGTGTCAGTTTTCCAGTGAATGTCCATGACTTTTGCATGACTAGTAGAGCTGCATGATTCTGGATAAATTAAGAATCACAATTTATTTTTTATTTTTTTATAGAGATCATGGTTCTGCTAAGATTCGGATGGACAACTAAACAAAAACATGTAATTTACTAGAGGTTCTGACAAAACATTACTTGCTGCAGTCTGTATTAAATTAATTTGAATAAAGCATTTTTTTTATTCATTTGAATTAATGACCCACTCATAAAGACCACATGTTTCATTACTGGATGAATCAGTGTTTTTTGAACGACTCTTTTGAATGAATGATTCAATGACAAATAATTTTTTTAAACGTCACTTGTCGCCACCTACTGGTGTAACTATGTAATTGATCCAATCTTTATTTGAAGCGTCATGTTAATTTCGAAAGGTGATTTGCTCTCTTTTGATCACTACCGTAGACATCAGTGTTTATATCCGAAATATAAGCTTTTATCCCGGTACTTCTGTGATTTAATCTGAATTATTGTAAGACAGAAATAATGATACTGTGTGGTTGAAAAGACTGTTTGTGATTTCTATACATGACAACTACTCTCTCTGAATCAGTGCCAACGCAGATCTGAATGTTCGATGTGATCGTACATGTCAAAGGTTTAATTGGTCGAATCATTGTCATTCAGGAATAAGATCGCATTGGTGTTTGAATCGAGATTGCGATCTTTTAACGATTAATCGTGTAACTCTAATGACTAGTTGTTTGTTCTAGTTTTTTTTTAATAAATAATTTTGATTAAATTAATCCATTTTAAACATCATGTAGATTCAGATTGGTTGAAATGGATCGTAAAAATCCAAGTTCAGATGGATTTGCTAATGAATCATTCAGACTGAATGTTTCTTTTGAATGAATCAAATCAGAAATCACAAAACACTGACTTTACACAAGAGTCATCTCTAGCCACTAAAACATTTTAGAACTGAGCGACTAGAAAATGTTGACTGAAATTTGGTGACTTGGCATGACCTTTTAACCTTTTATACATTTTAAAATGTACACATTAACTGTTATATGCAACATATATGTAACATTACCATGCCTGCATATTTATGCATATACAAAAAAACACTTAAACTATATACAATTGCCAAAACCTTAGAGAACAGATGAGAATTTCCATAATATATCTTGATATTTTCAGGTTTTCCATGACTGTAAACACTAACTGTCTGTAAACGAACACTATCAAGATCCCAGAGACTCTGTATGGAAGCTGAACTCCATCGGCACTCTAGTTTTAAAGAGTGAAGTGTTTCATACACTCGTCTCTTGAGTGTCATTACGATCTCGTCATAGTTGATCTTCAACCATCACGTTTTTATAGCGTCTGCTGTTTAATGTGTCTACTCATGTAAGAGTTGGAGTAGCTCAGGTGTCTTCATCCGCGTGTGCTGTGTGTGTGAGGAGGTCTCTGCCTGTACGGTATGTGACGGCTGCATGTCTCCAGGCTATTATTGACCGCTTGGATGAATGCATGAATAGGTGCATGAGAAAAGAGTGAGGTAAGAGCTTTATTTAGGCCCTTTTAGACTCGCTGCATGTCTGAGATTCTGTCTGTCTCTCCGTCTATCTTTCCAACGTTTCTGTTGGCGGACGTATGCATGTAACGGACAGGCTGGATTTACAGTAGGCATGGACTGTATGACCAAAATCTTTTATAATGATAAAGGAATATAACAAAATAGTTACTTTTTCCTGTAAATCCAACCCCAAACATTTTTTAAATCATGCAGTGATGACAATTATAGGATTATGCAGTTATGTTTTAAATAATTTATAACATCAGTGCACTATTATTAGTACACTGTGAAAAATATAAATAACAAAGATTATTAGAGTGTTTTACAAGAAAATACAATTTCAGTCTTTTTACTTCAAAAACATCATGTTTAATTAATTCAATGTGCTACTTGCCATTTCTTTGTAATTAATTAATTGTGACATTTTCTAACAATTTCTGATTTCAAGTTGTTTCTACACCAATTTTAACTAATAAACTACTATTTTAGTATTATTTCTAAAAAAGCGGCACATTTTAAGTTTGATCGGATTGGTTGCATTCAAAGCCATTGTAAAAGTGAGCACAATGGTGTAATGGTTCAAAACTACATTGGTAACACTTTACAATAAGGTTCATTAGTTAATGTATTAACTAACATGAACAAACAATAAGCAATACATGCGTTATTAATCTTTGTTAATGTTAGTTAATAAAAATAGAGTTGTTCATTGTTTGTTCATGTTAGTTCACAGTGCATTAACTAATGTTAACAAATACAACTTTTGAGTTAATTACGTATTAGTAAATGTTTAAATTAATATTAACTACGATTAATATAGTATTGTTCATTCTTAGTTCATGTTAACTAAGGTAGTTAACTAATGTTAAGTAACGAACCTTATTGTAAAGTGTTACCACTACATTATTCAAATCAACAAATCTGTCAGTCATCAATAATAACAGCATTTGCAGAGTTTTCTGTAGTTTTCTGTAGTTTTCTGTAGTTTTCTGTAGTTTTCTGTAGTTTTCTGTCGACTGGGTTCATAGCTCAACTCTTTCTGCTGGACAGCTCAGTGTGACGGATGTGTGGACAGGGTCTCTGCGCTTCATCACAAACAGCGTTTTACCCGCCAGCACACACAACACAGAGACAAAGACCCAACCGGTTCAATACAACAATGGTGTGCTATAGTTAAGGGCTATTGGGTTACACTTTATTTTAAGGTGTCATTGTTACAGTGTAGTTATATATTTAAGTACTGAGTAATATTAAGCAACTACATGTACTTACTATAGGGTTAGGGTAGGATAAGGGTTTGGTTGAGGGTTAGTTGCATGTAATTATGCATAATTTACTGTTTTTACTATGGTAAGTACATGTAACGTATGTAACGAGGACACTGTAAAATAAAGTGTTAGGTACGATAGGTAGTGGACTACCCAAAACTGAACCGAAGCGTAGAGTTTCTGTGAGAGTTCTCCTCGGAGAGGGTCTTCGGGTCTGGCGCTACAGCTGGCACAGCTGCGCTGAAGGACTGTATTTAGTAACATGACTGAGGATGGTTAGAAAGGTTGGAATGCACGACTGAGTTGCACAAACAAACATCATATCTGTGTGTGGAGACGCTCTCGCTCTCTCTCTTTTTCTCTCTCTCTTTCTGATGGAGAGAAATATCATGCCACTGTCTCTTATTTTTAACCCTGTTCATTGTTCGTTGAGACTTTCCTCTTTGGTCATGTGTCTAGCTGCATTATTATGAAAAGATTATCATTCTAACATAAACTACCGTTCAAATGTTTGGGGTTGGTAAGAATTCTTTTTTTTTTTTTTTTTTTTTGATAAATTAATGCTTTTTTTCAGCAAGGACACATTATATTTATCCAAATTGACTGTAAAGACATTTATAATGTTACAAAAGATTTATTTTTAATTCAATCTTTCTATTAATAAAGGAATCCTGAAAAAAAAGTATCACAGTTCCCACAAAAATTATAATAATGAGAAATGTTTCTTGAGCAGCAAATCATATTAGAAAGATTTCTGAAGGATCATGTGACACTGATGATGCTGAAATGATGCTGAAAATGCAGCTTTGATCACAGGAATAAATTACATTTTAAAACATTTAAATAATAAGCAGTTCTTTAAATTGCAATCATTTCCCAATATTACTCTTTCTGATCACATACAGTAAATGCAGCATTGGTGCGCAGAAGAGACTTCTTTCTAAAACTTTAAAAATCTTACTGATCCCAAACTTTTTAAAGGCGTATTTTATTTTATTTTAATTTAATTTTTTACTTTAAAACTTTTTTTACTCTATCTTGTCTTGGTCTTTTGAAACAAATAACTCAACACGCAAAAATCCCTCCTGTCTTAAAGATAGAACAGCAAAACATACTTTGATATTATGACAGTCAGAGGGAGGTCACGCAAAACTAAACTGAACTAAACATTTTTTATTTATTTTTTTAAAGGATTTGATTCTTTCCCTGAAGTAACTCGAAGACAATATACAATAAAGAATTTGTTTCATCTTTCTGCACAGACGCATTGCTTGCGGATCTCGAGTCTTCCACCGCCCATATCTCCAAGTGCCCAGTGTTTCTCCCCGAGGAGACGCCCTATTCCTACCCCTCCGGAGGGCACCTTTTCCAGGATGACTCCCCTCCTCCGCCCCTCCCCCCTCCCCCCTCAGCTGAGGCCCTGAACGGATCCCTCTCGCCCCGGCCGGACTCCCAGCACTCCTCACAACAGGTTCAGCACAAACTATCTTGGGGCTTTCCAAAATAAGCTAGTCACATATAATATTCACCTCATCTCAGTGTGTCTTGTTCTTGCTTATGGGTACAAATATGTAGTTTATCTGTGGTTCTCTATTGATTTTACTTGGTACCCATATTTTGCATTGGGCATTAATTGGTTATCCAACATTTAGGATTCCCAAACTTTTTTTTCAACCCCTTTGACCTAAAATATTTATTAATGATTCTCTGATTCTCTGGCTAATGGTCACTTGACATGCAGATAAACAAATAAAATGTTACATATTTTTGTAGCAAGCATTTATTTAGATTTTATTTATTTATTTATGTTTTATTTTATTTAAATAATTGGATTTTCATAAGCCCACTGCAGTACAAATTATTTATTTTTTTAAATAAACTGAACCATTTGGATCGTGATACAGCAGTTGAGAATCAATATATTGCAATGTATTACATTTTCAGTAAGATTTGCATAAAAATGAATGCATTTTGGTTTTCTTATGTTGAAATCCAGTCTCTGGGCCCTGCTCATAAAAGCACGGTGTCTCGGGACAGCAGTCCACCAGCCTCTCATACAGAAGAAGACCACGTTTACAGGTGAGTTACGGTACCACAGATGAGAATTGACTGCTCATTCTGATAATAGTCGAGCAAAATGGTTATTATATATCTGTCATTCTACAATGTGATCCACCATAATATCCTTTCTATTAGGGCTGCTCGATTATGGCAAAAATCATAATCACTATTATTTAACACGATTGTTGGTGGGCGATAGGATCAAAGTCTTTTCACGATATGAGTGATTTTAAATATCTGTAAAATGTCACAATTATCGATATTTCAGCAAAAACTAATACTATGTTAACTAACGTATTAAAAGGTCCTTGAAATAATTACATAAGACAAGTAAACAGTCAGCAATAGAATAAGAACAAAGATACTAATTACAAAACAAAACAGACAAATAAATACAACAGAACGAAAATACAAATTAAATAGTGTTTTAAGTTTTCAGGAAGACATTCTAACAGTGGTATTCAGATTACTAATAGCCTACTGCAAAAAAAATATATAATCAAATATGTAAAATAACACTGCATAGTCTTACTGTAAATTAAATATAGATTAATCCTTATTAAAGCCACTTAAGTTATTCAGTCAAGATCAGTGAGTCTTTTTCCTTTGTCATTTGTTGTTTGATTATCATTAATGACAGACTGCAGCACGTTTATTAGGCTGCTGTCACTTTAAGAGCTAATGCATGGATCCAATATACTGTTACACATGTGTTTTCACAATCGTTTTTACCTCAATTATCTTGTTTTCATAATCGTTGAAGCCAAAATCAAAATCAAAACTCAATTACGATTAATCACACAGCCCTACTTTCTATATCCTGCTATAATGAAAAATGAAACCCTTGTTGGCACATTTCTATTTGTCCAGTTTTCCTAACAAGCAGAAGCATTCAGACTCATCATCCACAGCCATGACTTCTGCCCTGGGCAGCAACCTGTCTGAACTGGACCGCCTTCTTCTGGAGCTTAATGCTGTACAGCAAAACGCCCCATCTTACTCCAGTACAGGTAAACATATAGACACACTTAAGGCCTGTTCACACCAATAGTGGTGCAAGTAATCAAAAAAAAAAAAAAAGATATAAAACCATATAATTGTACTTTGAAATCTCCTCTCTGCAGAGGATGCAGCACCTCCATTGCCACCTTGCAGTGTTGCCCACTATATACAGGAAAATGGAGCCCACCCAGGGATCACACTGACCCCAGCAGCACAGGACAAACCTCAGAGGAACGGAACGAAGGGGACAGAAGATGGTCGTCCCACTGTGGAGAGTCTTCTGAATGAGTTGGAAAGCTCTGTGCCTTCCCCAACGTAAGATCACCAGCACGGTCATCTCCAGATGGGGAAACATGGATTTGCATTGTGTGTTTTAATGGAATGCAATTTAATGTAATTTGCATAAACAGGTCCAGCCCCTGTGCTCTGAGAAGTGATTTGACGGACGGACAGGTGGACACACCTTCCGAAGAGCAGGGCAGAATATCAGCCACCTCTGCTACACGAGAACTGGATGAGCTCATGGCCTGTTTGTCAGATTTTAAGGTGCAGAGCAATGTGAGTGTGTGTATATGTGTTTGTGTGTGTGATTTACTAGGAAAGTGTAAGTGAGTTGAAGAGACGTTGTGTCTGGGAATGTGTGCTGAACTATGTTGTTTGGGTGATCTATTTTCAGGACTTACTGCTCGACAATCTGGGCTACGTTTCCCAAAAACATTGTAAGCAGATTGTTGAGACCATTGGTGCCAATGGTGTCTACAATCTTATTGGGCTTACGCTGCTGTAGGGAAACTCAGACTTGGCCGGTCTTCATCTGACCTTCGCAAAATTTACCAGTACATTTATTTGTAAACCTTTTCCTGCTCATCTATGACTTCTAGCTTCAGTTTCATCTCATTACTTCAACATTGTGTCCAGAATCTGTTTTGTTTTTTCCTCAGCTGTTCTGTACATCTCATTGAAGCTTTTTCTTAATTATTTCTCATTCTCTGCCTCCCTTAATCTGTCAATCTCTTCTCTTTCCCCTCCTGTGCCCTTTTTATGTCTCTAGCCAAGTTCCTTAGGCTCCCTGAACTCTGAGCCAATGTTTGAGCAAACTACTACCATTGCTGAAATCCACCCTCCTCCTATGACTGCTGTGTCCAAATCCCTGTCCCATACCCTCCCAGCGGAACCAAGCCGATATTCCCCAGGTCTCTCCCCTTCTTTAAACTTTGATCTGCACATTGTGGAGGAATCTGGTGAACCGGGGGCTGCGCCTCCACTATCTAGTGGTAAGCCTTCCTATCGACTGTCTCCACCTGCAGCATCCAGTCCTCGCTTTTCTCCGGTATCTGACCTGGGCTTGGATTCTGCCATTGATGTTTCTGCTTCCCTGCTCTCCTCCCAAGTGGAGTCTCTAGTGGTTCTGTCTCAGACTATAACCACGACTACTTCACCCGGAGTTCGGGATCTTTGTTCTGTCTGGGAGGGAAATCCTTCTGCCAAACTGACAAGCCGAAGTCCTATTCCGAAGTCCTATTCACCTCTCAACAAGTCTTCTAGTCCAGCAAGTACCTCAGCGTTCAGCAGAACCCCTGAAAGAATTAGTCCATTGATGACACCAGCATCTATTGATCTGTATCTCTCCAGTTCTGAAGCAAAACCTTTGAGCCCAGTGCCATCTTTCCCCAGATCCCCACTTCCTACAGTCTCTGAATCACCATCTCTGTCTCTTTCCAAAGCTGTTTCACCTCCTCTAATCCTTTCCTCTTCCCCATCTCTAGCGGTTCCCAAGTCTCCAAGCCCAAAACCATCATCAGGACAGCCTGAGCCAGCTGTTTCTCTCAAACCCCTTCCTCCCTCTAGACTTGAACCACCAACCTACGAGCCTTCTCTTGACGACGCCTTAGATAAACTTCTTGCCATGAGCTTCAGCAGGCCTGAGAACGAGATCACAGCATCAGCAGCTTCACGGCTCACTTTAGAAACACAACCAGAAGTATACGAGGAGACGATAGTGGCAGCGGATCGCGGCGACATTCATCTATACACACACACAGAGAGCGAAATGGGGGACGGGCTCTTGGAGGATCAGTCGGACTGCAGGAGTGATATTGACTGGGCTGACATGGAGCTGAAGATGGCTTATGAAGGACCTGATGGCTCCATGACCCCCATGACTGAAGCAAGCTGGATGGATGACTCTCTCACTCCCTCGTCTTGCCCTGGAACTCCAGACGGCCAAATGGACCTTCCCATGCTTCATATGGCTGGCACAATGGACAGGATCTCAGCCTCAGGACACGTATGGATGAGACTGCAATGCTTGAGAATGCTGTGTGATCTGGAGTTATTCCAAACAAGGCTTGTAGTGATTTGTTTGCCAGCATGTAAATTAAACATTTTAGATAATTGGCTAAAAGTTGTAACTGTTCCTAACTCTGTACCCTAAATGATCCTTCTTCTTATTCTTTAATTTTCACTTTATTTATGGCAAATTGTAACTGTAAGAAAAGCAGATGCACTTGAGTGTTGCTGTGTGTGCACTTGAAAACCAGTAGTACCTCTGTGCACTTGATAACCAGTGTTAACTACCACCATTTTCGTGCTAGAAATGTCTAACGGATTCTGCAACTGGATCGCATCTGAATGCTTCCCTAGATCCCTGCTTGTTGTGATTGGTTTCTTTTGGAAATAAGCACCAATTCTCACAAGGCTTGTGGCATCTCAAGAAGTTTACTGCTGTCTCAGATCAAATCAGTGATTAGACGCACCAAGGAGATTCAAAATGTCCACCCTATGTACCGAGATGGCCTGATACGTAGGAAGATGGGTCCCCTCATTTTTCACAAGAGCAACTCCCAGGACCGGCTCATTGAGGAACTGCAAGGAAAGCTGGGAATAGCCCGTAAAGATCGTCCAAAAAAGCAGCAGCCGGACGACTGGCTCACAGAAGGCGTCATCGTCATGTCCAACCCCAAACGCTCACGGGAAGACCACAACAAAGAGGTGGATAAGGTAGACGGGAAGAATTTGCGCATTCAGAAAATTCTATTTCCATTAAATTCCTTTTGCTTAATTGCTTTAAATTTTCTCTATAATCACCTGCTTCTTTCTTCCTCATTCCTACTTTCCATCTCTTCCTCTCTCTTCTTCCGTCTGATTGGTGTCTTCCTCTAGATAATCATACCTCCTGAGTCTCCTCTTCCTCAGAGGAAGGTGATCCTACCTCCCCATTCTCCCCCTATCCCTCGCCCCCCTCCTCCTGCTGAGGAACCAAAGCGCCCCACTCCGGTCAAATTAGCTCCTGCTCCCATGCCTCCTCCCCCACCACCCGCACCCTCCCCACCACCCCCACCCTCCCCACCACCCGCACCCTCCCCCCCTCCAAGAGAGCCTACACCTCCTCCCCAGCCAACTCCACCTCCCGTTCCACCCAAGCCCCCGACCCCTGAACCTGTGAAACTTCCAGCTCCGTCCCCAAAACCCAATCCCACACCCCTGCCCACACCCACCCCGCCATCTGCCTCTGTGACCCCGCCCAAAGTGCTGGCGTCAAAGGGCTGCCAG
The DNA here is from genome assembly GCA_021554675.1 of Leuciscus idus. Taxonomy (NCBI): domain Eukaryota; kingdom Metazoa; phylum Chordata; class Actinopteri; order Cypriniformes; family Leuciscidae; genus Leuciscus; species Leuciscus idus. The sequence continues at coordinate 33,986,638 of CM038639.1, read as the reverse complement.
ACGGAGTACGACCCGCTCTTCCCTCCGTTGCAGGTGCAGACGTGCTGTCATTGACTAAGCTTCTGTCTTACTGTCCTCTCCTAGAAAAATCACAAAACTTTAATGGATTTGTGATTTGTAAATTGAATGTTGAGGGCTTGGAGAGATGTGTGTGTGTGTATGTGTTTTGAAAATGTAAAAATGCAGAAAGTTTTGTGTGATGGGTAGGTTTAGGGGTCGGGTTAGTGCAAAGGGACATAATATACAGTTTGGACAGTATAAAAACCATTACGCCTATGGAGAGTCCCCACAAAGATAGCGAACCAGATTTGTGTGTGTGTGTGTGTGTGTGTGTGTGTGCGCATCCCTCAGTCTTTTGTCCTGGTCATAAATATTAGATTCACATCAGCAGGAGTTTGGACAAAGCATTGGTCTGACAATAATTTGATTGGATTTCAATTCTTTACTAAATTATGCTGTCAGTATCATAAAATTTTAAATACATTCACAATTCGTTGTTTTGGGATAATTTTGGGTTAGGGGGTTGACATTACTACAATAAGTACATAGTATGTTCATGCGAAACAGGGACTGTAAAATAAAGTGCTATTATATTATCAGTAGTTAGGGTCCGAGCACCGATGGTGTGAGGACCCTGTTGGAATTGCTCCGTTTATTATTATATATATATTTTAAACTGCACCTCAATGTTTTTTTTTTTAAGGTTTATGTGCTTAAAAAGCTTCCTGTGTTTTGTGCTTGGGAGTAAACATTTTGTTTTGAAGACTTAATTTTTCTTTTGATTCTCTATCTTTTGTCCTATCTATCTGTAGATCATGGCCCAGGGCAAGGGTCCACATGGACAGGTTAATAAACTAGACAACATGCTGGGTAGTCTTCAGTCTGACCTCCACAAGCTGGGAGTGCAGACGGTTGCTAAAGGAGTGTGTGGTGCCTGCTGCAAACCCATTGTGGGCCAGGTGAGAGTGCCAGAGAGATGCACAAACTTTATCAGAATTGTATGATATAAAGTCACAATTCCGAGTTATAAAGTTAGAATTGTGAGATATAAACTCGCAATTGTGACTTTTTTTCTCACAATTGCATGTTTATATCTCGCAATTCTGACTTTGTAACACGCAATTGGGAGATATGAAGTCAGAATTGCATGATATAAAGTCGCAATTGCGTGTTATGAAGTCAGAATTGTGAGATATATACTTTTTTTCTCACAATTGCATGTTTATATCTCGCAATTCTGACTTTATAACACGCAATTGGGAGATATAAAGTCAGAATTGCATTATATAAAGTCAGAATTGTGAGATAAAAATTTGCCATTGTGAGATAAAAAGTCGCAATTAACTTTTAAAATGTTTTATTCTGTGGTGGAAACAAGCTTCCATAGATTTGAGCTTTCAGCTAAGATTATATGTTGTGTGTCTAGTTAGAAAGAGTAGGTCACATCTAAACAAAGGTTGTGTGTGTGTGTTTCTGTACAGGTAGTTACTGCCATGGGGCGCACATGGCATCCAGAGCATTTTGTGTGTACACACTGCCAGGAGGAGATTGGTTCCAGAAACTTCTTTGAGAGGGAAGGACAGCCATACTGCGAGAGAGATTACCACCATTTATTCTCTCCGCGCTGCTACTACTGTAACGGACCCATACTGGATGTGAGAACCAATTTTGTAACTTCATTGATTGATTAATTTGATTTTTCAGTGTGAACAGCAAAAAAAAACACATCAAATCTAATGCTTAAGGCGAGACACTACAGGTGAATAGGGTAACATTTTTAACTAGCAGATATCACCATGAAACTTTCCCAGTTTATTACCTACATTAAGATGAGAAAAAAATGTATTACAAGTTTTCTGTAATTTAATGTTTAAATATGCAAATGAGGCATTATCTAATTAAACATGGGCTAATTTGCATATATTTAAAAAAACGAAATCTGAGTATTGGATACAGTCAGGTTAAAAAAATTTTGTTCATTGTGTTTACATATTAGATGGGAATATACAGAGGGATTTATGGATATCTACTTTTGTTATCCTGTAAATCAGAATATACTGTCAATAGCCTTAAATAGATTTTCGCCATGTTTTTTTGAATAAAATGTTATATAAATCAGGCTAGGAATAACATATTTACAAATCCCTCTGTACATGTTTTCATAATATAACTAGGAACAAGACTGGAAAGTTTGGGTGGGTACGGAAAGTGTTCAGTTTTTCACTCTTTGTTATATTGCAGCCATTTGCTAAAATCATTTAAGTTCTTTTTTTTCTCATTATTGTACACACAGCACCCCATATTGACAGAAAAACACAGAATTGTTGACATTTTTGCACATTTATTAAAAAAGAAAAACTGAAATATCACATGGTCCTAAGTATTCAGACCCTTTGCTCAGTATTTAGTAGAAGCACCCTTTTGATCTAATACAGCCATGAGTCTTTTTGGGAAAGATGCAACACGTTTTTCACACCTGGATTTGGGTATCCTCTGCCATTCCTCCTTGCAGATCCTCTCCAGTTCTGTCAGGTTGGATGGTAAACGTTGGTGGACAGCCATTTTCAGGTCTCTCCAGAGATGCTCAATTGGGTTTAAGTCAGGGCTCTGGCTGGGCCATTCAAGAACAGTCATGGAGTTGTTGTGAAGCCACACCTTCGTTATTTTAGCTGTGTGCTTAGGGTCATTGTCTTGTTGGAAGGTGAACCTTCGGCCCAGTCTGAGGTCCAGAGCACTCTGGAGAAGGTTTTCGTCCAGGATATCCCTGTACTTGGCCGCATTCATCTTTCCCTCGATTGCAACCAGTCGTCCTGTCCCTGCAGCGGAAAAACACCCCCACAGCATGATGCTGCCACCACCATGCTTCACTATTGAGACTGTATTGGACAGGTGATGAGCAGTGCCTGGTTTTCTCCACACATACCGCTTAGAATTAAGGCCAAAAAGTTCTATGTTGGTCTCATCAGACCAGAGAATCTTATTTATTACCATCTTGGAGTCCTTCAGGTGTGCTTTCATGTGTCTTGCACTGAGGAGAGGCTTCCGTCGAGCCACTCTGCCATAAAGCCCCGACTGGTGGATGGCTGCAGTGATGGTTGACTTACTACAACTTTCTCCCATCTCCCGACTGCATCTCTGGAGCTCAGCCACAGTGATCTTTGGGTTCTTCTTTACCTCTCTCACCAAGGCTCTTCCCCGATAGCTCAGTTTGGCCGGATGGCCAGCTCTAGGAAGGGTTCTGGTCGTCCCAAACGTCTTCCATTTAAAGGTCCCATGACATGAAATTTCCACTTTCTGAGGTTTTTTAACATGAATATGAGTTCCCCTAGCCTGTATATGGTCCCCAAGTTTCAAAAAATTTGAATCGGTGTAAATCAAGCTTTTGCTATCTTTCTCTGCCTTTGAGAAAATGGAAGCTCAACCGGGCTGATCTTGAATCTCCTCCTTATGACGTCATAAGGAGAAATGTTACCTCCCCTTTCTCTGCTTTGCCCGCCCAGAGAATATTTCTCGCCCATGAGAAAATGAGCTAGGAAGTAGAACGCGCGCACGCGATTTTAGTTTGTCCACGAGAGATATCATGGCTTTTGAGCGAGCGAAGCATAATAACTGCTCAATAATTGGATGTACAAATGAACATCGAATGGTCAATACAGAGCTGGGCTTGCTGAACGTCGGACAAGTAAGTCAACAAATTATATATAAGTGTGTTGCTTTACTGTTTATGGTTACCTAGCTTCTTACACGTAGAATGTGGCTGTCACATTAGCTATGCAGCTATGCAGTTACTTGCGCTAATGTAAAGGTAGACAGCATCAAGTTACACACACTGTAACGCGAGTGTTGTACATTTCTTTGTTATTTGGATAACCGTTTTCCTGTTGGTTATATGGCGCGCGCGATATCCGCATTTCAAGATCGCAGAGCTTGATGTAATTGTAATAAGATAAATTACATACGTTACAGATCTCTCATGAAAAGGCAACAGTAGGTTAGCGTTAGCTACATGATAATAACTGTAAACCATCCGAATAAAGTACCGTATCCAGACATAATATTTTAAACTAACCATTCGGAAACGTCCTGCTGGAGCCGCTGAGTTGCAACTTCTTCATCCGTTGCTTCTCCATCTGGATCAGATTCTGGGTCAAACTGAAATGCTTGAACGACTGCGTGTCTTCGTGCCATTGCAATATATCCAACATAAACAAACATGCATGGTACCGTTGCGCAAGATGGTCAAGGCCACACCCACCCTCCACCTTGCGCTGCCTTTCTCCTCCTCATTAGTATTTAAAGCTACAGACACCGAAACGGCCCGTCTGAAGGAAGCTCATTCTGGGACTGGCTTGTAGTGGCTATAATTCTGCACCGAGGCTGAATTTTTGGAAAGAGATTTCAGATACAGTACTAAGGACCACTAAGGACTATATTAAAGCATACAAAAAGTAGCATGTCATGGGACCTTTAAGGATTATGGAGGCCACTGTGCTCTTAGGAACCTTAAGTTGTAACCTTGGCCAGATCTGTGCCTTGCCACAATTCTGTCTCTGAGCAGTTCCTTTGACCTCATGATTCTCATTTGCTCTGACATGCACTCTGAGCTGTAAGGTCTTATATAGACAGGTGTGTGGCTTTCCTAATCAAGTCCAATCAGTATAATCAAACACAGCTGGACTCAAATGAAGGTGTAGAACCATCTCAAGGATGATCAGAAGAAATGGACAGCACCTGAGTTAAATATATGAGTGTCACAGCAAAGGGTCTGGATACTTAGGACCATGTGATATTTCAGTTTTTCTTTTTTAATAAATGTGCAAAAATACCAACAATTCTGTGTTTTTCTGTCTATTCATGGGTTTCATCAGGTCCCTTTCCACAGGTGTATAAAATCAAGCACCTAGATTATGAATGCAGACTGCATTGTGCTTGATTAATACACCTGTGGAAAGGGACCGGATGAAATCCATGAATATGGGGTGCTGTGTGTACAATAATGAGGGAAAAAAATTAACTTAAATGATTTTAGCAAATGGCTGCAATATAACAAAGAGTGAAAAAATTAAGGGGGTCTGAATACTTTCCGTACCCACTGTAGGTGCTACTGAAGTGGAGATTTTGGACTTGAAGTATGAGAGAAAAGTCATTTTGAGAAAATGGGCTTTATATCAGCCAATGAGATTGCGCATTTAGAGTTAAATCCCCCCTTTAACTTTCATGATTGGTTGCTGATAAAAAGGAAATGAGCATATTTGGATCCGACAGCATTGTACAGGAGAGAGAGAGCTTTCTAACAGTATATGTGATGACAGGGTGCAGACAGCGAGCGCGGAGCAGCGGGATAATTTACAACGCCAACTTTTGTTGAATTTAGGAGAAATCTACAGACGCAAACAGACAAAGTGTAGTAAAATAAAGACCTAAATGTGTATTTCTGACTTTTTTTCACCACAAGTCTGAAAGACGACATGATATTGAAGACAAATATCCCAAAATCTCAAAACTGACCAGTAAATAAAATTTAAAAAAAGATGTTTTTGCCTGCCGTGTCTCACCTAAAGTGAGGGTTATTACCCAGTTAGAGTCATTACTACAATAAGTACATAGTATGTTCATGCGAAACAGGCCTGTCAAATAAAGTGCTACTATATTATTATAGTAATTATATATTTGTTTAGAAATGAGTTCCTGTGGTAATTGACAGCCTGTTACAGATGTTAACACGAAACATTAACCCCCCCCCAAAAAACATGTTCATTTTTCTCACCTCACAGAAAGTGGTAACGGCGCTGGACAGGACGTGGCATCCTGAACACTTTTTCTGTGCCCAGTGTGGGGCGTTCTTTGGTCCTGAAGGCGAGTAAACACATAGCTACATTTTTTCTTTGTTTTTTTTTAAATTATTGCACACTTCTTATAAATCCATCTTTGTTCTTCAGGGTTTCATGAGAAGGATGGGAAGGCGTACTGTCGTAAAGACTACTTTGACCTCTTCGCTCCTAAATGTGGCGGCTGTGCTCGTGCCATCCTGGAGAACTACATCTCTGCCCTGAGCTCGCTCTGGCATCCAGAGTGTTTTGTGTGCAGGGTGAGTGAAACATAATGAAGAATATTCATTTTTGGTTGGTTTGTTGCTTTGGTTTTGGAAATACCCTTCCAGTTCAAAGTTTCGAGTCATTACATTATAGAGAAGTCTCTTCTGCTCACCAAGGCTGCATTTATTTTATTAAAAATACAGTAAAAACAGAAATATTATGACAATTTAAAAATAATAGTTTTCTATGTGAATATATTTTAAAATGTAATTTATTCCTGTGATCAAAGCTGAATTTTCTGCATCATTACTCCAGTCTTCAGTGTCACATGATCCTTCAGAAATCATTCTAATATGATGATTTGATGCTCAAGAAACATTTCTGATTATTATCAATGTTGAACTGCTTAATATTTTTGTGAAAACCATGATACACTACCATTCAAAAGTTCAGGCCAGTTTTTTTTAAATAAATGTATCAAAGTGGCAGTAAAGACATTTATAATGTTACAAAAGATTTATGTCCGTTTCAAATAAATGATGTTCTTTTGAACTTTCTATTAATCAAAGAATCCTGAAATAAATGTATCATGTACAGCACGACTGTTTTCAACATTAATAATCAGAAATGTTTCTTGAGCATCAAATCATCATATTAGAATAATTTCTGAAGGATCATGTGACACTGAAGACTGGAGTAATGATGCTGAAAATTCAGCTTTGCATCACAGGAAATTACAGTTATTTAAAAAACAGTTATTTAATAATATTTCACAATATTACTGTGTTTTTGATTAAAAAAAATGCAGCCTTTTTTTAATTTCTTTAAAAAAATAAATAAATTTATTGCATTTTCAAAATTACAGAATTCAATATCAAGTTTTTGACACATTTCTTTTACACATTTTGTAAGTATAACTTGAAACAAAACAATAATTGAAATATAAAGGAGAAAAAAAGAGAAAAAAACGTAAAAAATAAAGGGCATCACGAACATTTTTTTAAAAAACTTTACAGACTCTAAATACATTTTGAAGGCTGCTTTAAAATGAGAATTTGTTTTTTGAGTTACTCCCTTTAGTTTGATGAATATAACATTTTCCTAATAACAAAAACAAATCGATAACATATATTTTTCTTTTGGAAAAGTCATATTCATCAAATAAATGCAGCCTTGGTGAGCAGAAGAGTCTTCTTTCAGCAAACAGTAATAAATCGTAATTATTCCGCACATTTGTAAGTCAGTACTTTAATGAGTAAAGGTGTGTTTTGTGTGTGTTTCAGGAGTGCTTCACACCCTTCATCAACGGCAGTTTCTTCGAGCACGACGGTCAGCCCTACTGTGAGGTCCATTATCACTCGCGCCGCGGGTCGCTGTGTTCCGGCTGTCAGAAGCCCATCACGGGCCGCTGCATCACCGCCATGGGCAAGAAGTTTCACCCCGAGCATTTCGTCTGTGCCTTCTGCCTGAAGCAGCTCAACAAGGGCACCTTTAAAGAGCAGAACGACAAGCCTTACTGCCAGGGCTGCTTCATCAAGCTGTTCAGCTAGAGTGTGTGTGTGTGTGTGTGTGTGTGTTGAGTATGATTTAGTGGAAAGTTTGCCTGTTGTGTGAGTGTGTGTGTGTGTGTGTGTGTATTTGTCGTTCAGGTTTATGTGTCTGACTCTCGACATCCCTACATGACGTTGCTGGTCAGGTTGAAAAGATGGTGAAGTGATGCATGCTCTCAAAAGCCAGGTTGTTTTTAAGAGGGTATTAGAGGAAAGTTCAGGAGATGTTTGAACTAGTGTGTTTTTGAGAAAGTGTGTGAAAAATGTATTCTGCTCACTGGTTGAGCTGCAGGGAAACTTGTTTGATGAAGAGAACGGTTCTGGAGGGATGATGGGAAATGAAAGTTTGAGACACAATCAACTGAGATAAACAACAACTGGAAATCAACCGAATAACCAACTTGAGCCAATAGTTGCTGGGTGAATTTCATGAACAAATATCCAGGTCATATATCAGCCCCAAACCAGAAGGAAAAATAAGAAATTGTATTTTGCGGTGAAAACATTTTAGGACTATTAAGAACTTTTTTGTATTGTGCCATTATTTTCAGAATTTAAAAAAAAATAAAAATCCATCCAAATTCTCATTATTGTGATGCAATAATGTCTAATATAATAAAAAATATGTCCAATAACAATATTTTTATTATTATTTTAAATTTGAATAAAACAAATAATGCCATTGTGTATTTGTTGTTAATAGTCCTAAAATAGGCTTCATTTTCTTTTAAGCAAAATATAATCTAATGTTATTTATTGCTAATTCTTTGTATTCTGGAGTGAAATATGACCCTGGACGTGTTCTTGACACACATTTGTAGGCTTTACCCGGTTATGAAAACGTCTATTTGCTGCATTTGCGTCATTTTAACATTGAATTCCACCTCGACGAATTGCTACTTTTAGTGCCTTGTTTTGTATTACAAATTTGACTGATTTTAAAAGACTTTTAAACTATATACTAAACATGTAGTTTTGCATACAAGAAGATATAACATGACATTTCTGATCTGTGTTGAAGTTGTATTTTATTAAAGGAATATATGGGGTTAAATACAACTGGACGGCATTAAATTACCACAGAAAATCATTTCATCAAAAATCATCAAAGGAAAAATGTATTTACAGCCAGTTTTGAAAGTAGTTAACTATGATATATGATCCATTTTATATATATATATATATATATATATAATTAACCCATAATATTCCTTTGAATGCACCAGTCACATGAAATCTTGGGAAATGTTTTGTAATAATAAATGACTGTATAGGTTTTTATTCACAAAACAATTACTACACAACCACTGATGATTATAATCATCCTAGAAATCAAAGATGTGATATTGTTCATCTAAATAGCTGTGACAATATTGTGCAATTTTCAACCCTTGATTTGATTGGAAATGAATATCCGATATTGTCTTGCTCATTCTAGGCAATATTGTAACTGCTGTATCATGATATTGTGATATTATAGTATATTAATCCTTTTTTCTTTCTCTCTCTTTCATTTTTGCATGGAAGTCTTAAGTGTCTTTCAATAATTTTAAAGGGCAAGTTTTGAAAACTTGCTTTGAAGTTTCAGATGGGTGAACTGATGAACACTTTCTTGTATGTTAAGAAACATGTCGTCACTGGAATAGAAGTGATTTTTTGCGATCAAGAGTATTAAATCTATATATGCGGTCCCTGATGTGCGGCTTTCTGGATGTCTGATTGCAAATATGATTTATTGGATGCCTTGGCCGAATATATACCAGCAAGTGTTTATTATATGAAAGCTTTTATATGACCCGATGTGCCAGAGATCTGTACATGTGATTCAGTCTCCGAACACTACTTTGAAAGTAGAGGATAAATGCTTTATTAAATTCACTTTTCTTTGATAACTCACTTGTAATAATCCGTCCTGTCTTTTGCTGTTCGTTTTGCTCCTAATCGCTTTGTGCCAAAAGAACGTGCGGTGGAAATCTAGGGATCACATGATGTCCTTTTTCTGTTTTAATCACACATTTACACTGGTCGAATGTTGTGCCTTTTTGTTTATTTTGAGATTTTCTATCATATAAATCGATCTGACGCTTTTCTATTTCTGTTCATGAGTGTTTTAGTATCCCTTTTCAAATGTTATCATATACCCAATGTGAAAACATCTATGCATATTTTTTTTTCTCCTGTAACACTGTCACATTTTGTTCTGTGAGTATCGGTTACTGTTTCAATTCATGCAATTATATGCAAATAAATCTGGTGTTTTAATGCACTGAATATTTTCCTCTTGATGTTGTTTTTTTATTATTATTATTAAAATAATATACTAACAATGTTGCCTTGACATTTGTACACAAGACAGTACACTAAATCCTCACGTCTTTTTGACGACACTTTTTAGGTTTTTTGTTTGCTAGTTTTTTTTTAATATTTATTTATTTTACTTGGTCTCTTTCATTTTAATGTTTATTGATTAAAAACTATATAAAATAAATAGACAGCTTTTAATAAAATGAAGAGAAAAGGTTTTAGACCCCATTTAGAATCTTTGACCAGTGGCGCCCTCTAGAGGCGCTATGCGGAACTTACAAACTCAAGCCCTGAGAAGCACGTGGCTCTTGAGGACGGTAATGACTCCGGAAGTGACGTCTTAAATCCTTTCCAGATCGAGGCCGGCAAGATGGCGGCGGACACGCAGGTTGGTGTGATTTGAACCGCTGCTGCATGATCATTAAAACACAAACTTTTCTTCTGCATCTCACCACTTTCTTATGAGTTTTCACATAAAGATGGCGTGTGATCTGCGAGCGCGTGATGTTCAGACACACCAGAAAGCGCTGTGCACGCGCGCTAGTGCGTGAATGTTCATTAATAACGACAAACTGAGCATTAACGATGCCTGAATTGCATAATAAGCACATTTATTATTATTCTACTGTAATGTGAGAGAGATTGAGACTCTTGTAAGTGTGTAACCCACTTAAATGCGTATCTGCTGATCTCAAACACGCATTCACTTCAGCTTTCATTAAGAAAGTGCTAGAAGTACCATGTTTTGTGGACATGGTATCATGGTAAAAACATGTTTTTTGAACATATAACACCGTATTATCATGATGATCTTCAAAATGCAGTGTAACTGTACTGTGGTACGTAAAAAAAGCTGGCCAAACAATCACCTGTACCACGGTAATCATACATATCGCCTAAACTACTTATGTAAAATTATAATAAATGAATATCCTTCTGTCAGTATATGATGCTTTCTAAATCGTTGTCATTTTTATTGCGTTGTTTTATTACAGCTATGACTAATACGATGTCATCTCGAGCTTTAACATAGTAACAATAAACGTAGTGATAAGTATTGCAGTGGAAACAATGTTTACCATGATAAGCTTTTGTAAGTTGTGTGTTAAGATGGTATAAACAGACCCAGATTTAAAATATAACTCCAATACATGATACATGATTATGATGTAATATGATATACGTGTTTTTATTTAGATCAGCTGTGCTCTGATGGCTGTTTGTGTGTTTGCAGGGGCAGGTTTCAGACACACTGAAGAGATTCGCTGTGAAAGTCACTTCATCCAGCATTAAAGAGCGCAAGGAAATTCTTGGAGAATTGAAGGAATGTGTGAAAGGAAAGGGTGAGTTGATCTGTTGCTGTATCAGACTAAAGGAATATGATTTTTCAGTTGCGGTCAAGCTCAAAAAGTCACATAAAAACACTGATAAAGCTTCATAACAGTTGTCCGTACCACTTGTACACTAAGTCATCAAAGGTCATACAAAAGTTTGGGTCAGCAATATTTTTGTTTGTTGTCTGAATGTGTTTGAAGAGGTCTCTAATGCTCATCAAATACAGTAAAAACTGCAATACTGTGAAGTATTTTAAAAGTAAATAAAAGTTTCTATGTGAATATATCAAAAAATTTAATTTATTCCTTTGATCAAAGCTGAATTTTCAGCATCATTACACATTAAAGAACGCTAAAAAGACGTCACACAGCACGCTATCATACAGAAGACATTGGCGATAATGCCTTTGTTTATAGAGTGATTTGACGCCGAAGCCAGTGAAATTAAGGCAATATAAAACATGTAATACTTATGAGTTCTGACACATCACTGTCCTTCCACTGAATGCCTTTCACAACTGTTTTGATAATGTCGGATATGGAAAATATATATATAACCTTTATTTAAACAGGAAATGTCCCATTGAGACACAGTCTCTTTTACAAGGGAGTCCTGTATAGCACAGTTTTCAACCATGAGCTGAAAAACAATACATTGCGTAAATTAAAATACAATACAGATTTACACAAAGTTTACAAAATATTTACATAGAAAAAGAAAAAAATGAAATGAGTTTAAAATAGATAAACAAACGAAATAAGGACTAAAAGTCGAGATCTACCTACCATTAATTAAAACAAGTGCACATGTCCGTCAGCATGTCAGATATTCTTTTTTTAAAAGCAGCTCAGGATATTAGCCTCATATTTCTGTGGAAACCTTGATACGTTTTATTTTTTAGGATTATTTGATCAATTAAAAGCTCAGTAGAACAGCATTTATTTGAAACGGAAATCATTTGTAACATTATATATGTCTTTTGTCACTTTTTGTTCAATTTAATGTGTCTTTGCTGAATAAAAGTATTAGTTTCATTAAAAAACATTTTAAAAAAATCAACAGTAGTGTATGTTAACATTTACACATGCACATATTCAGATGTTTCGGTCATAAAAGTTTGGGATGACATGAGAGTGAGAAAATTACAGAGTTTTGTCTGAACTGTTTGAAGTCTGTAATTGTTTGTGGTTAAATAATCTTTTCAGACCTTCCTGAGCCGGCCATCAAAGGACTGTGCAAACTCTTCTATCTCACCCTGCACAGATACAGGTGTGTGTGTGTGTGTGTGTGTGTGTGTGTGTGTGTGTGTGTGTGTGTGTGTGTGTGAGCGATCTCTTCACATCTGTCCATTAAAGCAGGGGTTTCCATCTTTTAGAAGCTACGGACCATCAAACACGATCATCCTCGTGACCCTCATCAGAAATTTTAAGGCAGCTATAGATACATGTTCATGTATAAAGGCCCAATTTATTTAAATTTCAATTGTATACTATACCAATTTAAAGTATTATTTGGAAAATATTTTTAAGTTTGCTTTCTACCTTTTTTTAATGTATTTATTTATTTAAATTCAAACTTTATAGTTCACTCATTGATTTTAATCAAATTTGTAATATTTATTTTAAACACATTATTATTGTTTACTTATACAATTTATAATAATCTAATTTGTAGTATTTTTTTCATTTACTTTTTTTAATTATAAAAATATAATTTTTAACAAATAATTTAATTACATTTTGAATTTAACTATTTATTTAATTTATCATTTGAACCTTTTTTATTTATTTAAAAAAACAAACATTTAAAACAGAATTTTTCTCTAAACTCTTCCACGGACCTCCTTGGACCCCCCTTCATTAATGAGACCATGTTATGCCCTTTTACAAAGGCTTGATATTGTTTTTGGACTGTACTAGAATAGATTTTCATGCATGCATGTTCAAAAAACACATTATTTTCCCCATATCCTCCATTGTTGCAGCTCGTCTCTTCCCAGTCTGTCAGTAACACTCTGTTTAGTTCCTGTCTCTATGAAGCCCCTTCTTCTGAAAAGCACACTGTGCTCTGATTGGTCGGCTGGAGCAGTGTGTTGTGATTGGTCAAGTGCTTCGAGTGTGTTTGGGAAATGTCCCGCCCCTTACCATAACCGCCAGTTTCAACACACTACTAACTAACTCAACCAGGCCCCACCCCTTTATTCTGCATATGAATTATTTAAATGAGGAATATTGTGACGTGTCCTCTTTAAAACATGCGAGAGTGTTCTTCTGATGACGGTGGATTTGATTTGTCTTCTCAGGGATGCCGCATCTCGGCGAGCTTTGCTCTCGGTCATCGAAGTGCTCATCCAATCACAGCCTGATGCCATTGCAAGCAACCTCCCCCCCGGTCTGCTCAGCTGCGGGGTGGTCAGCAGGGGCGTGATGCCAGGGTGAGTGACTGCACAAATATTATCGTTATCAGATGCAAATTTACCCGAGCTACGATCTATACGATATAATGTAAAAAATCCCCCAGGAAGAGCACAGCGTCAGGAGCCTGCTGCGCCCTGCCATGGACCTGTTTGATCGTTCGGACTGTGTTTCCCACCGCAGACAAGAGAGAAGGTGCCAACTGGAAGAAACTGGTCAGTTGCATTTATGTCTTTATTAAAGAGGTGGTATAATGCCCTTTTCACAAGATGTAAAATAAGTCTCTGATGTCCCCAGAGTGTGTGTGTGAAGTTTTAGCTCAAAATACCCCACAGATATTTTTATATAGCATGTTAAAATTGTCTCTTTTTGAGGGTGAGCAAAAACGCACCGTTTTTGTGTCTGTCCCTTTAAATACAAATGAGCTGCTGCTCCTGGCACAGGGGGCGGAGCTTCAAGAGCTTGTGTCCTGAAAATTTCTAAAACTTTTAGCCTTTTATGTTCAAACCGGAGTCAGACAATGATGGAGAGACTCAAGAAGAAGTGACAACATGTAGAAGCAACATTTCTGATTGGTTAGTTGATGAATTTATGTAGCTTATGTGTCATTGATTAACACATTCTGACATTAAAATCTATAAATCATGTTCCAGGGGCGGGGTTTATGTACATTTTCGGGTTGGTGATGTCACTAACCCGGGCGGAAGCTCTTGTAGTTCCTACCAGCCGTTTGTTGTAGTCCTTAAAAAGCGATTTCTTTAAAAAGCAAATATCTCCCTTTGCTTTGAACTTTGAGCGTTGTAACTTTGCAGATGTTGTTTATGCTCAAACAGCAACATTAAGGCCCGTACACACCGGGACGAATATCGGCGCGCGTTATTCGCCAGCGTTTTTCAACGCGTTTTTTGTGTTCACACCCAAGCGTTTTTCGCTGACGATGAGCCGAGTGAACATGCAAATTCATTCCCTGACATTAGATGGCGCTTAATGTAAAACAGAAATACAATACCACTCCATAACAGTCTATACTCTGCAATACCACTCCATAACAGTCTATACTCTGCAATACCACTCCATAACAGTCTATACTCTGCAATACCACTCCATAACAGTTCTCTTTTAACAAGATTTGTGTAGTCGCTGTCGCGTTTGTCATATAGTTCTTTATTCCGACACCAACGAGACCAGCAGCTCTACATTCATCTTGCCTTGCATCTTCCTCCTCATTTCTTCCCAGCAGTGTCTGTCTATGGGCAGTGTAGAGGCTACTTGGCGTATATCTTCTTCGCTGTTACGTATGTGTGCTCGGCAAGACCGTTTTGTGTTTGAGCGCCCCCAAGTTGTGTTTTACTGTAACTTCAGAAGCTCCAGACACGTGAGCAAAAGCGGCAATCTCATTGGTCGGATAGTTTTTGACGCGGCGCATCAAACCAAAAAAACGAACCCGAGGCGTTTAAAAAAAATTTACGCTTTTACGCGTGGCGTTTTTCGCGTCGGTGTGCACACTCACATTGGCGCCCTTTGTTTAGTCACGAGGCTTTAAACGTCGGCGAATATCGCGCGCGAAATTCGTCCCGGTGTGTACGGGCCTTTACACACTAACTAAGGTTAGAAAAGTTAAATCATAATCAACCACCCCTTTAATCATAGCTTAGTTTAGCCATAGTTCTAAACCTGTATGGCCTTCTTTTTATTTAAAGTTTTTGAGATCTCTACATGCAATCTTTCCAATCATATTCTCTCCTTTCCTGTCAGGTTGAGGTTCAGAGTTTGCTGCTGGCTGAGGCAGTGGGCGGAGCCTCTGGGAACGCGCTCAAGTCAATCAGCAAACGCTTTAACAAGCTGTGGAAGGAGGTAACGCTAAATTAATTCAGTCCGATGTCTCATACAGTGTCGTTTAAAAATGTAGGCTCGGTAAGATTTATTTGATAAAAATATTGTAATCTTGTGAAATATTTTTTCCTATAGTTTCCTATTTAAATACTTGTAAATGTAATTTATATCCTGTGATCAAAGCTGAATTTTCAGCATCATTACTCCAGTTCAGTGTCACATGATCCTTTAGAAAACATTCTAATATGTAATATGATACATATTTATCATATCTAATATATGCTGATTTGATGCTCAAGAAACATTTCTGATTATTTTCAATGTTTAAAACAGTCGTGCTTCTTCATATTTTTGTGGAACTGTGATGCATTTTTTTTCCGGGATGCTTCGATGAATAGAAGGTTAAAAAAGGACAGCGTTTATTTGAAATGAAATCTTTTGTAAATTTCTAAGTGCTTACTGTCTTTTTTGATCAGTTTAATGCATCCTTTCTGCATCAACATATATAATTAAAAAAAAAGTACAACCTTTATATTGATAACTTTGTCTTTGTTTGTGCAGACCCCGGGTCTAGTGGATCAGTACATGAGCACTCTGCTGAGTCTGGATCAGAGCTGTGTGTCTGTGCCTCTGCTGGGACTGTGTGTGGACTTCTGCACTGCACAGAAAGACATCGCCACCATCAACAAACACAAGGTGATAAACTCTACCTCTCCCACGCTTCACAAGCCATGAGCTTCTGTTTCAATGTTGTTTCAGTATTTATTCATATTTTGATTTAGCTTTTATTGTGATATGTTGAGTTTTAATTTTAGTTTAATTTAGTTAAATGCTTTTAAAAGTGCTTTTGTCATTTTTATGAATCTTTTTTATTGATAGATAAATTTGGCTTTTATTTATTTTAGAACTTAGACTTCAATCATGACAACTCACAAAATAGTTTTAGTATGTTATTGAATATGGGAATGTTAATATATGGCGGACTACTAGATCTGCTGCTGTTGATTCCTGCTGCAGAGCAAGTCTGGCCCTTTCACACAGAGATTCTGGAAAATACACGGATAATGTGTTGCAGGATTTGTCCCGGGATCGTTTGATTTTGGTTAATTCACACTGCCAGTGATTTTCCGGAATCTATGAGTCCGTTCAGCTTCACACACACCCCGTAAAGACACGTGACGTTGGGATGTGTTGTAGAAAGGCCAGTCTAATCTTCCGCTACCGCTCTTCCCATTGTAGTCGTGCACTTGGTGGATAATTTTACGCAGTGTCTTAAGTTTACTAATGATCTGCGCTTTCGATCTCGAGAAACCACGCTCGAGCATTTCCCAGATTTTTCCCGGATTCGGTTGTGCACTAACGCATCGCATACCGTTCCACAAAGCCGGCAAACGATCTCAGCTTCAGCACGGATAGTAAGGAGCTCCCTGGTCTCGGCTTCATTCCAGTTTGCAGAATTTTTTTCGTTCTTTCTTTGTTGATGAGGTTTGGAACACTCAGGAAATATGATGTAACATTAGAACAGCCTCTTCTCTCTGTACCGTTTTGACTTCTTTACTCACTGTTTTGCATTATTCTCGTGCACTGACTCGTTCACTAAGTTGAACAGCCAATCAGAGTACTCTCTCTTACCGACGGCGATTCAACATGTCGAATAGGCCGAAAAAAAGCAGACGAGGACCAATTTCAGCCGACTGTGTGGAACCGTGCGGAACACACTGAGAAAACTTAGTCGGCCGACGCACAAAAACTGCCCAACGGCCGACCGTCGGCTTGGTGTGTCCAGGGCTTAAATGTTGAGCAGCAAGCTCATTGGCTGCATGCGGTAATGATGCGATTGCTCTCAGATTGCATGTAAAGGACCTATCAACCTGCGCCCTCTAGAGTTTCATGACGGAACTAGATTTTATTTCAGTCAGTAGCCAAGGCATAATTTTTGCCAAGTTTTAAGTTTTCTTTTTTCTTTTATTTAATTAGACAAAAACTATTTTTAATAATTGTACTTTTATTTAACAAAATCTACACTGTTCTGTTTTAGGCGGCTCTCTTGGACCTGTACATGAAGACGGTCCTCATGAGTAAGACCAGACCGCATCCGCACATACTGGTGAGAATCTGTGTCATGGCTTTGTTGAGTCAATACTCTTTGCAGTGTCGAGATCATAAAACCTAAAGCTGAATGTGTGTTTTCAGGAGAAGAGCGCCTCGATGCTTCGTCACATGTCTCACTCTGAGTTTAAGGAGCAACTGCTGCCCACGTTACAGAAAGCTCTGCTGCGCAGCCCGGAGAACTCCATTCAGAGTGAGTGAGACGCTACGGCTATCACACACTATTCATTAGCACACAGATGCATCATGATATCATCATTACTGCTCAGAACAAATGTGACCCTGGATCACAAAACCAGTCACAAGTCGCACGGGTAAATTTGTGGCAATAGCCAACAATACATTGTACGGGTCAAAATTATCGATTTTTCTTTTATGCCAAAAATCATTAGGATATTAAGCTTATTTATTCAGCTTCCAGATGGTGTATAAATCTCAATTTTAAAAAATTGACCCTTGTGACTGATTTTGTGGTCCAGGGTCACATATGATTATGATATAATGTTACTGTCAGTGTCATTTTAGTACAATTGAAATACTATTATAGTTTTTATTAATATTTTGAATTATAATTTATTTTAATATTTATTAATCTGTTAATAAATTAAATACAACTGTTCCTTGTTAGTTCAGCTTCATTTAATAATATGAACAGACACAACTTTTGATTTTAATTATGAATTAGTAAGTAGAAGTATTTTTTATATTAACTAACATAGTTATCTAATTGTTAAGTTTAAAAAAAGTTTGTCTGTATGTTTTTTATTAATATTTATTTCAGCTTTGGTTATTTTAGTACAAGTGAAACTAAATTAAAATGAGAAATGTGTGTGTATATGTGTATATATATATATATATATATATATATATATATATATATATACACCGTATATAATATTATTTCAGTTAATGTTTATTTTATTTAAACGAAAATGTTTTGTATGGTTTTAGTTAAATATAATAACCCTGGTTACTTTTAACTATTAAAAGGACAAATATAACAATATTATATAGTAAAAAAAATAAAGAGTATTTCTGTCAGTCCATTGATGAGTGCTTTTGTTTTTGTGTTATGTACAATTGCAGGAATTGTTTTAGTTTTTTTTACGTTTTTTGGAAACCTCTTGTCTACCAAGCATGAACAAGAATATTACGTATTACTATACTGATTGTTAATTTCTGAATAATTCTAAATATGTCCATCTCTGTTATCTGTCTTTCCTCCAGCGATCTCCTCCATGTTGGCGTCTCTCACACTTGACCTGAGTCAGTATGCGCTGGACATCGGGAAGGGCATCTCCAGTGAGTCGTCGCCGTCAGTATGATCGAGAGGTTGGTCTGAGGCGTCACATGCAGGTTTAATGTGATGTGTGTGTGTGTGTTTCAGGTCAGCTGAAGGCCAATAACCCAGAGCTCATGGACCAGGCGGTGGCGGCCCTTCAGAATCTGGTCCAACAGTGCAGCGACCCGAGCGCCGTCCAGGACCTCGTCAAACACCTCTTCGCCATCCTCGGAGGTCAGTGAGGTCAAGGTTTCAACGGTCATGTACTCTTCAAATTATGATTTCTATGAATGGAAAATTCAAGAAACATTTCTGATTATTATCAATGTTTAAAACAGTTGTGCTGCTTCATATTTTTGTGGAAACTTTACAAAAATACACAATTCAAAAGGTACGGTTAAGTAAAATAATACTACATACTAAAAAAAAATTAATAATACTTTTATTAGTCAAGGACGCATTAAATTGATCAAAAGTGACAGTAAAGCCCATTATAATGTTACAAATTATTTATCTATTTCAAATAAAATGTTCATTTGAACTTTCTATTCATCAAAGAATCCTGAAAATAATGTATTACAGTTTCCACAAAAATATTAAGCAGCAAAAACTGCTTTTAACATGATAATAATAATAGGAACCATTATTAATAATTATAAAAAAATAACATGGAAAACCACACCACAAGTTTGACCAATGCTTTTTTTGCTTAAAGGTGAAGAATTAACTTTATGCATGTTTTGTAAGATTCCACTCTCTGTTAAACATATTTTATTAGATTGTCCTGGACTTAATACAAGTAGAATGCTCTTTTATGACGTTACCTCACTTAAGGACTTATTTAGTAAGATTATGCCTGAAAAGGTTTTGTATTTTTTTTAATCATATGTTAATTTAAAAAATCTTGTATAATATGACTTGCTCTTTTTGTTTGTTTGGTTTTTATTGTATTTATATGATATTTGTATTTTTGTAATTTAATTTGTGCCATGAAAATAGCTTTACATGCTGACATGGCACTAAATAAAACAATCTGAATCTGGAAAACCACGCCAGTAATTTCAGTAAAATTATAATATGAAGCTCATTTTCCAGTAATCATTACTCATCATCTCACACACATCACCACCAGATCCTGCTCACTTTGAAAAGCAGGATATTCCTAATTGTTTATGTTGTTTTGCACAGGCTCAGAGGGGAAGCTGACTGTTGTGGCCCAGAAGATGAGCGTTCTCTCGGGTGAATATCTTATATGCTCATTACGCAATGGTTTTACACACTGTTTTTCTTTTCTAATAGCTAATCTTGAAATAAAATGTCTTTTGAGCACTGCTAATTTCCATCAGGAAACCTACAGACATCTTTGACCCCTGTGCTTGTGTCTTTAGCGTCAAGTTAAAGGAAGTTCAACTTTTAAAAAACATGTTTGGAGACCTCACTTTTTTCCATTCCACTACCACACGTCTTGCGTTTTTAAATGCGAAAACACATTTTGTTTAAAAAAAACAAATCGCACTTTCCAGTTCATCTCCCAAATCTCCTTCTCACTTCTGCATGAATATTTGAGTCTTTTAGTAACGTATTAAGCTTCATTTATGTGTGTTTTTGAAACAGGCATCAGAAGTTGCAGTCATCACGCCGTCTCTGGCACTTCCTCTCAGTCTCTGAGCTCCAGTGTGGCTGTGATGTTCATTCCATACCTGCAACAGGAAGGTGAGAAACCTACGCGCTTTTAATTACATTAAAAAGTAACTTTTTCAATAAACTTAAACTTTTTTCATACTGGTTTAAACACTGAACATCCATATCCAAGTATGAGAGCATTAACTGACGCCTGAGAACTGTAAACATGCGAATTCATTGCTAAATCATTGAACAGTGTTATTTTAGTATCACTTAAATACTATTATAGTTTTTTTTTTAAGTTTAAATTAGTTTTTATTAGTTTTTTAAATGCCTATTTAGTTTATAATTTGTAATAATTTTATTACTTAATTAAGTTTTTTTAAGCTACATCAAGTTAAAGGGATACTTCACCTCTGGAAAGATGAATGTGTATTTAAAATAGGTCATTTATGTAGAAGAAATGTGAAATTATTTTTGAATTTGGAGCTTTCTAGACTGAGAAAAGACAGAAAATGTCTTTTTGGCTTATGTGGATGAAAGACAACAACTCCCAGAATGCACTTGCTTCGCTGCCCTAGGAGGCCACGCCTACCGGTTAGAGAGCGCGCGGCTAGGCTACTAGTGAGTCTCCGTGACGAGTTTGCCCGGTATTTCGAGATCGCCCAAAATGTCCGGGATTCGGCTTTTGCGTTCTACAGTCGCCATTCATCATGTTTACTGTGGCGAGCAGGACGAGGCTGAGGGCCGCGGGAGAACGGCGCGAGGCCGGTGGCGTGATTACTGAGACGCACCGGTCTTGCATCTCTCACGGAGGAGCGGGAATTTTCTTAGCAATGTTAAAAAGCACATCAACCGATCACTTGTTTAGCGTTCATGTAAACACTACATTCAGATTCACCAATCGGAAATGAATTCAGTTAGATTGAAACAAAAGGTGTGCATGTAAACAATGAATGGCGACTGCAGAAAGCAAAAGCCGAATCCCGGACATTTTGGACGATCTCGACGGCCGGACATGTCCGGGAAAAGAGGATGGTAACCCCTACTACTCAGCTTTCTCCACAGAACAAGAGCCTGCTAGCTTATGGCGCTTTTCCATTACCAGTACCAGCTCGACTCGACTCGGCTCGCTTTTCGCTCCGTTTTCCATTGCAGATAGTACCTCCACAATAGTACCTGGTCGTCATAGCGACGCCGCAGGAAACTGCCGTGACTTAATCTTTTATGGGAGACGCGCGAGACACACCCGCTACCCACACACACAGGACAATGGAGGAAATCGAGTGTATGCTGTTTTTGGATGTTTTTGTTTTTGCTGTTTTTTATTCAGGATACTCCGTCTGGCGCGTGCAATGATGACGCAGTGAATAGTGACGATTCTCTCTGACCAATCAGCAGTCTGCCGTGTTTTCACGTCACATTTTAGTATCGCCTCAGCTCGCTTAGAACCTCGCCGGAGGTGGTACGAAAAAAAGTACCTGGAAGCAGGTACAGGTACAACTTTTACACAGTGGAAAACCAAACAGAGCCGAGTCTAGTCGAGGCGAGGCGAGCTGGTACTGTGTAGTGGAAAAGCGCCATTAGCTTCCAAAGAAAGACGGCTGATACTATGTGTACGTTCTGTGAGTGAGATCCCTCTATGGGCGGGCTGAGAACATGCGGGACAGCTCCTACTATTGGCTGTAGTCTTTAGCCTCTGGCCAAAAAATCCTCAGATGACGCAAAATGATGATTGTTGCGTCATCGGAGGATTTTTTCCAGACAAAAAATACATAAATCTCTCATCTCAGGGGGATATGAGGATGGAAAGCACAGTAATTCGAAAATACTACAGGTTTTCTACTAATACAAAGCTTAATGTTAAATCCTGAAGTATCCCTTTAAACTAAATGAAATGAGAAATGTTTCTATGGCAACTAGCTGTAATAAAATAAGTTTAAGTTCTTTTTACCTTCCTTGATTTAGTTGTTAAGGGTTAGTTGTTATTTAGTTGTATATTTTATTTTAAGTAGCCAATATGTTTTTTTTATTATATGTTTTCAGTTTTAGTTAACTATTATAACACTGTCATTGAAATATTAACCTAAAATCTCAGTAGGAAGTAAATATTTTAAGTTAAATATTGACATTGTTGTGAAGCCCTGACTTAAAATATCAAGATTTTATTTCTACCCACAGTACCCAGTTTACTATTTAAATATTTAATAATGGATTATTTTTTAATATGGATTGTTGCAAAATTGGTTTTAAATTAATAATTTAATTTACATTAAACGATCTTAAAAGGTCTTGCATTTCATCATTAAAAAAAAAAAATTTAATTTGTTTTATTGTATGTACATCAAGTTAAACTAAATGAAATGCTAAATGTTTCCATGAAACTAGCATTTCTACCCACTTTAATACCCAATGACTAAATATGAATTTTGACCTTTGTTTTGTTGCAAATTGGTCTTAAACTTGTAATTTGATTCACGTTAAACAATCTTAAAAGGTCTTATATTTCTTAAACATGCATAAAAGCCTAATATCTGCTTATTGTTGTATTTGTGTGTTTATAGTCCATGAGGGGACGCTGGTACATGCGGCGTCTGTGTTATCTCAGTGGACGGGCCGTTTGACGGTGAACGTACCCTCAGAGTTGAGGGAATGGTTTAAAAAAGCCTTCGGCCTCAAGACATCCACGTCCCTCGTGCGCCAGGCGTATCTCCAGGCCATGATCGGGGCTTTCAAAGGTCAGTCGGACTGCTGGGATGTTTCACATGGGTTCATACTCACATTCTGATGTTTTGTCAAAAATAAACAGCGTCTGTGTGTCTTCATTCTGTTCAGGTGACACTCTCAGTCAGGCTGTTGACTTCCTACCTCTCCTCATCCAGACTGTGGAGAAAGCTGCTGCCCAGAATACCCAGCATGCACTGCTGTCTGAGGCCGTGACCGCGTCTGTACTGCTCTGTCGGCTGTCTGTGCTCGACTCTGTGTCTGGTGAGCGTTCACACTGGCTATTTTTCCATCCACCTATTTTTATGCACATTATGGGATCTTGCATAAAAACGCTGGAATGAAACACCATAAATTCTAAAAATGCAAATAAAAAACGAATGCACACAATTGAGGGCGGATACATTTTTTTATCCGATAAGAAGACATGAGCTTAAACTATGATGGAAACACATTTAACACATTTAAAAAAACTTTTGTGACTTTGCCTCAACAGAGGATTGGTTGCATAACTGGACTTTACTAGCAGACCAATCGCATCACAGCATCTCAAATGTTGGTTTGGTGGCTCTGAAACCACTGAGACAAAGTCTGTCATCAGAATGATTCGGTTTAATTCCCTCCAAAAGCGTCTCGCATGATTGCGTTCCCAAACACCAGCATCCGAACGCAAGAGAACGACAGCGTTTAATGTGTTTCCTCAGGAAAACACAGCAACAGTGGCTTTCCCGGTTGCAGCAACTTCCATTTTTATTACAAATGTTTTGCACCAACTTCCCATGAAGTTACGATTATGGTCTCTTGAACACATTGGGATGGAAATGCTGCTTTATTCGCAAATGTTCTTTGCGATATTCCAATTTTGCACCCAATTTAAACTCGCAACTTTGGATGGAAACAAATCTACATATCTGTCCCCCTCCGATCTCTAATGCTGGTGATCATCATGTTCTTCTGTGTCTTTAGAAGCGAAGCTGGTGTCTTTCTGGAACCTGATACTGGATGAAAAGAAGCCTCTGTTCACCACTGAGAAGTTCCTCTCTCAGGCCAGTGAAGAAGGTCAGAAACGCTCCATTTATCAAACTTGTCCAGAGGCGATTTTAGGATTTCATTGATGTTTTTTGCCGTAAGCGGTTAGACGAAGAAGGCCATATTATGCTTTTTACAAAGTTTTGATTTGTTTTTGAGCTGTACTAGAATAGATTTTCATGCTTGAATGTTCAAAAAACACATTTTTCCCATAGTCTCCATTGTTCTCCTCTCTTCCCAGTCTGTCAGTAACGCTCTGAGCCGTTTCTCCCAAAAGCATCGCCTTAGTTGATCATAGAGACCATTGGTGGCAATTGTTCTACGATCAACTTAGGCTTTTATTCTATTTCAGCTTCATTTTTTATTAATGAAAAATATTTTTTAACAGTTTTAGTTAATAGTAACAACACTGATCAGTAAATCTGATGAAGATCTCACACACACACACACACACACACACACACACACACCTGTGTTCTGTACCCGCAGCTCTCTGCACCATCCTGCTGCTGTGTGAAAGACTGTTCCTGGATCAGCCACAAAGACTCAACAACAGCAAGTCTCAGTGAGTCACTACTTTTTTTCCCTGAAATGTTTTGTGTAGAATTAAATTATTCGTTGAATTGGCGAAGTGAATTCTATTTCCTGAGTTCAATTTTACGTTTTAGTTTTTTGTTGCTGAAAATGTAAACAAACATCTAAACCAGGGATAGGCAACTTCGGTCCTGGAGGGCCACTGTCCTGCAGAGTTTAGCTTCAGCCCTGATGATAACTCACCTGCCTGTATCTATCTAGTAATCCTGAAAACATTGATTGCCTTGTTTTCAGGTGTGTTTAATTAGGGTTGGAGGTAAACTCTGCAGGACAGTGGCCCTCCAGGACCGGAGTTGCCTATCCCTGATCTAAACTAAGCATTTGTAAATCATTTTAATTTCGTAATGATAAAGAATATTCAGTCAGGAAACTTCAAGGCAACTCTAGGATCATTAAAAGTGGGCTATGAAATAAAGTCTAATGCGATCTTGTATCACCCTAAAAGTGTTTATTTAGGGATTCGATCGGCTGACTCTACCTTAGCCACTTGTTACACGACTACTAAACAAATTAAAATTTTAAAAACTTTATTGTATAAAATTATAAACACAAATGCATGTGAAATTTTCATTTGCTTGATTTGTTTTACCTCATTACGTAAAAAATATTGACTGTTCATTTCCAAAATTTGTTTTGTATTATTAATATACTATTACTTGATTTATTCATATTTTAAATTAGTTTTTGATTTATTATATCATTTTTAGTTTTAGTAATTTAGTAATTGACCCCAAAGCAACTTTGACGTCTCTGAAATTATGCTAATTGTATTTATTAGAAGAATTCATAAGCATGCACAGCTTGTGTTACAGAGTTCATATGCCTGTACACATTATTACCCACTCAGTGATGTCAGGGGGTATTTTGAGCCCACAAAAGCATTGATGAAATTTGCTGATAACAGGGTTAATAAAGTAAATGGGGTGAATTTTGGCATTCAACAATAGTGCAAAAACTCTTCATAAGCATCTGTGAGCGATCATGTGACTCAAACCCTTGTCTGCCGTCCTCAGGATGTATCATCAGGCCACAGTTATGGCGCTGCTGTCCCGACAGTGGTGTGTGCGTAAACATGCTAAGCAGACCGTGAAGAAGCTCCTGTCCTCGCTGGGCGGATCCAGCCTGGCCCACGGCCTTCTGGGAGAACTGCGTGTCATTATTAACAAACACAAGGTGAGGGATGAAGAGGAGTTGAACGATTAGGCTACTTTACACTAACGTGTTTTGAATCTGCTAATTTTTACGCCTCTTGAATCAGATTCTGCCGTCAGATGCTCTTTATACGGAGACGGGTGAGCTGACTGAGATGGGACGCTCGTATGTTGCTCCGCGGATCCTGCTGGACGCTCTGAGGGTTATCTGCTCGGCGGCGGCCCAGTGGAACGACCTGCCAGAGACTGAGAAACTGGCCCTGGATATTCTCATCGTTTCCCATCATCCCTCCATCGGTCCGTCTCTCTCTCCCAGTGCTTTTGATTGCATCCGTACAGGAATATCCCAATAGCTGTTAATCACGCTCTTTCTTTTTCAGTGGCCATCAGGTCTGAGTTGTGGCCTTCTCTGCTGTCCACTATGAAGATGGACGCTGCTGATTTCATCGACAAACATCTGGAGAAGATTCTACCTCGCCTGCTAGAAGCCAACACAGACAACCAGGTGCGTTTAAAGTCGGCATGAGAAGCTGCGATAGTCTTTTCTTCCCTATTGTGACGTATATTCAAGTGAAACGGATTCTGGAACAAGAACAAATGTAGGGCGGGGCTTGATTTTGTCCTTGTGGTCTGCTATTGGTGGATCTCATGTGAGTGACAGGTGTCCCCGCCCTCGTCATCAGAGATGAGATGTCTCTGCAAGAGGGCGGGAAAGTTTTTCTGATTCAAGATTACGAGGCACATGAATTTAAAAAATATATATTTTATAATAAATATTGCAAAAATAGTATTTTCTATTTAGATTTTGTGACTAATTATTGCATTGATATAATAGGACACACATTTAAGATTCGGGTCAGATTTTTGCTGGATTTATGGTTGTCATTGTGTCTCTCTCGCTGTAGGCTGTTCAGAATGCTGTCGGTTCTCTATCGCTTCTGTCTCCAACTAAACTGCTGCCACGTGTCATGGATCACGTGACCCAGCGCTTGTCCAATCATGCGATGATCCAGGTGACGCGTCAGGAATATGCAATCATGCGAACGCCAGAGGGAGAACTTTATGATAAGAGCATCATTATGAGGTAAAGTGAACTGAATTAGTCCAGATGGAATGAATGAACTTCATTTTTTGATGTATTGAATGAATGAGAATCACATGGTTCTTTTGCTGTTGTTTTTGGCAGTGCGCAGCAGGAGAGCACAAAGAAAGGCAACATGAAAAGAGAGAACAAGGCTTATTCCTTCAAAGAGCAGATCATTGAAATGGAGCTTCAAGAGGTGAGAGAGAAATACTGCAAACAATCCGCCGGAATATTAAAGGGAACAAGTTTGTTTTGGACTTGCCGGCGCCAATGGCCTCGTGGTCAGTGCGCCGACATGCAGCACCTTTGCGCTCGGGCGGCCCGAGTTCAAGTCCCGGCTCGTGGACCTTTCCCATCCCCATCCCCCGTCTCTCTCCCACCTCGTTTCCTATCATCTCTCTACTGTCCTGTCACAATAAAAGGAAAATCACCAAAAAAACAATATACAAAAAAAAAAAGTTGTTTTGGACTGTGTGTTCTAGTGTGCATACTGAATAGATACTGTACACTGTTTAGTCTCATACTATTTACAGTATGCAACAATAAATATTTCCAACTGAAATACATAACATTCTCATCTCAGTGCATTACCCGTTTTATTTAGTTGTCATGTTGAAGATAAACAGTTATTTAGCACATTTATAATAGTGTTTTGCATTAAAAAAAATTGTTATAGACTGATCTAAATGTGGGCACCTAGTGTCAATCTGTTGACTGCCCAAATAAATATTGTGCAAAATATATATAATTAAATTTCAGTGATGGTGATAATTTTACGTACATCTTATTTCCTGTTAAATATTATTATTATATATTGGCTATTCTTTTAGATCAGCATTAGCCATTACCATTAAAATGTCTTAACTTTTGTTAGACCAAATAATTAAGTCTAGACATTAAAAATCTTGGCCAATATAGCATCCTGTTCATCCACCACACTGACCAATGAAACAAAGTTAAGCGCATTGCATTGTAGGAGACCGTATATGGTGTAGTGTGTTCTGTTTTATACCGCACGTTTGATTGAGCCTTTCTTTGTGTTTGTCCTTCAGGAGATCAAGAAGAAGAAAGGCATCAAAGAGGAGATCCAGCTGTCCAGCAAACAGAAGGAGATGATGCAGAACCAGCTGGAGAAAGAGTCCAGCATCCGCAAGAGATTGCAGGAGGTGAGAGGTCATACCCGAGACTCATCATCAGCGTGAACAAACCCAATTGTTCACCCAAATAAGAGAATTATGTCAGTAATTACTCACCCTCCTGTTGTTCCAACCCCACAAGACTTTCGTTCATCTTCGGAACACAAATTAAGATATTTTTGATGAAATCTGAGAGCTGTCTCACTCCTCCATAGGCTGCTAGGTAATCGATATCTGCCATCCCAGTTTGTAAAGACGTCATTAAAATAGTCCAAGTGACTACAGTGGCTCAACCTTAAGTTTATCAAGCGACGAGAATACTTTTTGTGCGCAAAAAAACAAAAAACTCTTCTCTTCCATGTCATTCTCCTGAGCTGTTGATGTAGTGTAACAGCGCAGTGCTTCTGGGTTGTACATCAGAACGTAGGCTCACCATTGGCTGACGCTGGTCATTTGTGTGATGCGTGTGATGCTGGCCAATAGTGAGCCTACGTTCTGACTTACAACCCAGAAGCGCTGCGCTGTTACACTACATGAACTCACTCAGAGAAACACAGAAGAAAATGAAGAGTTGAATAAAGTCGTTATTTTTGTTTTGTTTTTTCGCACAAAAAGTATTCTCGTCGCTTGATAAACTTAAGGTTGAGCCACTGCAGGCCCGTCGCAACAAGGCAAGCAAACCAAGCAATTGCTTGGGGCCCCGAGCTGGCCAGGGGCCCCAAGACAACGACTGGTTAAGAATAAAATGCAACGACAAACTGTGTGAGCGCCCCTTTGATAGTCAATGCAGTAAAGTGCAATGACACTGTTATCGGGTTCCCCCTCAAGGGGGCCCCTCTCAGTAGTCGCTGACACCACGTGATCTCTGCTGCCGGCAAAATACAAAAATACGACTCGCAGTCTCGCACGCGTGACGCATCACACCTGCTGTGCGTGCTGTAGGCTACTATTCTGTAGCTTAAGTGCAACATGGAGCTTGAAGAAGCAAAGAAAAACAATTAAACAGGAGAATTAACTTTGAGCAAGGAAAATCGGAGGTATGGAAACATTTTAAACTAGTCGTGGGTGACAACATATGAGTTGGCTTTGTCTCGTGCATTAAATGCGACAGCCAAAAAAAACGGGGACTTCGACAATGAACAAACACATGAAGCAGTCTTGCCATGACAGAAATAATGATAGTAGTCAGCCCTGAGCCACTGTAGTCACTATTTTAACGATGTCTTTACTAACTTTTCTGGGATGGCAGATATTGATTACCTAGCAGCCTATGGAGGAGTGATCCAGCACTCAGATTTAATCAAAAAGTATCTTACTTTGTGTTCTGAAGATGAACGAAAGTCTTATGGGGTTGGAACAACATGCGGGAGAGTAATTACTGACAGAATTAAAAAATTTGGGTGAACTAACCCTTTAAGACATTAAAAAATGTGTTCATGCACATGTATACCTCTGTGCTAAATATTGTTTAAGATTACACATGACAGTTTACCGAAAGGAAAAAGGGGGGACTCCTTTTATGGAGTTCCCGGAAGTGCGGTTGTTGTTTGTTGAGCACAGCAGGAACGATGTAGAGTGAAATATGGTGTACATGAATAAACAGGTGAACTTTTGAAGTGTGTGTTTAAGTGTAACACCAGTGAGACGCGTCTCTCTTGTTCTCTCTCAGTTGGACGTGGAGCTGCAGTGTGTGATGGGTCTGTTAGAGGCGACTCTGGCCCGTCGTCCTCCTCTGATCTGGGTTCATCTTCCTGCGGTCGTGCAGGTTCTTCTCCCCCTCCTGCAGTCTCCTGTGGCCGCTCCACGTGTCAAACCCGTGTTCCTGCGCATCGGCGTCACTCTGATGCCTAAACACCTGCACTACTTGGGTAACCCTTCCTTTTCCTATTTTCCTTGTTTTCATATATACATGATTTATGTACGTTTTTGTGAATGCATGCATTTTTAACCCTATAAAACTACTGTTTCATGTTTGATGCGCAAATTTCTAAGGCCTTTGGATTATAAGCGTGATCAAAACTGCTGAAAATCCTGTTGCTACTCCTACATGCCTTCTGTCGTCTGATTGATAGTTCATACTTTATTAGCAAGTAAAAGGCCTTTTAGTATAATGGTAGTTCACGTTTCTTTTGCTGTGAAATCTTTTATTATTTTTGGGTAAAAATAAAACTTTATTTTACAGTGTCCTTGTTACATATGTTATGTGTACTTACCATAGTAATAACAGTAAATTATGCATAATTACATGCCACTAACCCTCAACCAAATCCTAATCCTACCCTAACCCTACAGTAAGTACATGTAGTTACTTAATATTACTCAGTACTTAAATATATAATTACACTGTAATTGCAAGTGTAACCGATTTTTGTTTAGTAGACATAAGATTATCTTTAATATTGTTATTAATATTTCAAGATAAACACTTACTGGACTGAAGCAACTGAGGTTTACTTGATTATCCATGCATCAGTGTTTTTTTGGTTGAAAAATCATGTTCAAATGTGAGTGTCAAATATGATCATCAGACTTTCGAGGAAGGTTTATTTGTTCATCTCTCAATCATCATTTTATTGCATTGTATGTTTTAAAACTACAGAGACATAAAACATTTGATCTTAGTAAATATCATCTTACTAAGATATGTTATTGGCAGGTATAGAGTGACAGCTGATATTAATTTTGCATTTATGTAAGTATATGCAATACTGTTATAAAGGTCTCACTGATTTACATTACAAGCATCAGAATTTCATCTTGTGTTTTGGCCAAATAAATATCAGCATTTGCACCAAATTGCTTATTTTTGCTCAGTTTGGGCCTTTTAATAAAATTGAGGTGTTTTTCCTCCTTGAGTTTGAGCTCCATATTCTCACTATATCAGACTATTTTAGTCATAAAAGCCTGATGCATCAAATATGATACGCAGAAACACGTATGCAAACTTTTATTCTTTTTAAATTTTGTCTGAAGGTTTGATAAACTCTTCCATTTAACAAAAAAGAAAGATTTTTCTGACTATTATTTCATATGCCAGGCTTTACAGGGTTAATTCTGTCCGTTCTGATTGTTTTAGCATGTGTGAATAACAGATGTCGTGCTTTTGGTTTCATGTGTGAATGTGGCTCAAATTTGTTTTTCTCTCTACATGTTTAGCGGTTCTCGTGGGTCATGTGACCTTGCGTCAGCTGAAGCCAGAGTGTGATTTGGATCCTGCTTGGGCTCAGGAAGATCTGAACACAGCGACGCAGCGCACCATCTCACTGCTGCATACACACACGACACCTCAGAGAGACGCCAAAACCGGTGAATAACACACACACCCACATGCAGCAGAGGGGAGAAAATGGACATGAAAACTAAATTACAAAAGGTCTTTTGGTGCAAGAAAGTGCACAAAAATCATAAAGAGCTTCTGTAACTTGGCGAACCTCTCAATGATTGCAGGGTCAGAAGCGTCTGCCCTGCCAGCGCCGGCGTTCTCCTTCTGTTTCCCGCTTCTTCAGGCTGTGTTGAGTCAGAGCAGCGGATCCTCAGAGGACACCGAGCTCACGATGACCCGCGCGCTACAGGTCATCAACACACACGCTCAGCTGCGGGCGCATTCGGACGACACGGTCATAGACGAGGTACGGCTGGTTGCTTTGCCATTAATCTGTGGTTTTGATCCATCAACTTTGCATCTGTGGGTTTGGTCAGATATTAAAAATGAGAACATGTAAATGTTCTTCTATATAACTGATTAGCATGCAAGTGAATGCCACTCTTAAGGGCCGTTCACACCAAGTATGATAACTATAGTGATAACGATAAAGATCTAGTTCTCAAGATCCGTTCTGATTATATAATGAGTCCACACCACAGCTATTACGATAACGGCACAGAGAAACTGTGAATCTTTTGAATCACTTTCACAATGATTTTTTTCCAGCTGATGAACGATAAAAACACTAGCTGCGTTTACTTGGACACTTATAATCGGATTGACGGCTCA
Organism: Leuciscus idus; assembly: GCA_021554675.1. Classification (NCBI taxonomy): domain Eukaryota; kingdom Metazoa; phylum Chordata; class Actinopteri; order Cypriniformes; family Leuciscidae; genus Leuciscus; species Leuciscus idus. The sequence goes on along the minus strand of CM038639.1, from coordinate 33,954,441 downwards.
ATCGGACTAAAAAACCCTCATGTAAACACCTTAATCGATCCAATTGAGCTCGATCCAAATGAAATTTCGATCGGATTGAAAGGGGGTGATTTATTCCTTTTGTAATCCGATCGAGAGAACATGTGAACACTTGATCGGAGTGAAAACCGAAACTGAAAGAACTGTGCATGTGCGATGACGTTAAATAGCGTAATGACGTATGATGCGCGGAACGAGCTGTTCTGAATAAAGTGTCATATAAATAAGTGTCCCGTCATTCTAAAATTCTCATTTCACTCAGCGTCTGTGAAGTGGAGCAGGACAACGTCCCACCAGTCCTTGTTTCGGATTCTCATCCACAGACGACTGGTTTTGGGCATTTTTACTGCGTGATAAATATAAGCAGCACGGCAAAACAGTTAATATGCTCATTGTCTCCAAATCATGACCAGAGACGGATTAATATTACGTCTCCTATTTAAAACAAATAGAGGAGAATAGTTATGCGCGAACAGCGGGAAACTCTGTAAATTTGTGCAGTGTGTCAAAAAATCTATTCCGATTTGAAACTTGTGACATATAAACGCGCACATCAACCCGATTACTTTATTTATCATTCATGTAAACACTGTGTTCGGATTCATCAATCATATTGATTTCATTCCGATTGAACCAAAAGGTGTCCATGTAAACGTAGCTATTGACAGCCAATCAGGTTTCCTCCTGCTTTAAGAGCCTGAGCATTAAAGCGGCAAACGACAAAACTGCTGTTTTATTAAAAACAGCACACTAGTGTGGATGCTAATATAGTTATTGTTATAATTCTTGATTTGAACAGGCCTTTAAAACATTTGTAAAGTATTTTTTCCCACTATTGTGACACATATCCAGGTGAAACGGCTTCTGAAACAAGACTTTTTTTTTTTTTTTTTTTATCGTTGTCATTTGCTACTGCAGCGATCTCATGTGATTTTCTGATGACTTTTTGTTTTTGATTAAGGGAATTAATAAATGGTTGACCACAATTAGGCGTGCTAGGATATGATGATATGAATTTTGTTTATTGTGATACGAAATATTATATGAATTTTGTTGTTTTGATTATGAATGTTTCATGTCAGTGGCTTATTCAGAATCTCCATCTCTGATTTGCAATTAATAAATTGTCATGCGTGCATATTTTGATATTTTGGTGCATACATTGATTTGATATGCATATGTTGATTCTATCCATGTCTAAGAGTTTATAATGAATGTGTCTTCCTGTTTGTCCAGACTGGCCCAGAGCTGCTGCCCAGAGTCAGTATGCTGCTGCTTTTGACCAAAGTGATCGGCACGTCCACCATTCGCCTTCAGGTAGAGCCTCGAATCAAGAGACACGCACAGTATTTGAGGAGAGTTGTGTTGTGACAGTGTGTGTGTGTGTGTTGTAGGTGCTGGCATCAGACTGTCTGACGGCTCTGTGTACCAGCGCTGGAGGGCAGGAGGGATGTGCGCTCGCCGAACAGCCTGAGATCGACGTTCTGCTGGAGGCTTTACTGTCCTCGTGCTTCTCTGTCAGAGACGCTGCGCTGAGGGTCAGTACCTTTCTGATGTCATCTTGCCTTTGAACACGTTTGTATTGACAGTTTTAGGGCTGCACAATAAATCGCAATGAAACCACACGCTAGAGATGCACGGATGAGCTCCAACGTCACCCGGATCCGCAACCAAAAACCAATCATCCACCCACAAATTACAATTATTCTTATGTGTTGTTACGCGTGATGATAAATGGATGATCATCACCTTCAACTGCGGACGAGGAGACGGTTGATGCGCGCATCTCTAATGATAATATAATACACTGATGAATGAGCGCTGCTTTTAAATGAACATTTCTTTAAAACAAAATTTATCTGACAGAATTTCATTTTTTTAATGGCATAAACAGGCTTTACTCCTTTGAAACTTAAACTGGAATGTCACTGTTTCTGTCACTGCGACTTCCCGAATTGGCGAACACATACACACACACACACACACCACATATCCATCTGAACACCAGAGGGCGTCTCTCTCACACACACACACACACACACACATACACACAACACCAGAGGGTGTCTCTCTCTCACACACACATACACACTAGAGTGCGGATCGGGCCGAATTTTTCTGTCCGAGCCCGGCCCGCGTCCGACAGAGCAGTAACCGAACCCGACCCGAGCCCGACAGGCATTAAGATATTTATGTCCGAGCCCGACCCGAGACCGACAGTTAAAATCCCATTTTTTTTCTCATACTAATGACACATGTACGTTTGTTTGTGTGGAAAGCCCGCTTTTATTAAGCAACTGAAGGAAGGCATTCGGAAATGTCAACAGGATGAGTGCATCAGCGCGCACGGAGAAACAAGCGCACTTAACATGGGCGCGCATGCACGTGTTTGGTTGTCACGGCTACATAAACAAATTTGAAATTTGCGCACACAGGAAGACAGATGTTATGGTACAATTTTACATGCATTTTAATCACAAAAAATGAACGTTTGCATCAAGTGAAAGCATCAGGCACATTGGCTAACGTACCTACATAATAAGCTGTTTTAAATTTAAAATGTTCAATGCCTTATCGCGCTGATGTGACCGAGCCCGACCCGAACCCGAACATAATTTCTAAATATCTGTCCGAACCCGGCCCGGCCCGTCGGGTACCGACGGGTCCCGTCGGGCTCGGGTCGGGTATCCATCCTCTAATACACACACACACGCCACATATCCATCTGAACACCAGAGGGCGACACACACACACACACACACACACACACACCACATATCCATCTGAACACCAGAGAGTGTCTCACACACACATGCTAAATATTCCCCGCCGCAGAAGTACGATAACGTGCATCATTCCAGGAAATCCCTATCGCTGTATCTGAATAAACTGAAGATTGAAAAGCTTTGATTGATTAAACATGACTAATTAACACACGACTGCCTTATTCTGTGTAAGAAGCACATCATCTCACAGAAGCATGAGCTCAACTGTCGTTATGAAGTGAGTTTGGAGTAAAAGCATGTTATTAAATGTTGTCTTTTGTTGGACAAGAGGTTCATAAATGCTTTTCGTATTTAGAAAGATGTTCTTTTTCAAGTGTCTCAAACTCTGTGCTTTCAGACGGAGCAGCGTTTACAGAGCCGTTCATCAATGACAAATAATTGCAGCCTTTGTGATTTCAAAATCACTATAAGCCAAAATGCTTTTAGTGCGATTACATGGAAATTGCGATTAATCGCGCAGCCCTACTTTGTATTGACTGTATACTATGAAGTGTTTGTAATTAAACCTGTGGACTGACTCTCGCAGGGTCTGCTGGAGATGGAGTTGGCGTTACCCACCGACAGCGCTGACGCCAGCGGTCTGAAGATGCTGAGGAGACTGTGGGTGGCCAAATTCGATGTGGAGGAGGAGGGCAGAGCTCTGGCAGAGAAGTGAGTCATGCGGTTTTAGCGTAGAGTCACTCTTTCACACTGCAGCCTGTGGTGCTGGTTCTAATCAGTTTCACATCAGAGTTCGGTTCGGGATAAAGCTGTTTTCCAAACTCACTCCAGGGAATTACACTCAAGCTAATTTGAAAACGGGGCTCTGGGAAATGGTTCGTCATGTGGACTCCAGTGCGGTTCACAGTTGTTAGGAAAGCCACCCGGGATATTCTATGGAAATGAACTGCTGTTTTATAGCCAACATTTCTCATTTGTGTCAAAATTATTATTATTCTATATTTTTTTTTAAACATCATTTCTCCATCCTAAAATAATGGACATTTTTAAAAAATGAAAATGCATTTGGGTTGAATTAAAATGGAATGAATTGTCACAGTAAAATAAAAAAATACATTGTCACCAGCCAAAATCATGGACGTTTCTGAAGTCAAAAGGCATTTGCTGTAAAAAAAAAAAAAAAAAAAAAATTAAGGTAATTATTTAAAGGGGTGGTTTACTGCTTTTTTTCTTTGCATGATTGTGTTTATGGGGTGCAATATAACATGTCTTAGTGTTTTTTTAAAGTCTTATTTTTCATAAATTTCACCTTTATTGTAAGCCGCTTTCTCCTCTGTCATTTGAACGACCGGTTGACTTCCTGATTCTATGAAACCACTCCCTCAGAAACAGGCAATGGGCTCAGATTGGTTAGTTGGGCCGGTGTGTTGTAATTGGCTAAACTGCGTAGTGCACGTTGTCCGGAAACTTCACGCCCATTACCTTTATGGGCGAAAGTCGCATGTGCTCCGGTCCAATGTAAAGAATGGTGTCAATACTGCCGTATCAGTTTGAGCCAGAATCAGACCCAGAAAGCGGCAATGAAGAGAGTCAAGCAACCTCAGCAAACACGGCTCTTACAAAACGTTTCTGAATGGTAATTTTTTTATTATTATTATTCTATTCTATTCTATTCTACTATTATTATATAAGAATTTCGATACGCTGTTACTTGAAAATGCTACTGCTGCTTGTTAGCTTTTGAGATACGGTTTTCTCCTGATTGCCATGCCCCCTTTTTTGCATGGGTTAGTTACGTATAAAACCCGGGAAGTATCTCGTTGTAGTCCCATTCGAGTCGTTTTTGTAGGCATTAAACTTCCTGATTTTTAAAAGACGATATCTCTGCTTACGTTGAACTTTCAGCGCAGCAACTTTGCAGATGCTGTTCATGCATCAACAGCAACATTACACACCATTTAAAATGAAAAAAGTGAAATCACAATCAACCACCCCTTTAAAAAAGTTTCTTCATCTAAAATTATGTACATTTCTAAAGTGAATGCATTAGTGTCAAAATACAATGAAATGATCAAAAATCTACATTATTTCACCTGACTAAATCCAGAAGAACTCTGGCAATGTCTCCGAGACGCTTGAAGAAAGTGACGTCTTGTTGCCGCAGTTCTTCTGGATTTAGTCTGTCTCAGTTTCTTCTGTTTCTGACTCGATGATGGTGAGATCAGATCAGACCGGCTGTTGGCAGACTCCTTGTGCATACTGGATTATTTCAATTAATGGCAAAAGGAATGTTTGGAACTGATATTTCCTACTGACACACTACAGCAAAAGATATAAATATCTAAAACTAAGACTTTTGCCCAGTACTGTATATTTCAGCAGCTTTACAATGATTTTTAAACACTTAATCCAGCAGTGAATAATTGATTATTGTTGAAACGCTCTGCAGTGGTGAGTGTTGCTCATGCTGTGTGTGTGTGTCTCAGACTCTGGCAGGCTCTGTGTCTGGATCTGGTCCCTGAACTCTGTCCGCTCCTGATCGAGGATGTGATCCACCACGAGGAGGCGGTGCGGTCGGCGGGTGCCGAGGCTCTGTCCAGCGCCGTCAGCCAGTACCAGGAGCAGTCGGCCACCGTTCTGGCCCAACTCACTGAGCTCTACCATCAGAAACTCTACGTGAGTCTCTCACTCTGGAGATTTAGGACCAGACATCAATATTTAATCAAGCCTTGTAGCGCTTAATTGAAATTCATCTGGGAAATTAAAGCCGTTGTGTTAAGTGTCATAAATCACTCAGATGGGCTTTTATAATACATTTTTTTTTATTATTCATTGCCCTAATATTTAAAATTGAATGGCCGTCATTGTGAAAGGAGAATCACTCTGGATTGTCGTTTGAATGGGACGGCTTTGAGTGATGCTCAGGGATTTGTGTGTGTTTTGTTGTTCAGAGACCTCCTCCGGTTCTGGACGCTCTGGGACGCATCATTTCTGAAGCTCCTCCAGACCAATGGGAGGCCAGGTAAGAGCATTTACATTATGGCTGTGGAGTTATTATAGATATTTAACTGGAAAACTTGCTTAGAAAAATCTCTATATATTTTTTATTTTTTTCAGTTTTTTTATTTTTTATTTATGATGAATTTGAACAACATCTGTGGCAATCTGTGACTATTTTTTTGTTTTATTATGTAGTTTAGGTAGGCTATTGATTTTTGATTTCATTCTTTAAATCATTACATCAAGAAAATGTTTACTTGTTTAGCTTTTCAAGGCATAGAGACAGAGCGCAACGCGTCATAATCTGAAGACCACGCCCACCAAGGGGGAAAACAAAGCAACTGTCTCCATTGACTGCATTGCGAGAGGCTGCCTCCTTGTCATTTCTTGCTTCTAAGAAAAGACAGAATAATGCCTAAAAGCTGCTATGTGACAAGGTGTACAGCAAACAAGCTAAGAAACCCAGAAATAAGTTTTCATAAGCTGTCGACCCCAAAAAACGAGCGTTTGAGGACATAAAAGTGGATACAGGCTGGAACAAATGGGTAAATTGTGGGATCCTGACACTCAGTATGCACTAAAATACACTACGTGTGCAGTAAGTTAAACATTTGGTCACTGGTGAGTCAAATATCCAAATGTCAGTTTTATATATTATATTTCTGTAAGATAAACTATCCTGTGTTGCCGATTACGGTCTCCTCCAGCGGACGTACGTTAGTTCTCAGAGTAATGAGACACGTGACGCTCTGTCTCAACTGCCTGTATCCACTTTTATGTCCTAAACACTCGTTTTTTGGGGTCGAGAGCTAATAAAAACTTATTTCTGGGTTTTTTAGCTTGTTTGCTGTACACCTTGTCACACAGCAGTTTTTAGGCATTTTTCTGTCTTTTGTTAGAAGCAAGAAATGACAAGGAGGCAGCCTCTCGCAATGCAAAGTCAATGGAGACAGTTGGTTTGTTTTCCCCCTGGGTGTGGGCGTGGCCTAAATACGCTCTGTCTCTATGATGGAAATGATTGGATAACTTGAAACAGACAAGGTTGTCATGTAAAGACATGTAATATTCTGGTTATACCTTCAAAATGTATATTAAACATTCCCAGTGCTTCACATTTGCCCACAGAACTCCCATTATAATGCATTTCTTGCGTGTTTAAAAAGTGACTTATCACCCAGAGTCATGTAACAGGTGTTTGGGCTTGTGAGTGATGCGTTTCCTGTGTTGCAGGTGTGGCATTGCTCTGGCGCTGAATAAACTGGCCGAGTTCTTGGATGAGAGTCAGGTGTTGCCCCTGTTCCTGTTCTTCGTGCCTGACGCTCTAAACGACAGACACACAGAGGTGCGGCGCTGCATGCTGGAAGCGGCACTGTCCGCTCTCAACACACACGGCAAGGTAGTGTTACTCCATCAGACGCCCCGCCAGCCTCGCTCTCGTTCTCCTGAAGCCACGCTCACTCTCTCTCGCCGCTTCTGTCTCGCAGGACAACGTGAGCTCTCTGCTGCCCGTGTTCGAGGAGTTCCTGAAGAGCGCGCCGCAGGACGCCAGCTATGACTCTGTGAGGCAGAGTGTGGTCATCCTCATGGGCTCGCTGGCCAAACATCTGGACAAGAGTGACCCGAAAGTCAAACCCATCATGGCCAAGCTGATCACTGCCCTCTCAACTCCATCACAACAGGTCTGCTGCTATTTTTGCTTGTTTACTTTGTATTAACATCCATCTCAGATGGTCAAGTGTATTTTTATAGCACTTTTCACAATACTCCATTGTTTCATAGCAGTAGGGCTGGGAGGAAAAAATCGATTCACCGAACTATCGCGATTTTCTTTGTTTACAGAATCGATATTAATTCAAATTAAATTGCTTTATTTTTGTCCTTGCTTATAGATGAGGTTGACAGAAGTTAGCCACTTTTGTTCCAACAGAGGATGAAATGTGTCGTTATCTTTGAGTGTTGTGTCGTAATGTCTCAAGTGGACGCGTGGAAGAGATGTGAGACTGAATGCACTGAAAAGCCCTCACTGTGATCTCGATTCAAACCCACACGCGATCTTCTTCCAATTCGTCTGTCTATTAAACCTTTGACAAAATCATATCGCAACATTCAAATCTGTGTTGGCGCAGCCACTGACCCGGAGAGAGTTGTCATAAAAAACTTCACAAACCTCATAGTATAATTATTTCTGTGATACAATAGTTCATATTATCACAGAAGTACTGGGATAAAAGTTTAAAGTTCAAATATAAACACTGATGTCTACGGTAGTGATCAAAATAGAGTAGATCAGCTTTTGACAAACTTGGTGCTTAAAATAACGCATTTATTGATTACATTGTTTTGCCTCTAGGTGGCGACAAGTGACTGTTATATTCAAGAGAATGCTTCTGAAATAAAAGTCAGAAAGATGTGATGAATTGTTTTTGTAAATTTGACTCATCGTGTACATCATGTACAATCTGTATAAGTGTAGGATTTAGCTTTTCCCCATAGTCTAGTGTAAAAAAAAAAAAAAATATCGCAATGCTTTGCAATATCGATTTGGCAGATATTGTATATATGATATTGTATTATTGTATCGGCACCCAAGTATCGTGATAGTATCGAATCGGGAGGTGTATCGTCCCAGCCCTACAAAGCAGCTTTTCCATGCATGATTAACACAATCTTAATCTTCATAATCGCATTTAGCAAATTAGAGCTGGCCGATAATATAGTTACATTTTGCGATGATTCAAGTAATCAAGCAGTTGAGATTTACTATATAGTGTATATATATATATATATATATATATATGTATTTGTAATTACTGTTTGGTTATTTGTCTCATTAAGTGACAGTTTAGAGATGCATATAAATGACAGCGTTAAAGGAACCGTATGTAAGATTGTGGCCAAAACTGGTACTGCAATCACTTTCAAATTACTGTAGAGCGGTGTATCCCCTCCCCCTCCCCCCTGACTCGAGGTTGCCAGATAGGCTGGCATTTTTTATCCGACACGTTTGTAGCTGCAGCTGTGGTAACTAGAGCAGAGCTGGCAACCCGGATGGCGAAACACTACTGACTTCGTGATTGGTAGATAGGTGGAGGGTGGAGCTTCAGGCCAAAACACAGCATGACAACATCAACATCAGTTGAGGGCTGCAACTTCACTTTTTAAATGACAATATCCTGGCCGGACTACTGTTGTCAGTGATATAAGTATTTGAAATGAACATGATTTCTTAATGTCTAGTGACATATCAGGGCCATTTTATGATTAATTGAAATACATTTCTTACATACGGCTCCTTTAAAATATTCCCACGCATCCCTCTCTGTCTGGTCCTGCTCAGGTTCAGGAGTCGGTGGCGAGTTGTCTCCCTCCTCTGGTTCCTGCTATAAAGGAGGACGCTGGTGGGATGGTGCGGAAGCTCCTGCAGCTCCTGTTGGAGAGCGATAAATACGCCGAGCGGAAGGGAGCCGCTTACGGGCTGGCCGGCCTGGTCAAAGGTCTGGGAATCCTGTCTCTCAAACAGCAGGAGATCATGAGCACTCTGACAGACGCCATCCAGGACAAGAAGAACTCCAGACGCAGAGAAGGTGAGGGAGGCGGAGGCTTACAAGGAGAAAACGAATGCATTCAATTTCAGTGACGTGTGCTTTATTGGCATGACAAATGATATATGTATTTATTTTTATTAAAAATAATATTTTATTATATTTATTACTGCCTGACAAAAAAAAATCGCTGTTTCGATTTAAATAGGCAAATGTTTAAGAATCTGTGATTGGATCATTATTGCAGGGATTATTATAATTCTAGCATGTTATATGTTTGATGGAAATAAATGTGACGTTATTTCCATCAGGAGGTGCATCAGTTTTTGGTCAAGATCTTGTATTGTCAAGGCAAGAGTCCAGCACTCTGTAAAGTCTCCTCCAGCACATCCCAAAGACTTTCAATGGGTTTAAACTCAGGATTCAGAGGAGCCGATTCATGTGTGGAAACCTATCATTTAAATAAAAAAATTGTTGTTTATTAATAATAAATAAGTACATTAAAACGATGCAAAAAGTCAACTGAAATTAAGTAAACCAATGCTATTAACTAGTTAAATAATGATGAAATAATGGACTGATTTTGAGCTAGTGGTTAGTGCCTGAGTTGTGGTGCACATGTGGGTGAAGCAGGTTCGAGTCTTGCTTGTGTACTAGTCCCATTCCCTGCTCTCTTCCTTTCCACAGAAAATTAAACATTTAAGAAACAAATGAAGTAAAGTAGCATGTTATAATTGAGCTAGAGCATGAAGAAAAATAGTAAGAGTTGAAGGTAAGACTAAGCCCTTAATGTTCTCTCTCACAGGTGCTCTGTTCGCGTTTGAGATGTTGTGTAACATGCTGGGGAAGTTATTTGAGCCGTATGTGGTCCACGTCCTCCCGCACCTGCTGCTCTGTTTCGGTGATGGGAACCAGTATGTCAGAGAGGTACGAACACTCAGTTTTTTTTGTCCACACTTGTGGTCTTTGCACTTGACCACTTGTCTACTTACATGATGTATTTCCTGTATTTGGCCTCAAGTAGGCATGAAGACTGCAAGTCTTTCCCTTTTTATTGTGACTATCATTGCGATATTGATGCTAAAACGATATATTGTGCAGCCCTAACCTCTACCATTATCACATATGCTATGATAATCAGATGTTTTGATTGGCTGTGTCTGTGTATTGTCACTTTTTTTCTGCTTTCACTAAGGATGGACAAATATATAATATTGTAAATGAATGCATGTGTCCTTTACTCTGCATGCTGCGTCATGATGTGTTGTTTTGCTGTGTCAGGCTGCGGACGACTGTGCCAAGGCCGTGATGAGGAACCTGAGCGCTCACGGGGTGAAGCTGGTGCTGCCGTCTCTGCTGGTGGCGCTGGAGGAGGAGTCCTGGAGAACCAAAGCAGGTCTGCTGCTCACTGCACACTGTTACATGCAGACATCGCATTCATTTCAGATATTACCCATGTTGATTTTACCATATGAATATGTAAAAATGAATTTTTTTTTTTTTTTGTGAAGTCTTGGGAAGCTAAATAGTTTAGAAATAGTAGAGAATAGTAAATAGTAGAGAGTGTAGTGTTCAGCCCTATAATTATTTTTTAATTGTCATTTTTAATTTAGTACGTTTAATAAAAAAAAGTTTTTTATTATAGTACATTTTATTTTAATTATTATAATGATATTTTTTATTATAATTACTATTGTTTATTTTATTTTATATTATTATTATTATATTTTTATTAATCATCGCCATCTCACATGGAAATGCAGAGCATTGTCTAATTATTTCTTATAGTATTTTGTATTTTAATTATATTTATGGTTATTTTCATACTTATGTATTTTAGATTATTATTATTTGTATTTTATAATTAATCATTATCACTGTCTCACATGGAAATGCTGAGCATTGTTTGTTTTATTATTTACATTTTATTATAATATTTTAATTATTATAATTTAATATATTTTTTATTAATCATTATCACTGTCTCACATGGAAATACAGAATGTTTAAAATGTATTATTTTATATTTAATAATAAATAATTCTTTTTTTATTTTAATCTTTATAATTATATATTGTTATTTATTTAATATATATTTTTTGTTGTTAATCATTACCGTACATGAAGCATAGTGTTTTAGATTTCTGTCTAATCCGTGTGCAGGGTCCGTGGAGTTGTTGGGTGCGATGGCGTACTGCGCTCCTAAGCAGTTGTCCTCGTGTCTGCCGAACATCGTCCCCAAGCTGACGGAGGTTCTGACCGACTCTCATGTGAAGGTGCAGAAGGCCGGTCAGCAAGCGCTCCGACAGATCGGCTCTGTTATCCGCAACCCTGAGATCCTGGGTATGAAACATTCACGTTTGAAGAAAGTGCTTAAAGCATTATTTGTCAGTCTAGGATGTTTGAAAGAATCCCAGCGGCCTGTTTGTTGTGTTTTGTTTGGGTGGGAGGTGTGGCACAGTATTAAAGGACTGGGGCTTTAATGTTGTGATGACACTGAACTGATATTGTGAATTCGGCAGCGATCACCCCCATCCTGCTGGACGCTTTGACTGACCCGTCTCATAGGACGCATCACTGCCTGCAAACGCTGCTGGACACCAAGTTTGTGCACTTCATCGACGCTCCGTCTCTGGCTCTGATAATGCCCATCGTCCAGAGAGCGTTCCAGGACCGATCCACCGACACGCGCAAGATGGCCGCGCAGATCATCGGAAACATGTACTCGCTAACCGACCAGAGGGTAGGACATGATTCTCACCTGACCGCAACCTAAATATTGTGTTGATGTTAGAAATGTTGAAAAGTTGACAACCTCTGGTTCCTTTTTTCCCCACCCAAGAAATCCAAGCGGATTGGATGAGCCACATTTGCAACCATTCAAAAACAAAAGATACACACACAATACCCTTCAAAAGTTCATTAAAAAAATTAGTTGTTGGAAAAATTTATTCAGCAAGGACACATTAAATTGATCAAAAGTGACAGTAAAGACATTTATAATGTTACAAAAAAATTATTTAAAATAAATGCTGTTCTTTTCATCTTTCTATTCATCATAGAATCCTGAAATCTATCAGTTTCCACAAAAATAGGATCATGTGACAGTGAATACACTGAATCTGAAAATTAATAAATAATACATTACATTTTAAAATATATATTCAGATAGAAAACAGTTATTTTAAATTTCAATAATATTTCTGTTTTTACTGTATTTTTGACCGGAGCAAGAGACTTGTTTGTCAAAAACAAAAAAAAATTCTTAATGATTCCAAACTTTTCACTGGTATTGTAATAGCAGTTTTATTATTTAATATTTCAATGCATTCAGTTATTTATATTACTGTTTTTAATGTTTGTTTTTTTAAATAAATAATGTGGCTTGAGCATCCGTATACAGCCTGCAGTTTAAAATGGTTCATTCTGATTATTTATATAAAATTCTACTAGAATTAAATGCTTTAGGCCAGTAATTTTAGATGATAACACCTGTTAACCATGGTAAATCACTGTAACACACGGCCTTGAGTGGCTCATTGCTCTAATATCTTATTTTTTTCCTTTTAGGATCTGTCTCCATACCTACCCAGTGTGATTCCAGGACTCAAAGCGTCTCTGTTGGACCCCGTGCCCGAGGTAATATAGTCTGCACTGATCCGTGGAAACACTTAAAGCCCGCTCTTAAAGCCATGTTATATGGGAAGGCTATTTTTAATGGCGTCTGTCAATCTCTCTCAGGTGCGGACCGTGTCTGCTAAGGCTCTGGGGGCCATGGTGAAGGGTATGGGCGAGTCTTGCTTCGATGATCTGGTGCCGTGGCTCATGGAGACGCTGGCGTCAGAACAGAGCTCTGTGGACCGCTCTGGTGCCGCTCAAGGTGATTCACTGCACCATTAGAGGGCAGCAGAGAGATGCAGAACACACACACACACACTACCAGGGCTTGAAGTGCACCTTTCCCCAGAGGACGACATGTGCTCTTAAAAGAACACACCGACTTTTTGGGACTTTAGCTTATTCACTGTATCCTCCAGAGTTAGATAAGTCCATACATACCCTTCTCATCTCCCAGCGTGCCGTAACTCTGTCTGACGCACCCACCGCTAGCCTAGCTTAGCACAAAGACTGGAGGTAGCAGTGCTTCTCCTTCTGAGAATATAGTTCCCAGTATGTATACGGTTAGAAGATGGCTGTGTCTCATGTGACCTTGTTATTTGTACATGCTGTGACTATACAAATCACAACATGTAAATAGGAAAATGTTGGCGTTATTTTGTCACTTATTGGGAGCAGTATGCTAGCTGGAGCCGTTTACCTCCAGTGTTTGTGCTAAGCTAGGCTAGCGGTGGGTGCGTCAGACAGGGTTACGGCACGGACGGAGATGAGAAGGGTGTGTGTGGACTTATCTAACTCTGGGGGATACGGTGAATAAGCTAAAGTCCCAAAAAGTCGGTGTGTTCCTTTAAGTTTAATAGTTGTGTTTTTCCGTAATAAAGGGACAATCTATATATTGAGTAATAACGTTCTCAATAACGTCCTGTGACGGTGAATTAGACGCCAGATATAGTTTAATTATAAGCAAGCCCCAAATAAATCGAGAATCTTATTTTAAAACATCTATGCTTCCCTATTGCCAGATCCTCTTTCAAAAAGATGAGAAAGATATTTATATTATTTATATTATTAAATCATCGCTTTATGAAATTTAATAATCACTTTAGGCTCTATCACGATTCCTGTTTTTCTATCCTCAATTTTAAGACCTCTTAAAATATAATAAAAAATGTTATGCCATTTAAGATATTACATATATATGGACGCTTGTTTCCGCCACAGAGTGAAAAATAAAAAAGGTAATTGCGACTTTTTAATCTCACAATTCTGACTTTTTATCTCAGAATTACGTGATATAAGGTCGCAATTGCAGGTTATAAAGTCAGAATTATTCTCAGAATTGCATGTTTATATCTCGCAATTCTGACTTTATAATACGCAATTGGGAGATATAAAGTCAGAATTGCATGATATAAAGTCGCAATTGCGTGTTATAAAGTCAGAATTGTGAGATATAAACTATTCTGAGGTAAAAAAAAAAAAAGTCTGTCTTTTTTTCCCTTAGAATTGGACTTTATCTCACAATTCTGAGAAAAGATGTCAGAATTGCGTGATATAAAGTCCCAATTGCGAGAAAAAAAGTCCGAATTCTGACTTTATAAGACGCAATTGCGACTTTATTTCACGCAATTCTGACTTTATATCTCGCAATTCTGAGAAATAAAGTCAGATTGTGAGATGAAAAAGTCGCAATTTTCTTTAAAAAATTGTTTATTCTGTGGCGGAAACAAGCTTCCATACATATAAGATAAGACTTTTTATGACCTTAAATTTCATAAAACTGGAACTGAGCAAAACAGTGACTTTTTTTATTTGTATATAGTTCGCACACATCTATTTTTAGTCTCAAATGTGAGTGAAACACTCGCGCCATCGAGCCCTGATTACACCAGCATACCAGTGTGTGTTTGTCTTTCTGCCTGACTGTATTAGACAAGGTCAGGCAAGTTTTATTTATATAGCACATTTCATAATTCATACACCATGGCAATTCAAAGTGCTTTACATAGAAAGGAATAAAAATAATCATAAAATAAAAGCAAGGAAAATTAAAACAGTTATTCAAAACAGTTATAAAATTTCACACTATGGTAATTCAAAGTGCTTTGTATAGAAAATAAGCACAAAATAAAAGCAGTTCTAAAAGGAATGAGTTAGAGTAAAATGAGTTAATTATATTAATGTTGTGTTGTATTCCTCTGTTAGGTCTGGCTGAGGTGATGGCAGCGTTAGGTGTGGAGAAGCTGGACAAACTGATGCCAGACGTGGTCCAGACGGCCAGTAAGGTGGACATCGCGTCTCACGTCAGAGACGGATACATCATGATGTTCATCTACCTCCCGCTGACCTTTGGGGACAAATTCACCCCATACGTGGGTCCCATCATCCCCTGCATCCTAAAGGTCAGACAACATGTTTAAACACTTATTAATCGTATCGCAATGTTTCTCTTGTGCATTTTCAAGTTCAACAGAAGTTCAAAAAGTTTACATTTCAACAATTGTTAAAAAAGTATTTAAATAGTTTTATGTCAACATGAAATCAAAATTATGTGATGCTTTATTTTCTTAATAAAATAAATATAGATTTATTATGAGAACGTTTATTTTAATAATTAAGCAAATGTTTACATTTTAATATTTAAGAATGTATTTTCTTACTAATAAATTATTAAAGTGGTTAATGTTTATTTTTCTAATTTATTTATAAAAATAAATCTTAAGAAATGTATTTTCTTAGTAATAATAATTTATTACTAAGAAAATAAATATCTCAATATGTATTTTCTTAATTTAAATATTAATTAGTTCATGTGAATGAATGTTTATTTTCGTTATATTTAAGAAAATAAATCTTAAGAAATAAAAAAATAAATATTTATTTTCTTAATACATTTTCCTGGTTATTGTATGTATTGCATTGATGGATCAGTCCATGTTTCTCTAAAGAAAAACTTTCATTAAAATATAATAACTGTCGTTAACTGTATTTTTCTTTGACTTGAACCAATAATATCCTATACTACTTTTCACAATTCAGTCAGGATGGCATTCATTCCTTGTTATTTACCACTAAATATTAGCCTGGCTAACGTCAGACCACTTTCTCTTTGAGACGTGGTCTGGATACTACATGTTCATTTTCTCGTATTTGAGGCGTGGTTTACGAATGCCCAGAGCCGTTTATTGGGCGCTACAAATGTCTATCAAATGCGCCTGTACGTAGCTTATAGCCAATCGTTTCAAATTATACCAGATGACGTAAGTAGAGCGACAGATATTCAACGAAGAAGACGACGATGGGTCAGAGATTTATGTGTGTACACCAGAGAGTCCTGCACGGGTCCGATTTTGTAAATCCGCACCCGACCCGCTTAAAATAGAACCGACACCCGACCCGCACCCGAAATAAAATCAGTTTAGACTATCACATTATAGACACTTACAAAAATGTTTATTGCCAGGTCATACAGAAGTTACACGACAATTAACACAAGGACAACTTCAGCCGAAGCTGTCAAAAGGCCGGTACATTAAGAACATGGCTAACGTTACCACACAAATCGAACAGACGCGGCTACACCACTATATGCCACGCAATTTCGTCTAGCCTACATCTGACAATTTTGGGTTCAAACACGCCCTGCACACCACACATACTAACAGTGTTAAATATGAAAAATACCGTTCGATAGAACGGCTTTGTTACCAGTTATCTGCGTGCTTCCTCAGGGATGAAGTTCCACATTTGCGGCTATCCAACACGAAAATGTTTGCAGCAAAGCTTTTTACAATATTTTCTTCAGATAACTCCAAATTTCTCCCACACACTGGACTTGATTTTTGATGACGTATTGTCGACAACTTTACAATCTCCACTAGCTATTCTTTTCTTCAACTCCTCAGCATCCATCTCGACGACTGCAAGCAGATCGCGCGCGCGGTTATGATGAATTTTTAAAAGTGGAAGTAGCCTAGGTAACGTTATAGATCCTGGGAGGGGTGGCGCGTCGGCACAAATAAACTGATGTGGATTTAAAATTATTTTATCAACTTGAAATACAGGCATATTTTTGTAGATGAGATGCTTGCTAAACTAAATATGCATATATTTTTACGTCTGTCATGTTGGATCCATAGATAAACAAACTGCTTCGGTGTGTCGCATATACTTCGTCATCGTCTTGCTGCTCCCTCCCCGTTCTGTGATTGGTTCCCTATTTCAGGGGAAAAATTAGCCCATGGTAGCCAGACTACCTTGCAGCGTGAATAAAATCGCGCTGCTCAAGGCAGTATGGGGAAACCCAGGCTAACTAAATATTGTTTCACTATCAAATTCATAATTGCGTTGCATTACGTTACGTTGTTTATCCAGGAATATTGTTCTCATCTTGTCAGAGAGAAGCTGGTCTGTTTGATCGACTCTGGGTAGATAAAGATCTCTCTGTGTGTGTGTGTGTGTGTGTGTGTGTTCAGGCTCTGGCCGATGAGAACGAGTACGTGCGAGACACGGCCCTGCGTGCGGGCCAGCGCATCATCAGCATGTACGCCGAGACCGCCATCGCTTTACTTCTGCCAGAGCTGGAGCAGGGCCTGTTCGATGACCTCTGGAGGATCAGGTACCACACACACACACTCTCCCATCAGCCTTTTATAGGGATAGTTCACCCAAAAATTAACCCATGATTTACTCACCCTGAAGCCATCCTAGGTGTATACGACATTCTTCTTTCAGACAAATACAATCAGAGTTATGTTAAAAAATGTCCTGGCTCTTCCGAGCTTTATAATGGCAGTGAATGGCCGTTTATGTCTTGAAGTCCATTAAAGTGCATCCATCCATTATAAAAGTGCTCCACACGGCCCTGCGGGGGTTAATAAAGGCTTTCTGAAGCGATTGTGTATGAAAAATATCCATATTTAAAACTTTATCTACTAAAATAATTAGCTTCCAGCAGACGGCATACGCAAGTTGACTTACGGCAAAAGAGCAACACTGGACCTGACACACAAACAAACGTGGAAGCGCAGAGGACAGAGCAAAACAAAACACCAGTCACGAATTAGAAGTCAAAAACGAGAATTTCTAAAGAGAAATGTGGGAGGAGCTTCAGTTTGTTGACCAGCCCTGTTTGTTTGATCCGCGAGAGGCGTCAAAGCTTACGCTACTCCTACATCTACGTCATACATCGTCAAGGGTTACTCTTTTGGTGTAAGTCGACTTGCGTACGTCCGTCTGCTAGTTATTTTAATCGATAAAGTTTTAAATATGGATATTTTTCTTACACAAACGCATCGCTTCACTTCAGAAGGCCTTTATTAATCCGCCAGAGCCGTGTGGAGCACTTTTATAATGGATGGATGCACTTTGATGGACTTCCAAAAACATACACCCATTCACTGCCATTATAAAGCTTGGAAGAACCAGGACATTTTTAATATAACTCCGACTGTATTCGTCTGAAAGAAGAATGTCGTATACACCTAGGATGGCTTCAGGGTGAGTAAATCATGGGCTAATTTTCATTTTTGGGTGAACTATCCCTTTAAATGGTCCTTCCATCAGTTCACAAGTTTAGACTGTTGCTGATGCTGAGGTTTTGTGCTCTCTTAGATTCAGCTCGGTGCAGTTGCTAGGAGACCTGCTGTTCCATATCTCCGGGGTATCGGGAAAGATGACAACAGAGACGGCGTCAGAGGATGACAATTTTGGCACGGCCCAGTCGAACAAGGTAGCACATAATGAGCCCCTGGATTCTTGGCATTCAGGACAGCTGTGCTTTCATTAGAATACGAAAATATATTCCTCACTTCCTGTTGTGTCCTTGTTCTAGGAAACATTGTGTGTAAATGTTGTATTTTTACTGACTTTCCCCAGGCCATCATTGGAGCACTGGGCGCAGAGAGACGTAACCGTGTGCTTTCGGGGCTCTACATGGGCCGCTCAGACACACAGCTGGTGGTGAGACAGGCGTCTCTTCATGTGTGGAAGATCGTGGTGTCCAACACGCCACGCACGCTTCGAGAAATCCTGCCCACCCTCTTCACGCTCCTGCTGGGCTTCCTGGCCTCCACCTGCCCGGACAAGAGAACGGTACAACCACTGCACTGCATTTTCAGTCTCAACAGAAAAAACATGCATGTGTGCACTGCAAAATTGTCTGGTTTCCAGTCCAAATATCAAAAAATTATTAAATCAAGATGCATTTACTAGATAAGTCAAATTAGATGAGATATTATGTCTTGTTTTCCGGGGGAATTAATCAAAACTAAGTGAGTTTTTGCTTAAAACAAGCAAAATTATCTGTCGAGATAAGAAAAATAATGTTGTTTCTGTTTGAATTAAGATTATTTTTCTTACCCCGTGGACCTTGTTTTAAGCAAAAACTCACTTTTTGATTAATTCCCCCGGAAAACAAGACATAATATCTCATCTAATTTTACTTATCTAGTAAATGCATCTTGATTTAAGAATTTTTTGATATTTGGACTGGAAACCAGACAAAAATACTAAGTAAGAAAAGCATTTTTTGCAGTGTGGTGTTTGGAAATTAGTTTCCATTCAAACAATTACATCAGAATTGTAGTAGAGTTGTATTTTTATATTATTTGGAAAGCGACGTGTATTTAGGATCATATACAGTGTGGCGTATCGATATTTATTTATACATAACTTTTTAGATTTTGATTAATAAAACACAGTAATAAAATTGTAGCAGGACTTTTGTGTAGTTTGGAAATCAATGTGTAGTTACCTTCATACGCATTGTGCTGTAATGTTTTTATCATTATTATTATTATTATTATTTATATATATATATATAATAAAACATTTTGATGAATAAAACACCGTAATTAATTATAGTAGGACTTTTATATAATTTGGAAAGCATTATGCATTTTAAAGCATTATCCACACTGTGCTGTAATAATGCAGATTAATATACCATAATTATGCCATAGTGAAATTATGCCATAATGAAATTATGCAATGCTTTTTAAAATTATGATTATACATTTTTTGTCCAATTTTTATTTTATTTTTCAAATGTATTTATTTAGATGAATAAAATACTGCAATTAATTATAGTAGGACCTTTACGTCATGTGGAAATCAATGTGTATTTAGCATTATCCGCATTGTGCCTCAATGTTTCCGTAACTTATTATTTATTTTTTCATTATTAATTATTAAATTTCTTTTCATCATAGATTTTGATGAATAACCGACAGTAATGCCTTGCTCGTGTTGTTAAAGTTAATGGTCTGTGTTTCCCCGTCTGTCCTGCTCCAGATCGCTGCTCGTACTTTGGGTGACCTGGTGAGGAAACTGGGTGAGAAGATCCTGCCCGAGATCATTCCCATCCTGGAGGAAGGTCTGCGCTCAGACAAGAGTGACGAGAGGCAGGGCGTGTGTATCGGCCTCAGCGAGATCATGAAGTCCACCAGCAAAGATGCAGTGAGTGGCAGCTGATAGAATAATGCTCAGCTGCTTGATTTTTGTTCATATCATTAGCCGAACAATTTGTCCCAGGAACTCCAAATGCGATCAAAATTGGTCAACCAATCAAAATGCGGCATGAACTCAACTAATCAGCATGTTCAGCGCCCAAGTCCCACCCCTGAAAGTCCTGAACTTCGTTTAGACCCTGGTTCCTGCGGTGGAAACACACCGAGTACCAGCCGGAAGTTCCTGCGGTGGAAGCACAGCTATTGATCATGTGACTGATGTTTGTGTGTCAGGTTCTGGTGTTCTCCGAGTCTCTGGTTCCCACCGTGAGAAAGGCGCTGTGTGATCCTCTGGAGGAGGTCCGTGAAGCGGCTGCTAAAACCTTCGAGCAGCTCCACGCCACCATCGGTCACCAGGCCCTCGACGACATTCTGCCGGCGCTGCTCAGACAACTGGTACTGCTTTCTACCCACAATCCTCGCCTTTACCTTGCACTACTGTTCTAAACACTACTGTTCACAAGTTGGGGGTTGGTAAGATTTCTTAATGTTTTTGGAAAGAAGTCTCTTCTGCTCACAAAGGCTGCATTTATTTGACCAAAAATACAGTAAAATCTGTAATACATACGTCAACATTTGAAGTGGATCAAAACCTTTCATCAAAGTTATACATGAAATTTGTCTTAGGACAACTTTGATTAACTTTTTTGATCCAATTCAAATGTTGACTACTGTATTTGCAAATATTATTCAATTTTAAAGATTCTTTGATGAATAGAAGGTTCAAAAGAACAGAATTTATTTGAAATTTTTTTTTTTTATTGTCTTTACTGTCACTTTTGATCAATTTAATGCATCCTTGCTGAATAAAAGTATTGATTTCTTTAAAAGACGTCACACTTTTAACCCTAGTTGCCAGTTTCTGTCACCCAAGCTGCTTTGAAGCATGTATGTTTTGTGAAAAGCACTCAAATGATTTTGCTTTTTGTTGCAGGAGGACGAAGAGACGTCAGAGTTTGCGTTGGATGGATTGAAACAGGTCATGGCTGTGAAGAGTCGGTCAGTCCTGCCTTATCTGGTTCCCAAAGTGAGTTCTCCTTACTAATGGCCTCTTTTAACTAACCTGATTTGTAGACTTGTGTATACAGTAGGGGTGGCACGGTTCACAAAACCCACGGTTCGGTTCGTATCACGGTTTTAGGGTCACGGTTTTCGGTTCTGTACGGTTCTTGTTGTTGTTTTTTCTTTTAATCTTTAACACTCCAAAAATTTACTTCAGCATATGATATATAGCTGAATTATCTAATTATTAATTAATTTATTTCATAAATGGGGTGTGTTTGCAAAACGCAGCTTCTCATTTCCCGTGGGCTGTGTCGGACAGTTATTTGTCACCACTTTTTGCCAGGGTTGATATTATGTCCCAGCACGGATGTACCAATACAAATAAATAAAACATTTCCAGTTAACTAGCAAAGTATTCGTTTCGTTCGTTTGTTAAATAAGAAGCAATCTAGCGCTGAAATGTGTTTTTTTTAATCAAGTGATCAAAGTGCTCGTTGCCGTTGCGATCAGTGGCGCTGATACAGTGTTCTCGTGGCTCGCGCACACACCGCAGCGGCCGCACATTCTTCACTCAGACGCGCGCTTCAGTCCGTTGAGGAGACTCTAGGCTACTCTATTCGTTCCGATGAAATCACAAAACAAAATTCATACAAATCTGTCCCTGCTTGATATACAACCGCTGATAAACATAATCGGTTTTGATGAAAAAGAAAAATATATACGAGTGCAGATTAGAACTCAGAACCTTTGACACGCTTGGCAAGTTCTGCCACTGGACCATTAAAGTACATACCGGTACGTGGAACAGTCGATCTATGTAGCCTATTTATTCACGTGAAAAAAACAACATATAGCCTAGTGGAGTTGATCTCATTAAATGTCTAAGTAAACCCAGTGTACTATTTAAATCGATTGCTGGACATTGTAATGTTATTCTACATTTGTCTGATTTATGATTTAGCATTGTATTAGCAGTAGCACGGGCACAAGGCTACATTGCGCATGCGTCGAACCGTGCGAACCGCGCGACGCACACACGCACCGAACCGAGACAAGCGAACCGAACGGTTCGGATGTTTTTTCATGTACCGTGCCACCCCTAGTATACAGGCTTTGACTATCTTCATAAAAGCAGCTTTTTCTGGCCAAGAACCGCCAACCATCTCACTGACATTTAAAGTGATCAACCACAGTTTTTTTTTTTTATGTAATTATATACACAATATTTGTTTACTTGTTGCTAAACATCTCAATGTAAACTATGATATTTCAAAGATTTGATATCACAAACCTCACTAAACTCTTGCTGCTCATTATATCCACCCAATACTCCTTAAATCCGACTTTGTTTCCCTGTGCACAATGAAAATTTAAATTTATTCTATTGAAATCTATCCAAATTATACTACTGTATGTATATCCATCCTTATCCGGATACATACAGTACACTCACAATTAGCAATATGCACTATTTGTTAAATCATCAGAATATTAGTCAGCGTCATCAGTCATCATTTAGATGATGATTTTCTGTAAAGCTGCTTTGAAACAATGTGTATTGTAAAGACTGCTATATAAATAAATATGACGACTTGATTCCGTGGAACCAGCCAATCAGATTGGAGCTTGCTGCATTGAAAGCTCTTGCCATTTTTGTTTTTTTCAGTCTGCATGAGATCTGTGGGCGTTTTGTCTCAGCCTGAGACTAAAATATTCCTTGCACTTGTTTAACTGTTATATTTTGTATCCTCTATAGCTGACGGCTCCTCCTGTGAACACGCGCGTTCTGGCCTTCCTGTCCGCGGTGGCGGGAGACGCTCTGACGCGTCACCTCGGGGTGATTCTTCCCGCGCTGCTCTCCTCTCTCAAACAGAAGCTGGGCTCAGAGGAGTGCCTGCAGGTGAACACCGCAGCTGTCAATCATTCATACTGACCAATCAGCTCTTACTGAAACGGAAATGATGAAGAATCAGAATATAAGTGTAAATGTGTCTTTTATGGCCTTCGACAGGAGCTGAGCAACTGTCAGACTGTGATCCTCTCGGTGGAGGATGAAGTCGGCCAAAGAATCATCATTGATGATCTCCTGGAGGCCACGCGAGGAGCAGACGCGGGGCTGAGGCAGGCGTCCGTCACCATCCTCAACGGCTACTTCTCTCGAACACGACTGGACTACAGCGTTCACACACGCACACTGCTGTCCGGCCTCATGCGGCTCATGAACGACCCCAACCCAGAAGTGCTCAGCCAGAGCTGGGAAACCATCAACTCCATCACAAAGGTAAACGAAGCTTTCATCCGTGCAGATCTTCTCAAACGCCCTGTTTATACCTGGTGTTATCATCCCATGTGATCATAAGACACGGGTAGATTAGTTTCATGATTCTTGACTAGGGCTGTCACTTTACATTCGAAAATCGATTGCACAATCGATCGGACCAGCCAACACAAGTTTCGAAAACGAAAATAGGTAATCGATTTTAACGGTCTTCTCGGAGCACGTCCAGCTCGTCATGATCACGAACGCGCATCACACAGCATCTGCAGGCTCTGACAAACACACATAACAGCAAATTATACTTCTGCATAATGTGTCTCTTTTTACTACAAAACTGTGAATTCTGCCGGTATTCAGACAGTCTCATGCACACAGAGACAGATTCGGGCTACGGTCTACAATCGCCTACGTAGGTGAAATCTGTTTGACATTTCTAATCGTAAACACAGCCATGTTGAAGCCTGCAGTGAGGTTTTACATTGATGTTATGGCAGTCCACTCTGCTTATTGTTTTTCGAGAATGTTGCACTCCCGTTTGTCATTGTGCATGAAACTTCACGTCAATAAATCATCAGAAATATTGCTGACTTGTGCACGTTGAGGATTCGTCCCAATGCCTGTTAGTTGTCCGTGGATTTGCCTATACTTGCCGTTTAAAATGGAAATGTCTTTAGACATGGAAAATCGATTTTACAATCGATTCAATGAACACTTATGTCTCAAAAATCGAACAGGATTTTTTCACAAAAGTGACAGCCCTGTTCTTGACCCCTAGTATGAGATTGTTCTCTGATTGCAACTTCTGTAGCAAAAGATAGTTGGGAAGCTCGATTCATTTCTGTAAATCACTTTGTTTCACTTAAATCGATTTAACCTCACTGAAACAGATTCACAGAAGCCCCCTGTATTTCTTTTATATTAAAATGTATTAGTGAAGTATATGTAGGTAAATATTGCAGTTTATTTAGGGCTGTACTCAACCAAAGAAAATCTTGGTCGACAGAAGTCCTGAAATTTTCGACTAAAAATCGACTAAAAATGACGGTAAAAAAAACAAAACAAAAAACGTTACATTAATTAGGCGCAGTACTTGGTAGCCTTGTTGTCCGCCTAAATGAATTATAAATAAACATAAAAAACTAGTAGGCTATTTGCAGTATATTAAATCGTTTTTGACCTAATTATTTTGCACTGAAATGAGTCTGACACTCGAGTCTGTCGGCTCTGACAGCGTTGCATCACGTGCACCTGCGCAATATCATAGCTTATGATTTCCGAAAATAGTACTATGTTGTCAACTAGTGATATCATCACAAGAACTGTTGAGGAATATGCAACATAATTTAGACAATTATTTTAGTCATTTGTTATAATAATAAGTTATAACTGTCAGACACTATCATTTCACCGTGCATGTCCTCGCACCGAGCGAGGCTGAACATGAGCTCAGCTTCGCAGCTGAGACACGAATAGACTATTAACTTAAAGCTTTTACTCTTAATAAACACAAAAGGCACATCCACTTTAATAAAAAAATAATATTTATTAAACAAACCAGATCAAGAGCAGAAACGAAATAAAGTGCATAACTGAAAAATAAAGCATCCTAGGCTCAAAACTAACACAACCAACAGCACAGCGCAATTGCGCATTAGGCTCCAAATAAAAAAATAAAAAGTTAGGTTAACACACTAAAACATTGAAATATGCAAATTCTGATATGTTCATATAGCCTACTCAAAACAGACAGGGCAAGCTAACGCAGACAAGTGAGCTTACCACTTTTAGATGATATGTCATGTTTGTCGTCGAGCTGTGGGAAACTGTTGCTTGCAAACTTTGCATTCGACCTTTTTCCTGTTATCAATTTTA
This sequence comes from Leuciscus idus, assembly GCA_021554675.1. Taxonomy (NCBI): domain Eukaryota; kingdom Metazoa; phylum Chordata; class Actinopteri; order Cypriniformes; family Leuciscidae; genus Leuciscus; species Leuciscus idus. The sequence continues at coordinate 33,928,874 of CM038639.1, read as the reverse complement.
ACAAAATGCTGCCACACTGTCGATTTCTTTGTTGTTGACATGTTAGAAGAGGACTGACTATTAAACGCTCTCACAATTAAATAAATAATATTCAGCATCAAACCTTCTATAGTTATCGCTCTCTCTTGGGTTGGGCTAATCCAAAAAAGGTGAAAACAAGGGGGGTGTTCTGAAGACAGACTGTTACAGTGAAACAAGGGTACTCTGAAAACACCCCCATTAGCAGTTAGTGCTTTCCACCTGATGAAATGAGCGCGCCTCAGCGCGGCAAAACTGATGAAATGAACGCGGCAAAAAATCGGCCAATCAGAATTTTGGTCGAACCAGAACGTATCGACCAATTAATCGACTAATCGACTGGGACAGTACAGCCCTAAGTTTATTACTATGAATCATTATATTGTTGCTTATGCACTACCATTCAAAAGTTTGGAGTCTTTCTAACAAAAAAATACAAATCATTTCAAATAAATACTGTTCTTTTGAACTTTCTATTCATCAAAGATTTTGGAAATGTACCACAGTTTCCACAAAATATGAAGCAATGCAACTGTTTTCAACATTGATATTAATGAGAAATGTTTCTTGAGCAGCAAATCATCATATTAGAATGATTTCTGAAGGATCATGTGACACTGAAGTGCTGAAAATTCAACTTTGATCACAGGAATAAATTACATTTTAAAATGTATTCACATAAAAAAAAGTTATTTGAAATGTTAATAATATTTTTGATTTGACTGTATTTTTGATCAAATGAACGTGACCTTGAAGAGACTTCTTATATGCATTACATCATTTTTTGCTACTACTAGGATTAAATGGGAAATGTGCTGAAATATGACTGTGGTATCTGGTTGCTACATTTCTCATAGTTTCATTATGTTTGGGGTTGTGAATATAAAACTGTGTGTGTGTGTTTGTGCAGAAACTGGATGCTGCCAGCCAGCTCTCCATGATCGATGACCTGCACAGGGACATCCGCTCTGCTGCCGCTGAGGTCAAAGGTCAACACTTACCTGGCTTCTGTCTGCCCAAGAAGGTGAGCATCGCTTAAGAGAGTCAAACTGCAGAGCAAATGTCAGCACATATCATCTCTGATGGCATATAATCAATTTAGAAGTGTTCAGAAGGACACCGTCTTACCTAAGATAGTACTGGGTAATATAAGGCAACTACATGGGCTAGGTGTAGGGTCAGGGTTAGTGCCTAGTTATTACCCAGTTATTTTAATCACTATAAGTACATAATATGTACTTGCGGAACATGACTGTAAAATAAAGTGCTACCCAAATTAGATTAAAAGTGCAAAAGAACAATTATGTTCAAGATTATAACTGAATGACACTCACTGTATTAAACATAGTGATGTTTTTTGATAGCACTGTAACAAACTACTACATATTGCACACAATTTTACATACTATTTTTAAAAGTTGTAGTATATGAAAGAGTGCTTTTGTTAACTTAAACTGTTATAAATCATTTTAAATTAAAATAAAGCTGAAATAAAATAAATTATAAATATTACATGAAAAATTTAAAGCAAAAAAGAACTGAAAATTTTAATTTGAAGTACCAAAATATATGGAAGGAATAAAAAGTAAAAAAGCTAATTTTATTGTGCAATTGCGAGTTTATGTCTCGCAATTCTGCCTTTTTGCTCAGAATTGTGAGATAAAGTGTGCATTGGGAGAAACAAACTCACAATTTCGGAAAAAGAAATCAGTATTGTGAGATAAAAAGTTGCAAGTATCGTTTTTTATTTTTTTATGGCGGAATTACTAAACATGAAAAATAAAGAAAGCTAAATCGATATATATGAAAAATAAAATGACAAAAGCACATCACAAAATTACTAAAATTAAAATGGAAAAACTGAAAAACATTAAATAAAAGCAAATTCAAAATACTGTAATAGTATACAAATATGATACGAAATGCTGTATGCCCTCTACTCAACATGTATTTCCTTCAGGGAGTGACGTGCATTCTCCCCGTGCTGAGGGAAGGTGTGCTGACAGGAAGTCCTGAGCAGAAAGAGGAAGCGGCTCGAGCGTTGGGAGGAGTCATTAAACTGACATCAGCGGAGGCGCTCCGGCCCTCTGTGGTCAACATCACTGGACCGCTCATCCGAATCCTAGGAGACCGTTTCACTTGGTCTGTGAAAACCGCTCTGCTCGAGACACTCACTCTACTCCTGGCCAAAGTGAGTGTCCATCATGCCTCTGTCCTTATGTTGATGCAGACCCTTCATTCACTCTCATGATTAGTGTTGTCAAAAGTACCGACTTTGGTCCTGAAATTACAAAAATGTGACGCTTTGAGTGCGGTTGAGCTGAATCATAAACGCCTCTGATTGGCCATTATGTTCACGAGCTCATCGGATATGTCTGTGATTGGCTACAATGATCAACGTACGGGAGCGTTTGAGAGCACACGAGCTTTTGAAAGCACAAGCAGCCGTCTATGCTTTCAAACGCTCCCGTGTGTATCTGTGTAAGCGCTCGCTGAAGAGTGTCATTGATGTATATAATAAGCGCTGATCATCATAGCCAATCACAGACATATTTGATGAGCGTGCGAGTACAATGGCCATTCCGAGTTGTTTACGACTCTGCTCAACAGCGCTCAAAGCGTCACATTTTTTAAATTTCAGTATCGACTTGGTCCCGAAGTCGGTACTTTTGACAACTCTACTCATGATTACTCTGTGTGTCTGTGACCCGTACAGGTGGGCATCGCTCTGAAACCGTTCCTGCCGCAGCTCCAGACCACCTTCCTCAAGGCTCTTCAGGACTCGAGCCGGGCCGTGAGGCTTCGGGCCGCAGAGGCTCTCGGTCAGCTGGTCGCCATACACACTAAAGTAGATCCACTGTTCACCGAGCAGCTGGCGGCCATACGCAACGCTGAGGACTCTGGAGTCAGGTAGAGTTTACGCTTCCTCCTTATTTCGAGGTTTGAGTTCTCGAGTGTGGTTGTGCGAATGAGCAGCCGGAGCGCGTTAAATGGATACTTCACCGATTAGCATTAAGCTGTGTATCAGTAGAAACCCGGTAGTATTTTCGAATGACCGCGCTTCCCTCCCTCATGTCCCCCTGAGACGAGAGATTTCTGTATTGTGTGTCTGGAAAAAAACCTCAGATGACGCAAAAATCATCATTTAGCTCATCAGAGGCTCTTTTGTCCAGAGGCGAGAGACTCCAGCTAGTAGAAGGAGCTCGTTCCGCATGTGTTCAGCCCGCCCATAGGGGGATCTCACGATAAAACACTGTCTTTTCAGTTTCGAGTCGACTAGTAGCCTAGTTGTGTCATTTCTCCCGATACTGCCCTCTGTAACCGGTAGGCGTGGCTTGGGAGTGTCCTCGTAGGGCAGCGAAGCAAGTGCATTCTGGGAGTTGTGGTCTTTCATCCACATGAGCCAAAAATACATTTTCTGGCTTTTCTCAGTCTAGAAGGCACCAACTTCTAAAATAATTTCACATTTCTACTATATTTAAACCCAATTTAAATACACATTCATCTTTCCAGCTGTGAAATATCCCTTTAAGAGTCTTCTGTTAGAACGGTGTGTGTTAGCGACCCCTAACTTAATAACTAATGATCTTTGCAACGGAAGTGAATCAATCAAAACTAACTTTAGCAGAACAATAACTTTATTCTAGAACTGCTGTAAAGCCAAAACAATCTCTGTTACTTTAATTTCCTGTTATCGCTGTAAAGCTGCTTTGAAAAAATCTATATTGTTAAAAGCGCTGTATAAATGAAGCTGACTTGACTTGACTAGAACACTATTCAAATACACTATATGTTGTTTGTCAAAAGTAAAACTGTGTTATTGTTGGTGCTGCAGGGAGACCATGCTACAGGCCCTGCGCTTCGTCATCCAGGGTGCAGGGGCAAAGGTCGACCCCAGTATCAGGAAGAACATCACCACCACACTGCTGGGCATGCTGGGACATGATGAGGTACAGCAAGTGTTTCAGTTTTAGTTCAAAATTAAAGTAAAGACTAAAGTCCCATTAGTTAAAAGTTTAGTTCACCCAAAAATAAAAATGTATCCCATGATTAGGTGTATATGACTTTCTTCTTTTAGCCAAACAATCAAGAGTTATATTAAATAATAGCCTGGCTCTTTCAATCTTTAGACCACTTTTGATCTTACAAATGTAGTAAATGTTAAGATTAACATTAAATAAGATTAATAAATGCTGTAGAAGTATTGTTTATTGTTAGTTCATGACAACTAATGTAGTTAACTAATGCTTAAAAAATTTAAACTTATTGTAAACTGTTACCAATAGTATGAAGACAACTTTTAAGTTAATAATGTTTAAGTAAATTTTGAAAATGACATTAACTAAGATTAATAAATTATTTAATAGTATTTTTAATGCAAATGAATGTAGTTAATAAATGGAACCTTGTTGTTTTTACCAAAATAAAAGTTAATTCCTAATTAAATATATTAGTCATTATGAATGTTATTATGATTCCTTTTTGTTTTTACACTTAAAGACATAAGAATGTGAATGCATGTGTTTTTGTCTTTATAACAGTATCTAGCACAGGATGTGGTTGTGAGAGTGTCATTGTCGCCTTACCTTTCTCTGTGTGTGTGTGTGTGTGTGTAGGATGCCACGCGAATGGCCTCTGCAGGCTGTATTGGTGAACTTTGTGCCTTCCTGTCTGAAGATGAGCTCAAGAGTGTCTTACAGCAGCATGTCCTCGGTAAGATCACACACGTCTCATGCACACTTCCTGGTAGTAGTTTGTGATGCGATGAGTCAAGAAAACCACTGTAATCCAGATCATAATATGCCCTTCTCCTCCGTCATATGCTTGTCTGTCTCTGTCTCTGTAGCGGATGTGTCTGGTGTGGACTGGATGGTGCGTCACGGCCGTAGTTTGGCTCTGGCCATCGCAGTGAAGTCCGCTCCTGATCGGCTGTGTGTGGATGAATACAGTTCCTCTGTGCTGGAGGCCGTCTTATCTAGTGCCACCGCAGACAGAGTAAGAGCCGTGTAATATCAGCATGTTTAGGAAAACGATGACAACAGTCAAAACTCTTGAATATTCAAACATTTGTTCATTGCATAAACCTTTCAAGCTTTGCCAAATCCACTGCCTTGTTTGCAGCTCTGTGTAGTGATTAAAGCCTGTGACTCCTGGACAGTGCTTAACACCAGCTAATAAGATTGGAGCTCATGATTTTCACAAGCGCTGGAGTTAAGACTTGAAGTTTTATTTATATGCGCTTTCCTGTCGCTCAAACAGTAGAGCGCTTGCAACGTCAAGGTCATGGGTCCGATTCCCAGGGAAAGCAAGAACTGATAAGAATGTAAATGTGTACCTTGAAATGCAGTGTAAGTCACTTTGGATAAAAGCATCTGCCAAATGCATAAATGTAAATGTAAATATAGTGCTTTTCACTATACACAGTTTCAAAGAAGCTTACAGAAAATCATTTTTAGTGTTTATAATATCTTCATGCCTTAGTTGCATTTATCAGATTACAGCTGGGCAATAATATTGTTAGATTTTGCCACAATACATGCAATCAAGCAGTTTAGATTTGCTATATAGTATATATCGCTCTACGTGAATGTACTGTATGTATGCAGATGAAATTATATATATATCCAACTTAATATAAAGGGATATGCGATAATACAGTTTACATTTTGCAGTGATATAGACAATCTAGCAAGTGAGATTTACTATATGTAGATATTGCTTCACGTGAGTTTACTGTATGAACGCAAGTATAGTAATTACTGTACTCATGAAGCATCAAACTCGTGAAGGCATGAAAGGGAAGTTGCGATAGTCTGTTCTTCCCTATTGTGCCGTATATCCAAGTGAAACAGATTCTAGAACAAGAACAAATGTAGGGCGGGGCTTGATCATCTTCATGATTGGATTGGATGGTTGTGGTTTGCTATTGGTGGATCTCATGTGAGTGACGGGTTATTCACCCTCGTCATCAGAGAAGAGAAGAGATGCTGCACGAGGGAGGGTTTTTAATTCAAGATTACGAGGCACATGAATAAAAAAAGATGTTCACGGATATATCTTTTATAATAAATACTGCATTATTACATAAAAATTTAAATGGACAATGTTTTTATGGTGATAATACAGTTTACATTTTTCAACAATGTAACAATCAAGAAACTACATTTACGTAGTTTATTATATAGTGCATAGCATAGACTTGTATCTGTGGCTCTGCTGTTTTAAGGGGTGGTTGATTATATCATCACTTTTCTAACTTTAGTTAGTGTGTAATGTTGCTGTTTGGGCATAAACAACATCTGCAAAGTTACGACGCTCAAAGTTCAAAGCAAAGGGAGATATTTGCTTTTAAAGAAATCACTTTTTTACATGTCTGTGTGACTGCAAGCTGTTGTAGCTCCGCCCCCTGTGCGGGAAGCAGCAGCTCATTTGCAATTAAAGGGCCAGGCACAAAACGGTGTGTTTTTGCTCACCCTCAAAAATTGACAATTTTAACATGCTATATTAAAATATCTGTGGGGTATTTTGAGCTAAAACTTCATACACACTCTGGGGACATCAGAGACTTATTTTACATCTTGTGAAAAGGGCATTATACCACCCCTTTAATTCTCATCGATGTGTGTGTTCTGCAGATCCCCATCGCCTGCAGTGGCATCAGAGCCATGGGTTTCCTGACGAGACACCAGCTCCGCACAGGAGGAACCGAGGCCGTGTCACCACGCATCATCACGCAGTTCGTGAAGGTGAGTCTGCATACAGCCTCTGCTGCATAATGTTACACTGCATACTTTAACTTACTGCAAAGTGTTACCAAAAAAAGTATAATGCGTTAACCGTTAACTAGAATGAACAAAAAGCCATTCAATAACAATAAGCAGGATACACTGCTCTACAGTATTTTGAAAGTGATTGCAGTACCAGTTTTGGCCACAATCTTACATACGGTTCCTTTAAATGTGAACTTTTGATTTCATTCATGTGTTAGTAAATGTTGAAATTACCATTGTTTGTTCAAGTTAACTAATATAGTCAGCTAATAGTAACAAATGAAACCTTATTCTTTGTGCAACAAACATTTCAAACTGTATGTTATATTCCATGTGTACAGAAAATGCACACTTTCTACAGGTATACATGCTACATACTGCTTATTTAAAAGATGATTCTTAGTTATGCCATTGCGAACGTACACAAACGCACATTAGAAGTGTTGATCTGTGAGTGTGACTCTGTCGTGGCTCCTCCCACAGTCTCTGCAGAACCAGTCGAGTGACATTCGTCTGGTGACGGAGCGCGTGCTGTGGTGGGTGTGCAAGGAGGCGGAGACTCCCGCTCTAGAGCCCAATCTGGTCAAACCGGTCATCAAGGCCCTGCTGGACAACACCAAAGACAAGAACACCAGCGTCCGAGCCCAGAGCGAACACACACTCGTCAGCCTGTTGCGACTGCGCCAGGGAGAGGAGCGCATGCAGGTCAGTCATGTGGCATGAAAACTAAAAGTCACGTCGCGTTTACTCATATATCGCTTTATACGATACAGACAGTAGCAGCTCTACATTAACTAAAGACATTAGTTATTCAGCTCGAGTCTATGTTGATTCGATTCAACTACAAAGCAACTCTGCAGAAGACAATGGTGTCATTATCAAAGTTGGGGAGTTACTTTTAAAGCAACACTAAGGAACATTTTTTACCTTAAAATAATGTTTCCAAAATCGTATCAGTGGTTCATCAAGTCGTAACAGGGTGAAAGGCACTTCTGGGTCCGCTCTGCAGCCCTTTATCTGCTATAAACACACTCTGCAAGTTTGCCCAACCGGGTCGCGTTTCTGTAGTTCGAATGAGACATAAGAAAACTACAAATTTGACTTGCTTTACGTCAAGCGTTACAATAGTCATTATTTATTTTTTCTTCGTTTCTGATGTCGCAATACATCATACTTTCATGAAATCATGCATCATACTCTACCTTGTCTGTGGACATCGTTCATTCCAAAGCCGGTGCTAGATAACAGCGAGCGAGCGTGCGACAGTCGGCGTAATGATTTACGACAGCGGTAATGGACAATTCCGCTTCTAACCTGTAGGGGGACCGCAGAGGAAAAGTTCCTTAGTGTTGCTTTAAAAGTAATGCATTACAGTATTGTGTTACCCCCTTAAAAAAGTAACTAGTAACGTTACATTTGTGTTACTGTTCTCACCTGAGGCTGACTGAGGCTCGCTCTATTCCAAGCTTTCAGGTATTTCTGCAGTAATGCATTCAACAACGATCACTTTCTTTTTCTTTTAAAAACACATTTTGACCTCATTATGGTGGTTAATTTTTTATGTAGCCGTTCAAAAAAAAAAATTACGCAAATAACATGCTTTACTTTAAAAATGTAACTCAAATATTAATGTGCATTTATAAAGTAATGCATTACTTTATTTGTTACATCAAAAAAGTAATCTGATTACTTAATGTGTGTTATTTTTTATGCGTTACTCCGCAACATTGGTCATTATCCAGCTCAATTCAGTTCGCATCTGATAATGTCAGTGCAGTCTAATTCTATTCAGCAGAATTCTATTCTAATAATAATATTACTGAATATTAAAGGAGCATTTCACCCATGGAAACATTAATCTTTATTGAAAGTGGGTCATATATGTAGTCGAAATGTAACGTGTATTGCCTTCTTGACCAAGTAAAGACAAAGTAACTTTAGGGCGCATTTGTATGGAAGACAACAACTCCCACAATGCACCACATTGCACAGCACTGCAAGCCACTCCCACTAATTTTCACAAAACAAACATCCAAGAACATCTGATTCGAGCATCAGACTTCGAAATCCTCTTCTTCCAGATCATATTGAGTACCTTCCGCCATTGTCGTAACTTCACATCTGGCTCCACTAGCGCCTGTTAGCTTAGCTTAGCTTCCAAACAAGATGGTGGATATTGCTTTTAGTTTCTGCAAGTGAAGTCCCACCCACTGATCTGTAATAGGTCTGTAGCGTGAGTGGGTCCAACCGCCTGGAAAAATGAGGAACGAGTGTTTGTAGTCTGAACCCTTCTACAAAGATATGGGACTTCCTGCTTAGAATGACGCAAAATTATGATTTCTACATCATTATAAGCAGGAACTGCAACACTGAAATCCGTATTTCTCGCATTTCAGGGGAAAATGAGGGAATAATGCACGACCATTCAAAAATATGACTGGGTTTCTAACGATACAAAGCTTAATGCAAATGGGTGAAGTGTCCCTCTAAGTGTTTTTTAAACTCTGACCAAACAAACCAAAGGCGAATATTCACAGCTTGACCTTAAAAGTCGCCTCGTGACCAATCACAGTGCAGCAATTCAACTACCGTTTGCATGTGTGAATTTGTTTCAGAGCATCAGTGCGATCCTGGACTCGGCCAGTAATGAGCTGCTGTCAGAATGTCACCGCAGATCCTTGAAGAAGATCTCCAGCCTTCCCGACTCCAACGAAGAGATCGACGACACCATCCTCACATGATTGACAGCTTCAGCCCTGCTCGCGATCATTGTAGTCACTGATGTTCTCAGAGATCCTGCATCACACTCTCCTCACGCTAGCTTTGACTGTCCTCATCATTTACGCCACGAGGAAAGCCTGGGAAAGTATTTATTGAGCCGAGCCCCTAAAATCATCGTCTTAAATTGGCATTTTCCTTAATTCCTTGGTAATTTGTAAATGTGCGTTTTTCTTTTGGTTTTCTTCTGAGATGAGGTATTCATTTGTGCCAATTCTTTACAAATTGATGTTTTGATTCCCTTTTTTATTTAGTTTTGATGGTGAGCAGTTCCTCGCTGTGTCAAGCTGTTGTAGCGTGTGTGTGTGTGTGCTTGTGTGTGTGTGTGTGCGCTTGTGTGTGTGAGAGAGCGAGAGAGACGCGTGAGCCATTAACAACCCAAAGGATGTGATGCTGATTTTTCCAGTTAGCGCTGTGTCCACAAATAATGGTTGTATGAATAAACAGAAAATGAAAGCCTTGGTTTAATAAACGGTTTGACTTAAAGAAATAATGTTTGTTTTAATGCTTGACATTTTATGCATGATAATAACACAATATTAATAACTCACTGAAGTATCATTTTCTAGAGAAATTACCCACGTTTAAGACGCTGTACTCAAGATTCTTGTCTGTGGTTTTACAGTTCAAGTAATTGAACTGAAATAATTCAGAAAAAAAATCAGTAAAATATCAGTTTTGTAGAAAAATAAATATATATATTATATAAATTTCAGACACATCTGTGGATATAGTCATCACAAACCCATATTCATGTCAATTTTGAGCTCATATGCAACACAATTCAGCCGATCCTGGGGAATAAAATCTGCAGTTTTCTGACAGACTGTCAAAGTTTAAACTGCTTTGAAAAGTTTTCTGGCTCTCACTGAGAAAGTGCTGAGATGACATGAATATATTTCTGTGTTTGCACAAAGGAGGAAAGAATGAGACAAAAAGGGCACTGTATTGGTACCATGGTATCAGATGGTAATATTTTCAACAATATAGTATTTGGCCCTCATGAGTAAATATGCTATATACAAGGTACTTAAGAACAACTTTTAAAGTTTTATCAACTTGAAGGTTTATTGGGTGATTAAAACGCTTAAACATTTTTCTGCAATGACACTATAAATACAAATATGCATCTATTACATTTATACACTGCCCGGCAGGGAAAGAAAATGCTGTTTGGATCTAAATATGCAAATGTTGTGTTATTTAATAATATAAATGTGATGTTATTTCCATCACGAGGTGCATCAGTTTTTGGTCCAGATCTTGTCAATGCAAGAGTCCAGCACTCTGTAAAGTCTCCTCCAGCACATCACAAACACTTTCACTGAATTTAAACTCTGGAAATTATTCTTCATGCATAATCACTGCAATAATGATCCAATCAAAGACTCTTAAGCATTTGCCTATTATTTAAATCCAAACAGCAACTTTTTTTCTTTTCTTTTTTTTGGCCGGGCATATAAGGGTCAGTCTCAAATAAAGATGCTAATATAAAGCTAAGCTCAAGAAAAAAAAACTTGCAAAATATTTTGAAAATATTTTGCATTATGTAAACAAGGAATAATGTATTGTTGTAGTGTAGAAAATGTTAACATTTGCAAATGAAAAATTACATCCTGACACTTAAATTCTTTTAAATTAAATAAAAAAAATGTTTGTCATTGACTTATTTTATATACACTATACCGTTCAAAAGTTTGGGGTCAGTACGATTGATAAAAAACAATTAAAAAAACAGTAATATTGTGAAATAGTATGACAATTTAAAATGACTTTTCTCTATTTTAATATATTTTAAAGTGTAATTTATTCCTTTAAAGTCTTCAGTGTCACTTGATCCTTCAGAAATCATTCTAATATGATGATTTGATGCTCAAGAAACATTTATGATTATTATCAATGTTGAAAACAGTTGTGTAAATTTTTTTTTAAATTCTTTGATGAATAGAAAGTTCAAAAGAACAGCATTTATTTAAAATAGATTATTTTCTAACATTATAAATGTCTTTACTGTAACTTTTGATCAGTTTAACTCATCCTTGATGAATAAAAGTATTGATTTATTTTATTTATTTCCCCCAAAAATAAAAAATAAAATTCTTACTGACCCCAAACTTTTGAACGGTAGTGTTTAATACAAAAGCTTTAGATTTCAGATAAATGCTGTTCTTTTGAACTTTCTATTCATCAAAGAATCATGAAATAAAAATTTAAAAAACTGTTTTCAACATTGATAATAATCATAAATGTTTCTTGAGCATCAAATCATCATATTAGAGTGATTTCTGAAGGATCATGTGACACTGAAGACTGGAGTAATGATGCTGAAAATTCAGCTTTGATCACAGGAATAAATTACACTTTACTGTATATTCACATAGAAAACAGCTGTTTTAAATTGGAATAATATTTCACAATATTACTGTTTTTGTTTGTATTTTTAATCCAATAAATGCAGCCTTGGTGAGCAGAAGAGACTTCTTTTAAAAACATTAAAAATCTTACCGATCTAAAACTTTTGACCGGTAGTGTATATATATATGTGTGTGTGTGTGTAAGCGTGACATCCTTTGATCCTTCGTCAAAGGGCTCGTTGTCGAAAACGTTTTTCAAAAGAAATTTTACATACTGACACTTTCATTCTTTTAAATTAAATAAAAAAATAATAATCATTTTGGATATCTTATTTGTCTTTAACCTATTTTATGATTTAAAAGAAATAATAATAATTTAATTAGCGTGACATCCTTTGTATGTTTGGCTCGTTGGCGGCTGTTACGTCATATGGCGTCGGCGCGCTCTGATTGGTCCGTTAGCCGCGCTGGTGCAGGAGGAGGAAGCGCCGTTTCCGGTAATGAGCGACTGACTGACTGACTCCTGACACCGACGACAAACCCGCTGCTTTCGGCATCTATCGGGGTGAAATTGTCCGCTCTTCTCCGGGCAGGACCTCAGACGGGTTCCAGCCAAGCGTTCGGCTGGAGAGAGGCGTAAAGCTGAAGTGAAGGCGCGGGGTTTGAGCCACACTCCACCGGCATGGCCCGCGACTACGATCACCTCTTCAAGCTGCTGATCATCGGGGACAGCGGTAAGAGACGCCGGGGATGCGGGACGGGAAGCGGGCCGGGGCGAGGCTCTATGGGGGTTTGAGTGTCTCATATTCAAGCGGTGAGGTCCGACCGGCTGTAAACGAGCGCGGGTCTGATTTAATGGACTGATGAGCGGGTTTATGATGTCATTGTGCCGCTGCTTTAAGGGCTGATCACAGCAGACAGGCCCGAGATCCACAGTCTGATCTGCTCTTACTCTAACATCACTTATTCAGCACTAGAACAGAAGTGCATTGATTTAAGTGACCACAGAAAGCATTTGATGTGTCTGAATGTCAGTGCATTAGATATCACGACATCAAAGCAGAAGATAAACACTTTACAATCAAAACATTTGGTTTAAAAATGATACAATAGATCTAGTTGAACATTAATATGGTGTTGTGGCACTTTCTGGAACATGTTGATTTCATACGTTCATATTCAAGACTAATGAAGAAAACTGAAGTAATCCTGCAGGATTTCCAGGGCCATTCAGACCTGATGATGATGATGATGAAGGGTGTCACTGATCTGAATACTTGAAGTGTTTGTAGTTGCTGATTTACACAGAAATACTTGAGTTGTTTGTGGTGTGATTTATTGTGTGTGACAGCTGAAGTAAATGAGATGTAGTGTTTGCACAGAAGTAAAGGCGAGTGTCCTTATTTCAGTGGATGGTGAAAAGAGCAGCGACACCTCACAGTGGTTCTTGTGGTTTGAGTCAATGTGCACCTTCGCGTGTGAAGCAGTCGACACACACATAAGCTCAATCAAGTTTGGAGGAGCTGTATATTATTGGTATTTTGATAATGGCATACATTTTGTTGTTGAATTCTGATATATATATATATATATCAGAATTCAACAACAAAATGTATGCCATATTATATATCAGAATTCAACAACAAAATGTATGCCATTATCAAAATACCAATAATATACAGCTCATCCAAACTTGATTGAGCTCATGTGTATATATAGCCTATATAAAGAAGTTAATATATTATGTATATTTATATTATATATGTATTTGTTCATGGATTCACTGGGAATTGAACCCATGACCTTGATGTTGCTATACTCCTCTCTCTCTTTCATATTTGTGACCCTGGACCACAAAACCAGTCACATGGGTCACTTTTTTGAAATTGAGATTCATACATCATATGAAAGCTGAATAAATAAGCTTTCCATTGATGTATGGTTTGTTAGAATAGGACAATATTTGGCTGAGATACAACTATTTGAACATCTGGAATCTGAGGGTGCAAAAAAATCGAAACATTGAGAAAATCTCCTTTAAAGTTGTGCATTTGTGTTCATGATTGTGCAGCATTCACTCACAGAAATAAATGTTTTATATATTTACGGTATGAAATTTACAAAATATCCTCATGGAACATGATCTTTACTGAATATCCTAATGATTTTTGGCATAAAAGAAAAATCAAAAATTTTGACCCTTACAATGTATTGTTGGCTATTGCCACTAATATACCCGTGCGACTCGAGACTGGTTTTGTGATTCAAGGTCATATATATATATATATATATACATACACACAAACACACACTTTTTAATTAATGTTTTTAGCTTAGTCAGATCCAACTTACAGAATTTCTTTACTGTCATGTTTTAATCCTGACAATTGGTCAGTCACCACAGCTGTGATACACACATGAAGGATGGACGCTGGCACTGAGCGTACAGTAGATGGACACACAGACCTCAGTGTTTCTGTCCTCTGAGGGCTTTTATTTGACCTCTGCTTCAGATCTGACCTCTAATAAAGGGACTGAGTGATATGCTGCAGATCTGTGGTCTGTGAAGAAAGAAAATGTGCTGTGTTCTCTGATGGACGGGCTCAGTTGGGACACTGGTGATCTGGCATGATGTAATATAAGATTTTCAGGTTTAAACTTTACAATTGCTATATTTAATTGCGGTTAGATTATGTGGTCTTTTTGAGACGGCTGAAATATTGCCTGCAGAATCAAAATGATTCATGTTTTTGATGTGCTTCATGTTAAACAAGTTAATCATGCACAAGTTCTACTCATTCTACAGGAATCTGTGTTGCCTTTCTAAAGCCCTTCCACTAAAGAAAGCATGTAAACTCTTTTATCCTGTGTGTTCGTGGCGTCGTTTGTCAGGAGAGGATGTTTGCTTGGTCTATCTTCCTTTCTGAGAGTCGGCGGTCGGTGTGTGTCTGTCGGCTGTAGTCTCTCGACGGCACGTCCACAGACCGTGGTTCGTATTCCACATAGAAATCCCAAGAGCTCACTGACATGGCCTTCTCCATTACTGTTTCAAACCCATGAGAGCTGAAGAAAGTGACACACTCATTTTGCACACAGTCTAAATGTACAGTAATCTGCAGTCAGTGTGGATGAGATATTGTGCTGGTGGTATTTGAGATTATTTTGGTCCTAACATCATTTGAGAAAACCACATGTTTCTGAAATGTTTGGTTTTATCTATAAGGAGTAAATCTGAAAGCTGTGTGAGAAACCACATGGTGAGCAGACGTTAGCCAGTTTTTATCATCTTCAGCTGAAATCTGCTGCATCATATGCTGTATCTTTGTTTTCCTCATTCTTTGGTTTTGTTTGTTTGTCGTTCCAGGTGTTGGGAAGAGCAGTCTTCTGCTGCGTTTTGCAGACAACACTTTTTCAGGTAAGATCAAGATGCATGAACATGTCCAGCATCATCTCATCTGTTTGATTTATCATGTTTGAGTACGGACTCATCATATTTTCTACTGGGGGGTCAGTAAGACTTTTCAGCAAGAATGCATTAAATTTATCAAGTTGTTATAGTTAAGATATTTTATAATGTTACATAAAAAATATATTTCAAATAAATGCTTTTAGAAAAAACGTTCTATTCATCAAAGAATCCTGAAAAAATTTTTTTATCATGGTTTCCACAAAAATATGATATGATAATAATCAGAAATGTTTCTTGAGCATCAAATCATGTCAAGTCACCTTCATTTATATAGCGCTTTTAATAATGTAGATTGTTCCAAAGCACCTTTACATTAATAATAGGAAATTAAAGTAGTGTTTTGGCTTTACAGCAGCTCTAGAATAAAGTTATTGCCCAGCTAAAGTTAGTTAGTTAGTTAGTTTGATTGATTCACTTCCGTCGCAACGATCATTAGTTATTAACTTAGGGGCCGCTAACACGACACCGTTCTAACTCTTCAGTTCTTTCTGCGCAAACTTCAGAAATCATCATATTAGAATGATTTCTGAAGGATCATGTGACGCTGAAGACTGGAGTAATGATGCTGAAAATTCAGCTTTGATCATAGGATATAAATTACATTTTAAAATATATTTACATAAAAAACAGTTCTTTGAAATTGTAATAATATTTCAGATTTTACTGTATTTTTTGATCAAATAAATGTGGCCTTAGTGAGCAGAAGAGACTTCTTTCAAAATTCTCAGTGACCCCAAACTATAGAATGTGAGTGTACATGGCAAAGAAAATATTTATCACTGTAAATATTAGTAGTGATTATTCAGTAGTCTCTTAAATTGTAATGTTTAAGCTGAAATTGTTGTCATTTTATCATGTCTCATGATGTGTACGCCAACAGTGTGCCTAAAATAATTTTGTGTACAATATTTGTAGTATTATTCAGTATTATTCAATAATATTCACTAATTATGGAAATGAAGGTGTTGAAAAAGCCCAACCTAATCTATTAAGATTGTACATCCATTGTTGATTGGTGTTATATTGTGTTGTAGGTAGTTACATCACCACTATAGGAGTCGACTTCAAGATCCGGACGGTGGAAATTAACGGAGAGAAGGTGAAACTGCAGATATGGGACACAGCCGGACAAGAGCGTTTCAGAACCATCACATCTACGTGAGTCAAACGCATGAAGTGATCAAACTCCTGCTGCTTTCTGTTTCAGAGTGAACCATAATACAAAGAGGGTTCTTTAAACATTTTCAGATTTCGTACTCAGCCTTCTTGAGAAAATATTGGATCGCCAGAACTGAAACGTGCTTGAAGTTTATGTTGGATATTGTCTGACAGGAAGCTCTGTTATCAACCCAGTAGATATCAAACCAAACACTCGGTCAGAATACATTATATCTGGTATTTCTCTTTAAAAATGTATTAAAATAGTGCTTTCACTCTTAGCCTCAGTAATAATAGGGCTGGGTATTGACACACATTTCACAATTTGATTCGATTTCGATTCAATATTGCTTATTTTGGAGATCAGGGACGATACATGTCAAATCTCCTCAAGGAAAACAAATCTCTTTACTAATGCTGTGAACTATGGGAGTCAGTGGTAGCCTATAGGCTTCATTAGCCTACTATATCATATTGAAGGTAAAAATTAACTGATTTGTATACAAACACTTAAATTACACTTTTATTTATTTTTATAATAATGAAGTTATATGAAATATAAAGATTTAAATGGTGGCTGTCATAAAAAACTTGCCAGATTTATTCAAACATGCATTAAATATTGAAGAACATTAAAAAAATGATAATGAATATGTAATATGGTGCATATATTTAGCAAAATGCTCCTCTCTAGAGTACATTTTTCTAGCTGACTAACGAGTTTATGATCATTGGATATGGTTTCTCTGAGGTAAATTTCCACAGTTGAAACAGTCATCATTCATGCGCTGTAGCTGGTATTATTAAGGCGGAAGAGAAGATCATGTGCTTCTCTTGAGA
The DNA here is from genome assembly GCA_021554675.1 of Leuciscus idus. Lineage (NCBI taxonomy): Eukaryota > Metazoa > Chordata > Actinopteri > Cypriniformes > Leuciscidae > Leuciscus > Leuciscus idus. The sequence continues at coordinate 33,911,487 of CM038639.1, read as the reverse complement.
TGAGCTGAGCCAGAGAGATCTCACGCCACAGCGCCAAAACGGTATTTATGTTGGAAGAAAATGGACGTAATTTTAAATCTGAGACTTTGTTTCATATCAATAGTAACAAAGCACAAAGATTATTGCAATTTATTAGATGGGATGCGCACTACAATGTTCCATTCATTCATCAACTGAAAACAGGATGACTAATCGATTCTTGGGATTTAAAGGCAGGGTAGGCAGGTTTTTTCTAGAAAACTTTTTCCCAAATTTGTTTAAACTGTCTTTATATACCAATACATAATTAAAATGCAAGTACTCTGAAAAAGAGAGTATAAAAATCAAGTAGTAGTATCTTTATTTTCAGACTCATGGTCCATCCATAAAAAATAAAATAAAATAATAATAAAAAAAGATAATACAAATACAAAAGAAAAAAACATCACGAAATACACAACACAGTTACAAATGACTCGTTTTTAAAAGACACTTATACCAGTGTTCCCAAAACTGAGACATGCAGCGTGTGGCACTGTACCTAACATTCACCAGCACCACAACAACTTGATTTCCAGAATCATTCAGCCGACAAATGAACCTGAACATCGCTTTTCGCAGAACAGACTGCAGTGTGTCCACTCTGGTGCTCACAAACAACTTTGATCTGGGCTTTTTTAGTAACATCCTCAGAGCGTCATTGAATGCTACTTGCAATTTCTGAAGACTAGCTTTTTTATAGTTCAGCCACAGATGTGCAGTGTACAAAGGCGAACAGTATGCTTTAAATAGGGTCAACTTGACTCCAGCAGTGCAGCACCCAAATTTGCGTACCAGAACATTTGCCCGCACATACAGCATACGGCACTGACGATTAATGTCATCGTCATCTGTAAGCTGATCTGTAATCAGATGACCAAGATATTTCACTTTACTGCAGATATTAAGAACATTACCTGCGAGCCTAAAAACAGGAAAGGTTAAATGTCTGTCTTCTGAGGTTCTGCATATCATGATAACACTTTTGGAATCATTGTACCTTACATCATGTTCTTCCCCAAACGCAGAGCATATGCTAAGAAGATGCTGCAGTCCAGCTGAGCTCGGGCTAAAAATCACACAATCATCTGCATACATAAGATGGTTCATCACTGTACTGCCGACCATACAGCCAGTTTTACCTCGGTTTAGATTATATGATAAATCATTCATGTAAAAATTGAATAAAATGGGGGATAAGATGCTCCCTTGTCTTACTCCATTACTAATATGAAAAGGAGCCGACATACAGCTGTCCCATTTCACTTGCATGGTCTGTTGGGCATACCAATATGATAGAATTCTAACAATGTATTTAGGGACTCCTGCTGCATCCAATTTTCATCCTTAGATGCATCTAAAAAACATATAAAAACAGTTGAGTTTCTTCTCTTATAGTTGCTTAATAGTTCCTTCAGGACATATATGCACATATCCGTACCATGCTTTGGTTTAAAACCAAATTGATTATCTGCAGAGATAATCAATTCATTGATCCTCTCAAGGAGAATTAATTCCACAACTTTTGATAATATATTAGCTAGGGCGATGGGTCTATAGTTGTCTGAGGAACCCACTTTTCCTGCTTTATCCTTAATCACAGGAGTCAGCATCACAGACATCATTGAGTCTGGAAGAAAGCCATGGATCATGAAGGCAGTAAAGCCTAGTGCAAGAAGTGTATACAGCCTTGTGCTTGCATTTTTTAGATGTTCAGCCGAGATAAAATCCAGGCCAGTTGATTTATTAGCTGCTAAGTTCCTAATAGCTTTAGAGACCTCGTGACATTTGATTGCATCTACATTGTCAACATTATCTACTTTAAAACATTTAGTCTGTACACAATTAAACAATTTTCTATAATGCATTCGCCAGAGCTCAGCAATAGCATTTGCACCATGGACTCCATCAACTGAACATGGTAGTGAAGGTTTGCAGTTATTTGTACGTTTCACCTCTTTCCAGAAATCATTATTTGTGTTGTCTAAAAGTTTCTTGGCCATAGCTTCTGCCCTCAGATGCTGCTCATTTTTACTAATGAAACATATTGCATATTTACATTTTGCATTTGTGCTCTTCTTATATTCAAAAATAGGTCCCTGTCTTGGTTTACCAGCCATTGCCCAGGATCTAGTAGCTTCACGAGCCTCAGCATAAAATTCAGCCACATATGCATTCCAGCCAGGCCGAGTTTTTCCTTCCTTTTTATGCTTAAGAAGAGACTTACTAGCTTCAAGTAAAGCAGAGACAATTGCAGTATACATAGCAGAGATATCTGCTATCAAGTGTCTGTAGTCCTCTCAGGACTGCAATAAACACAGCTACTTATTTCCATTCAGAACGAATGAAATGATTGGCTGGGCGACTGTCACTCTCCCTCCATGGCTACCACCCCTGCTGCTACAGGAGCTGCCCACATGCGCGCACCCGTTTGACTCGAGGGGAAGAGGCATGGAAGCTAGGAAGAATCACAATCGTGGAAGCTCTTACATGCAAAACACAGTATATGTTATGAATCTTACACGAAATTCACCTTCATCACAGTGTAACTGATGGTAATGGGAAAACGTGTATCAATGCAACCTGTTTTTAGCTTTGCCTTATGTTACTAGCTCGTTACCGAATCAAACTCAATATATTTTAAACTTTACCAGTATCGATATGCTAGCTTGATAGTGAGTACTAACAGCCATGTTAGTTGTTTATATTCATAATGATAAAGTTAGGTATGTTATTACATGTGATTCTGACATGATGTCACTACATGCATTTCGCTCTTCTGCGCACGGCGCTGGCAAACGCATCCTCCAGCTGAGCGGTCGGCATCGCGCGTTCATGTGTTTTGGGGGCGTGGCTTTGGAAGGAGCCCAGAAGGGAGGGGGTGGGAGTGAATGGAATAAGTAGCCTTTAAGAATCGATATCGGTTCGTAAAAATGAGAATGGATTAAAATCCAGAATTTTTTTTACCCAGCCCTAAGTAATAACATATTTTATGTTAAGAAAGTGAGCAATGTTTCAAGACGACTGTGTTTTTCTGGGTGTTGTGTGTACGAGCGTGGCTCTTCACTAACAGAACACCTCAGGGAATCTGTTTGAAGTTTCTCATTAGTTGTGTAACGGTTTATAGCTGCTGTTTGACTGGGAATCCACATCTACCATTGGCACTCTGGGACTGAAGCTTTCCATGGGTTTTATTGCACAGTTCCATGTGGCACGAGAAATCCAATCATTCGCAAACAACACACTGGTGAAAAACACACCATTATATAATCAACTTAATTTGTGTAGAAGCTTTTATACAGAAAATGCTTAATAAAATAGATTGAAAGTTTCAATTTGGTTAAAGATTCCAGATTTTTAAGGCATAATTGGTAAAAGCAGCTTTAACTGAAAACATATGGCTTACATTAAAGTATTCAAAACTTTAAAGTACATCTTGTATTTGGACTGGTGTTGATGTGGCGACATTGGATGGTCATTACGTAGCTAACGAGAGAATGTATGCCTCTTCATTAGTGTCTCGTTAGTGCATGTACATGTTCCTGCATGTTTATGTGCTTTGATCTGCTATGAAGGCAGAACTGTGACAGGCTCTGCCAATGACAGAAGGGCTTGGTTGCTACAGACCTCTCAAAGAGCTCTTTGTGTGTGCACTTGTCTTTGTGTCTGTGTTTGGAGACAGAAGATGGCCTGTGCTTTTAAGTCAGAGGGCTGTTCCTCTGTTCACTGTTGGTTCCTGCTGGTAACTGAAAACTAAACTCTTACTTAAAGGGATAGTTCACCCAAAAATGAAAATTAGCACATGATTTACCCACCCTGAAGCCATCCTAGGTGTATATGACATTCTTCTTTCAGACGAATACAGTCGGAGTTAAATTAAAAAAATGTCCTGGCTCTTCCAAGCTCAATTCGTATATTCTTTTGGAAGTCCATCAAAGTGCATCCATCCATTATAAAAGTGTTCCACACGGCTCTGGCGGATTAATAAAGGCTTTGCGTGAAGTGAAGCGACGCGTTCGTGTATGTAAAATATCCATATTTAAAACTTTATCGACTAAAATAACTAGCTTCCGGCAGACGTCCTACGCAACGATTTACGGCGAAAGAGTAACACTTGAACTTGACGCCCAACGTAATGATGAACGCGGTTGACCAGCCCTGTTTGTTTGATCCGCGAGAGGCGTCAAAGCTTACGCTACTCCTACATCTACGTCATACATTGTCCAGTGTTGCTCTTTTGGCGCAAGTCGACTAGCGTACATCCGTTTGCTGGTAGCTAGTTATTTTAGTCGATATAGTTTTAAATATGGGTATTTTTCTTACACGAACACATCGCTTCACTTCAGAAGGCCTTTATTAACCCCAGAAGAGCCGTGTCTAGCACTTTTATAATGGATGGATACACTTTGATGGACTCCCAAAAAAATATACCCATTGACTCTCATTATAAAGCTTGGAAGAGCCAGGAATTTTTTTTTTATATAACTTTATTTAATATAAAGAAGAATGTCGGGTACTCTTGGATGGCTTCAGGGTGAATAAATCTGGGTGAACTATCCCTTTAAACTAAACAAGTCTTGAATACTCTTGATTTTCCATTTTCAGGTATTACAGAGGAACCCATGGGGTCATAGTAGTGTATGACGTCACCAGTGCCGAGTCCTTTGTCAACGTCAAACGATGGCTGCATGAAATAAACCAGAACTGTGATGACGTCTGTCGAATATTAGGTCAGTTCACCATTGCAGGCTCTACACAATACAATTTATTTATTTGTTTTCAAGTCCACTTCTATATTTTGATTTTGTTTTATTTTGATTGGTTAACATCTTTGCAAATGAAATGTGGTGTAATTCATTATGTGTGCGGTTATAATTTAAGGAGCTCAGGGTTGTGCTGTTATTATTACCATGATGAATCTTCTGAAAAAGTCATTTTTTTGCATTTTAGTTTCAGTAAATGGTCAGGGTGGACAGGGGGAGGGGGTGCAGTTAGTGAAACTCTTATTTATTCAAAAAACATCCAATTTTCCATGATATGAAACCTTTAGTACATGAATTAGTAGAACTGCCAAAGGTCACTTCTGTATTAACGTTTCTCTCCACTTCTGTCATGCTCTCCCTTCAGTGGGCAATAAAAACGACGATCCAAACTCTAAGGTTGTGGAGACGAATGACGCACAGAAGTTCGCAGAGCAGATGGGCATCAGTCTGTTTGAGACGAGTGCAAAAGAGAATGTCAATGTGGAGGAGGTGAGTTCCTCAGGGGTCTGTCTTAGGACCATTCAGAATGTGCTGTAAAAACACTTAAAACACTCCTGGACTCACAAATGTGCAGCTTCAGCTACAAAATGTAGTTTTCCTCTGTTCTGGAATATTTTATTTCATATTTCACAGAATGACTACTTGAATAATCGAGTACTTGTGCACATTCCTAGTTTAAAGTTGTCGAGTAAAACTTGGCACATTGAAATTTAACTAAACATTGAAATAATCAAATATATATATATATATATATATATATGTATTTGGGGTGGAACAGTACACAGAAGTCACGGTTCGGTTCAGACATCACGGTTCGGTACGAGTTCGGTACAATGGAGGGAAAAGCAAAACAGAAATGCAGAAGGCTTGTGCATGTCTCAGGCTGGACCACCAAAGGAAAATAAATCACTTAAGCCTTGTATTTTTTAAATAAGTTTTGTTAATGAAGTAAAGGCATAGAACCAGTTTATTTGTAGTGCACTGACAATAGTTTTATATAATTAGTTTATTAATTAAATTAATAAAAAGACAAAAAGACCTTGAGATATGTAATTGTACCTGAATGAATTGAAAATTAATTTGCTACATTTCAGATTAATATATTTGTTTTCCTTAAAATTGTAATTAACAGTAACTTAAACACTTTGCAGTTTGAATGATGTCCTGTATAAACAAAATGACGGAGTATGTTTTTATGTTTCCACTGTTCAATCGCGCCCGCGCCTCACACGCACACAAATATAAGTAAACACTTTGTAACTTTTCGATCGCGCCCGCGTCTCACTCACTCACTCACTCACAACATATTCCAGCATTGCAATCTTTACATCGCAGCCTGCTTCAGAGCTAAGGCGGAGCTACAGATTAGATGTCCCTAAAGAACCCGCGTATCTAACAGTAGTTCCGCATTACATTACATTAATTTGCACGCAAGTTTTATTTATTTTTATACCGTGTATTCTCCGTGTAAATGTATGCACCGAACCGTGATGCCCGTACCGTTTCGGTTCAATACGAATACATGTACCGTTCCACCCCTAATATGTATATATTGTATAGGTATGCGTGTGTGTCATCTATTCATCTATGTCATCTACAGCGGCTCATCCATTCAGATTTTATAGCTGGATGTGTTGAATAAAGTGTGTTAGTTTTTAGTAGAACCAGTGCTGGATGGTACAGTAACGTGTACGTGTGTGTGTGTGTGTTTCTGGTCTTTGTGTAGATGTTTAACTGCATCACAGAGCTGGTGCTCCGGGCAAAGAAAGAGTCTGTGGCCAAACAGCAGCAACAGCAGCAGAATGATGTGATTAAACTCGGCAAGAATAGCAAACGAAAGAAGAAATGCTGCTAGTGCACGAACAGACGTTCCTCTGCACGGCGGTCGGCACATGCAAGACGGACTGTGATCGTCTCAATCACGACTTCACAAAAACACCAGGGCGGACAGAATGCAGTCCTTTCTGGACCGAGACAAACCACAGAGACTTTTTAAAAGAAAATGTACAGATTTTATCGGAGTCGAGGAGTTTCATGTGGAATTCGTGATATTTAATAAAAGATCCTCCTCCTTTATTGAAGGACCAGCAAGCTGACATGATCGCCAAACCGTGCAGGTTTCTGTATGCTTTCAGAATTACTCTCTATTATCCACCATCTCAGGAGTGATTTTTATTTTCTTCTTCTTCATCATCATCATCTCTTTCTCTCATTTTTGTGGAATGCCAGTGTTTTGTTTTTTCTGAAAGAACTATTAGGCCTTTTTTTCCCTTTTTTTTTTTTATGAAATCATGCAATTACAGACATTCACTCATCATGGACTCCGTGCAAGACAGATGCCAAACATTTTTCAGTTTTAGCTCATTTTTAGACCATATTAATCAGTGATGCGTCAAATAACAGTCTTTTGATTCTCTCATTTGATCTTTTTTTCCCTTCCTTTCATTGGGTTTATCTCACAAAAAGAGCATGTCCATGTTTAAATTGTGAAATGAATTCTATTTTGCATAAAGAAAATTAAGTCTTGTTTGAGACCAATACACTTAAGCGCATTTCCCCTCAAATTCTCATTTTACAATGCAAGAAAAGTCGTATTTATACATTATGATAGTATTTGTTGTACTGCCTTTTAATACTCATTTAAAATAGTCATTTTTTTACTGTTGTGCATTGAAACATCTGGATGCGTTACAGTAATGAACATTAGGGAAGAGAATTGAGTCAATCATTATCATGAGAAAAAAGAAAAAAACGTAAATTCTTGGCCTTATAATAGGCTTCATGCAGAATATAGTTTATTTTTCTCCTTTAGATTTAGGGCTGAACATGTTTTCATGCGATTAGTTATCTGGATGAAGTCTTCAGGCCTCTTTGACATTCACAGACGTCTTTTGCCGCCTCAGGCTTGTGTTTTTCTGCTTTTGTGCTTCCCTGTGAGGATGAGGGCGGAAGATACTGCCATAATCTCAGATGGTATCATGACAGAATCGCCCTCTCGTTCAGTGTTGCCATAGACTTGTTGTGTTCGTACGGATGCTGGAGTCGCATCTTTGGGTTTGTGGATGCACCCGATTGAAGCTGATGATAAGAACTAGAGTTCGTCTCCTGCATCTCATCGATGAGTGATGTTAATGTCATACGAGGTTGTAACACATTGCTACGAGTCCTGTATGGAGCACAAGATCCTCAACTCATCTGGACCCAGAAGACACTGATCCAAGCAAAGTAAAAAAAAAAAACTAAATTACCATGTTTATGCACAGTTGCAAAGGGTATATTGCTAATATCAAATGTAATATGTTTTTATATGTGGACAGGAGATGCTATGTTAAAGTGTTTAAGCCAAAGGGGTGAATCTGTTTGTGTTCATCCCTAAAAAGACAAATTTCTTGAATTTTTTTTCTTTCTTGACTTTTAAGAATAGAGTCTTTATGGCAGATTTACCTTTGACAGATACCCAACCTATGAGATCTTCCTTTGGCGGTCTCTATAGGGGGTGAATCTCACGAAAACGTGACCGTGTCACAATTCAGCCCTAAAGAAAATATTTTTCATGGGAAAAAAAAAAGCCTATTTTTATGCAAATTATTATTTTCTTTGCATTTAAATTGTGAATGTAAAAACAAAACAAATGCAGAGAGTTTAAAATGCTGATTATATAACGCAATGAATTTAGATCTGCATTAATCTCATTACAACAAATGGAATCATAATATATAAATGCTTCACAATTGAAATATGCAAAACAAAGAAAAAAGAGAGCGCTTCATTGGTTCATTTTTAATATCTAAAATTTGATTTCTTCTTTTGAGTTTGATGCTCTTGAGCGTTTTTGTGAGATTCACCAATAGGAATACTTTCATTAGTATTAATAACCAGTAAGCCAAAACACACCAGAAGCCCTAGCTGTGCTGTGAGCCAAATTCAACCCAAGTCATGTGACTTCTGTTCATCATATATGTGCGTATACGTGCGCGTATGACATATTAGCACATGTCCATGCAAACTGTGCTGGTTGAAACACTTTTTTTCAGCTGTGGTTATATTATACACTGGAGAAAAGAAATGTATTATGGACCTCCCCTTTATGAATTAAATCATTAATAAATATTTTAAAGAATTAATATTTGACACAAGCATTTTTTGTCCTTGTCTTTATTAAGCATCTTCAGGGAACATGTTTGCACATCTGTTTACAAGTTCTTCTGTCTTGATGTTTATTGCAGGACTGCAATGATTCCTCCGTTTTATTACCGAAATAAGTGATGATTGAGAGACTTTTGCATTTGCATTTTTATTGTGATACATCACAGTGCGTTCCACGTGAAGACATTGGAAGCTTTTTAAACATGGACATGTTTATGTTTTGCATTTGTATATAACTTGGTATTTTCAAGGAATCTGTTGAAAAAATAAGAATTTGATCATTATAAAAACATACACCATATTGTACTTACTATGAGTATAAATAGCATACATTTATGGAAAGTATAAAATCTTCCTTATTTACACGTTTACCATGATATTACTTACAAATGTACAGATAAATACACTTTTGTCTGCAGTCTTTGCCTGGAAGTGAAGAATATTACAAAAGACTTCATATTAGATGTATTTTATCGTTCCATAATTTTTTTTTTTTTTTTTTTTTGAGAGATCAATAGCAGACGATGTAATCTGATGTTCTGATCGGCATGAATAATTCAGATTTTTACTGTAAATGTAGTGAGGATCATGTTGATATGAAGTTGACGTGTAGCAGCCATTTTTTTAAAGAAGATTTACTGCAAAGATAAATATATATGTGTATAGTTTTTAATATTACATTAATTTTCAGAAAGTGCATTTAGGGAAAGAAATGTGGCACTAATGAAAGGCTGGTGAGAACAATTAACTGTAGCTTTATACAACATTACTTAGTCACGTAGTTACTCTCATCCTAGTTTTATCAAATACGTTTTTCCCCCCATTTTCTATGTAAAATAAGCTTTTTGGTTTGCTTATAACAATCAGATCAACAGGATCAGGACAGAATTGCTTAATACTCCATATTTCTATTAAAATAATCAGAGAAGGTTTAGTGATTGTTTTTGTCTTATGAATGAAATATACACATAGAAAGACATGCACATAAATGAACAAGCGCTGCTAGTTTGAGTGACCGGTGACATTTTAGAGAGATTTCTTCTGGAAATGGGAGATGGCTGTGGGAAAAACATACACAACTGCAGCTCACACACACAGATATACGACACAGACTGGAGAGACTTGCAAAAACAGTGTTTAAATGGCAAAAAGGACAGATAGTACAAAGGCAATGTAACATGAGACATTTACATAACCGTGTGTGTAAAACGCAAGAAAAAAAATCTAAAGGAATGACAGAAGAGACTCACTGAAATGTTTTCACACAGAGAACAACAGAAAAAAAGATGTGTAATACTCTAAACGTGGAGCGATTCAGGCTGTGGCTGCTGTCTGGAAGATTTATGTTTGACATGCTGCTAATAAAACAACATGTTTAATTCTTCTGCTGTCAATCAGGAGAAGCTCTACAGGAATTCATCAAAACATCAAAAATCTGTGTATTTTTGTGTCATATACATTAGCATTAGTTTGCATCATCCAACTGCAATTTTCTAAACTGGTATTGCTTATGTAGTCAATGCAATTCAGAGTATAATTGAGAAGCATTTTAACAAGAATGTTTATGTACATGCACATATGCATGTATTTAGTTTTTTTTTTTTTATGCTTAAAGGTGCACTATGTAACTTTGTTCAAAATTAACTAAATTTAAATGAGTCAATACAACTTCAATCCTTTTTCCAAAACTTGATTTTGTTTTACCCTGATTCACTATGGTAAGGATATTATAAGTGTTTATATTTCAGATCTGTCGGGATGGTTTTCGTGGGAAATTGCGTACATGCGTCGCTCGCCCGTGAGACCAACTAAACAATTTAATTACACTTCAAATATCTTTTTTCCGAAGGTGGTTTCTGTTATTTACTGTAGTTTTTATCACGCTGATGTAAGTTCAAGTGTTTGTTTTTAAAATAAGTTTGTTTTTAGTTAATTATTTGATGCTATAAAAACGGTGGTGTAACGTCATGATTGACAGCTGTGATTGACAGGTTCTCTGAGCGAAGTAGTCACTGAAGCAGCAACGGACATTTTTTCGGGATCTTCGGAGGACTGAGGAGATTGGAGCTTTAAATTTAATATCTAAACTTCTATAATTAATTATTTCACACCGAGAGTGAGGGCGGAGCCTTGATTTCGTGGCTTTACTTCCTGCTCACTACTGCGCAGGTCTGGTCCCGAGATCGCTACTGCGCAGACTCAAGTTACAAGATGTCAAGCGCCATATCGGTACACTGGCGTCTTCAGTTCTCACCAATGGAAGAGAGCGAAGGGGCGTCGTCCATATTTTTATACAGTCTATGGTCTCGTCATATCCGTAAATAGAGAAAAGTTGCTCCGGCTGCTTTGAGGTCAGTCTTCACACAGAGCGAGAAAGATTAACATGGAGCCGCTAAATCTCCACACCGGGGAATCACCCGTTTAAAACAAACGCCGAACAGACGAGAATCTGCTGGAGAAACAGAACGAGACCGAGCTCGTAATAAAACAAGAATCAACATTAGCTTGGCTTTTCAGAGATGGAGAGAACTGAGGGATGTGAAATGTTGTAAAAGTGAAGCTAAAATGGTGTTTTTATTATTTAACAGGTCAGTAAGGTGTTTTATTAAATAGAATAAAATATTGAATATACAGATAAATTGCCATATGTAGCTTTTAAGCTACACTGTGTAACTTTTTAAGCTGATTCTTAGCAAAAAACACTTTGTTCTATCAAAAGTATATGTGCTCATTCATGTGTAATTACTTCCACCAACTAATAGAGTATTCTCGTAAGCGTAAAATCTGCCATTTATAATACATACGAGCGAGTCGCTCGAATGGCGGCAGCCATGTTGCACCTCCATCTTGAAAATACATTCGCCAAATAGGGACATACCTGGAAATTCAAGCTTCGCCTTTCGCGCTTTACACTCAGTGACACAGAGACGAATGCGAGGGGGAGATTACTCGCGACTGCCGGCAGATTTGAAAGATTGCTGATGGAGGATCACGCCTGTTCTCGAGGACATGAAGCAGAGTCGCCAAGGAAGCGAGAGAGAGAATTAAAACGTCAACGCGACAGGCAAATCAGCAAGACCAAAGTCAATACTGGAGTAACTTTTCCCAGATGGAAAGAGCCGTTTTAAAATGGACGCCGAAGTTGCCTGCTTTCTTCTCGACAGGTAATTCAGCCTATTTGTGTAAATTCGAAGTTTTATAGTTGCTTGTCTAACCACAGCATGGTTGTGCATAACGCCAGAACGACCTCTAGTATAACTTGCGTTACTGGAAGCCATGTTAATCTTGGAATAATACGGCCACCGTAGGAGTTAAAACGCCCTCGGAATTGAAAGGAACAGAAACTAAAATTCACTGGGTAGTCATATACAATTTCACCACTAGATGGGGGAAAATATCACACAGTGTAGCTTTAAAGCATTATCTGTGGAGGCTCATATTCATCCGCACAAGAGCCGAAGCACAACCAAAACAATGTTCCTCCGCAAAATGCATGCAGTTTTGTTTTTTAACCGCTAGAAGGCCAAAAGTTACATAGTGTACCTTTAAACACTTGAGTTGATCACCTCTGTTATAATATGCTTTTTTGGAGGGTGTAAATTTATTAAGATAATGCCTAATTTGCATACTGAAAAGAGTCACAATGGTTAATATTCATATGACTTTGTAGCAGCGAAACTTCACCTGTATTACCTCTCTGGATCAATCATCTTATCTCACATTGCTCTGGATGGATATAGATCGATGTATTGAGTCTGGATTGAGAGTTTCGGTGGGTTAAGATGGTTTACATTCAACTCTAATCAGACAGCGGAGCGAACCCGGACCTGATCAATCCTCCAGAAACACTTATGAGTCAGACTGCATGACAGACACACGCTTACATGAGGAGTGTTCTAAAAAAAGTGTTGATTTATCATTCAAAAGTTATACATTTACAAATATATTGATCCTTTTCTTATTCCAAACCTATTTGTGTCTCTGTACGTATAAAAAAAAATCACTCTTTGGGTTTCTCCAAACCAGAAATCAGAAGACAGCTGCATAGCTTTGCTCAAAATCTGCCCAACTTTCACTGACTGAACATACACACACACACACACACACACACACACAGAACGCTTTTGAAAGACAGAAGACACACCCAATTACAGCTCACGATCAGGACACAAGTTCTCCCTTCATTCTCATAGGCTGGAATCTCCACATGCCCAGTGGCTGGAGGAAGTACACACTAAAAATGACCCCGACTGCGTTCAGAATACCATACTAGCACACTACTCATACTAGCACACTACTCATACTAGCACACTACTCATACTACACCTGCAGTGTGATTTTATGCAGCAATACTCAAATGACCTTCTATGTGCAGTATCCATAAACAGCATTCAATGCATTCAATACTGCATCCCACAATGCAATGCACTTGACTTGGCCTTCCATTTACAACATGACAAATAAACCAGAAGTAAGAAAATAAAAATCTCTATTAACAATTTTGACTCATTTGATTGGCTTATCAAAAGTTAAACTGAATTTAAAAAATGCTTCAATTCTTAATTTTTGTACTGCTCTTTTAAATACTGTTACATTCTGCATACAGTGTCACACTATTGATTTTAATAACAGTATGTTGTATATTTTGCAAAGTATTCTAATATTGCATTCTGAACACAGCCGCAGTTTCAGTGCATCTCGGACTGCTGTTTTCTAATGGTGAGTATTCAGTTTGGCGTTTCTCTCTGATTTCTACTGTGTGTGTGTGTTGTGTGTGTGTGTGTGTGTGTGCGTGTTTGTAAGTCTGTAAACGATATTTCCAACGCAGTATTTTCAGTTCCCTTAATTCCAGGTCAACACGTCTGCTCTTTGGTTCATTCACATCACAGTTCGAGACACAGACGGCCTGGAGTTTATCATCGAGCGGCTGAAACGGCCACAATACTGTCCTGAACGCTTTTCTCCAGGTGCGTGCAGATCAAATAGCCACAACACATTCGCGTTAAAGGGGACCTATTATGCAAAATTCCCTTTTGTATTGTTTTGAACATAATTATGTGTCCGCAGTGTGTGTACACAACCACCCTAGTGTGGTAATAAATCCATCCACTCCGTTTGTAATTTGATCATATCTAATATTCATGTGATTTGGGGATATTTTGGGGATATTTAATTTAATTTTATCAATCAATAAATTCCTCTTGAAACAAACTTTGTTGTATTATTTTAATTTAATACTGTGAAGCTGCTTTGATACAATCTGTATTATGAAAAGCGCTATACAAATAAACTTGACTTGACTTGATTTCTTTCCCTGCTGTTTACGTTCACATACATAACCGACTGTGTTTATGTGAACTTTGTGTGTTTTTGACATAACCTTGTGTTTATAGCGCAGTAAGACGTGAAAGAGAACTTAGTTTAATACTCACGGGACGCCGCGCCTGACGGACAGCTTTCTGTGCGCGTGCTTCGGGTGTGTGTGTGTGTGTGTGCTCAGAACACCATATATCAGAAGTTTACACTGATATGGCTTCAAAACACATGCAGATAATAAACTTTCATGATGATGCAGAACTGCAATGTGACGTAAGTGTGACCGCGCTAGAGATGATGATCAAAACCAAACAGATGTTTTAGCAGAGTATCCGAGGCACGAGGTGCTGAATACATTTTGTATTGAAACATGGTGCATGTTTTTCCTTCCACTCAAAAATGTTGCTCAACATGGTATAATAAATGATCTATGGGATATTTTGAGCTGAAACTTCAGACACATTCTGGGGACACATGAGACTTATATTACATTTACTAAAAAGGGGCATAATAGATCCTCTTTAATGATTTCCTGTTGCATTATTATTTTCATGTTGCGTGCTTTTTATAATGATCTTTTTTTATATAATATTCATATGGTTGTTAGACCAAGTTAATTACATTCACCTGTTTATTTTTATATATATATATATATGTATGCACAGGTGAAACTCGAAAAATTTGAATATTGTGCAAAAGTTCATGTATTTCAGTAATTCAACTTAAAAGGTGAAACTAATAAATTATATAGAAAATGACATGCAAAGTGAGATATTTCAAGCCTTTATTTGTTATAATTTTGATGATTATGGCTTAAACCCCAAATTCAAAATCTCAGAAATTTTTACAATTTTCATAAGCTGTAAGCCATAATCATCAAAATTATAACAAATAAAGGCTTGAAATATCTCACTTTGCATGTAATTTTCTATATCATTTATTAGTTTCACCTTTTAAGTTGAATTACTGAAATACATGAACTTTTGCACGATATTCAAATTTTTCGAGTTTCATCTGTGCATATAATGGCTCTGTGAATGAACCTAAGAGCAGATTACTGTTACTAATTTCGACTTAAATGTTGCAGCATTCAAACATCATCTATAATCAGGCCAACATGGAATCTGTGTCCGAAAATGACATTTTCAAAAACATATGCAGATTTACGCCATCCACGTCGTGCTACACATCCTCTGAGTAATACTGTAGTATCCGTACATGTTTGATCCGTCCACAGATTCCATCTGGGCCTGCAACTACAGCATGACGCTGAAAACATTTGTCCTGAACCGTTTGAAGTCTAGTTCATCCTGAGTTGAGTCTCTAGCGAATCCCGTGATTTGTCGGTAAGCGGACGTTCCTCCGTCAGTCTCTGGCAGTGAGGTGAGGACAAGCTTTCCGAGGCACTCGCAGGGGAAACTGACCTCTGATAGGACTGGAGAATTCTGGGAACCCTGTTGAACAGACCCTGACGCAGGGCTTCACCCGACGGCTGTGTCTCGGAAGATTCCTGTTCGGCTCCTGAAGCTTTCTGAGTGAGGTTTGAGGGTACAGATAAAGTGCAAAATGGCTCAAAGCCGTCAGAGGACTCGTCTGTTAGCGCAGTGCTTCTCAACCGGTGGGTCGTGACCCAAAAAATAGCTCTATGTCTTTGTTTTTACAGTGAATTTTTGGGTGTTGAGAGCTTAAAACTATCAATGTGTATCTGAATTGCATATCAAATTTAGATTACACTGTTTTAACAAAGCAATGCATTTAATGCGATGCATATTTGTCAGTCATACAGTACATGGATGAAACTGAGTGCAGTTTATTTACTATTTGATTTGATTTTAATATTTTTTTTTTTAATGCAGTTATTCAAATAGCTTGGAATCAGCATAAATCTGTTCATTGTGAAAAATGTATTCAGTTAAAAAGTATGAAGATGCTTAAAATATGGCTAGCTGTGGATCAAGCAATATTCAATTAATTAAATTTATGAGATTGAAACAAACTGGATTTATTGATAAATGTGGTTGTTGTGCATTTAAAACATTGAGTTTATGAGTGCTTGCTTAGTTCGTAATTCAAATGCATGGGAATTTTATATGCAATTCAAACACACATAAATCGAAATATCTTAATTTATATAAAAATCTAAATTCAAAATATTTTTTCGAGTGCATCAATGCAATCAGTCAAGGCATGTTAGTATTCGATTTTAAGGATTGTACAGTAAATGAGCAGCACCAGTTGAGAAGCACTGATCTAGTGATTTAGACTTTCTATCTTTCGTTTGTTGTACCCTTCTCTCGTTCTCACTCTCTTCCTCCATGTCTTCAGAGAATCTCAGTTCTTCTTGAAGAATGAAAAGAGGCGCTTGTCTCTGTCCGAGAGGCGATGTCCTCTTCTGGAAGAGGCTCCTCCTCGCGACCCGCTGAAGGAGAATGGAGGATCCTTCCACTCCTCCTGGTGTTTATCCATCAGTTGTTGATCGATAACTCTGTGCATATCATCCTGAGAGAGAGAGAGAGAGACATCAGCACTTGACTTTAAGACAGAACAGAGGACACAGTTTGAGGTGAGTGAGGATGGATGGATGGACATGAGTCCTGTGTGAGCGGTGGACATGAAGGCTGTTTTCACACTGTTCCCGGTAGCAAAATTAAAACTATTAACTCTTTCCCCACCATTGACGCAATTTTCCGCTTTTCCGTGTTTTCACTGTTATAGGATAGGGGGCGCTATTACACATCTACTGAAAGAGTACAGAATCTCCTGATCAAAACACAGGTGAAGAAGAAGCAGAAACAAGCAGAAATACGCGATCATCAACATTAAACAGCAGATAAATCAAAACTGTCTAATGTTACTGAATGAAATGTCGAGCGACAGGACTGTGAGGCTTTGAGTGATGGACTCGATCTACTCCATCTGTGTTTTGATCACCGTTCTGAATCACATCTCAAAATGTTGCTTTTTTATTAAACTTACCCACATTCATGTGTTGATAAAAATAATAATGCATGAAGTTTTGTTTTGTTTTAAAGCATATATGAAGAGTTCAGATGCAAAAGCCTCTAAGTGCCATCTGAAATGTTCTTCTAGAATGATCATTTTTATCAAGCTTTTATGTTTATGTTCAGTTATTTCACTTTAATGGCAATGAAGATTACCTATTAATTGTCATTAAAGTGAAATTACTGAACCTAAATATACGAGCTTGATAAAAATGCAAATTTTAGAAGAACATTTCAGATGGCACTTTTGCATCTGAACTCTTCATATATTCTTTTGATATATTGCATGTTCAGATATTCATTAAAAAAATATATTCCGGGGGCAAGTACAATTTTCAAAAGTGCTGGCCGTGACTGGCGACTTTTTCCGAAAACGCTGGCAGGGAAATAGTTAAAACATTTTCAGTAACTGACATAATGAAATATAGATATTAGATTAAAATAAAATATAAAATGAAAAACATGGATATTAGATGAAAACATTTTGGCAACTAACTAAAATAAAGGTAATGCTTTATAATAAGGTATTATTTGTTAACGTTAGTTGTTAACTAACAATGGACTATATACAGCATTTATTAACCTTTGTTCATGTCAGTTCACAGTGTATTAAATAATATTAACCGATGCAGTTTGTGATTTTAAAAATGTACGAGTAAATGTTGAGATTAACGAAGATTATGTCGTATTTTTCATTGTTAGTTCATGTTAACTAATGTAGGTGAACTAATGTTAACCAATGAAACCTTATTGTAATGTGTTACCAAAAAAGTACTAACGATACTAAAACTAAAGCTGGAATAAAAAATAAATGAAATAGAACAGAAATAAATTTAATAGCTAATCAGAAATATGTAAAACAAAAATTAACACTTTACAGTAAGGTTAAATTTATTAACATTGAACTAATCACTTCAAAAGCATTTATTAAACTTAATGTTAATTTCAATATTGTATCTGTTAATAAATTGTATTTTATTAACTGATGTTGACAGTTAATGCTAGTTAAATTAATGAAATAAAATGACAAAAGCACATAAAAAAAATGACTAAAACTGAAATGGAAACTGAAAACAAAAATAAAAGTTTCCTTCTCGACACCACAGGTCTCTTTTCACATAAGCATTCACTTGTCATGTTTGCTCTAGTGTGAAAATGCCCTGAAGAACAACATCACAATGACATGAACGGCAACCTCGTGACCTCATGACCCGGGATGAACATGGATACGGGGAAGACGGCGAACCCGAGCTCACCTCTAAGGCAGGAGGGAGTTACCATAGGGGAGTAGGGGTCTGTATGGAAGCTGAGAAAGGCCACTAGATCAGAAACCACAAGAGCCACACAGTGAACAGCCCTGAGGAGGCAAACTGCAGGCGGAGAGAGAGAGAGAGAGAGAGAGAGAGGGAGAGAGAGAGAGGGGGAAGCTAAGAGTTAAACACACACACACACACACATCCACGGGATACGAGCGACAGAACCGCTGATCTTTGCTTTAATATGAGGAGAAGGACAGATGACCGCACGTTCATACACTCAAACACACATACTGAGAGTTAAAGTCAACATGAAACTGCACTCACAACACATTTTACATCTGTAATTGAGCATAGTTCCTTTTTCATCGAAGACTGGAAACTGATTTCATCCTCCAGAGCATTTACACGGATCCCAAAAGTAATGTCTTTTTATCTTATACTGCTGTAACCTTTATAATGTGAATGTTATTATAATGTGAATGTTATCTGGCATTAAATTACCATTGACCACTGGTTATATTTTCCATATGTTGTCATGTATAATAGTGCATTTTTAAAGTCATGAAACAATGATTTTCACCAAGACGAACTTATTTTGTGAGATGGACCTAGAAAACCTTTTTACCATGTTTATCACAAGTGCATCGGCAACACTTTATAAGGTTTCATTTGTTAACTTTAGTTAATGCATTAGCAAACATCAACTAACAATCAGCAATATATATATTTTAGAGCATTATTAATCTTTGTTAAAGTTAGTTAGTAAAAATAGAATTGTTCATGTTAGATCACAGTGCATTAACTAAAGTTAACAAATTCAACTTTTGATTTTAATAATGTATTAGTAAATGTTGACATTAACTAAGATGAATAAATGCTGTAGAAGTATTCATTGTTAATTAATGTAGTTAACTAATCAAAACTTATTGTAAAGTGTTACCAAATACTTTTATAGAGCTGTTCATACAAAACTGTTCAGTCCTTGAATTTTGAATTTTATAAAATGTTTGGATTATTGTTGAATGTTGAGTCTGTCTCTGTCCGTGGAACTGATATAACAATACATTTAAATACAACCAACCAACAATCATGTACAGTAATAGCCTGAAACAATGACTAAATACATATTTGACTTCTGATTAACATTGACTGTACAGTCTAGGTGACGACCCCCCCCCCCCCCCCCCCGCCCCCAAAATAAAATAAAATAAAAAAAATAAATAGAGAAACTGTTTTAGTACATTTTGATTTTTTAATATTACAAAAACATTTTAATTTGTTAAGATAGTATGCATTCGTGAATTGTGTTCAATAAGATCAGGAAGGTCAAAAGTAAATAAGGTCAATGTTGACTTCATGTTGACTTTAAGGATAAAGGGCCAAAGGAGGGAGAAACAGACAGAGAGAAAGAGCTGACCGCTGCCATTCATTACAGTTTAGTGTCACAAAAAGCTGATTTACTGTGTTAATGAATGTAGCATGTGAATCTCGCCAGTCTTTCCACAGAACGAGGGTTACCATCACGACAGTGGTGAGTATTCGCAGGTTGGAGTTGTAGTATGGCTAATTGCTGAATGTCTAATATGGCATATGGCACACAAAACTGTCGTCATCTGACCGGTTGAATTCTACAGGATTTCCGGGAGATGTGTGTGTCGTGTTCTTAAACGGTCCGCCTGGAAACAAAGCCGTCGTGACGCCAAACCCCCTCATGGAAAAAGCAAACCGTCATGTTTAAATCTGTGACGATGAGCGCTCATCAGGATCAACTAAATGCTGGATTTCAAAAGTATGTGAAGTTCATGTTAAAATACGTCTGAGAGTTTTGCATGCCTTTCTGTTGTTGTAGGGACATCAACGTGACGTTTTCACAACCCTAAACATGCTGCAGAATAAAACGAACTTTGATTGGTTGCTTTACATGTCAGTCAGTTGGCCTGTGGGCGGTCCTTGGCCAATGAAAGCTGCGAGTCCAAACCTTCTACCGTCAGTCTGAAGCTCTGGCTACGCGAAACTAATTGTAACCCCACGGCACCAATGTAACCCCTCCCTGATAACAAGCACGTTAAAGACCACAGTTACAATGGTGCCGTGACCCGGATGGTGCCGTGACCCGGAAGAGTTGTGCGGTCTTTGTCTCACATTCAATTACATCATTCGTATTGCTTCATGGGATGAATAGTTAATGTGTTCCCCACAGGTTTGACCTTTGCATTTGTTTATAATATTTTGTGTTTAATAAAATTCTGTACTGCGATTGATTGGAGTGAGTGAGACTAACCTGCCAGGCTTCTAACTGCTGAGACAGGTTGAGTTTCTGCTGTATCGCATCCAACAGCTGACTGTTCAAAGACATGATGTCTATCTTACACTTGGCCAGCTCCATCTCCACCGCTTTCTTCCTGTAACAGGGAGGAGAAGCAACAAAAGAGTCACTGAACTGCATCTCAGGGTAATGTTGTGACTGGCAGAACGGTGTCACGGGCACAGGCTGACAAAACATGGTGGTCTGAACAGTTTTTGGTTCATTGCTTTATGCAGTAGACAACTGATGGTCACTTGATTTCGGGAATTAGTCACATCTGTTGGACAAATCTGTGAAAAAGAATTGCGCTTCATTGAATTGAATGTGCACTTATAGTGTACTTCAAATCTTAAAAGTATATATTTAAAAAAACTTTACTTGCAGATTATACAATATTAGTGAAATAAAAGGCCATTTATGTTTGCTTAGAGCACTTTTAATGACTATGATTCTTAACACACTTAAGTACACTTTTAAAAAGTGCAATTTGTGGAATAATGTCAAATTAAAAGTTGTGCTTTAAAGTACAATCATTTTGATGTGTTGACGAACATACTAAAGCACTTTATTCTAACAATTAAAATATTTGATTTTACATTTAAAGTTATAATATATTCTAAATCGTTAGCCTCATAGCATAATTGCCTAAGTCATTTTTTGGCCAAATTGTGATAGGGAATTATGCTATGAGGCTAACGAAATGGACTTAACTGCAACTTCATCATTACAAATGTGTATGTAAAAATATACAGTAGTCAACATTTGAAGTGGATCATAAAAGTTCATCAAAGTTGTCCTAAGACAATTGTTCAAAATGAATGTATAACTTTGATGAAAGGTTTTGATCCACTTCAAATGTTGACTACTGTATTTAAATGCATGACATATAAATGTCACATGTCATGCATTTAAAACATTTGAATGGTATTTCTACATATACTTGTATATGCATATAAAACAAGTTTCAGTAGAAATGCCATTAAAATACATTTTAGTTTAACATAAATACATTCGGCGGTACACTTTAACTCCTACTTAAGTGGTTCAAAAAAAGCAGCTAATTGCATTTAATATAACAAATTTATACAATCATTAATTTTCATCTAATTGCAATTAACATGCAATTAAGTGTCAAAAACATTCAGTTCACACTTATGTATACTCTTTAAAGTATAATCTTCGTAACAAGTAGCCTACTCTTTTTAAAAGTATGCTAAAGTGTCCTTCCTTACAGGCTGAAGTTTAATATTTAGCAAAAACCACTGATTTGCATGAAGTCTCTAATCATGTACATGTGTGTCAGTCGTATTTACTTGGCAATGGCTTCATCTCTGTCTCGTATAGCGCTCTGTAACTGCTCGTTGGGTTCGTGGACTTCTGCCATCGCTCTCAACCTATCGTTCTCTTCTCTTGAAGAAGAAACTTCCACCGAGAGCAGCGCCACCTGCAGGATATAAAGTAGAACCAGATGAATTGATGAGCTCAGGTAATTATACAAGGCTGCGTTTAAGTCAGGCCCGGCCCCACACCGAATAATGTCCGATTGCAAAATTGGTGCGATGTTCAATTCGGCTCCAGATTTTGAGGGGAATCATGGTTTTGGCTGATTGATATCAAAATTCATTTTGTTTATTTAGAAACTAGACAGCAGTATTAGAACGTGACCGCGAACTTGACATTCAAATGATTTTAAACCGTTCAAGCGCAAGAAGACGCGAAAGAAACTCAATCCGGTACACGCGCATATACACACAAACACGCACACAGAGAGCTGTGTCTCAGACAGCACACGGCTGAACTGAGTTCTTTTGTTCTTAATGCACTTAAATGGACGAATGCACATAAAATTATGTCGATCTGCCTGTTTTGGCGAGTATCCTCCTCATAAGCACAGTCTTAACTGAGTTAAAATAAAGAGTCTTAACCCTCTGGTCCTCTTTATGTGTAGGTCAAAAATGTCCGAATATTTTGTTCTATTTCAATGAAATGAATGTACTATTTTTAGTTCGATAATGTTTTTTTATGGTTTTTTACACTTTTTAATGTGATTTTATGGTACTAAATTATATTTTCACTGTATTTTTTAATCCATTTATTCACTTTTTGAGCATAGACCTGAAAATGTAATTTCCAATTTAAACTGTCGTAAATCTTGAATGCTTTAGAGCACAGACTTAAGTTTGATCTCTTTTCAAAGATGACACTTGGCAGATTATTGCTGAAGTTGAAAAAAGTTGTAAAAATTTTACGTAAAAAAAGTTACCGAATTTTACGTTTATTGTTATGAAAAATTTGCAAAAATGCTATTTTAAATTTTTATATGAAATATATATTTTCAAAAACATGTTTTACTCTAAAACTGTGAGAAAATCAAAGCCATAGATCTAAACAAGTTTTGTTAAAAATTTGAGCCTGATATCTCAAAAATGAGCTTTCAGTAAGATTTGATTTGGCCGCAGTACCAAAAGTTTTCACTAGGTGAAATTCGTCTCCCATTCATTTCCTATGCGGTCATTTTTGACCGCGAAGAGCACAAGTGTGACCATTTTTTTCCGGACCATTTAACCTGTTCGAATCATGTCCATGATTTTTTTTTCTGTGTTCACACAGCAAATGTCAAAACCTTTACCAAGTTTCGTACCATTCTGAAAAAAAGAAGTAAAATTTGTCGGTCAAATCTGCGCATTTGGTCTTAAAAGTGACAGTAGCTTAATAAACATGCTGCTGTCTTGTCATTAATTAAAGAACAAACAAAAAAAGAAAAGAAAATATGCTTTTGACTAAATAACTTCTTTAGATTTAATAAAGATTAATATATATTAAATTTAAAACATTATAGTATTTCGTTTTTAGTGAAATACCACAACTTTACTGGCAGAACTCTTGCAAGGGGTGTAAATGGAAAGCCCTTGATCACTTGTGGGTAATTTAAGTGTGAGCACTGCTGTTGTGACATCACAATCGTGTTGCATTGTGGTCTATGGATCTGCCTGAAGTGTACATATTGGTCAAAATCGAGGGGTTGAGGCGAGGGTCTGTCCAAATAAACTTCCCTCGTCCATTTGACGAAGTTGAACACAATTCAAAATGGCAGCGGGGATTCCTCCGAAGGGAAGTGCTTAGAGAGTGTATGTCTAAAGTGGAGTTAAACACAGTGTAAGTGTGTATGTGTGTGTGTTTGTGTGTGTGTGTGTGTACCTGATTATGGAGCTGTAGCGCCTCCTCCTGGCTGTTGTGTGTTTTTTCCTGCTCCTGTTCGAAAAGTTCTCTGAGTTCTCGCAGCTCCTCGCTCAGTTTACGAACCTGCTCTTCTAGAACCTCCTCATCACTGCGCCGTGAACCCTAAACGCATGCAAAACACGTTGAATTATGTGAATTTGACTACATAAAACGTTCAGATTTGGATGCGGTGATTGTTACCGTAGATTCATTGCCGTCCAGCAGGTTTTGTGTGAGTCTGCGCAGCTCCAGAAGATTAGCGGGCAAACTACCCACGGGGACGTCTTTTGCCGACAACGTCTCCGAAGACTCATCCATGGAGGAGTCTGTGGATAAGGCGGAGTCTGTGATGTCACTTCCTCTCAGCTGTGAGCATATGGACCGCACCTGACAGTAAGCCTCCCACAGCTGCAGCCGGAGCTAAAGGGATGGAAAGAGCATTTGTGATTGCACTTTTTAAAGGGGTGGTTTATTATGATTTCACTTTTTTAACTTTAGTTAGTGTGTAATGTTGCTGCTGCAAAGTTACAAAGCTCAAAGTTCAAAGCAAAGGGAGATATTTGCTTTAAAGAAATAGTTTTTTAAGGACTACAACAAACGGCTGGTAGAGACTACACAACATTCCTCCCAGGTTAGTGACATCACCAACCCTAAAATGTACATAAACCCCGCCCCCGGGAACTCGATTGGTAGATTATCAAGACAGAATATGCTAATCAATGACTAGAAGATAACTACACATAAGCTACATAAATTCATCAACTAACATTCAGAAATGTCCTGTTGCTTCTACATGTTGTCACTTCTTCTTGAGTCTCTCCATTATTGTCTGACTCCAGTTTGAACATAAACATTGAAATTTTCAGTGCATATCTGTGTGAGGTAAAAGGACACAAGCTGTTGTAGCTCCGCCCCCTGTGCCGGGAGCAGCAGCTCATTTGCATTTAAAGGAACAGACACAAAAACGGTGTGTTTTTGCTCACCCTCAAAAAGTGAAAATTTTAACATGCTTTATAAAAATATCTGTGGGGTATTTTGAGCTAAAACTTCACATACACACTCTGGGGACATCAGAGACTTATTTTACATCTTGTGAAAAGGGCATTATACCACCCCTTTAAAGATCATTTTATAGAAATTTGTTCATGCAAAAAGCAATTTTAGTTTGTGAAATATTTAAGACCTGAGCATATCTAGAATGCATAATATGCATTCCATGAATTTTTCAAATGTTATCAATTCGATTACTTCTCCAGGACTGGTAATTTAAAATTCCCTGATATTTCCTGGTTTTCCAGGAGTGTTGAATCCATGTGTCTTCAGTGAAAGGAGACCAATCCTGTTCATTCTGTAAGGTATTTATGTTTGGTTTTTTTGTTTTTCGTTTTGAGAAAATATTAAAACGTACAGTATTTGGCATTGGTTTTTCATTGTTAAAGTATTTTTAAACATACAGGATTTTTTTTATGCTTTTGAAAGAAGGCATTCTTCAGAAATTATTCTAATATGATGATTTGCTGCTCAAGAAACATTTCTCATTATTATCAATGCTGAAAACTGCTTCATATTGTTTTGGAAACATCCATTTTTTCTAGGATTCTTTGATGAATAGAAAGTTCAAAAGAACAGCATTTATTTTAAATAGAAAACTTTTTTAACATTATAAATATCTTTACTGTCCCTTCTGAAAAAAATTAGAAGTATGTTTTTTGTTTTATTATTTTTATTATTACTGACCACAAACTTTAATGTACATGACGTCATTCCTAATTTCCCGACCAGTGATTTGTGGTTAATAATGTGTAATGTGCACCATAATGTGCACCATTAAAACTAAATATATATTTTTTTAAATTGTTGTTGTTGTTTTTGGCTTGGGTCATTTGTTTGCTGAGGATATGTATGGATATATATATGGTCGAAGGGCACAAATTATGGCGCTTGTTTTGTAGAATTACCCAAAATATTGCGTAGCAGCAAGCCAATCAGATTACAATCTCTAATGCACTGTGAGTGAAACTACAGCCAGGTGAAAAAGACGTACTATTAAAGTCCAACTGAAATCAAAATTGACCCTATTTACTTTGTTAGCGCATATTACTAGTCTTGTGGTGAAAAATTAATCCGTGCAAGTTAATACACAGAAAAAAATTGTTTGCCGTTGTAATCTTTAATCAAAGTCCGAAAAGTTACTTCCGGTCTGGAATGGCGTTCCTTCTCTGATGATGTATGACGGCTCGGGTTGGGAAACGCTTAAGCACTCCCCTCAAACCGTTAGTCTGCTATGAGTGAGATATGGAGAGGAGGAGCGCTAGAGTACAACCCTGCCCTCTGTTCAATATTCCTTTTCACTGGGAAATACGTCATAACACTGGAGAAAAGTCGTTTGCAACTTCCGGTTCAAGAGGACTTTAAATGTATTAAAAATGTACTTGAGTGTATTTTTAGTACAATACAAATACACTATAATGCATCTCTAATACATTTTACAGTATGTCTTTTTCACCTGTTGCACATAAGTAAAGCGTGGCTGTCCGCTGTGTGTGTGTCGTGATGTACCTGCTCTCTCTCCTGCTCCAGCTCCTCCTGCTCCATGCTCTGCTCGATCTCACACAGAAGACTGTGTGGGTTTGGACTGAAGCCCTGGAGACTGTGTTCCTCCGTCAGCTCCTCTACACGAGCGCTCAGATTCCTGTGGGACACGCGCACCTCCTGCAGCTCCAGCTGGCTCTGCCGCAGCTGTACCAACACACACACACACACACCTGAGGGAGTTTACCGGCCGAGTGCTAAAAACAGGCTGGTGGCCGAGGGGTGTTTAGTTTAGTTAACTCTGAACGAGCTTTCTTTATACATCATCTGTCATTGTGTAAATACTCGCATTTGTCACCTATGATTCATTCATTTCATTACCGGAAGTGTCTGATAATAGAAATAAATCAGTGTTTTTAATATAGTGATTCATCTCTCGATGTTATGCTCTAGTTTTGACCAATGATATCGACTGGAGTCTCATTTTATTGAACATTATAAGCCCATTTTTAAAAAGCACTATTCATTTATTTAGAGGTAAACCTTTTTATTGAAGCGATTAATGACTTTTTAAGAACAGCGCGTTCAGTAAATCTAAAACGGACGGTAAGAGCTGATGAAAACCCAGGTGAAAAAGACTGTGAAATGTATTAAAAATGCATTATAGGATATTTGTCTTGTACTAAAAACATACTCAAGTACATATTTAAAAATAAAGCACCATGGTATAACAATACTACGCATGTTTTAAAGAGAGAAACGCGTATTTTAGAGCGTAAATGGAAACAAACTAATTTAGAGGTCTTTAGAATCGCGTGGAAAGACAGTATGTCACGTTATAAAAAGGCCCTAAAAGCGGCCAGGGCTGAGCACCTCCGCAAACTAATAGAAAACAACCAAAACAATCCAAGGTTTTTATTTAACACCGTGGCTAGACTAACAAATAAACAGACGTCACCCGAACAAAATATCCCGTTACAGTTCAGTAGTAATGATTTCATGAACTTCTTCACTGAGAAAATAGAAAGCATCAGAACCACAATTGTAAACGTTCAATCTTCAATCGCGCCTTATAATTCAGCTTCAATTATCACCCCGAAAGAACAATTACAGTGCTTTACAACTATAGAACAAAAAGAGTTAAATAAACTTATCACTTCATCTAAAACAACAACATGTTTATTAGATCCTATACCAACTAAACTACTGAAAGAAGTGTTACCTGTAGTGGAAGATCCTCT
The DNA here is from genome assembly GCA_021554675.1 of Leuciscus idus. Taxonomy (NCBI): domain Eukaryota; kingdom Metazoa; phylum Chordata; class Actinopteri; order Cypriniformes; family Leuciscidae; genus Leuciscus; species Leuciscus idus. The sequence continues at coordinate 33,883,686 of CM038639.1, read as the reverse complement.
CCTCAATATTATTAACTCGTCTTTATCTTTAGGTCATGTTCCAAGAACATTTAAACTGGCAGTTATAAAACCTCTCATTAAGAAACCACAATTAGATCATAATAACCTAGCAAATTATAGACCCATTTCAAATCTTCCATTTATGTCTAAAATATTAGAAAAAGTGGTGTCCGCTCAACTGGGCTCTTTCTTGCAACAAAATGAGATCTATGAAAAGTTTCAGTCTGGATTCAGACCGCATCATAGCACTGAAACTGCGCTCGTTAAAATCACAAATGATTTACTTTTAGCTTCTGACCAAGGCTGTATCTCAATACTAGTTTTACTTGATCTTAGTGCTGCGTTCGATACTATAGATCATACATTACTCTTAGATCGACTACAAAATTATACTGGTGTTCAAGGACAAGCACTAAGCTGGTTCAAATCATACCTATCTGACCGCTACCATTTTGTCTATTTAAATGGAGAAAAATCGATCATAACTCCAGTAAACTATGGAGTGCCGCAGGGATCTGTGTTAGGCCCTCTGTTATTTTCAATATATATGATGCCACTTGGAAATATTATAAGGAAACATGGAATTAGTTTCCATTGTTATGCTGATGACACTCAAATATATATTTCATCACGGCCGGATGAAAACGCAAAATTTTCCAAATTGACAGAGTGTGTTAAAGATATAAAAGATTGGATGACCCGTAATTTTCTTTTATTAAATCCAGACAAGACAGAGGTAATACTTATCGGTTCAAAAAAACGCCCACAAAACCTCGCACAATACAACTTTAACATCATAGGATGTCCTGTTACTTTATCCTCTACAGTAAAAGACCTGGGTGTTATACTCGATTGCAACCTGTCTTTTGAAAATCATATTTCATATGTTACAAAAACAGCATTTTTCCACCTTAGAAACATTGCTAAGCTACGTAATATGCTATCAGTTTCTGATGCAGAAAAGTTAGTTCATGCATTCATGACCTCGAGACTGGATTACTGTAATGCTTTACTAGCTGGTTGTCCTGCATCCTCAATAAACAAGCTACAGTTAGTCCAAAATGCCGCCGCTAGAGTTCTTACTAGATCAAGAAAATATGATCATATAACACCGATTTTATCATCACTGCATTGGTTACCTATAAAGTTCCGTATTAATTACAAGGTATTGCTACTGACTTATAAAGCCCTAAACGGCTTAGCTCCAGTCTATTTAACGGATCTTTTATCACCCTATAATCCATTGCGCTCTTTAAGATCACTAAATTCAAGGCTTTTGGTCATACCTAGGATATCCAGAACCACCAAAGGAGGGAGAGCATTCTCACATTTGGCTCCAAAACTCTGGAATAGTCTTCCTGATACTGTTCGTTGCTCAGACTCGCTCTCCCAGTTTAAAACTAGATTAAAGTCGCATCTCTTCAGCCAGGCATTCATATAATCCTACAGTTCAAACTACAATCCGGCCTCTAGCTCATAAATGCCAGAGGAGAACTGGCCCCCGACTGAGCCTGGGTTCTCCCAAGGTTTTTTTTTTTTTTTTTTTTTTTTTTTCTCCATTAGGTCACCTGATGGAGTTTTAGGACACCATTAGGTCACTTGATGAAGTTTTTCGGTTCCTTGCCACTGTTGCCTTTGGCTTGCTCAGTTGGGGATATTTTGGGGATATTTAATTTAATTTTATCAATCAATAAATTCCTCTTGAAACAAACTTTGTTGTATTATTTTAATTTAATACTGTGAAGCTGCTTTGATACAATCTGTATTGTGAAAAGCGCTATACAAATAAACTTGACTTGACTTGACATATTTAATACATTTAATAATACGTCTTTTTCAAAAGCTGAGAATTGGAAGCAGTCCAGCAAATCATACAGTGACTCAAACTATTAAACGCATGCAAAACAATGAACTACTAAATCTATAACAGCACTGAATTAAATGGAACGAGAAAAAGAATGAGTAATTTTCTAAATATCTCAGTTTGGTCCGCAGCTTTTGTCTGCTGAGATTTCAATGATTTCCTTTCAGGTGCAGATCAATCAGAACAAACTGCTCATATTAATATAATGCATGAATGGACAAAACCTGTCAAGATGTATTCAGAGCCAGTCCAAATTAACTGTGCGATTTAAAGAGAAAATTAAACGCTTTTTTAGGACCATTAAGAATTTTTGCATAATTGCATTATTATTAATAATTACATAAGATGCACTGCAATCTTTTCACTTTTTTATGGCCATAAATTCTAAGCATACTGAATTTCAAATATATGTTGTAAACAGTGTGGCTTCACTTAAATCTTCAAATATCTAAATATATTCCAAAATGTACTTTAAGGGGCAAGAAAATGTCTAAATATTGTGTGTAAATCCAGTTATATATATATATATATATATATACACATTTTTCCCAACAATATAAATATTGACAGATTGATATAAAAATGGCAAAAAAATATATAAGATACCTGTAAATATATTTAAAAATATTTTCAATTTTTTTTAATGCATCTGATTTCTTTTCCCCAAATGGTTTTGCAGTAAAAATATATAAACAACGTAAGGTACATTTGAAGAAGCTAAACATATTACGTGTTTTTTTAAGAGAAAATAATATATATTTATATTATAAAATAATGTTTTACTTTTATAATTTTTTTATAATTTTTATTTATTTATATTGATATTAAATATATATATATATATTTTTTTTTACCCCTATTCTTTTCATGTTTGAAACCTTTTTTATTTATGGGATTTATGACATGTATGGTTATTAGTTTGCCAGTCCACTCATATACAGTTGTTTAGTGAAAACCCCTGATGAATAAGATGTTTGTGTGTAACGGCCGCTCACCTGTAAGTCCTTCTCCTGACACTGTTTCTCCAGCACCTGCGTTCGCTCTCTCAGCTCGTCCACCGTGTTCTGCATCTGCTCGTTCTCCTCCAGCATGGCGTTCACACGCCGCTCCAGTTCATGCTTACGCTCCGACAACATCTGTATCTGCCCAACGAGAGCGCCAAACACACCATCATCATCATCATCATCATGATTCTGAGCTATTCAGACCAAAACATCTGCAAACTTTGTCTTAAAGAGTCAAGATCACAATATATCTGAGCCTTTATCAGGTTTTCATGAAAAACTCGAGTGTGGTTTATTGGATTAGGTTCAACTCTGGTGTTGTTGGAATGCTGTGTTGCCAGGCATCATCAGTAGGGAGTCACGGACACCTCCACAGTCAGGAATGTGCGCTTGATAACGGGAATATTTCTGCTCAAAACAGCCCCGTGAAAATGCTGTTGTTTTTCAAGTATCATTAGTGTCTCACTGGTTTCTCCTACACTGGTGCAGAAACAATTTTCACACAACAAGCAACACATTCATTAATTGAAATGGAAAAAAACACACACACAAAAACTAATAATAGTATCACTGCAAAAAAATGCTTTTCTTACTTAGTATTTTTGTCTTGTCTCCAGTCCAAATATCTAAAAATACTTAAATCAAGATGCAATTACTAGACAAGTGAAATGACAAGATATTGTCTTTAAAAAAAAAATAAATAAAAATCTAAATTAAGTGAGTTCTGCTTAAATCAAGCAAAATTATCTGCCAATGGCGTAAGAATAATTGTTTGTTTTAGGCAAAAAACTCTAAATTCTTTCAGAAAACAAGACATAATATCTTGTCATTTTACTATAACTAGTAAATTTATCTTTGTTTAAGAATTTTTTTGATAATTGGACTGGAAACAAGAGAAAAATACTAAGTAAGAAAAGCATTTTTAAGCATTACATAATTCAGAATCAGTATTTTAGTTTTTTTTTTAGTTTGATTATAATTGTATTATTATTTTGAATTAGCTTTTATTTTTAATATTTTTTGTCATTTTATTATTATTATTATTATTGTTATTATGATTTAGTATTGCTATATAGGTTAAATTTTTCCATTTTAGTTTTATTTTTATTTAGTTTTCGTTTTAATGTATTTCCACTAAATAATAATCAACTTAAACTTATTTCAGTTTATTGCCAAGCAATATTTCAAATTTTTAGTTTTTCAACTAATATTTATATGGTATTTTATTTCAGCTTTATTTCAATTAACAGAAATTATGAAATGGTTTCAGCCAACAATAATAACCCTGATGTGAATCTAATGAGAATCATCATTGAGAATTAAAAAATCCGACTACATTACAGTAAGAGAATTTGAAGAGGAGAATGTGTTTAATTGTCTTGAAAATAATGTCACAATACTACAGACTTAATCTGACTGGTCCTAAAATAGGTTTCATTTACTTTAGGCTACATATAATGTCTTGTTTGCTTGTTTTATGGTGAAATGTGGCCTAGACAAAGTAGATCCCTAGAAAAGTACCTCAAAAAAGAGTGGTGATGTGTGTGTGCAGCGCATGAAACGAACATGATCAGAAGTTTTGGTGTCTCTCCCTCATGTTATGACCTAGATCTGCTAACCTAGTTCAGCAGCAGCACTGAGGGATTCTGTGTGATTACCCGTACGCCACACCTGGACATTTAATGCGTACTTCTGCTTATCTTCAAACTTTAATTTAAAATCAGCCAAACTAGACAGTGACACTGGTGTATTTATGTCCTGGTCGGCCCAGAAGTGTCATGGATTGGAACAGACGCCCATTTCTCACTGTCTGGCACTGGCGGCATTTTCGGGAACACCCAGACATTGCAGCATTTGCTCTTAAAATAGAACAGAAGTTTTCCTCGCTCGAGTACACACACTTCACATGGGAGAATTGCTAATAAAGAGCCTTTAGTATCGCTTTAGTGAACTGACAGGATGATCCATGCTTTCATGTTGTTTACACCAAATTCTGACCTGACCATCTAAATGTTGAAATCCAGCAGAAATCCAGACTCATCAGACCAGGCAAAAAACATGTTTTCCAATCTTCTATTGTACAGTCTCAGTGAGTCTCTCAGTTTTGTGTGAATTGTAGCCTCAGTTTTGTGTTCTCAGCTGACAGGAGTGTCACCGGTGTGTTTCTTCTGCTGCTGGAGCTCTTCTGCTTCAAGGTTTGGTGTGTTGTGTGTTCAGAGATGCTCTTCTGCTTCAAGGTTTGGTGTGTTGTGTGTTTAGAGAAGCTCTTCTGCTTCAAGGTTTGGTGTGTTGTGTGTTCAGAAATGCTCTTCTGCTTCAAGGTTTGGTGTGTTGTGTGTTCAGAGAAGCTCTTCTGCTTCAAGGTTTGGAGTGTTGTGTGTTCAGAGAAGCTCTTCTGCTTCAGGGTTTGGTGTGTTGTGTGTTCAGAGATGCTCTTCTGCTTCAAGGTTTGGTGTGTTGTGTGTTCAGAGAAGCTCTTCTGCTTCAAGGTTTGGAGTGTTGTGTGTTCAGAGAAGCTCTTCTGCTTCAGGGTTTGGTGTGTTGTGTGTTCAGAGAAGCTCTTCTGCTTCAGGTGTGTTCAGAGAAGCTCTTCTGCTTCAGGGTTTGGTGTGTTGTGTGTTCAGAGATGCTCTTCTGCTTCAAGGTTTGGTGTGTTGTGTGTTTAGAGATGTTCTTCTGCTTCAAGGTTTGGAGTGTTGTGTGTTCAGAGAAGCTCTTCTGCTTCAGGGTTTGGTGTGTTGTGTGTTCAGAGATGTTCTTCTGCTTCAAGGTTTGGTGTGTTGTGTGTTCAGAGAAACTCTTCTGCTTCAAGGTTTGGTGTGTTGTGTGTTCAGAGAAGCTCTTCTGCTTCAAGGTTTGGTGTGTTGTGTGTTCAGACAAGCTCTTCTGCTTCAGGGTTTGGTGTGTTGTGTGTTCAGAGATGTTCTTCTGCTTCAAGGTTTGGAGTGTTGTGTGTTCAGAGAAGCTCTTCTGCTTCAGGGTTTGGTGTGTTGTGTGTTCAGAGATGTTCTTCTGCTTCAAGGTTTGGTGTGTTGTGTGTTCAGAGAAACTCTTCTGCTTCAAGGTTTGGTGTGTTGTGTGTTCAGAGAAGCTCTTCTGCTTCAAGGTTTGGAGTGTTGTGTGTTCAGAGAAGCTCTTCTGCTTCAGGGTTTGGTGTGTTGTGTGTTCAGAGATGCTCTTCTGCTTCAAGGTTTGGTGTGTTGTGTGTTTAGAGATGTTCTTCTGCTTCAAGGTTTGGTGTGTTGTGTGTTCAGAGATGCTCTTCTGCTTCAAGGTTTGGTGTGTTGTGTGTTCAGAGAAGCTCTTCTCCTTCAAGGTTTGGTGTGTTGTGTGTTCAGAGATGCTCTTCTCCTTCAAGGTTTGGTGTGTTGTGTGTTCAGAGATGCTCTTCTGCTTCAAGGTTTGGTGTGTTGTGTGTTCAGAGAAGCTCTTCTGCTTCAAGGTTTGTTGTGTTGTGTGTTCAGAGATGCTCTTCTGCTTCAAGGTTTGGTGTGTTGTGTGTTCAGACAAGCTCTTCTGCTTCAAGGTTTGGTGTGTTGTGTGTTCAGAGAAGCTCTTCTGCTTCAAGGTTTGGTGTGTTGTGTGTTCAGAGATGCTCTTCTGCTTCAAGGTTTGGTGTGTTGTGTGTTCAGAGAAACTCTTCTCCAAGGTTTGGTGTGTTGTGTGTTGTGTGTTCAGACAAGCTCTTCTGCTTCAAGGTTTGGTGTGTTGTGTGTTCAGAGATGCTCTTCTGCTTCAAGGTTTGGTGTGTTGTGTGTTCAGAGAAGCTCTTCTGCTTCAAGGTTTGTTGTGTTGTGTGTTCAGACAAGCTCTTCTGCTTCAAGGTTTGGTGTGTTGTGTGTTCAGAGATGCTCTTCTGCTTCAAGGTTTGGTGTGTTGTGTGTTCAGACAAGCTCTTCTGCTTCAAGGTTTGGTGTGTTGTGTGTTCAGAGATGCTCTTCTGCTTCAATGTTTGGTGTGTTGTGTGTTCAGAGAAGCTCTTCTGCTTCAAGGTTTGTTGTGTTGTGTGTTCAGACAAGCTCTTCTGCTTCAAGGTTTGGTGTGTTGTGTGTTCAGAGATGCTCTTCTGCTTCAAGGTTTGGTGTGTTGTGTGTTCAGAGATGCTCTTCTGCTTCAAGGTTTGGTGTGTTGTGTGTTCAGACAAGCTCTTCTGCTTCAAGGTTTGGTGTGTTGTGTGTTCAGAGATGCTCTTCTGCTTCAAGGTTTGGTGTGTTGTGTGTTCAGAGAAGCTCTTCTGCTTCAAGGTTTGGTGTGTTGTGTGTTCAGAGATGCTCTTCTGCTTCAAGGTTTGGTGTGTTGTGTGTTCAGAGAAACTCTTTTGCTTCAAGGTTTGGTGTGTTGTGTATTCAGAGAAGCTCTTCTGCTTCAAGGTTTGGTGTGTTGTGTGTTCAGAGAAGCTCTTCTGCTTCAAGGTTTGGTGTGTTGTGTGTTCAGAGATGCTCTTCTGCTTCAAGGTTTGGTGTGTTGTGTGTTCAGAGAAGCTCTTCTGCTTCAAGGTTTGGTGTGTTGTGTGTTCAGAGAAGCTCTTCTGCTTCAAGGTTTGGTGTGTTGTGTGTTCAGAGAAGCTCTTCTGCTTCAAGGTTTGGTGTGTTGTGTGTTCAGAGAAGCTCTTCTGCTTCAAGGTTTGGTGTGTTGTGTGTTCAGAGATGCTCTTCTGCTTCAAGGTTTGGTGTGTTGTGTGTTCAGAGAAGCTCTTCTGCTTCAAGGTTTGGTGTGTTGTGTGTTCAGAGAAGCTCTTCTGCTTCAAGGTTTGGTGTGTTGTGTGTTCAGAGATGCTCTTCTGCTTCAAGGTTTGGTGTGTTGTGTGTTCAGAGAAGCTCTTCTGCTTCAAGGTTTGGTGTGTTGTGTGTTCAGAGATGCTCTTCTGCTTCAAGGTTTGTTGTGTTGTGTGTTCAGAGAAGCTCTTCTGCTTCAAGGTTTGGTGTGTTGTGTGTTCAGAGATGCTCTTCTGCTTCAAGGTTTGGTGTGTTGTGTGTTCAGAGATGCTCTTCTGCTTCAAGGTTTGGTGTGTTGTGTGTTCAGACAAGCTCTTCTGCTTCAAGGTTTGGTGTGTTGTGTGTTCAGAGAAGCTCTTCTGCTTCAAGGTTTGTTGTGTTGAGTGTTCAGAGATGCTCTTCTGCTTCAAGGTTTGGTGTGTTGTGTGTTCAGAGATGCTCTTCTGCTTCAAGGTTTGGTGTGTTGTGTGTTCAGAGATGCTCTTCTGCTTCAAGGTTTGGTGTGTTGTGTGTTCAGAGAAGCTCTTCTGCAAACCTTTGAGTGTTTATCTGAGTTACTGTTGTCTTTCTATCAGCTGAACCAGTCTGGTCATTCTCCTCTGACCTCTGCATCAACCTCGCATTTTCTCCCTCACAACTGAAGCTCACTGGATATTTCCTTTTTTTCTGACTATTCTCTGTAAACCCTAGAGATGGTTGTGCATGAAAATCCCAGTAGATCAGCAGTTCCTGAAAACTCAGACCAGCTCATCTGACTCCAACAACTACGACGCGTTCACTTAAATCACCTGATGCATAGTTTGAACTTCAGCAGATCGTCTTGATCATGTCTACATCTACATTGAGCTGCCATGTGATTGGCTGATTAGATATTTGTGTTAACGAGCAGTTGAACAGGTGACCTAATAAAGTGGCCTTGTTCTCATTCACTAATTCATGAAGAGAGAGAGAGAGAGAGAGAGAGAGAGAGAGAGAGAGATAAACTGATCCTGTAAATCCGCTCTGGTCTGACGGACAGCACATCCCTGTATCGACCACTAATCATGGGCTAATTACCCTCCGCAAGTAAACCCTGACACACTTAATCTCAGTACTGTGTAGATCTCTATATTCTGAATAAACTGTGGTGGAACCATAAATCAGTGATGAATCAGATGCTATTATTATGCTACTTTGATATAAGTTTTTTTTTTGACAGTTTTTTTCTTGTTTTGTTTTTTTACTTCAAAATTTCACATTTAATTCAACGTGTTGCTTGTTGTTTCTTTGTCATTATTTGTGAAACTGATTTGCAATTTCTAAGTGAAAATTGTTTCCTATACCAATTTTTTTATCCATTATATCAGATCAAAATATAGTTGAAAATATTTGAAGAGACAACATGGTTTACACATGCATACAAAACCAGACATGCATTAGATGTGGATACCGGTGTGTATGAAGAGTGTTTTCTCCCCTCTTTCAGCATTTCATTTTTTCTCCTAGACAGTAGATAGTAGAAGGTTTCTTGCTCTGGAATAGTTTAGTTTTTCATGATCGTTTTCATTCCTCTTAATCAGTAGTTTTGCTACTGTACCTTTAAGACTCCTCTACATAAATTATGTTTGTTATTATTGGCTAACTTCTGATCATCAGGTTGGTCCAAGTTGCTGAATGATGAACAGGTGTTGATATGTAAATGTAGGCGCTCATATGTTAATGAGCTTGTGCTGTCGCAAATAAAATACTCTTCTATACAAAGAATATTTACTGAATCTTCTAGACACATTAGTTCTGTTCCAAAACCGTGAGCTTCCTTCCTGTCTATCGTCCAAATGCACTCAAAAATATGTATGCGTCATTTTATGATTAATTAATGTCCGTAACTCGATGCTTAACTATCATAATACGATGCATCGTTAAAGAAATCAACTAGCAATAGTCACGACTTTTTTCTGAAACCGTGTTGTGCGCAAATTTGTCGTTCAACCACTTAAATTATCAAATTTACACTAATTTTACACTCAAATTAATGCCAGATTTTTGCTATAAATTACAGACATGGCATTTGATGACTAATTCATCGTTAGTTCTTAATGATGCCAATCTCATTCAGAAATTATTGATTACATAATAAGGAACTACCTCATCCAAAATTTTATATTACTTACTGATTAGTTAAGCTTGTTTCCATATTAGTTAATATTAGTTATTAGTAGTAGCTGAAGTGTTAATATAGTACTACTCATTAGTCCTGCGTTACTTCCTGCATAATAACATATTAATATTAATCATGGACCATTATGCTAAAGTGTAACCCTTGTGACTATAGTTGGCTAATGATGCTTTTAGGAAACACACCACTAGATGAATGTTTTCACTGAGCTTGTCGCAATGCATTCTGGGACGCTTTCCCTATGAAGGACACAAATTGCAAAATTGATGTAAATTGCGATCTTGTTAGGGAGATCGCTATAGGTTTTGAAACAGAGCTAATCGAAACAGAGCTTTTTCCGCTTAATACAGTTTCCTCAGTTCAGAATTGAACAAAGCTTGAGATAGTTGTTGTGAATAGACCAGCGTCCATACTGACGGCCCGTGAAACTCAAGCTGGCATTGTTTGTCCTGCGCTGTCACATCACAGACTCCAGGAGCCAATTACATGGCCATCTTTCAATGATGAGTTAGCGAGAAGACTGACATAACGAAGCAATCAGGATATGATCCAGCAGCGTTTTGCATCGCACAATGAGATCACGTCACAGAACACACACACACACACCCAGAATGAGCATGCAGAAAAGAGGAAGCGGTTCGTGAGCACTTACTTCAAGCCCTTGCTGTTTAGTGCATGATACAAATAATCATTTGAGGAAGGAAAACAGAGGAAAGCAGATTTTGAAATATATCATGGTGTCATGACTCTCTGTAAATAAACAAGATCCAGATCCCACAACGCCTCACCTCGGCCTGTAGGGTCTCGAGCCGCATCATGTGCTGGTTGGTGGAGATGCTTTTCTCTTTGAAATCATCCCGTAAAGAATGAACCTGAGTAGACAACTGTTTCTCCACCTCGGCGGCCTGTGGACACAAACACAGACACTTCTGTTAGCTTCCCATAGACGTCTGGTCTATATAGGCTACTTGTACTGTATGTGCAGCATGTATACTGTGAATAGTATATAAATTGCCTGTATGAATGGATTATCAGGACATTTGCCAAAATGAGCCGTGCACAACCACTGGATGAATTTGGAATAGCACTTTGTATTAAACTTTGCAGCCAGTGTGTGAGATACTGTATCCCACAATGCAATGCACTTTACTCTTTATTTCCAGGGTCTTAAAAAAAAAAAAAAAAAAATAGGCACTGGGATGATAATGATCGTTTTTGCATCACTGGATTTAACTTTTTTTTCTCTTTTTTTTACATTTTATTATTATTATTATTTTATTATAGGTTTACAAGGTACTTAAACCACAGCCACTGGATTTAACTATTTGTTTATTTCATTTATATTTTGATATTTTAACAAAATCTAGTTTACAAAGGCTGCATAATATGACAATTTCTGATACTATGATAATTTTTAGCAATTAATTGAAACTATTTATTATTATTTTTACTTACTTACTTAATTTATTTTTACAAACCTTGCAAGGTACTGATACTATGACTGACTTTGTTTGAGCCACTGTATTTAACAATTTGTTTATTTTATTTTATTATTATTATTTTGTTGTTGTTGTTGTTGTTGTTTTACAAAATCAGGTTTACAAGATATCCAGCTGATACTGTGTTTCGTAGCCACTGAATTAGCTTGTTTGAAGAAATTAGTAGCATGATTTTTAACCTTCTGACTATCTTCATAATGTTAGCACACGCTTTCTTAACACTGAGCCTGCTAACGTTATATTATTTCATCCAGAAATGTATAAAAAAAAAAAAAACGAAGCCTGTTGCTGCCCTAATATCTATGAGCATGAGTCATATTACCAGAGAAACCCCACCTACACACACACACACGCCCCCAGACTCACACCCACACACACGCATTGATCACACTTGGCATTTTGTAGCATCTGTAGCAGATTCCAGCAGAGATCCCTGTGTGTGGATTGGACGTCTGCGATCAGGCCACTGCAGCTGTGAAACACTCATTACCATCAGCAAGACTGCAGTCGCTAAACTGACTCACTTCATCTGTGACTGTCACCACGGCAACCCACGCCACGAGTCCCGGCTACGTACAAACACGACTATGACGCTCACGGCCGTATGAACTTTGCTGCTGCAATATCTCGCACTGAATATGTTTTTATCTGGAATTCTATCAGATTATGCGCAGGATCCAGTAACCTGCTGTACACTGTGATTTAACGCCAGGGCCGTTCACACAGAATGCGTTTTTGCATTCCACAGCACTGCTTTTCCAATGTTTTTCTCTGTAAACATGCTCTAGATGGATGTCTTTCGCCATTGTGACAGTCAAAACAAACATTAAAAGAAGTTCAATTGAAATGACTATCATATCATAATCATATATACACAGAAATGCACGTAGTCACATGCCACTCTTTATTTATACAGTGCAGTGAAGTAAAAAAAAAACTCCACAAGAAAATTGGTTTTGAATGATAACTTAAAACCCTTTATAAACTGAGTTAATCTATGGTATTTGCTTCTGCTGAAGCCGTCAGCCCGCATTTTTTCATCTTATTTTTAAAATTGTTTAACAGTGGAATTCCTGTTGAAAAACTACATTTCCCATGATGCTGTACAGAAAATTCCACCAATCAGAGAATTGAAAAAAGCAACGCCAAAAGATCTCTTTAGCTCCACCCACTTTACATCAACGTTTGTAGTGCTGCGATTCACCTCGTAGCTGATTGGCTTGCTTCATGGCTTATAATTCTTTAACCAAGACTATATTTAAAATGGGAATCAATCATCAATCCAAATTATTTCATTCCGACTGAAACAGAAATAGTCCATTTAAACGTGGCTACTGTTAATATGTGAAATCAACCCAAACAAACTCATTGCTCTGCCCCCAAAACACATGAACAAGAGTGGATGTCTCTTTATCATTGCTGAAACGAAGCAAAATAATGCTTCGCGAAAAATAAAGCGAAGATGACGAACGAACGACAAAAAATTTACATACAGTATACAAGATTATTTACAAGCAAGAGCAGACACTCAAAACTGTCCTGTTACTAGAGCTAACATTACAACTGTAAAACACAGCAAAACCAGTGTTACTCACGTATAGAGCAGAAAAAACACAACCAGCGCTGGAAAGCTTTTCTAATATTAACGCAGGTCCTGAAGCTCTTGCCTGATCAGTGATCATAACCCTTCTTTTTCCAGTGATATTCCTCTGACCTTTTGGCTGTGTGTCCACCAAAGTGTTATTATCCAGCTGAAAACGCTAGGCGCTCTGCTAAGCGGCTAGCTATGAGCGCTTGAGAGTGTTTTGGCAGCGCTGCATTTTTTTCAGTTGAGACGCTTCGCTTGTTATGATACGGAATATCCGCGGAAGTGTTACTAGTGTCTCATTTCACACATATTTTGTTTCTGTGTTGATTCTATATTAAAATGTCGATACAATGTAACATATTTTCTTTGGCTCTTGTTTTAAATTATTTTGTTCCGTTATTATGCTAGTTGTTGGCGTCTGTTGACGTTGTAGAAGCAGAATGTGGTGGTTGGACAGTGTGGTATTAGTCCCGCCCCCTCCTCCACTGTGATTGGATGGTTGGGTAAAAAGTGACAGTGATGAGCGCTGCGTTTTACCCAAAGTTGAACATTCTTCAACTCTCGGCGACCTGTAAAAAACGCCGAGTGCTTCAGCGTGAAAAAATGCTTAGCGCCTCGTTACTCTCATGGCGTTTTAACATGGCGCTCCCATTGAAAACAATTGAAAAAATACGCCAGCCGCATGAAAAAACTCTTTGGTGGACACACGGCCTTTCTCTTTTGTAATGTGTGGTGGTTTCCGGTCCGATCCACTTTCAACTGCATCTCTCAGAAATCACTTACTGCACCTTTAAGGATTCTGACAAGTGACAAGTACCACTAAAAGTAACATTTTTGCACTTTTTTTCTGACAGTGTGCATCACAATATGTCAAAGTTGTAGAATCTTAACTTTATTTATTCACTAAAATAATACTCAGCAATTTTGAGGAAACTGTTTCAGAAAGCGTCACCCATCTTGACCTCGGACTCAACTTTCTGTTGGCACAGATAAAGACTCGAGACAGATAAAGAAATGTTTTAAGAAGCAGGTTTTCACTTGTAGGGTCCTTTGACTCATATCAGATTGCTGAACTTTTCGTAAGTTTGATATTGTTTAAGGTTTAAGCCAAAAAACATAATCAAGATTATTACTTTATTGCTCGGCTGATTCATGAAACGAAAGAGAAGCAGGGAGGGAATTTGAGGGAGTTCGAGTAAGGTTATTTTAGTATTATTTATTAATATTTTGTATTAGCGTATACTTTTAAATTTTCAGTTTTCATTTTAGTTGAATTTTTAGTAATTTTGTAACATGCTTGTAATTTTTATTATTATTTTTTTATATTATTATTTAGGATAAATATTTTTTTTTTCAGCTTTAGTTTATTTCCAGTTAGTTATTTTAGTGCTTCAACTTCAACTTCAACTAGTGCTTCAACTTATTTCAGTTTTTCAGTAAATTTTAGTAAATTTTTCAGCTTTATTTCAATTATCAGAAATGCGTTTAATAGTTTTAGTTAATAATAACCCTGGTTGAAAGGCACAATCCGAGATCCAAAAATGACTGGCGTCTTTTGAGAAGAGATTATATTCTGCTTTATAGTCTTGACCAAAATAAAGATTGTGGTTAAACAGGAAGAACAGTCGTATGAATCTTCCTGTTTATATGTTAGTGATTCGATTTTTTTCAAGCTTGCATTAAACTGAGAGAAAAGTGGTCACTCAGGAGACTTAACTACTGTACGTTCTCAGTTATTTTTTATAATTTTTTTCCCTTAAAAACAGCTATAAATGAGACATAATTATTATATTCAATAATGTGGAGCAGCTCAGATCATTCAATCTTGAAGAAGCTGATGAGAAATGTTTGAATTATTAATATTGAAATCTCTGACTTTTTGGCAAATCTTAAGTTTTTTTCCCAGGACTAAAATCTGAGAAGCAGGAGATTTAATTTAGCATCTCTGCTGATTCTCAATTGTGATTTTTTTTTCTTTCCCAAAGGATGTAACATAATTCATAACGGCGTTTAAAACTGAAATGTAATTACATTTGCATCACCTTCACTAATGATAATCAAAGAGCCATTAGTCATGTTGGTGTCTGTCCATTCAGCAGTGTAATCTCAGTGTGAATCGTGTCTGATGTTGTCAGGTCGACATGACCCACGGCAGACGCGCGTCTCACACACTCACTCGTGTGTATTGAGCCGCAGGCGCGTCACATGGCATGCTGTGAGGTTGCATGTTCTTTTATGACTGCGCATCCGGCTCTTATTCTTTCATTTGTGCCTCATTTACATTACAAAGAGCATTGCTAAAGGAAACTCCTTTTTACACTCGTTTAGAGTGTCTTATTCGTTGAATCCGAGGTTGGGGGGGGGGGGGGGGGGATCACGTTCCCATGGTAACACATGGATTTGAACATGACACTTGAGGTTGCCATAGCGATATGTGGGAATAGTGATCGGAGGTGCTGAGACATGCCTTAGTCATACTGTCAGAGGAGGATACCTGTGACATTTCTGCAATAAACTGGAGACACTCAGTAAAATGAGACCCTGGATATATTGGGTATGGTTATATTTGTGGCAATAGCCAAAAATACATTGTATGGGTCAAAATTATCGATTTTTCTTTTATGCCAAAAATCATTATGATATTAAGTAAAGATCATGTTCCATGAAGATATTTTGTAAATTTCCTACCGTAAAGATATAAAACATGTATTTTTGTGAGTGGATGCTGCACAATCGCCAACATAAATGTACAACTTTAAAGGAGATTTTCTCAATGTTTCGATTTTTTTGCACCCTCAGATTCCAGATTATCAAATAGTTGTATCTCGACCAAATATTGTCATATCATAACAAACCATACATCAATGGAAAGCGTATTTATTTAGCTTTCATATGATATGTATTTATATATATCTCAATTTCAAAACATTGACCTATGTGACTGGTTTTGTGCAGGGTCACAAATGTGTTCACAGTTCACAAACTGAATCACAGTGCTTTTAGTTCAAATTGTTTTTATGTACCTGTGGCAACAGCAATATGAAAAAAGAATTTGGGTAAATGACTAGTTTTGTCTAAGGTGAGCATTACAACTAGTGCTGATAGTGATGTGATCGAGTCTCTACACTAAGTATTAGCATTGAGCATCATCCTGTGTGTCGTCCTCTCAACCCTCTCTTGCTCATTATCCTTTTCAAACTAGACAGGGAGAAACCACCTAGCAACCACACAGAACAACCTAGCCACGCCCTGGCAACACCCTGGCAACACCCCGGCAACACCCCAGCATAATGGCAGTGAGTTTACTGTAGTTTTAATGGGTTCTTGACTTGACTCAGCAGTCGTTCCAGAGCTCCTTCTGTCTGACCCCACAACCTGTTACCCATTACTTTGCCATTCATTTCCAATGCAGCCAACCAGTGAACATAATCAATGGGATCATTTATAAAATCACTCCATCTTGATAATGAAATGTGGGTCTATTTTGTTCGGTGTCCATCTCTCTCTCTCTCTCTCTCTCTCTCTCTCTCTCTCTCTCTCTCTCTCAACCTTTGTAATGTAATTAGTAAAATGCTTCTCTCTGATCAGATTAGGCTGCTGGGGTTTTGGCTTTTTTGACAACCCCCTGCTTCCAGGACTGGCAGGCAGACGTGTGTGTGTGTGTGTGTGTGTGTGTGTGTGTGTGTGTGTGTGTGTGTGTGTGTGTGCAACAGAAAGCATCTGTCCAACACAACACAATATGTTCAGTACATCAGCTAAACATTAATGCTGTCTGTATTTGCTAGGCTTTACCTGTTGTTAAGCTCTACTTCATTATCTAGTTAAGTTGCCACTGTCCCTCCAGAAGAAAATATCTTATTTATATGTCGACCGTGTCTCAGATGTTTGACATATTTCAGTAAGGTCCATCAGTTAACATAACTTAATGCATTATCTAACAAAGAGCAATACATTTTTTTACAGTTTTATTTGTCTTTGTTAACGTTAGTTATTAATAACACAATTGTTCATTGCTTGTTCATGTCAGCTCAGGTCCATTAAATAATACTAACAGATATAACTTTTTTAATTAAAAAATTCTGAAATAAACATTAAGATTAATAAATGCTTTAGAAGTATGTTTCATTGCTAGTTCATGTTAACAAATGAAACCCTATTTTAAAGTGTTATTGATGTTTCTCCTAAAAGTTCCTTGAGATAAATAATTAAAAATGCAATTGTTGCATATAATAAAAGTATAGAGCTATATTGGGAAAATCATATTGAGAGCAAAGTTTTCTCTTCTGAAACTCTTCTTTCTCAGGTTTTCCTAAATAAATATTTACGTAACAGCATGCCGTTCTTGCTGTCCTCTCTTGCTCCGTTTCCGTTGGCTGTTCCTAATGCTGTTGGTAAAGGAAAGAGGATCTGGATTAAACCCTAATCCCACCTGAGTTCATGCATGAGTCACTCTGCCTTATGTCACTTGCTGTTGCTTGTCCCACTGAAGGAAGGTCATCTGAGTCTGAACTCTGGAGCAACAGATCCATTAGCATATCTGTCAAGCCCATCTAGTTATCTCATATTCAGAGCCTCTTTCTTGCTTCAGAGAACATCACCATCAGCAGCCAACTAGCTTCTGGGTTTAATTACTTAATAAACAAAACACCAGGGGAACTACTTATGGTAACCGGCCAAACCTTGACCCCTTACTACTGTACAAGACATTTGTTTATATTTTATACTATGTAGTCAAAATTGGGCTGGTTAGTTCTAGTAGTTAGCCCAGGCTGATATAAAGACCAATTAACCAATGATGTTCATTCTCGTGTTACGCAGCACGTTTGAGCTTCAGCAAGAACCAATGAGGTTCATTCTCGTGTTACGCAGCACGTTTGAGCTTCAGCAAGAACCAATGAGGTTCATTCTCATGTTACGCAGCACGTTTGAGCTTCAGCAAGAACCAATGAGGTTCATTCTCGTGTTACGCAGCACGTTTGAGCTTCAGCAGGAACCAATGATGTTCATTCTTGTGTTACGCAGCACGTTTGAGCTTCAGCAAGAACCAATGAGGTTCATTCTCATGTTACGCAGCACGTTTGAGCTTCAGCAAGAACCAATGAGGTTCATTCTCGTGTTACGCAGCACGTTTGAGCTTCAGCAAGAACCAATGAGGTTCATTCTCGAGTTTCGCAGCACGTTTGAGCTTCAGCAAGAACCAATGAGGTTCATTCTCGTGTTACGCAGCATGTTTGAGCTTCAGCAAGAACCAATGAGGTTCATTCTCGTGTTATACAGCACGTTTGAGCTTCAGCAAGAACCAATGAGGTTCATTCTTGAGTTTCGCAGCACGTTTGAGCTTCAGCAAGAACCAATGAGGTTCATTCTCGTGTTACGCAGCACGTTTGAGCTTCAGAAAGAACCAATGAGGTTCATTCTCGTGTTACGCAGCACGTTTGAGCTTCAGCAAGAACCAATGAGGTTAATTCTCGTGTTACGCAGCACGTTTGAGCTTCAGAAAGAACCAATGAGGTTCATTTTTGTGTTACGCAGCACGTTTGAGCTTCAGCAAGAACCAATGAGGTTCATTCTCGTGTTACGCAGCACGTTTGAGCTTCAGAAAGAACCAATGAGGTTCATTCTCGTGTTACGCAGCACGTTTGAGCTTCTGCAAGAACCAATGAGGTTCATTCTCGTGTTATACAGCACGTTTGAGCTTCAGCAAGAACCAATGAGGTTCATTCTCGTGTTACGCAGCACGTTTGAGCTTCTGCAAGAACCAATGAGGTTCATTCTCGTGTTATACAGCACGTTTGAGCTTCAGCAAGAACCAATGAGGTTCATTCTCGTGTTATGCAGCACGTTTGAGCTTCTACAAGAACCAATGAGGTTCATTCTCGTGTTACGCAGCACGTTTGAGCTTCAGAAAGAACCAATGAGGTTCATTCTCGAGTTTCGCAGCACGTTTGAGCTTCAGCAAGAACCAATGAGGTTCATTCTCGTGTTACGCAGCACGTTTGAGCTTCAGAAAGAACCAATGAGGTTCATTCTCGTGTTACGCAGCACGTTTGAGCTTCAGAAAGAACCAATGAGGTTCATTCTCGAGTTTCGCAGCACGTTTGAGCTTCAGCAAGAACCAATGAGGTTCATTCTCGTGTTACGCAGCACGTTTGAGCTTCAGCAAGAACCAATGAGGTTCATTCTTGTGTTACGCAGAACGTTTGAGCTTCAGCAAGAACCAATGAGGTTCATTCTCGTGTTACGCAGCACGTTTGAGCTTATGCAGGAACCAATAAGGTTAATTCTTGTGTTACGCAGCACGTTTGAGCTTCAGAAAGAACCAATAAGGTTCATTCTCGTGTTATACAGCACGTTTGAGCTTCAGCAAGAACCAATGAGGTTCATTCTCGTGTTACGCAGCACGTTTGAGCTTCAGCAAGAACCAATGAGGTTCATTCTCGTGTTACGCAGCACGTTTGAGCTTCAGCAAGAACCAATGAGGTTCATTCTTGTGTTACGCAGAACGTTTGAGCTTCAGCAAGAACCAATGAGGTTCATTCTCGAGTTTCGCAGCACGTTTGAGCTTCAGCAAGAACCAATGAGGTTCATTCTCGTGTTACGCAGCACGTTTGAGCTTCAGCAAGAACCAATGAGGTTCATTCTTGTGTTACGCAGAACGTTTGAGCTTCAGCAAGAACCAATGAGGTTCATTCTCGTGTTACGCAGCACGTTTGAGCTTATGCAGGAACCAATAAGGTTAATTCTTGTGTTACGCAGCACGTTTGAGCTTCAGAAAGAACCAATGAGGTTCATTCTCGTGTTACGCAGCACGTTTGAGCTTCTGCAAGAACCAATGAGGTTCATTCTCGTGTTATGCAGCACGTTTGAGCTTCTACAAGAACCAATGAGGTTCATTCTCGTGTTACGCAGCACGTTTGAGCTTCAGCAAGAACCAATAAGGTTCATTCTCGAGTTTCGCAGCACGTTTGAGCTTCAGCAAGAACCAATGAGGTTCATTCTCGTGTTACGCAGCACGTTTGAGCTTCAGCAAGAACCAATGAGGTTCATTCTTGTGTTACGCAGAACGTTTGAGCTTCAGCAAGAACCAATGAGGTTCATTCTCGTGTTACGCAGCACGTTTGAGCTTATGCAGGAACCAATAAGGTTAATTCTTGTGTTACGCAGCACGTTTGAGCTTCAGAAAGAACCAATGAGGTTCATTCTCGTGTTACGCAGCACGTTTGAGCTTCTGCAAGAACCAATGAGGTTCATTCTCGTGTTATGCAGCACGTTTGAGCTTCTACAAGAACCAATGAGGTTCATTCTCGTGTTACGCAGCACGTTTGAGCTTCAGAAAGAACCAATGAGGTTCATTCTCGAGTTTCGCAGCACGTTTGAGCTTCAGCAAGAACCAATGAGGTTCATTCTCGTGTTACGCAGCACGTTTGAGCTTCAGCAAGAACCAATGAGGTTCATTCTCGTGTTACGCAGCACGTTTGAGCTTCAGAAAGAACCAATGAGGTTCATTCTCGAGTTTCGCAGCACGTTTGAGCTTCAGCAAGAACCAATGAGGTTCATTCTCGTGTTACGCAGCACGTTTGAGCTTCAGCAAGAACCAATGAGGTTCATTCTTGTGTTACGCAGAACGTTTGAGCTTCAGCAAGAACCAATGAGGTTCATTCTCGTGTTACGCAGCACGTTTGAGCTTATGCAGGAACCAATAAGGTTAATTCTTGTGTTACGCAGCACGTTTGAGCTTCAGAAAGAACCAATAAGGTTCATTCTCGTGTTATACAGCACGTTTGAGCTTCAGCAAGAACCAATAAGGTTCATTCTTGTGTTACGCAGAACGTTTGAGCTTCAGAAAGAACCAATAAGGTTCATTCTCGTGTTACGCAGCACGTTTGAGCTTCTGCAGGAACCAATGAGGTTCATTATCGTGTTACGCAGCACGTTTGAGCTTCAGCAAGAACCAATGAGGTTCATTCTCGTGTTATACAGCACGTTTGAGCTTCAGAAAGAACCAATAAGGTTCATTCTCGTGTTATACAGCACGTTTGAGCTTCAGAAAGAACCAATAAGGTTCATTCTCGTGTCATTCTCGTGTTACGCAGCACGTTTGAGCTTTAGCAAGAACCAATGAGGTTCATTCTCGTGTTACACAGCACGTTTGAGCTTCAGCAAGAACCAATGAGGTTAATTCTCGTGTTACGCAGCACGTTTGAGCTTCAGAAAGAACCAATGAGGTTCATTTTTGTGTTACGCAGCACGTTTGAGCTTCAGCAAGAACCAATGAGGTTCATTCTCGTGTTACGCAGCACGTTTGAGCTTCAGCAAGAACCAATGAGGTTCATTCTCGTGTTACGCAGCACGTTTGAGCTTCAGCAAGAACCAATGAGGTTCATTCTCGTGTTATACAGCACGTTTGAGCTTCAGCAAGAACCAATGAGGTTCATTCTCGTGTTACGCAGCACGTTTGAGCTTCTGCAAGAACCAATGAGGTTCATTCTCGTGTTATACAGCACGTTTGAGCTTCAGCAAGAACCAATGAGGTTCATTCTCGTGTTACGCAGCACGTTTGAGCTTCTGCAAGAACCAATGAGGTTCATTCTCGTGTTACGCAGCACGTTTGAGCTTCAGCAAGAACCAATGAGGTTCATTCTCGTGCATCAAGCAGGAGATTCGCTTATCAATGTTTTTATGTGAATAAAAGTCTAAATTTAATCTCTTCATCATATAAAGCGATCAAGTATCTAAAACCGACTTAACCGCTCGATTCATATGGATTAGTTTTACAATCTCTTCTTGAACTTGAAGCGTCAAAGTTGTAGTTGCGTAGCTGTAAACGGAGGGACAGAAACCTCTCATCTTCATTTGTGTTTAGAGGATGAATGAAAGCCTTACGGGTTTGGAACGACATGAGGGTGAGTAATTAATGACAGAATTTTTTTGGGGGGGTGAACTAACCCTTTAAAGTGGCAGACGACAGTATGTGCTTAGAATAAACAGAACAATATCATCCGCTGGTGTGAACGCTAATATAGTTATAGTTATCGTTTATTTATTTATCTTTCTTTTATTTATTCATTTTAACTTCTAAAAAAATAACTACTATAGTTCCTGGTGTGAATGGGCCTTTATTCTCTTTTCATTCTTTTCCGAGAACATGTTCTGGTTTTACTAGTGTTATTGCCCTCAGCTGGAAGACCTTGTGCTGCCAGTCTTGATTAGTTTATCATCATCAATTCTTCTGCCATTATGTGTGACCATTAATAGAACCACATGTGGTAATAGGACGTGTGTGTATAGTGTGTGTGTCGGAGTAAATGAAATTGACTAGGATTGACAGCATTAAAGCATTATGAGGCCTGAGTGTGAGTGTTATGGACAGCTGCAGAAAATCTGAATGGTAAAAACATTAACATCAGTCTGTCAGGGGGACGCTGGTGTTTAGATCCAGGAAGAGATTGTTGTGTGACCTCAGCTGCGTCATTGCCACAACACCACAGCCATCCTGGGGCAAAATCAATGAGACTCAATCTGACAATTCAAACGCGTCTGGGAACAAGAGTTGTGCAAAGATCCTGGCATTACTGAAGCACAAACCAAACTCAGTGTGGCATTTAACCTGCAAATCTCAATTTCCTGCCAAATCACTCAACCTTAGTTTCCCATTATTACTCAGTCACTGATTTACAACGATTAACCGTAATTTCTCAGAAGGCAATCATTTTAAATTCCATCATGTTTAGAAGTGACTTCAGCCAGAGTGATGCAAAAGACACATGGAATATTTTGTGATATCAAGATATACAGTGAAATAACATGGATTTTGTTGTCAACATTGAAGGATATAGTAGGCATTTTCTACTCGATTTTAAAATAATTGTATTTTTTATTAACCCTAATATTTGTATTTAAAAAAATGTGTCCTACCTATGCATGATTATATGGCTAATTACAATGAATTATTTGAATTAAGCATTGTTTGTTGCATTGTTGTTTTTCCTGCTGTCAGAATATATACTATCAGAAAAGATCTGTAGTATATTTTTGGGTTGCCCAAATCCACCATCTGAGAATTACTGTATTAAACTAGCATACATTTTAAATTCAATTCAAGTTTTTTTTTTGTGTGTGTGTGTGTGTGTGTGTGTGTGTGTGTGTGTGTGTGTGTGTGTGTGTGTGTGTGTGTGTGTGTGTGTGTGTGTGTGTGTGTGTGAGTCGCTTTTCGCAATACAAATTGTTTTAAAGCAGCTTTACAGAAAATAAGTAATTAAATATTACAATCAAGAAACCAGGTGACATATATGACACATGCAAAACTGCGTTCTCTCACACAATGCATGTTACCGAACAGATTTTGTCTGATGGCCAAAACACATTCCGGTTCAACAGTAGCAAAACTGTAAAACTTGTAAAAAAATTATAGTCAAACACAAAACATCCAAAGCTACAACATTTTTTTTTTTTCATCTGCCTCATTCATTGGCCGCAATGTAAAGAAGTGCAGTGAAATGTCCTGTGCGTCTTCAAGGTCGCCCTGCTGGACTGTGAAACAGGTAGATTGTATGATTCTGAGAACAGAATGGAGTGTAGTGTAATTTTGATGAGTTTGCGTGTGGTCGTGTCTCAGGAAGCTGAGGGGACACCCTGTGTGCCGGAGCCATGAAATTTATTCATAGTGTGCATGTTTTTTCCACCTCCCTCTGTATGGATTTACAAGCACCATAATCAATAATCAATTATGGCTTTTTATGAGAACACTATGTGGTTTTTTGGCAATGATTTTCTGGTTTGATCTCCGTAAGGAGCGAGCCAAGAGCCAAACACTTCACCTCTAAATTGTCTCTAATAACTTAATGGTACCAATCTACATTTGGTAGATGGTTTTATCCAAAGCTGATTGTAATTTTTTTTTTAAATACAACTGTTAATTGTTGGGTCATGTTAATGATATTAACAAAGACAACTTTTGATTTTAATAATAAATTAGTCAATGTAGAAATTATCATTAACTAAGATTAATGAAGTGCCACTATTATGCTTTTTCGAAAATTACCTTTCATGTAGTGTGTAATATAGCTGTTTGTGAACGTAAAATGTCTGCAAAGTTTCAAAGATCAAAGTGCACAACAAATAAGGTTATAGTCTCCTAAAAGAAGCGAGTCGTCAGCAATTCCAGTCTCACTTCCTGTTACATAACCACATTTGCCATCGTTCCTGCTCGTATCACTGTGTATCCATTGCTGAGGAAGAGCTGAAATTCAGATATGGTAAAGGGGATTTTGTTTCCACAACTCGCTGTAAGCGGTCAACCAATCATAACAGACTAGGCCATCTGACCAATCAGAGCAGAGTAGACCAATCACAACAGATTGGGCCATTTGACCAATCAGAGCAGAGTAAACCAATCACAACAGAGAACAGACAGGGCTATCTGACCAATCAGAGCAGAGTAGACCAATCAAAACAGATTGGGCCATTTGACCAATCAGAGCAGAGTAGACCAATCACAACAGACTAGGCCATCTGACCAATCAGAGCAGAGTAGACCAATCACAACAGACTGGGTCATCTGACCAATCAGAGGTTTTTTTTTTTTTACCTTGGATGCATGTAAACCTATTATAGGAGACTCCCAAATAAATTTTGAAACCTTTAAAATAGCGGGCACTTTAAAAATGTGCCCCTGGGCACTATACCTCTAAGAAACCCCCCCCCCAAACATAATCAAGGTGATTTCTCAAATGTAATTTACTAACTTGTCCAACTACATACATGTAGGCATATGAGCAGTGAGCACTATATTCAAATGTCTCACTTCAAAATGTACATCAATTCATTGACAGCGTCAATTCACGTTTGCCCAAAAAACCTTCATTAATGTCCTCTTCCTCACCCGAGTCTTCCTCGCTCCTGTCTCCCCCAAGAAGAATATCCTCATTCGCCTGGCGGTCATCGCCGACGCCTAGTAGGCTAACATTAGCAGTAACGGTGCGTGTCCACTACAGCGGCAAAACTCCGCTCAGTGCACTGGCAACGCTGTAACGTCTCCGCTTTGGTTGCGAGTGTGTTTAATCAAAGTTTTTTTCAACACACGGACAGCAATGCACGCGATTACATTTAGAAATAGACAAGATTTGTTTCCAAATGCACCAAGCAAAGATCCTTTCAATTTTATAAACTTTTATAAACCCAGCCAATATAATCACAATGAACACATCCAAAATAAAATGTTTAACACATATAACAACTGCAAAACCACTCAATTGACATCTGTCCGTTTTGGATTTAGATTCATTTTCTGTAGCCGTTAAAAAAAAAAAGACACAATTGCGCGTACTTGTTGTGGACCAACTCAACTCTGACAGATTGGGGAGGGAGGGGGGGAGTGATGGTGGTCATGTAATCTTTATTTATTTATAATTTATAATTATTATTATTATTGTTAAATTAGTGTTCATAAACGAGTTATGTATGGTCTTTCAAGAATTTCAAGTTAATAATATAACAATTTACTTATTTTTAAAGCTTGTGTCATGTGGTGCCCCCCTAGTGGTTGTGAATGGTTGGTGCCCCTGGGCACTGGCCCAAGTGCCCTTATGGATAATCCGGCTCTGCACACACACACACACACACACTCACCCTGCTGAGCTGCTCCAGCAGCCGATGGTTCTGTTCTGACAGCTCGCTGATGGCTCGGCTCTTGTCCCGGTCGGCCTCCCGCAGCTGCACCTGATGTCTCTCCAGCTCCCCCTGCAGGTGTTGCACATCTGTCTCCAGTTCAGCCACCCGGCCTTCCCATTCACCCTCGCGACTCTCCAAACGACGACGCAGCTCATGTTTTTCCTGCTCCAGGAGCTGGAAGAGAAACAGGGTCACTGACATGTATTTAGAATTAAATGCTTTTTAAATACCAATTCAGTTCCTGGATGTGAGGAACTAATCATCTGGAGTTGCCAAAGTTTCACAGGTTAGATCAAATCTTTGACAGATATAGTTTTCTGTAAGTGGCAAATAAACTAGCAAGGCAATAAAACTGAATGTTTTGTGAATGAGTTGAGTTGAGAACTGAATGAGTTACACTCCCATTCACAAGTTTAGGGTCAGTATGATTTTTCTTTTTTTTTTGAAGAAATTAATACTTTTATTCTGCAAGGATACATTAAATTGATCAAAAGTGACAGTAAAGACATTTATAATGTTACAAAAAGGTTCTATTTCAAATAAATGCTGTTCATCAAAAAATCCTAATAAAAATACATCATGGTTTCAACAAACATGCGAAGCAGCACAAACTGTTTTCAACATTGAAAATAATAATCATAAATGTTTCTTGAGCAGCAAATCATCATTTTAGAATGATTTCTGAAGGACCATGTGACACTGAAGACTGGAGTAATGATGCTGAAAATTCAGCTTTGATCACAGAAATATATTACACTTTAAAATAAATTCACATAGAATACAGTAATTTGAAATTGTAATAATATTTCACAATATTACTGTTTTTACTGTATTTTTGATTAAATAAATAGAGCCTTGAGGGAGCAGAAGAGACTCTTTCAAAAACATTAAAATATCTAGCCAACCCCAAACATTTCTATATTTGTGAAATAATCTGTACTAAGTACTTTTGGACAGACAGAAATTCTAATTAAACTTCTTTTTATCTGTGTATTATATATAGCAGTATTAGTTCTAACCCTATTAGTTCTAAGCTTTTGAGGCATCAACTATTTTAAATAACCCCGCCCCTATTAGAACAGCATGTGATTGGTCGCCTTACATGTTGGTCATATGGTCTCTTCCTGTCTAAGTGAGGCAGAATAGCTGTAATGCTAGTTAGACGTGTGGATTTAAAGGTTTGAGAGGGTCAGGCAGGTTCAGTCATGGCACCTCTGAGAGCACTAGCTGTAATTGCAGAAAATGAAATCTGGTGCTGATTAAAGCCCGTGAAATCCACTGTGAAGGCTATCAAACTAACTAACCGTTAGAAGTCATTTCAATGCTGATTACTCTCTTTTGTAAGAGGGTGTTAATATGAACAAATAAGGATTCCGCGAATGAAGAGCAATTGTCAGAAAATATAAGTAAAGAAAGAAATATATGAACTACTGTAGGATGTAGATTAAGACGAGGGGTTTAAGTCAAAGATGTGAAACCGGGCAGGAGAGACAACTACATGGAGAACTGCCAGGAACCTGTCGAGTATCTGGCCCTCGGACGGCTTAAAGGAGCCAAAGCACATTGTGAATTGATGAAAAAACCATCAAAGCCCATATAGGCCTGAACGAGGTTCAACTCAGTCAACGTCTTCACACAGTCTACATTCACTGACAGTAAACGCTTCTCAGACGCAGTCTTGACAAACACAGCA
This sequence comes from Leuciscus idus, assembly GCA_021554675.1. NCBI lineage: Eukaryota > Metazoa > Chordata > Actinopteri > Cypriniformes > Leuciscidae > Leuciscus > Leuciscus idus. The sequence continues at coordinate 33,856,499 of CM038639.1, read as the reverse complement.
GCATGTATGGATGACGTTCGCTCTGGTTCTAGTGTTTTCACAATGCCATCACTATCATAGACATTATGACTGTATAAAAGAGATAATAATATGAGTCTTAAAAACCATTAGCATTTAAGATGTGTGGATTTATGCATATATTTGTGCAGTTGTAAATAGTGTTGAAAGACAGGTGGAGTTGGGAACTCTTCAGGAGCTCAGCATGAGGAATAATGTTACACACTAGGAGACTAAATGTGTTCAAGTCATCTAAATGATTTGCTTTCATCATGCTCTTAATATTATGATACATCTTGATTAATAATTTTAAAAAGACTGACTGCACACCCATGTCAACAACACATGCATGCAAAATCAATCACAGCACTACTGATAAACAAAGTATTAAATTACACTCTTTACATTGGTTACACTTTATTTTAATGTGACGCAGTTACATTGTAATTACTCAAATGAGCACTGAGTAATATTAATAAACTACTTTAGAGTTATGGTTAGGGTTTGGTTTATGGTTAGCACTTGTAATTATGAATAATTTACTCTTAGTAATATAGTAAGTACATGTAGTAATGTGTGTAACTACATCACCTTAAAATAGTGTTACCAATAAATTTACTTGATTATTGATATTTGGGGGGTTACTTTTCATTTCCTATTCCAAGTGTATTCAGTCCCCTTCCCAGCATGCACTGTGGGACATGAAAACTTACTATGGTTTCATTTTACAGTTTTATTTACATTTGTAGTCACGTTTACGCTAGTAACTTTTCGTGGGTGAGGTCAGGATGATTTTGTTTTCTAAAAAGAAATGTATGAGTTACCCTAGTCGCGTTTCATGTACATATAAATGTGTGTGTGTGTGTGTGTGTGTGTGTGTGTGTGTGTGTGTGTGTGTGTGTGTGCCGTGCGCGCTAAAAACCCGAATTATAAACCATTCTGCAGAAAACTTTAGGAATCCGACGGCAGAACTTATGGCATGTCAACTTGACTTATTAAGTTCCAGACTTTTTTTTTTTTTCTTAATGCAAACTGTTGGGCAGTGTATAGGCTACACCCAAGTGGAGTTTTAGAGCTCCTCACCTCCAGTTTGTCGTTTAAATCCTTGGTAATTTTGTCATATTGCTTTGTGAGGTCTTGGTTTCTTTCAAGTAGAGCTTTGCCCAGTTTAGCAGCGAGGACCAAATCCTTCTCTTTCTGCCGGAAGAGCGACAGTAGATCAGAGTCCTGTCCGCTCACAGGTGTCTCTGAGGCGGATACCTCCAGATCGTCCTCCCGTTCCCCGGTGAGCATGGCCAGCTCCTCCTCCAAAGCCATGCCGAGCCCCCCGGGCGCGGTGTGTATCAGCGAGAGGGTCTGATATTCCCCGGTGTCTGGCGAGCTTTGACGGCCGGGATCGAGCGCGAGTTCCATGCGGTCGCTGTCCAGCGTCGGTGGTGCTGAAATCGCGCTGCGCAGGTCGAGGCAAGACGCGGACATCGCCGGAAAAACGACAGATTGAGCGCTTTAGACCCGGTGAACCCGCGTTAGTCCTGGGTCCGGGTGACCTGTTTGGCTCTGGGTCGATGATAACGCCATTGAAATGGGTAAATCGTTTCCAGTATGGTTATATGAGCTCTAATCACTGTCTTGCCTCAACGTCTCCAGTGACAATCAATCTATCATTTAGCCCAATAAAATCCATCAATCTGTTTAGAGCACTCTAGAGATGGCTGACCTTCACGTTAACCCCCTTTATGATCACCGTCCAGTCGTTGTGTCCACTCCAGAGCACCGGGGTCCCGGTTATTCCCCATTATCGTCGCCCCTCGCTCACATCCCTGGCCTATACGACACACAAATACACGGATTTCTCTCGTGCGCGAGCCTCCTCCCAGCCCCACGCGCGCTCTCTGCGTCCGTGACGTCAGCTAATCAACCTGCTCCTCGTAGCCACCCATTGGTCGATTGTGATAACGCCATATGCTATAGAAGAACTGGGTGAAAGACATGTGAATGTTGCTGCTGCTGCTGCTGATGGTGTGATGGGAAACACAGTCTGTTCTGGATGGTTTAATGACCTCTCTCTTAGATAAGCTCAAGACTGATGTGGCCTTTTCATAATATACTGTATATTATTTGGTTTACCCAATACTGCTTCAGAGTTGTAGTTGTATCAGCTGTACACACACACACACACACACACACTTGGTTTAACTATCTTTGTGGGGACTTTCCATAGACATAATGGTTTTTATACTGTCCAAACTGTATATTCTCTCCCATTACACGAACCCTACCGCTAAACCTACCAATCATACAAAACTTTCTGCATTTTTACATTTTCAAAAAACATCACTTAGTCTGATTTTTTATAAGCTGTTTTCCTCATGGGGACCAAAATATGTCCCCACAAGGTCAGAAATTGCTGGTATTAATCTTTCCCCACCACGTACACATATTGCAAAAAGAAATCTATTTTTATATTTTATATTTTTTTATATCATATTTTACTTTTTCTATTCTGACAAGGACAATTTCAAGATATTCTAGCTGTTTTTTACTTACTTATTACTTACGAGTACAGTTTTTTGTACTATATATATATATATGTATAACATTTAAATGATAACAAATTTATACAACAGATAATATTTGTTGTACTACCTTTAATATATACTTGATTTATTTTTATTTTTTTGGTCTGGATTATGACTGTATTACAGAATGAGAATCTAATAAGTATTCACTGTAAAAAATGATTTTTTGGTGAAGTAAATACTACTGAAAAAAAACAATGTAATTTACATGAAAAAGTTAGTTCAGGCAAGAATAAAAAAAAACGAAGTAAATTCCATATCAGTACTTAATTCAAGCGAGTAGAAATGAAAGCGTAAATATCAAATCAATAAAATTAAGTAAAAATTACTCAACTTTTCTGATACTGGGGTTCCCATCATGCACTGGACCTTGAATAATTAATGAGGTTCATTTTTCACTGGTTTCCAGCTGTATTTACACTGTTTTATCATTGCTTTTGTTGTCAGGATTAGTAACTTGCCATTTTGTGACATTTCGAGTAAATTTTCTGCTCAAAATGACACATTCAAACACAAAAACGATCCATCAAATGTTACCGTCATTGTGTATTGTCTACCAAGTATTGAGGTCTTTGCATTCACATGATGCTTAACATCTGACATGATGCAGTATAAATTACTTAGATAATCTAAGTAAAACACATACTATAAATATGAATATGACAATATGGTGCAGAAATTCATAGATACCTGAAATTAGAAGGTAATTATCTTTTAGGTCTCGTGAAAGAGTATCAATGCATGTTCCAGCAATGAATTCCCTAAATAAGACATTATTTGTTTATATGTATTTATTACAATATTTATTTATTTAGATATTTAACTACATTTAATTATTGCAGGATTATAGTAGAGTTCAAATAGTTTTAAACTTTGTTTGACCACCGTAGAAAAATGTGCCAAATGACAGGAATGTAATTATCATGACAGCTGCTCACAGACCGTCATTGTGTTTTGAAAGGGTTTGACCTCATTATTATACAGTGAGGTTTCTGCAAGATCATACAAATACCAGATTACAAACATTCAGATTACTAAAAGCATTCCCCAACAGCAGCACATCAGTATACTGTCGGGAAAACAGGATTCCCAGTGATTCAATCTGCTTGACTACTGATCTCATTTAATCTCATCTCACAATATTGAGCGCAATCATGACAGTAGTGAGACATGCCTCAGTGCTTCAAGCTAAAGCACTTGTTTTCTAATGGTTCAGTGCTCCTCTCTCGCCATGTGATAAATGTGTTTCAGTGAGAGATGGAAACATACAGGGAAGAATGAGGGATTATCGAGAAACAAAGACTGTACTTGTGGACCATAATATTGACATACAAAGGAAAGTGGGTCACTGTCATTCCAGAGCACAAACCCCAGAACTGGCCATCCAATCACTGACGGCTCATTTACTGAAGGATGAACGGCAGGAAACAACATGTTTGGAGGAGGAGGAACAGGAGCTTCGGGGGATTGAAGCTGCCTTTTGTAATCCTTGTGATTAAAACGCAGTCACTCTTCAACACATGCTTGATGGTCAATCTGCTGAGCTTTTGCTAAAATCTGCATGAAACAGAAGTTGCGATAGTCTTTTCTTCCCGATATTTGAGTGAAACCTTCTGGAACAAGAACAAATATAGGGCGCGGGCTTGATTTTGTTCGTGGGGAATTGATTGGATGGTTGTGGTTTGCTATTGGTGGATCTCATGTGAGTGACAGGTTGCCCCGCCCTCGCGCCATGTAAACACATCATCAGAGAAGAGAAGAGATGTGCTGCAAGAGGGAAGGGAAGTTATTTTAATTAAAGATTAAATAATTAAAAAGTAATGATGTGCATGGATAAATCAACTATAATAAATACTGCAATATTCCATAAAAAACAAGAATTGTCGATTTTGATTTCATGGAGACTTTAAGAGTGTTTTAAAGCACTGCAGAATCACATATGAAATTACAAATTATATTTGGATGTAAAGATATTTATTATGATACTAATTTTTAAGCAGGAAAACAGTCAAGTGAGAGAAGAAATAATGAATTATAATAATATTAAATAATATAACATTTAAAAGAGGAGAAATAAAGCAAAAAATTAGTTGTTAAGCAAAGTAAACAAATGAGCCATAAGTAAATAAAAAAATATGTAGGAGAAAAACAAATAGTGAATAAATAAACATGTTTTTTGTTGATAAAAATTAATATATATAAATTAAAATAAAAACGAGCTGTTAAACAAACAAACGAACAATTAATAAATAATTTTTGGAAGATGCTTCAATCTGTTATTTTATTTGTTTACACTCATAAAGTACCAGCTGAAATATATTTTCCAAATTGACTTGACCTTCCATTTTAAAGTCCCATTAATATATAATATAAAATAATTGTATCCTTTAAAACTCATCTTTGATCACCATAATGACATTAAAACGTTTTACCTTGAAAACATTTCTTGATTCTTAAAATAACTTGAATATACACCCTTGCCTCATTTAGTATACGCGGTCCTATGTATATGCAAATGAGCCCCGCCTCCACTCACTCACAGCAACTCAGAAATCCACTCGTTGACGAACACACGTTGATCTGATTGATTGGTTACAAGGTAGTTTGTGACGTCAGAAACACCAGCGATTTCAAACCGTGTTTTTGAGGCTGTCTTTGGTTCACTGCAGTTTTAAGGAAAAAATACTCAGCAATGGTGTCGACTTATGAATTTACACTTGGTTTGTCTTAAAGCATATTAAAAACGACCACATGAACATCTAAACAACATTAAACGCTTGATTTTCACCACAGGGGAAATGTGGAAATATAATTTCAAAATATTCCACTTTAAATGGAAATATCAGCAGTAATTTTAACATATTTTTGTTGAATCATTATCTGGTCTGCCAAAATACATTTCCGTACAAAATTAAACTTTTAGGCAGTGTAGCCTACAGTATATACTCTGTGTGTGTGTGTGTGTGTGTGTGTGTGTGTGTGTGTGTGTGTGTGTGTGTGTGTGTGTGTGTGTGTGTGTGTGTGTGTGTGTGTGTGTGTGTGTGTGCAATAAGCAGTAACAGCCATGAATCTAAACCACAGACACAAAGAGCAATACTGCCATCTGCTGGAGAACAAGTGCGCTTAATACATCCTACAAAATGCTGAACTCTTTCTTCTGAGTCAGCCTTAAAAAGTGCAAGAGTGATACATTTATTCATGAAGATAATGTGAATAATTAATATATCGCCTAAATAGCTGCACCAGTGTACAAGGCAACATCATAATTTGTTCCATGCAAAAGCAACGTCCTCTGAATGCATGTTAAATCTGTACGTTACTACACATTCAGTTACATTCTTACAATTAGACTATTTATTACATCCTTTTCTTATGTTTTATGGCAATACATTTTTAATAGGCCTATGAATCAATTTACATATAAACTGTTCAGTGGCATCAGTTTAATTTGCTTGTTTAGTTGCTCTTGAAAGCTCTGGAGGACGCGAGCTCTGATGATTATTATTCCAGTCTGATTGATTTATGATTCATTTGTGGAAGCTCTTTGCTGAATACATTAGCGTTTATATAATGCTCTGAGTCATAGTCCTGAACTAGAGACTATCCCCATGCTCTCTTCCTCAGAGAAAATACTAAGACTCTCAATGCTGTTACACAATCCACACTTTTACAGATGTGCTGCTGAAGAAGCATCTTCTCAATCTCAAGCATACAGCACTTATATAAGCACCCCAATCTTCCCGTGCAATTCCTTCCTAACCCTTTGGAGGGAGCTGTACTCTTCCTCATCTGAACATATTTTCCCATAGTCATTCTGCTGCTGAGTGCAAAATAAAGATAATTTATGATTTCATAAAGCGCAGCCTTATGCCACATTCATACTAAATGATAAGCTTCACTGCTGGTTTTAACTGATTGAAGCTGGTCTAAGCAGTTTTAAAGGGGTGGTATAATGCCCTTTTCACAAGATGTAAAATAAGTCTTTGATGTCCCCAGAGTGTGTGTGTGAAGTTTTAGCTCAAAATACCCCACAGATATTTTTATATAGCATGTTAAAGTTGTCACTTTTTTAGGGTGAGCAAAAACACACCGTTTTGTGTCTGTTCCTTTAAATGCAAATGAGCTGCTGCTCCCGGCACAGGGGGCGGAGCTTCAAGAGCTTGCACTCACACAGACATGCACTGAAAATTTCAAACATTAAACATTTTTGCCTTTTATGTTCAAATCGTATTCAGACAATGATGGAGAGACTCAAGAAGAAGTGACAACATGTAGAATTCAACAGGACATTTCTAAATGTTTAGTTAATGAATTTATGTAGCTGATGTGTAGTTATCTTCTACTCATTGATTAGCATATTCTGTCTTGATAATCTATAAATAGTGTTCAGGGGGCGGAGTTTATGTAAATTCTAGGGTTGGTCATGTCACTAACCCGGGAGGAATGTGGTGTAGTCTCTACCAGCTGTTTGTTGTAGTCCTTAAAAAGCGATTTCTTTAAAAGCAAATATCTCCCTTTGCTTTGAACTTTGAGCGTTGTAACTTTGTAGATGTTGTTTAAAAAAGTTTAAAAAGTGAAATCATAATCAACCACCCCTTTAAGCCAGTCTCCATGCCTGGCCAAGCTGGTGTTTAGCAGGTTTTCTTCCTTTAAAACCAGCTGAAAGCCCAGACCCAGGCTAAGACCAGCATTCTAACTTAGGCTGGTTTTAAGATGTTTTTTTTTAATTGCTGGTGTAACCGGTCCTACTCGATCTGCTCCGAGCGGGATTCAAACTGGGGTCTCCGGCGTGAGGATGCTCATGCTAACAACGATGCTAGATGCCGTTTCCAGATCAAATGGAGGACCTAGGCCTAGACACGACCACAACGCATCCCTGAAGTGTCAGCAGAGATTGTGTCAGCTAGACTCTCCCCTGTAAGGCCTCATCAACACGACAGCCATCGGCTCTGATCCTCAACTAACTCGTGTCCATACCTGCGTGACTCCAATCTTCAACCAGATGGAACTGGATAATATTCTGAATGTTCCGATCCAATCTGACTTCTGACCTGTAATGCTGCCTGAATCATAATCATACACTGTTCGTTCGTTGGCCAGAGGAGAACTGGGTTCTTCCAAGGCTTTTTTCTCCATTTTGTCACTGATGGAGTTTTGGTTCCTTGCTACTGTCGCCTTTTTTCGTCTTTGGGCCGGCTTTTGGCTTGCTTTGTTGGAGACGTTTAATTTAATTTAATATTCAACAATATTATTGATCTGCCTGCATTGACACCATTATATGAGAACTGAACTGAGCTGGAGGATGACATCACTGTTTCCTCCAGAGCGGCTATATAAATGAACAAAATTAATAACTTTTTTACAACAAAAATTTTCTTCAAAAAACAAACTTTGTTGCATTATTTTTCTGTTATCTCTGTAAAGCTGCTTTGAAACAATCTGTATTGTAAAAAGCGCTGTATAAATAAAGGTGACTTGACTTGACTTGACTAAAGACCGCAGCCTCTAACATAACTATATAATAAACTATGAAGGACATATTTTTTATGAAAATTGTATTATATTAAATAAAATTTAAACAAAAAAGTTACTGCTGTAATCACTTGCTCACAAAGAATATCACTGAATAATGCAGTGTTTTTGAACCAATCGGTTGAATGAACGATTCAATGACTCACTCAAAGAATACTGAATGCGGAACCACATACCAGCATACTAATCTTACTATTTTTGCCATAGAAATATATCTTTAGGGAAAATAGTAAGAGTAGTGTGGTAGTATGCAGCTCTGAATTCAGCAGAAGTTTCGTTCTTCAACAAATCAGTTCGTTTGAAGATTAAATTGTGTTAATGATTCGAAAACTATCACTTGGCGCCACCTACTGGTGTAACATTGTAACCTGCGAAAAGAGTCGAGTAGAGTAATGGGCAGTTTGAAGTAATGGGCGAGCAGAAAAGTGTTGCTACAACAGAAACTAACCCCTAACCCCTCACCCCTAACCCTACCCCACACCTTGACTGACAGCTTTCACGACCAATGAACAAGAAGACCTTTCTCCACGCCCCAAACTTTCGTCACGCCCGCAGACACACACACACACACACACTTGGTTGAAATCCCCACCGACAGGCTAATCCGCAAATTTGACAGTCTGTCTAATAAAACGTGCAGACTCAGACAACAGGAGCGTTACAAACGGTGAAATAGTCCCAACGCCGTTGAACTGTGATATTCGCGCTCTTGGATCTCCGCCCAGTCAATTAAATAAACATTTATTCAACAGTTCGTTTTAGTACTCCAATTTGATTGGCCAAGAGTCCGTCAGCACTTTGACGTTTCACTGTTAGCATCGCTCCGCTTGTTTGTGTTCGCCACTTCCTGTCTCTTCCTTCGGCTTTTTTTTGGGGGGGGGGGGGACTATTTCTAGTAAAACAACAACAACAAAGACTTTAACTAAACAACAGCACTCTTGCTCGCCTAAAATGTATGAAATATTAAGTTGGATGAACACGCAGCTGAAATAAGTAAACCCCAACACCACAAATTGCCATTTTGTCGTGTTTTATAGAGCTGGTGATGGAAATGTTTTTTCTTCTTCCATCCCACACAAACAACTTCAGACTGCAATTAATCAGCAGGTGATCATTCTCTTTCTCCTCGAGAGTCTATCATTGCACACTTTCAAAGCAGACTAAGATCTTATCAGTACAATGCAAAATTTACACCAGTGGATCCACCAATTTGGTTTTATATCCTGCTACACTTGTTCAGGTTACATTGAATACGTACACAAATAAATAATCTATTTTAAATTAATATCATTTTCTTAACTTAACTTAAACGTCAGTCTGTTTATCACACAAAGCATCACGTGACTTCAAAAGTTTATTGCAAATGTACCACTTATGATACTTTTATGACACATTTATGCTTCTTTTTTTTTTTTTTTAAGTTGACAGTCATGGTACAGTATGTATAAGTTGTGTGGAGATTCTTTAAAAAAAATGCATTTGTTATACAGTAAATTACTTTTTTTCTTCATTTAAAGGTATTTGACAAATCATCCCAACATGTCATCTGACTGCCAAACAATCATCATTTTGGGTGAGTAATATCTTAAAAAATCAATTACATTAAATATATCCATATGACATTTTGATATTTTCAGTCATATGCATGCATCATGCAGTGATGACATGCTATGATGTAAATGGGAAATGACGTAATTGTTGCCCTAAACAATCCATTCTTAAAATATGAATAGAAATCACACTTTTTTTTTCCCACAGTCCACCATTTCCCTCATAAATACTCCTCTGCCATTGGCTCAGATAATAGCAATAGCCTGTTGCCTGGTAACATCAGTAGAATAATGCTTGTGTTAGAGAGAGAAACACTGCTGTTGTGCCTCTGTGTCCCTGTTTTCCTTTATTTTTCTAACAATAATGTTTATACTACACACCCATCTAAATTTCTAACAGCACGCCCACTGATGATGGTCCTTTATATGAAACGAGGACATTATTTTGCAATCTGTTATCAGTGAAATTATTTAGCAGCTTGATATGAATCATAATGCAAAAGCTGACAGCAAGCATCACATCACATGCCAAAACTTTGAAATGCATATCACACTTCACTGGCTGTCACAGTTTTTCTCAATCGCTTTGGCTCAATTCTTGAATTCTCACAACAATAAGTTCAGATCTCCAAACTTGTTCACATCAGATTTGAATTTCTTATTGATTTAAGCATGTTTTTTTGGCACATGTGTGCAAAAGAGTAAGTATAATTGACTACAATTTGCACAATGATTAAATGCACATGGCTCATTGATCAAAACTGATGAGTTGATTCTCAGTGAAATTGTCAAACTCTTCACAACTTCTAAACATTATTTCATCGTGTGAGCGTTCACATGCAAAATGATCCATTCAAGTATCAAAATCTGTCGGAAATGCATGTATATTCCATATATACCTATGACATTGATTGTTTGTAATGTCTGCCAAATTGGCAAATTTACCGTTGCAATGAAATAGGAATCATAATCTTACCAATCAACCAATAAAGTTGCTAAATGGAGTTTGTCCACCCTAAACAGATCAGCAGTTTATTTTTGTAGAAATATTACATGTAAACTGAAAATTCACAGTTGCATGTGTTGCATGGTGGTGTTAGGGGAAGACATAATAATAGAGTGTGTAAAAATGAACACACAATGAATTTTCAGTGACATATTGTGACCAAATGTCCATTTTCTTTTTGTGCACTACAGTATTGATTTTTCCTTGTACATTTTTACCTGCTGCTGAAATCTGTACACAAGAGCATTCATCAAGGCACAACTGACATTCTTGTACAGTGTAGAAAACAGAAAATTAAATTTGTAAATAACAAATATTTCCATTGTGAAAAAAAAATGCATCTAAACATCTCACACAATGACACAAATACTTCTTATTTTGGTGGCATTGGCCAATTTACTGACACATTAACTAGGTTTTGAAGCATGAATTAAATGTTTTGTGTGAGTACAGTAACGACATTTTGCAGACATGCAATAGAGTTCTGATGTTCCAGCAAACATTTGTGACATTTGCACTTACAGTTTAGAGAATGTTTCGCAAAATTTGTCGAAGCGGGTGAGAAAAACTGTAATGAACACTCTCTCTCTCTCCTCTGTCAATAAGTCATAGAGTGGTGTAAAATAAGCTAGTCTTTCATTAAGAAATGTGACGGTCCTTAGATGTGAAATTGACTAGGACAACTGCAGCTTTAATGAGTTTTGGCTGAGAATGAATTCATAAAGAGTTCCTGATGGCAGTGCCAACAGCAGCTAATGAACACGTTAATTTGCACAGTCGAGTTTGTCATCAATGAACATCATCCAGATGTAACTCGGTTAATGCCAGAACGGCAGCTTTACTCAGATGCTGGAATCATTTCAAGGAAAACATGACATGTCTGGAAAAGATGTCATGATGCCATTTTAAAGTTTGTCAAAAGTTTAACTTAATGGAGCTCAATGATGCCGTCATACTAAGATCATTATGACCTGGCAGATTATAGATTATATCAATATGCTATATCAATATTCATATAAATAGTGCAATCATTTTATCTAGCTTTTATCTGACTTTCTGTTTAGATAGATAGAACAGAGTGATAGATAGATAGATAGATAGATAGATAGAACAGAGCAATAGATAGATAGATACTATAGATAGATAGATAGATACACTCACCTAAAGGATTATTAGGAACACCATACTAATACTGTGTTTGACCCCCTTTCGCCTTCAGAACTGCCTTAATTCTACGTGGCATTGATTCAACAAGGTGCTGAAAGCATTCTTTAGAAATGTTGGCCCATATTGATAGGATAGCATCTTGCAGTTGATGGAGATTTGTGGGATGCACATCCAGGGCACTAAGCTCCCGTTCCACCACATCCCAAAGATGCTCTATTGGGTTGAGATCTGGTGACTGTGGGGGCCATTTTAGTACAGTGAACTCATTGTCATGTTCAAGAAACCAATCTGAAATGATTTGAGCTTTGTGACATGGTGCATTATCCAGCTGGAAGTAGCCATCAGAGGATGGGTACATGGTGGTCATAAAGGGATGGACATGGTCAGAAACAATGCTCAGGTAGGCCGTGGCATTTAAACGATGCCCAATTGGCACTAAGGGGCCTAAAGTGTGCCAAGAAAACATTCCCCACACCATTACACCACCACCACCAGCCTGCACAGTGGTAACAAGGCATGATGGATCCATGTTCTCATTCTGTTTACGCCAAATTCTGACTCTACCATCTGAATGTCTCAACAGAAATCGAGACTCATCAGACCAGGCAACATTTTTCCAGTCTTCAACTGTCCAATTTTGGTGAGCTTGTGCAAATTGTAGCCTCTTTTTCCTATTTGTAGTGGAGATGAGTGGTACCCGGTGGGGTCTTCTGCTGTTGTAGCCCATCCGCCTCAAGGTTGTGCGTGTTGTGGCTTCACAAATGCTTTGCTGCATACCTTGGTTGTAACGAGTGGTTATTTCAGTCAAAGTTGCTCTTCGATCAGCTTGAATCAGTCGGCCCATTCTCCTCTGACCTCTAGCATCAACAAGGCATTTTCGCCCACAGGACTGCCGCATACTGGATGTTTTTCCCTTTTCACACCATTCTTTGTAAACCCTAGAAATGGTTGTGCGTGAAAATCCCAGTAACTGAGCAGATTGTGAAATACTCAGACCGGCCCGTCTGGCACCAACAACCATGCCACGCTCAAAATTGCTTAAATCACCTTTCTTTCCCATTCTGACATTCAGTTTGGAGTTCAGGAGATTGTCTTGACCAGGACCACACCCCTAAATACATTGAAGCAACTGCCATGTGATTGGTTGATTAGATAATTGCATTAATGAGAAATTGAACAGGTGTTCCTAATAATCCTTTAGCTGAGTGTAGATAGAACAGAGCGATAGATAGATAGATAGATAGATAAATAGATACTATAGATAGATAGATAGAACAGAGCGATAGATAGATAGAAAGATAGATACTATAGATAGATAGATAGATAGATAGAACAGAGTGATAGATAGATAGATAAATAGATAGATATATACTATAGATAGATAGATAGAACAGAGCGATAGATAGATAGATAGATAGATAGAACAGAGCGATAGATAGATAGAAAGATAGATACTATAGATAGATAGATAGCTAGATAGAACAGAGTGATAGATAGATAGATAAATAGATAGATATATACTATATAGATAGATAGAACAGAGCGATAGATAGATACTATAGATAGATAGATAGAACAGAGCGATAGATAGATAGATAGATAGATAGATAGATAGATAGATAGATAGATACTATAGATAGATAGATAGAACAGAGCGATAGATAGATAGATACTATAGATAGATAGATAGAACAGAGCGATAGATAGATAGATACTATAGATAGATAGATAGAACAGAGCGATAGATAGATAGAAAGATAGATACTATAGATAGATAGATAGATAGAACAGAGTGATAGATAGATAAATAGATAGATACTATAGATAGATAGATAAATAGATAGATAGATAAAACAGAGTGATAGATAGATAGAACAGAGCGATAGATAAATAGATAGATACTATAGATAGATAGATAAATAGATAGATAGATAGAACAGAGTGATAGATAGATAGAACAGAGCGATAGATAGATAAATAGATAGATAGATAGAACAGAGTGATAGATAGATAAATAGATAGATACTATAGATAGATAGATAGAACAGAGTGATAGATAGATAAATAGATAGATACTATAGATAGATAGAACAGAGCGATAGATAGATAGATAGATACTATAGATAGATAGATAGGTAGAACAGAGCGATAGATAGATTTTATAGATAGATAGATAGATAGGTAGAACAGAGCGATAGATAGATAGATAGATACTATAGATAGATAGATAGATAGAACAGAGCGATAGATAGATAGATAGATACTATAGATAGATAGATAGGTAGAACAGAGCGATAGATAGATAGATAGATACTATAGATAGATAGATAGATAGAACAGAGCGATAGATAGATAGATACTATAGATAGATAGATAGGTAGAACAGAGCGATAGATAGATAGATAGATAGATAGATAGAACAGAGTGATAGATAGATAAATAGATAGATACTATAGATAGATAGATAGAACAAAGTGATAGATAGATAGAACAGAGCGATAGATAGATAAATAGATAGATAGATAGATAGATAGATAGATAGAACAGAGTGATAGATAGATAAATAGATAGATACTATAGATAGATAGATAGGTAGAACAGAGCAATAGATAGATAAATAGATAGATAGATAGATAGAACAGAGTGATAGATAGATAGAACAGAGTGATAAATAGATAAATAGATAGATAGAACAGAGCGATAGATAAATAGATAGATAGATAGATAGAACAGAGTGATAGATAGAACAGAGCGATAGATAGATAGATAGATAGATAGATAGAACAGAGTGATAGATAGATAGAACAGAGCGATAGATTGATAGATAGATAGAACAGAGCGATAGATAGATAAATAGATAGATAGATAGAACAGAGTGATAGATAGATAGAACAGAGCGATAGATTGATAGATAGATAGAACAGAGCGATAGATAGATAAATAGATAGATAGATAGAACAGAGTGATAGATAGAACAGAGCGATAGATAGATAGATAGATAGATAGAACAGAGTGATAGATAGATAGAACAGAGCGATAGATTGATAGATAGATAGAACAGAGCGATAGATAGATAAATAGATAGATAGATAGAACAGAGTGATAGATAGATAGAACAGAGCGATAGATAGATAAATAGATAGATACTATAGATAGATAGATAGAACAGAGTGATAGATAGATAAATAGATAGATAGATAGAACAGAGTGATAGATAGATAAATAGATAGATAGATAGAACAGAGTGATAGATAGATAGATAGATAGATTGATAGATAGATAGAACAGAGTGATAGATAGATAGATAAATAGATAGATAGATAGAACAGAGTGATAGATAGATAGAACAGAGCGATAGATAGATAGATAAATAGATAGACAGATAGAACAGAGCAATAGATAGATAGATAGATAGACTAGAGCGATAGATAGATAAATAGATAGATAGATAGATAGATAGACAGATAGATAGAACAGAGTGATAGATATAGATAGATAGACTAGAGCGATAGATAGATAAATAGATAGATAGATAGATAGATAGAACAGTGATAGATAGATAAATAGATAGAACAGAGTGATAGATAAATAGATAGATAGATAGATAGAACAGAGTGATAGATAGATAGAACAGAGCGATAGATAGATAGATAGATTGATAGATAGATAGAACAGAGCGATAGATAGATAAATAGATAGATAGATAGAACAGAGTGATAGATAGATAGAACAGAGCGATAGATAGATAAATAGATAGATACTATAGATAGATAGATAGAACAGAGTGATAGATAGATAAATAGATAGATAGATAGAACAGAGTGATTGATAGATAGATAGATAGATAGATAGAACAGAGTGATAGATAGATAGAACAGAGCGATAGATAGATAAATAGATAGATACTATAGATAGATAGATAGAACAGAGTGATAGATAGATAAATAGATAGATAGATAGAACAGAGTGATAGATAGATAAATAGATAGATAGATAGAACAGAGTGATAGATAGATAGAACAGAGCGATAGATAGATAAATAGATAGATACTATAGATAGATAGATAGAACAGAGTGATAGATAGATAAATAGATAGATAGATAGAACAGAGTGATTGATAGATAGATAAATAGATAGATAGAACAGAGTGATAGATAGATAGAACAGAGCGATAGATAGATAAAGAGATAGATAGATAGATAAATAGATAGATAGATAGAACAGAGTGATAGATAGATAGAACAGAGCGATATATAGATAAATAGATAGACAGATAGATAGACTAGAGCGATAGATAGATAAAGAGATAGATAGATAGACAGATAGATAGAACAGTGATAGATAGATAGATAGATAGATAGATAGATAGATAGATAGACTAGAGCGATAGATAGATAGATAGATAGATAGATAGATGGATAGATGGATAGATGGATAGATAGATAGATAGATAGATAGATAGATAGATAGATAGATAGATAGATTTTTCTCAGAATATAAAATATGGAAATCAAATAATTATGGGCAGAAGCAGTGATGCACAAAATGTCTGAACTGGAATCAGATGTGGGGAGTAAAGATAAATATCGGTTCTGAGAGAGAGAGAGAGAGAGAGAGAGAGCTTGCAGTTTCAACACTGAGTCAGTCCGCTTGTATTACTGACTGTGATTATAGAGAGCTTCTGCAGTGGAGAGAGAGAGAGAGAGAGAGCGAGAGAGAGAGAGAGGTGTGCACGATTCACAGTCTTCTCTAGGATACAGCTCCCTCCTCGTCTCAGTGCTTCTCTCTCTTCCCACTCAAGTGCATCTGATCCGGCTCTCCCGCACAACTCTCCGAGGATGAGTCCTCCAGAAAGCTCCAGCCACAGACGCCCGTTCCCCAGCTCATGGCTGCCCAGGACCACTCAACTCTCGTGGGCTTCCCTGGTGCGGACCTGCCCTCTCTAAAGTGGATCCTCAGCAGAACACAAGCTCAAGCGTGGCTCCTTTAGGGTGAGTATCAGTGACAACATTTGAGTTTGTTAACAACCGCAGAAAGAGAGAGAGAGAGAGAGAGAGATTAAGGACGTTTGTGTGATCTTGGCTTTGTTTGTGTGTAAACAATGGCATTGCAGT
The DNA here is from genome assembly GCA_021554675.1 of Leuciscus idus. Taxonomy (NCBI): domain Eukaryota; kingdom Metazoa; phylum Chordata; class Actinopteri; order Cypriniformes; family Leuciscidae; genus Leuciscus; species Leuciscus idus. The sequence continues at coordinate 33,839,553 of CM038639.1, read as the reverse complement.
TCAGTTTGCGGTTAAGGATCATAAATAAATGCGACTCCTTGTTGCATATTGTCATTTGTGATCTTCCAAAAAGCTGAGAATACGTCCAGGTGGCGTCTCAGATGGGTGCAGAGAGACTGTTGGTGCCAACACAGATGCCAACACTGTCAGCGTGTGAACTCTGCGAGTGTGTGTCATGACACCAGGTCTGGAGAACAGCACCACTGCACTGGACATCAGAAATCACAGCGCAACACAACCACTCTCGTTTCGTCTCGTTCATTTATTTATACATTACCTAACAGGTGTTCAAAAGTGCTGTACATTACAATAAAAAGCAAAAGAACAACAAGACAAAACATAAAAACATCCATGTACTTATGTACTAAAATGCCAAGGAATACAAATCCGGTCCTTAAAAACAACTTTCATTTCAAGATCAACCTTCATTTTGCCTTATTTTGTAAGGATTTGATCAAACTAAGAGTGTGTAAGAGCAGCGTTTGTTCTCCAGACATGAATGATCAAGGTGTGCTGGTACTTTCAGATGCATTATATTCCCCCTGCTGGAACTTGAAACAGGTGGAAAAATCCCAAAGGAGAGAAATCCCTGAGTCTTTTGACCCTGGCGTCCGCATAGCGATGTCACACTGGCATCGTGACAGCAAGTTTTGCACCACTCACACAATTTTCTTCAGCAAAATCAAGTATGTATTGATTCCTGGCGGTGTAGTTCAGGTAACTGGTGTGTGCTGTGTTCAGATACAGTATGTGGGTGTTGTGGAATAGAAATGTATGAGCAAAAGATTAGCAAGAAGGTGACAGAATGGACTTATTTCTATGGAAACAGCATATCCCTTCACTTTCCTCCATCTCTCTCTCTCTTTCTCTCTCTCTCTTTCTCTCTCTCTCTCTCTCTCTCTCTCTCTCTCTCTCTCTCCCTCTCTCCCTCTCTCTCTCTCTCTCTCCCTCTGTCTCTCTCTCTCTCTCTCTCTCTCTCTCTCTCTCTCTCTCTCTCTCTCCCCCCTCTCTCTCCCTTTCTCCCCCCTCTCTCTCTCTCTCCCTCTCCCTGTCTCTCTCTCTCCCTCTCTCTCTCTCTCTCTCCCTCCTCCCTCTATACACCGCTCATGAAGACTCAACTAAATGTTTTTCTGTTTATAATCAAGCTCATCAGAAAGAATTGGATAATGTTGTTTGGTTGCATCTTTGGAGGGACGTGCATCAACAAAAAGCAGATCATTTTTAACACTTTCTGTTGAATTCGGAACGCCAACAAAAAAGTTACCAGAAAAGATGAGCTCGGACACGCCCATAACGCATCACTTCCTGTGTTCGCCTCATTCTGTTGCTGCTGACGTGAAGTCCTTTAATCCGGCTGTTGGAGATTTCAGGGGGAATCGTGTCTTTCTGTCGCTCAAGCTGTTATTAAGCCACTTAAACTGTCTGAATCTCACTCTGGATTGGCTCAGATTCAGAACACACGCTGAAGCAAATAGATGAACATTTGGGACTTTGGGACCTTGTTAAACAACCTACTAATATTAGTATATTTAGTCAGTTCAGGTCTGAATTGATCAATCTCATGATCCTAAAGCAGAATGCAGAGATCAGTATTGCATGATTCTGTAATTATCGATACAGTATTTGAATGGCATTAATGATATGCAGTGATTTTAAGGACACCGTGATCCTCATTAACATTAAAGCAGGGCTGTCTGAAAGTGTGTGTAAGTTTGACAGTGAGATGATTTCATGCTGCAGTCTGCGGTGTGTCGTGATGCTCATGCTCAGTAATCCTCGAGAGCTTTTCATCCGCTCCCAAACACGATCCCACACACACATACAGAGAGAGATAACTGATTATTATTTTTGAGAAATAATAATGTGATTAAAGTGAGCACTCACGCACATGTGTTGATCAGTGTGGTCGTGACTGCAGCTCAGACGGCATCCAGCTCGAGAAACACTGTTATCTTTACAAACAGAAAGTGTCGCTTTATTGGTGTGAATGAACTCAGTGACACCTGATGCATGTATGTGCATGTTTGTGCATCTAGTATTTACCTGTCCGTCTGTCTGTCCGTCCGCAAGTGTGTCCAGGCAAAATTTAAGTGATCATTCAAAACGGTTTGTTTGTTTATTTATTTTAACTGGTGTTTCATTTATTACTTTATTTATTAAATTTGGTTCGTTGTTATATGATTATTACATTATTATATCATTATTATATACGGATAATTTGTTAATTTTATTTATTTATTATTTTTATTTGTTCAATTTATTTATTATTGACTGCCCGCCCCAGCAGTGGCTCAGTGGTTCATGTAGGTTGTCTACAAACCGAAAGGTTGGTGGTTCAATCCCCGGTTCCACCTGACCAAGTGTCGAGGTGTCCATGAGCAAGACACCTAACCCCAGCTGCTCCCGACGAGCTGGATGGCGCCCTGCATGGCTGACACCGCCGTCGGTGTATGAATGAGTGAGTGAATGGGTGAATGTGAGGCTCTGTAAAGCGCTTTGGTGGCCATAGGTCTGTGAAAGCGCTATATAAATGCAGTCCATTTACCATTATTGTTTTGTTTATTTTTAAGGAATTTATTTATTTTAATGTGTTCATTATAGTGTTGTCAAATCGATTAATTGCAATTAATTTTTTATTTTATTTTATAGAATTTATTTATTTTAATGTGTTCATTATAGTGCTGTCAAATCGATTAATCACAATACATTTTTTATTTTATTTTATAGAATTTATTTATTTTAATGTGTTCATTATAGTGCTGTCAAATCGATTAATCGCAATTAATTAATTAATTATTTTATTTTATAGAATTTATTTATTTTAATGTGTTCATTATAGTGCTGTCAAATCGATTAATCGCAATAATTTTTTTTTATAGAATCTATTTATTTTAATGTGTTCATTATAGTGCTGTCAAATCGATTAATCGCAATTAATTAATTATTTTATTTTATAGAATTTATTTATTTTAATGTGTTCATTATAGTGCTGTCAAATCGATTAATCGCGATTATATATTTACGCACACACGCAAACGCACACACACATATATAAACAAACTTTTGTGTTAGATGCGATTAATCATGATTAATCGATGTGACAGTACTCATCACTCAGTTTTTTATTTTGTTTTATTTTATTTAATTTATTTATTTTAATTTGGTCATTTTATTTATTTAATTAGTTCTAGCCATATCAAAGAATGACAGTCAAGTGTTAGACCTGTTGTACAGATATTGAACATATCAATATGATGACTGACCTCATCTGTCAATCAGATGAGCTCGTGTTCACGTTGATGTTCTATGATCAGTGATTTAATATTCATTCTTGCCTTCAGCATGTCAGTGTGTCAGAGCTTTGAAAAATATTCTGCTCTGAGACCTGTTGTGATTTTCACCCCCTTTCGGTCAGAGTTTGTTGTTTAGTTTCCTGTTTCTTTCCAGCTGAATTTCTCTTATTCTCCCTCCCCAAGAGATCAGAATTAGCCGAGAGATCAGAATAATTAAAACACGTCTCCTCTTGAAACACTGTGTTGATTTTCTACATATTAAATTATGCATCCAGCTGGCTTCAGAAGTGTAATCATATTTTTGCCTGACCATTTGCATGTTCTGGTTATGTAACCTACGGTATGTTTTATGGTGGATGCAGATTGTGTTCATTTTGAGGGAAAAAATCATGAAATGCTGTATTACATGTTCACCTCTCACCATATGTGACCCTGGACATGTCACATGGGTACATTCTTGAAATTGACATTTTCAAAGCTGAATAAATAAGCGTACCATTGATGTATGGTTTGTTAGAATATGACGATATTTGGTTGAGATACAACTATTTGAACATCTGGAATGCGACGGTGCAAAAAAAATCGAAACATTAAGAAAATCGTCTTTAAAGTTGTCCATTTATGTTCACGATTGTGCAGCATTCACTCACAATAATACATGTTTTACATATTTACGGAAGGAAATTTACAAAATATCTTCATGGAACATGATCTTTACTTAATATCCTAATGATTTTTGGCATAAAAGAAAAATGGATAATTTTGACCCATACAATGTATTGTTGGCTATTGCCACAAATATACCCGTGCGACTCGTGACTGGTTTTGTGATCCAGGATCACATATGTGTGATAATCTTTGATCACAGGTTAGTTCACTTCAAATGAAAATCAGACAGAATTCATATTCATAGTTGAAATCATCATCATCAAAGTTCTTTTTTGAATGTATTTTAATTTAGTGAATCATGTTCGTAGTTAATAATGTGCTTCTCATGGTTAGTGTGGTTCCTCTGCTAGACACCTCGAACACACATCCACTATAAATCCCTAAAACACCAGCAGATTCTCAGAAAAGTGAAGAGAAAAGACCCTGCGGCCTCTGAGACACACAGATACACTTGATCTAATCCAGTGCCATTTTTGGGGCCTTTAGACTTCAGGAAAAACTGATGGTGCATATAGTTTAATCTCATAAATAACATCTGTGTGCATACAGGGATGTGATACACTCATTGGATGTGCAGTGTGTGTATTTATAACACCTGTAGTCACGGGTTTGAGTCGGTAGCGCACGTTTGAAAGCGAGTCACGGGACTTTCAGCAGGTTTTACATGTTTGGTGTGTGTGTGTGTGTGTGTGTGTGTGTGTGTGTGATCCTTCAGGCTGCACGTTTCTGCGAATGTGAACATGAGTTCACACGGCTGCTTTGGGTTTGGAAAACGATTCCATAAGCATCTTTTGGGTTTTGTGTGTGTGTTTTGTAATCTATAAGCCTCCTAACGCTGAATTGTAAAGCTTCAGGCTACTGAAAGGAAAGCGAGAGAGAGAGAGAGAGGGAATGATATGGAGGAGTAGAGATGCTTGTGCTTTTATTAGGAGCTCTTTTCTTCTGTCGTTCATTTTTCCTCTCCATCTCCAAGGATGCCAAGTGGAGAGTGGCAGTTAGAAACAGTCTGTGCATATCTAATATGATTGGGCTTGTTAAAAATAGCCCGCACTATACGCTCTGTGCTGAGCTCATATGCACGTACAGCACACAATACTTACAGTTTTGTGGGATTCGGAAAGCAAAATGGTAGGAAGGATTTCGGTATTATGTTGTCGTTCTAGAAACCAGAGAGCATTTGATTGGATGAAAAGTTCAAGATGATCAGTGCAAGATGATTATTATTATTATTTTGGTTTAGTTTTATGTCAGAGAAATGCTGTTCATGAACTCTTCTCAGTGCCGCTTGTGTTACATGTAAAAAAAAAACATGTTTTCCTTTAATCCTTTTCCTTTAATCCTCCCTTATCGGGCTTATGCTACTCTGACCAATCCCTGAACTTCGTATTTTGAGCACTTCTTGCGTTGTTTTTGCCTCTTCACGATGACTCACTTAACTTAGTCCTAAATTGTAAGTCGCTTTGGACAAAAGTGTCTGCTAAATGACTAAATGTAATGTACATTTTCAAAAGTTTGGGGTCAGTAAGATTTAAAAATATATCATTTTGAAAGAATCTCTTCTGCTCACCAAGGCTGCATTTTAAAAAAAAAATCACAAATACAGTAAAAACAGTAATATTGTGAAATATTATTACAATTTCAAATAACTGTTTTCTATGTGAATATACAGTACAGGCCAAAAGTTTGGACACATTACTATTTTTAATGTTTTTGAAAGAAGTTTCTTCTGCTCATCAAGCCTGCATTTATTTGATCAAAAATACAGAAAAAAATGTAATATTGTGATATATTATTATTACAATTTAAAATAATTGGTTTTCAATTTATTATATTTTAAATTATCATTTATTTCTGTGATGCAAAGCTGAATTTTCAGGATCATTACTCCAGTCTTCAGTGTCACACATGTGACATCCAGTCTATCACATGATCCTTTAGAAATAATTCTAATATTCTGATTTATTATGAGTGTTGGACACAGTTCTGCTGCCTAATATATTTGATGAATAAAAGGTTAAAAAGAACTGCATTTATTCAAAATAAAAAAATATTTTCTAATAATATAAATCTTCTTTACTATCACTTTTTATCAATTTAACACATCCTTGCTGAATACAAGTATTGATTTATTTCAAAAAAGAAAAAAAAATTACTGACCCCAAATTACTCACCAGTAGTGTATATTGTTGTTACAAAAGATTTCTATTTTTAAAACATTTGCTTTTTTTTTTTTTTTTTTTTTTTACTTTTTATTCATCAAAGTATCCTAAAAAAGTATCACAGGTTATGAAAAAATATTAAGCAGCAGAACTGTTTCCAACTTTGATAATGAATCATCATATTAGAATGATTTCTAAAGGATCATTGTGATAGACTGGAGTAATGATCCTGAAAATTCAGCTTTGCATCACAGAAATAAATGATAATTTAAAGTATAATGAATTGAAAACCAATTATTTTAAATTGTAATAATATATCACAATATTTAAAAAAAATCTGTATTTTTGATCAAATAAATGCAGGCTTGATGAGCAGAAGAAACTTCTTTTCAAAAAACATAAAAAATAGTAATGTGTCCAAACTTTTGGCCTGTACTGTATTTTAAAGTGTAATTTATATCCTGTGATCAAAGCTGAATTTTCAGCATCATTACTCCAGTCTTCAGTGTCACATGATCCTTCAGAAATCATTCTAATATGATGATTTGCTGCTCAAGACACATTTCTCATTATTATCAATGTTGAAAACAGTTGCGCTGCTTAATAGTGGAAACTGTGATACATTTTTTCAGGATTCTTTGATGAATAGAAAGTTCAGAAGAACAGCATTTTAATGCAATGCTGAATAAAATATGTTTCTTTAAAAAAAAATTTTTTTTTTTAAATCTTAATGACCCCAAACTTTTTTCAAACGGTAATGTATATTAATGATTCCTCAAATTGTGCAGTTTGTGTAAAAATCTAGTTTGATGATAAGATAAAATAAATGGAAATGAAATGAAATGTGTCCTGGCATCTCTTACTCTGATCTGCCTTTAGTTCTCGTTGTGTTTGGAATCGAATCATGTGCAATATTATAATTGCAGTGTTTAATTATTTATTGTTTGTACTCATATTGTTGAAACTTCTGAGATTTGCGCCGAAGAGTTGAATCAATTTACATATCTCTTGGCTTAATTAGAGCTGAAACGGAGCATTTAATTGTTTCGCTGGCTTTGTGGACAATCATAACAACAGTTTTTGTTTTTTTAGTTTAGTTTACTATACAAGCAGAAGTTTCAGCTATTTGTTTTGGTATAATTAAAGTCTAAATGTGGTTTCTTGTTGCTTTTCTCAACATCTCCCTTTTTTATTTCTTCTAGAAAGGGCAAGTTTATTCAGACCTCGTCTTTCAGCCTTACAAGCTCACCGAGACCAAGACCTTTATAGAGCCGAAGCTTTCAGACTGCTAGAGGAAGCGTAGACAATCATATATATAAAGGTACGTCTGCAGCACTACACAGTGAAGTCTTATTTTATTTTATGGATGATTCAATCCCTCAGGCGTGTGCATATTGTCCTTGTTGTTTTGGAAGATGGAACAGGAGATTTCAAAAGTGCAGCGCAAGATGTCGGACCTGGAGTCAGTTTTGCAGCAGAAAGACGTGGAGCTCAAGGCTTCAGAAACCCAGAGGACCATTTTAGAACAAGACCTGGCCACCTACATCACAGAGTGCAGTGTGGGTATACTGTCCAGATGTGGAAATGTGCCGTGATCTGAATTGCACTAATTCATTTGTGTTTGTGTGTGCCTTTCAGAGTTTGAAGCGCAGTTTGGAGCAGGCCCGCATGGAGGTGTCGCAGGAGGATGATAAAGCCCTGCAGCTGCTGCACGATATACGGGAACAGAGCAACAAACTGCAGGAAATCAAAGAACAGGTTCGGATTCAATGCACTTTTTCATTCCAGCGCTTTTGACAATATATATATCGGCTGTGTCCGGAATCGTCCTCTATACCCTTAAATAGTAGTTTGGAAATCCAGACCTAAATCTGAAAGATTAACGGTCTGGCGTCGACTAATGAAAATTGCCCAGCTCGAGGGGCGGCACCAAGCATGTGTTTGAAAATCTCACTGCACGCAATTGGATAACACTACGACCAATCACAACAAGCCCCATACGCTTAGCTACCAGCGGAGCTAACTGGTCGGCAAAACAGCAAAAACGCCCTTCTTGCAAATGAACGATTCGAGCGGCGTCTTCTGTTCCTCTTTTAGATAAAAAACCAAGTCTAACTCGTTCATTGTAGCGGCCTTGGACGTCACAGCGCTGTCGTCTTCTGTTTAGCTCGCCTCTGGCCCGCCTATATCAGATAACCCGATGTGATTGGTGCAGCTCGGATACAAGGGCATATTTAATGAGCATCATTACTCGACGCCAGAGTAAACTCGCTGAGCAAATTCAACTTGTGCTCTCGCTAGAACTCTGGATCTCCAGGGTACTTAAATAGGGCATTATTTGAGGGAACAGTCATTTGTAGTGGTGTCCGAAACCATAGTGCACATTATCGAGTGCACTCATTTAATCCCACAATGCACCGCAAAAATGAGTGTACAACCGATGTACGGCTAGAGAAAACCCATAATGCACTGTGAGAGTGGTGCCCTCAGCTGAATCATCCATCCATTAATTTTCCAAACCGCTCGTCCAATGTGGGTACAGCGTAATATCATACTGGAATAAATATATATAATATACTTTACTACTAGTTATAGCATGAAATAAACATGAATGAACATCAGAAGGTATGCTAAAAGATACAGTACCACTTACCGAAATCCGAATCATTGTCTCGCTCAAATCAGTGTTTCAACTGTGGAAAGACGTCAATAAAACAGCTTGTAAACTGTATGTCACATAACGTCACATTTACCTCAGAAAAGTCATTCAGCGACCGTAAACTCGTTAGTCACTCGTAACTCTAGAGAGGAGCATTTTGCTAAATATATGCACCATATTACATATTCATTGTAATTTTTTTCTGTTCTTCAATATTTAATGTATATTGGAATAAATCTGTCGAATTTTTATGACAGCCACCAAAAAACTAATTGGAGTAGAAACATAATTATGTAATTATAAAGTTAGCATTATAACTTTATCATTATAAAAACGTCCTTGTGTGCAATTTACGTTTTTTTTTTAATTCAGACTAGTGCTGTCAAATTGATTAATTGCGATTAATCGCATCTTACATAAAAGTTTTTGTTTATATTATATATGTGTGTAGGCCTATACATATTATTATGCTTATACATATATATTATATGTATATATGTGTGTGTGTTTGTGTGCGCATAAATATACATATATGCACACATATATAATAATGTATATGCATACATATATGGGTGTGTACACACATGTATGTATATATATATTTATTATATGAATATATATATATATATATATACACATGTATATTATAAAAACAAAAAACTTTCATGTTAGATGCGATTATTCGTGATTAATCAGTTTGACAGCACTAATTCAAACCAATTTTAACCTTCAATATTATAGTAATGTAGCCTAACTGACTTCCTGTATAGTTTACAGCATAAGTTGAGAGATTTTTTTAGTTCTATAAGCATGTATTAATCTTAATGTTAATTTCAACATTTAATAATAAAAATCAAAAGATGTATTTATTAATAATAATGAATGGTCCTGAGCTAACATTAACTAACCATTAACATTTTAGTTAATGCATTATCTAACGTTAAATACTGGAAACTCATTGAACTAAAGTATAATCGACTTGTTTTTGCAGAATATTAGACTTAAATATTTTATTGCGTTAACAATCACTGTAAATGTCATTTATTGTACAGAATCATAGCACAAACACACATTACATGCAAAACAGTTTGTTTTGTTTTTTTAGTTTTGAAATAATAAAAAAATTACTATATAAATGACATTTCTAAGTGAAATGTAAAGCTTCAGATGACTCCTGCATGCTGCTGTACTGGATGCATGGAGAAATATGAGATGCAGTATTATATAGAGGGTTTAGGTGTTTGATTTAAGATCTGGAAAAAGGACTGGATTCGTTGTGTGTGTCTGTATGCAGTGGTTTCTGTAAGTCTGAATGACATAACTGGAGGTTTCAGGAAAGTTTCTGTGAGTGCATCGTGGCTCATTCATTTATGTCTATATATTGGAGCATTTTGTGTCTTTGTTTAACACTGGGGAGTCTAAGTGAGCATTTCACAGATTTCTCAGATTATATATTATTATAGAGCATCTGCTAGAAAGAGCCCTGCTGATATACAAATGAACTCTGTCCATCTCCGCTTCTGAAACACTCTCTGAAATAGCGATGGCCACTTAAAGCCATGAGTAAAGTGATGGAGAACGCAAGACGGAAGAATGAAATGTGAAGGTAAGAACATGATAGAAAAATAGCCTGCTTTCTGCCGCTTCTTGCACGTCTCCCCCAGAGCCAGACTCCATCGCACTGCGGTTGCCATGGAGACAAAAATGGTACCTAGCAGTGAAGGATGTTGCAGATGCAGTGGAAATGCTGTCGTGACATGCTGGCAAAGGTCTCGAATTAGCAGCAATCAGACTTTAAATTAAGTGTTCACTTTTCGTTTTATCCTACAGATTTGATTAGACTGTTAGTTTGGTTCTGCAGGATTTTGCTACTAGTTTGATGCTTTCAAACTCCGCCGCATAGTCTAAATGTCCTGTCTTCAGTATGCATTATTAATGTGTAACTCAGTCTGTGAGGTCTTAAATTGACCTCTCAGTCTTAAATTGTTGTAACATAATGTGTGAACTTGCAATGTCAAAACTTTTAAATAGTTCAATTAGTTCATGTTAAATAGCATACGTTTTAGACATAATATTTACAGTTACTTTGGCTATTTTTTGCTCCGGCAACAAAAATATTTCCAAATAAAGTCAAAGCAGGAACAACCGCTTTTTCTCTGAGCAATGTGTTTCTTTGCAGAATGAATCTGTATGTTTGAATGAATCAGTTGAGTGAATGATTCTAATGAATCTCTCTTAAAACAGTCACTTGTGTCGTTCCTTAATGAATCGTGTGTTTGAACGAATCAGTTGAGTGAATGATTTGAAGAACTCCCTCTTAACAGTTACTTGTCATTCTTTAATGAATCGGTATGTTTGAACGAATCAGTTGAGTGAATGATTCAAAGGACTCCCTCTTAAAAACAGTCACTTGTGTCTTTCCTTAATGAATCGTGTGTTTGAATGAATCAGTTGAGTGAATGATTCGAATGCTCCCTCTTAAAAACAGTCACTTGTGTCGTTCTTTAAATCTGTATGTTTAAATGAATCAGTTGAGTGAATGATTTGAATACTCCCTCTTAAAAAGTCACTTGTCATTCCTTAATGAATCGGTACGTTTGAATGAATCAGTTAAGTGAATGATTCAAAGGACTCCCTCTTAAAAACAGTAACTTGTCATTCCTTAAAGAAATCGGTACGTTTGAACAAATCAGTTGAGTGAATGATTCGAATACTCCCTCTTAAAAAGTCACTTGTCATTCCTTAATGAATCGGTACGTTTGAACGAATCAGTTGAGTGAATGATTCAAAGGACTCCCTCTTAAAAACAGTAACTTGTCATTCCTTAAGAAATCGGTATGTTTGAATGAATCAGTTGAGTGAATGATTCGAATACTCCCTCTTAAAAACAGTCACTTGTCATTCCTTAATGAATCGGTATGTTTGAATGAATCAGTTGAGTGAATGATTCGAATACTCCCTCTTAAAAACAGTCACTTGTCATTCCTTAATGAATCGGTTTGTTTGAACAAATAAGTTGAGTGAATGATTCAAAGGACTCCCTCTTAAAAACAGTCACTTGTGTCGTTCTTTAAATCTGTATGTTTAAATGAATCAGTTGAGTGAATGATTTGAATACTCCCTCTTAAAAAGTAACTTGTCATTCCTTAATGAATCGGTACGTTTGAATGAATCAGTTAAGTGAATGATTCAAAGGACTCCCTCTTAAAAACAGTAACTTGTCATTCCTTAAAGAAATCGGTACGTTTGAACGAATCAGTTGAGTGAATGATTCGAATACTCCCTCTTAAAAAGTCACTTGTCATTCCTTAATGAATCGGTACGTTTGAACGAATCAGTTGAGTGAATGATTCAAAGGACTCCCTCTTAAAAACTGTCACTTGTCATTCCTTAATTAATCGGTATGTTTGAACAAATGAGTTGAGTGAATGATTCAAAGGACTCACTCTTAAAAACAGTCACTTGTGTCGTTCTTTAAATCTGTATGTTTAAATGAATCAGTTAAGTGAATGATTCAATGGACTCCCTCTTAAAAACTGTCACTTGTCATTCCTTAATTAATCGGTATGTTTGAACAAATGAGTTGAGTGAATGATTCAAAGGACTCACTCTTAAAAACAGTCACTTGTCATTCCTTAATGAATCGGTATGTTTGAATGAATCAGTTGAGTGAATGATTCAATGGACTCCCTCTTAAAAACAGTCACTTGTGTCGTTCTTTAATAAATCTGTATGTTTAAATGAATCAGTTAAGTGAATGATTCGAATACTCCCTCTTAAAAACAGTAACTTGTCATTCCTTAAAGAAATCGGTACGTTTGAACGAATCAGTTGAGTGAATGATTCGAATGACTCTCTTTTAAAAACAGTCACTTGTCCTTCCTTAATGAATCGGTATGTTTGAACAAATAAGTTGAGTGAATGATTCAAAGGACTCCCTCGTAAAGACGGTCACTTGACGCACCTAATTTGTGTAACAATATAACTTGCTGAAAGATTCACTTAAAAATCCCCACCACTAATTCAGACTGTATTTACAGCCCGTACTCATAGTCTTATACTCATCAGCGTTATACCTTCGTCCTTTTCCAGACTTTAATAAAAATTAATGATTTTGATAATTTAAAGAATTAAAAATCTTAGCTTTTAATCAAAGTTTGAAATGTTATGATTCATCTTAGAACAGGTTTTTTTATTGAAGGGGGAAAATGACTAGCTTTTGGGCTCTCTCGCGCTTAAAAAAAATAAAAAAAAATAAAAAATAAAGTGCCACAGAAAGTTTTGAATATATGAAGTTCCATATTGGTTTGTTAAGCTCCGAGGGAATCGGCCCATTAAGCTGTAATTTTCAGAGAGCTGCTTTTAGAGGGTGATTTCCAGTTCAGATGGAAGTTTTAGTGGCTGACAGATTTATTTGTGCTTTTAGTTTTTTGGCTTTTAGTGGACTTACTCATTTGAAAGTTGCTTTGAATGATGTAAAAACAGTCTAAAAAGCCTAAAATGTTTATTTACTGCATTCTTTTTCGTGGAGCCATGAACTAAAGTAATTGTTCAGTTGAACTAATTTCAATTCTAGTTCATCTTAAACTAAACTTCAAGGTATAAACTTTGTCTCTGATATTTCTGTTGAAAATAAATAGATGTTAATGAGCCAAATTTTAAGACATTGTCAAGATCTGTTGTTAAACTCTTGTGGAGATGCATATGTGATTATGTGGTGTTTGATCATAATGTTTTTTTCAGTGCCTGATTACTGATATCTAAAGTGCTGTATTTCTGAATTGCTGAAAATACAAACATTTCCAAAGAAAAATGTGAAAAGCATGAGATTTAATCAAAAGCTTCAATTGGCTTTCCGTTTAATCTGATTGGACAATTGAGATATTCAAGAGATCTCATTTGTGATTTTTCTTTGTGATGGATGAACGTTGCATTCAGGATCTTTTTTAGTGCTTGAAACTAATGCAGATGTTTTGATTCCAGCCCACACCGCAAAATGGTATAGTCACAATTGACATTATTTGTGCAATTAGCTCACTATTGATAATTAAGCAGTCACATTAGCATAGAGGACTGACAGAAGGAGATTGTGTTGACTCACTCTGAGCTGATTTTTTTCATATTATGAATTTCATTTGGAAGGCAATTTCACAAAATGTCAAGCACCTCTTTTCTGTCATTTCTGTTGAATAATTATAATCTTCATTATGGTAATATAAAACAAAAATCACAAACATGCTCTTCTATATCTGTTGTGTACTTGGCTGTTTTCCCTCTCCACGATCACAATATAGCACAGCCTCAAGTGCCTTATTGCTTTTGTCAAATGCATTGTAATATAAGAGACAACAGCTAAGTTAATAGTTGGTCTCAAGGGCTTTTCACTTGAAATGGTTAACCCTGGGTCATTCTTATCTTAGCCCAGGGTAAACGCAATCCTGGGCTATTTTGCTTTACGTTTCACACTGACCATAATTTACCCAGGCTTAGCAATTAATCCAGGGTATTCGTCTCACTGTACTTTCCTAAACCCTGGTTTAACATTCTTATTTGCATATTTGCGGTGTCAGTGTCGCTGATTGGATGAATAAAGCACGCGACCTGTTTACATAAAAGCTCTTGCATTGCGCATCCACTTATTACTTATACCGACTGTAACTGAATGGACTTTTCGGACTATTAAAGGTAAGAATTAAATGGTTTCTTTCTTTTTTACTTCATTTGTCCCCTCAAACCCTGAATGACTAGCTGTGTCCGAAATCACCCCCAAACCCTCATTCACTATTCCCTATAAAACTCCACTAATATAGTCCATTTGATGGAGTGAATGAAAACGAGTGAGGGAATTATGACACTGAAAAAACAGAGAAACACACAGAGAGCAGCAGCTTTAGTTTCTGCTCTGACAAGACCAGAAATCAGGAATGGTGAGAGAACATTGTGTGCTTGGTACGTTTTTCATCTTCAAACTAAACTTGTGTCTCCTGCCGACAAAGTTTAAATCCCGTCTGTCTAGTGCACTTCCCATAATGTTCACGCTGTTGGCTGTTCGAACACATTCTACCACATGAGAGTTTACACTACGAAAGTAAACGGTTGGATGCGTTTTCGACTAACGTTACATCTGGAAGTGGTCAACCGTCACAGTGCATTATGGGTATACTCTAGCTGCAGTATGACCGATCGTGGTGTGACAATATCAGCCTGCATTTTGTTCGCAGATTAAGTCGCACAAACAGCGCAAGCGGCTCGTGACAGAACACAGACCGACTGAATGACACTTTAATTTAAGTAGAAAATCTCATATGAAGAACTCCAGTTTTACTTGTCTGTGTTTTCAGATCATCCGCGCTTCTTCAGCAGTGCAGAAAGCGCGCGCATGGTTGCCAGATACTATTGAAAAGACCGGGTAGAAAACGTACTCTTTCAACAGAAAAGCTCTGACTGGGTTTTAAATTATTGAAATCTGGCAACCGTAAGCACTAACGCTCGTAGAAACAGTCTGTAATGTGTTGTCTCCACTCCACCTTTATTCGACAAAAATAAGTGGTTTTGGTCAAGTTTTTATTTTTTAAAACACATTTCAGTCTAGTCTTTTTGTCAACGATATTGCATGTGCTGATATAGTCACAGTTATCGTTTAATGACGTGGGTGTAGTCTCTCATCGTCTTGTCTTAAGTAAGGGGAAAAAAAGATCGTCAACGTACTTTTTTCATAATAGTTTTCGTAAACGAAATTAACACTGGTGACAAAAAAATATTTTATTTAAAAAAAAAATTGACAAAATTTGAGACCCCCTTAAAATTTTGCTTTTGAGGCTTTCAGGGGGTCTCATGGGTTAATTCTAACACTGTCTAAAACCACATTGTAAGGACGCTAAAGACCGCAGCCTCCACCGCCAAAGCACCTCTTGAGGCCAGGGGAGTGAGGTTTACACGCACAGCTATTACTGGTAAATTAACCCCGCGGCGCTTTCTATAAGTGTGAAATGTCCCTTTCCTCACAGTTTAACATCCTTTACTACAATGTTTAATAAACAGAGGCAGTTACTGATTGTATCTTCTATGCTTGTCGTGCCGGATTTCCTTTCCCCCTCTAGTTAGCTCAAGACTTCCATTTATCGTAAAATGCCGTAAGACATCTCGTTAGACGATTATGGCTTCGTAACGCATGCGATTTGTCACCTGTAGCTAATGGCTGATGAAAAGACCAGAGCCGATCGGTCTCGGACTGGCACACACTCACTGCATTCGCCCACTCTCTGCCCTTTCACCCACTCAGCACACTTATTTATCCACTTCTCCGCTCTGCTTTTCATGTGCTGGTCTCTCTCTGTATCACATGGTCGGTTACTCAGACTGATTTCATCTCCTCTCTCCTCTCATGTTCTCACAAGGTCTTCTAATTCGCCTGTTTTATTTGATTCTGCCATTTTGCACAAAACTGTTAACTAAGTACTTCACTGGAATCCTTTATACTTTATCCTTTTATTTTTGTAATACTTCTCTCCCATATGGATGATGTCGTATCTGTTAAAGCTCAAGGATATTAAACTATCACCAAACATATTAACTCTACTCTAAAGCCTACAGTATAGTATTTGATACGAAACATCTAAGGCCTCTAAACTATTAGTTTAGCCAAAACGTTGCTTAAAACCTGTTGCACACAATCTACTACATTGCCTTCTGTCTTCTGATTGATTGTTTATACTTTTTTTTAGCAAGTAAAAGGCCTTTAAGTGTAACTATACAAACGTTCACCCTCAGCTTGTGGATCACGTGTTTTTTTGATGTGAAATCTGCACTGATGTAATCATAAGAATAACTTTTATATTATCAGTGTCAGTAATATTTCAAGATGAACACTTACTAGACTGAAGCAACTCAGGTTTACATGATTATCCATACATAATTTTTTACAAGAATCATGTTCAAATATGAGTATCAAATATGAGCCAAGGGCTTTTGAGGAAGATTTATTTGTTCATCTATCAATCATCATTGCATTGCATTGCATTATACTTTTTAAATCTACAGCTTTGATCATAAAACTAAGCATTTATATCATGTTACTAAGACTTTACATTGGCAGATATATAGTGACGACTGATATTCATACGCATTTTATCTAAGTATCTGCTGTGCTGTTATAAAGATCTCACTGATCTACATCACAAGAATCAGAATTTCATCTTACTTATTGGCCATAAAAATACTTTTTTACAGTTGAAAAAGGTTCGTTAGATTATTAAAATGTTCTTTACATTAATAAAAAATGGTTCTTTTAAAAAGTGATGCCTGAAAGTTTCTTTGGGGAACCAAAAAATGGTTCTTCCATGGCATTGCAGAGAAAATCTCCTTTATTTTGTAAGAGTGTATGAACTAAATAATAGACACATTGTTTCTGTTCTTTCTGATAGACATGGACACAGAGAAACTAAAGTGCTATTTTAACAATTAATGACCCTGCAGGAGTACCACGCTCAGCTGGAGGAAATGCGAGTGTCTATTCGTCAGCTGGAAGAGAACCTGTCCGCCGCTCGCCGTCGCAGTGACCTGTACGAATCTGAGCTGAAAGAGTCCCGTCAGACCAGCGAGGAGCTCAAGAGGAAGGCTGTGGAATACCAGCAGAAGATTCAGAAGGTTCGTTCAACTTCAAAACAAGAACTGTCCAGCTGACGCACGCAAGACGAGGTTTGATCAGTCTATATTTTTCTGTTTTTTTAGGCTAAAGAACAAGGCAAAGCTGAGATGGAGGAGCTTCTGACCAAATTACAGAAGGTACATCCAGTCCCACATCACCAATAACAACTCATTATTTCCATTTACCTTTTGCAGACAAACTGTTGAGAAGACCAACATATTTAGTGCTAGTGTAACTAACAATAGCATGAACCAGAATGAACCAGTCTGGCCCAGAAATTCATGCTGTTTTTCATCAAATTGCTAATGCAGCTGTTTTTGTATTTAAGCTTCTTTATTTGTAAATGTCTCAGACCAATGCAGAGCAACAAGTGAAGACCGAAGAACTCCAGGAGAAGCTTGCCAAGGTACCGTGTACATTTATTTCCAATTCAGCCCTGCTTGAAGATCTGAAACATTTGTTATGTTTGTTTTAAATTAATATTCTGTAATATTTACTGCATTGTACGGAAGCCCTGAACCGCAAAAAAAAAAAATAAAAAAAATAAAATGCTATCATTTCGACTTTATCTCGAAATATTTCGACTTTAATCTCGAAATGATTGCATTTTTTTTTTTTTACGAGCACGTCTAAAAGTCTAAAAGTAAAAAGCTACTATTATGTTTAGATCCATGTCAGAAGCAGTTCGACTTCACGAGCGCAGGTCTTTACAAAAAAAAAAATATTACGACTTTATTCTCGTAATGTTTTGACTTTAATCTCGAAAAGTTTCGACTTTATTCTCGAAACATTTCAACTTTAATCTCGAAACATTTCGACTTTAATCTCGAAACATTTCGACTTTATTCTCGAAACATTTCAACTTTAATCTCGAAACATTTCGACTTTATTCTCGAAACATTTCGACTTTATTCTCGAAACATTTCGACTTTATTCTCGAAACATTTCGACTTTATTCTCGAAACATTTCGACTTTATTCTCGAAACATTTCGACTTTATTCTCGAAACATTTCGACTTTATTCTCGAAACATTTCGACTTTATTCTCGAAACATTTCGACTTTATTCTCGAAACATTTCGACTTTATTCTCGAAACATTTCGACTTTATTCTCGAAACATTTCGACTTTATTCTCGAAACATTTCGACTTTATTCTCGAAACATTTCGACTTTATTCTCGAAACATTTCGACTTTAATCTCGAAACATTTAGACTTTAATCTCAAAACATTTAGACTTTAATCTCGAAACATTTCGACTTTAATCTCGAAACATTTCGACTTTAATCTCGAAACATTTCGACTTTAATCTCAAAATGATAGCATTTTTATTTTATTTTGTACAGAATTTTATTTTTTTTACGTTGCGGTTCAGGGCTTCCGTAGCATTGACACAATAGCATGAGAACAAAATTTGAACTGAATTGAGCTTGATAATGACACTGACTTCGCAACATCAACACTGTTATTGAACTGAACTGAATCAACATTGAACTGACTTGAGCTGAATAAAGACACCATTATCTTCTCTGGATCTAGCTATCTTATAACTGAATTGAACTCGTTTCATAATAGATGAACTTTGCAACATTGACACAGTTAACTAAATTGAGCAGAATAATGACACTTACATTCTGAAGAGCTTAAGTTGATGAATTTTATTGGACGTTATTTTCCAGTTTATTCATGTGAAGCTGCTTTGAAACAATCTGTATTGTATAAAGCACTATAGACATTTTACGTGACTTTTCATGGATAGATGATCTATGATATCTATGATTGATATTTATAGCCTAACAGTGTCATTTACAGTAAATCTGTTAGCCCCAGTTACCAGAAATTCACCATAAAAACACAGTGACAATGTTTCCGGTGTTACAGAATGGCATATTGGTGGCTGTTTATTTTACAACTTTAACTGTATATTTAATTAAGTGATATAATATCAAAATACCAAAATCTACTTATTACCGTAAAATGTGATAACCACCATAATAATAGAGGTGGTAAAACAGCAAGCCACATAATGAATAATACTGTCCATAAAGCATGGCCAATATTTGTATATAGACATCAGTAATCACAATCACACACAAAGCAGCATCAGAGCAGCTTCAATAAACTATACATGCAATAAACATGAACTACATTACAGAAAATGTAACATGAAACACCAAAATGAAATAAAAAGAAAACAAAACAAACACAACATAGTGATAAAGAGAAACAAAGCTGCCCTTCTACTGTTTTTCATTTGAAATGAAATGGTTTGTTCTTCCAAAAACAATACAATTGACAGTATTTTACAGTAAAATTACATGCAAGGCCAAACTTAAACATTAAATGCTCTCGTATATGGTAAGATAATTTACAGTCAACCATTGTTTCCTATTTTCTGATTAATATTCAGTTTTTACTGTAGCATTTTTAGTCTTTTTCTGTACACATTTTGGACCTAGCAGCTTCCCTTTTCTTCCAGGCCGTGAAGGCGAGCACAGAAGCCACGGATCTCCTGCAGAACGTTCGTCATGCTAAAGAGCGTCTGGAGCGAGACCTGGAGCGTCTGCAGACTAAAGAGGACTCCACTGACAGCCTGCGCAGACGCCTGCGAGAGACTGAGGTCACAGCAACTCCAGCGATCTGACTCAATTAAACAGGCTTTATTTACAAATATCATGACGATTATGATTAGATTAGATTCAAATTTATTATTATTACACAGAGAATAAGTAGGAAACAATTCCTGTAGCTCAAACACTAGTATGTTATGGGTTTGATTCACAGGGAAGACACTGAAAATTGCACAGTACCCCCAAATATGGATCTAATATGGATCGAATACATAATACATTCCTGTATTGATAACAAATGGCTAACAAGTGGGATCTATAAACCATGAACCAACTCCATGAAATCAGTCCCAAAGTTGGGAGAAGAAGTTTCTATAATTGTTTTAAATCGATGGGACCAGATTATTTATACCAGTTGCTGAATAGGCCGTTCCAGAATGACACACAAATCTTTAATACTAGGAGAAGATCCACCAACATGTTCGTTTTGTCAAAATCCTTTATACTTGACGCATATTTTATTAGATGGTGCTGTTTATAATGCCGTGAGAAACTTTTTATACACTTAACACTTTAACAAAGTTAAACTAAATATAGTTTTAAGACCCGTTCACACTAAGAATGATAACTATAAGATAACTACTATATTAGCACCTTTAATCTTTGTTTCAATAGAAACCCGGTAGTATTTTGGAATGACCGCGCTTCCCTCCCTCATGTCCCCCTGAGACGAGAGATTTCTGTATTGTGTGTCTGGAAAAAAACCTCAGATGACTCAAAAATCGTAATTTAGTTTCATCAGAGGCTCTTTTGTCCAGAGGCGAGAGACTACAGCCAGTAGGAGGAGCTCGTCCCGCATGTGTTCAACCCGCCCATAGGGGGATCTCACCATAAAACACCGTCTTTTCAGTGTCGAGTCGACTAGTAGCCTAGCTGTATCATTTCTCCCGATACTGCCCTCTGTAACCGGTAGGCGTGGCTTGGGAGTGTCCTCGTAGGGCAGCGAAGCAAGTGCATTCTGGGAGTTGTGGTCTTTCATCCACATGAGCCAAAAATACATTTTCTGGCTTTTCTCAGTCTAGAAGGCACCAACTTCTAAAATAATTTCACATTTCTACTAAAAAAATGACCCAATTTAAATACACATTCATCTTTCCAGCGGTGAAATATTAGCCTGGTCCTACCAGACTCTCGTACATTTCATTTGTACAGAGAGTCTGGCCACTCTCCATTGACAAGCGTTAACTTCCTTGAAGGCGGGTACTCTGTTGAAGTTTAAAACTATTGGATCTACCCAGAGCCACTTTGGATCTGCCATAACCAATCGCTAACATTTGGTCGTGACGTATGTCAACAACTCAAACTAGCGCACATCAACGTCATCATTCTCAGCCACTTCCTCTGTTTGCTGATTGGACCGCCAAACATTTGGCCGGAGAAAACCCAAGAATACACCGCAAACCCTGACGACGTACTGAAGGAAAGTGAAAATTGAGCGGAAGTACGTAGGAGGGCGGAGCCAGGCTAGTGAAATATCCCTTTAAGCACGCTTTTGTCCCCTGCCTCTTTAAATGCTCCAGCTCTTTAAAGCAGGATGGATTCTGATTGGCTGTGATATTCCGATATCTTTTCTCTGTGCCGTTATCATTATAGTTGTGGTGTGTTCATTCTTTTATATTTTGAATGATTTTTAGAACTACATTTAATCTTTATCGTTATCACTATAGTTATCATCCTTGGTGTGAACGGGCCTTTAGAGTTTTTAGCAAAAATAGATTTTAAAAATCTGATATAGTTCTTCCATAAATGTTTCTCATCATGTCAATACCCAGAAGTTAGCATGGCGTTAAAAACAAACAAACAAACATATATTCTCAAGGAATGCATGAACTGGAAAAAAAATTTAGACCTCGAATGCAATGTGTGTCGCTTTGGATAAAAGCATCTGCCAAATGGAAAAATGGAAATATAAACAACTCAATTCATCCATTGTGATCCACTGTTGCCTCAAACTTATGAATATTCTGATGTAAATTTCCATTTTATCAATGGAACTAAATATTGTTAATATCTAAACTTAATATTGTTTCAGAACCAAATTTGGATCTACTGTAACTATTAAATGTGATCCTGGATCACAAAACCAGTCACATGTCGCACGGGTATATTTGTGGCAATAGCCAACAATACATTATATGGGTCAAAATGATCGATTTTTCTTTTATGCCAAAAATCATTAGGATATTAAGTAAAGTTCATGTTCCATGAAGATATTTTGTAAATTTCCTACCGTAAATATATAAAACATGTATTTCTGTGAGTGAATGCAGCACAATCGAGAACATAAATGTACAACTTTAAAGGAGATTTTCTCAATGTTTCAATTTTTTTGCACCCTCAGATTCCAGATGTTCAAATAGTTGTATCTCGACCAAATATTGTCCTATCATAACAAACCATACATCAATGGACCGCTTATTTATTCGGCTTTCATATGATGTATATATCTCAATTTCAAAAAATTTACCCATGTGACTGGTTTTGTGGTCCAGCGTCACAAATATGATTTTGTTGGTGCAACTTAATGTATTTATGTTGATTCAGTGATATAAGTAATATTTTTGACTTGAGTAAAATCAATTAATTTTGTTGTTTTCACACAAAGCAAATTTTTTCAGTATAAGCTGCCTGAATAACATGGCAATGCATCATCAGTATGAGATATTTATTGTTTTTTGGATGAAACAGGATGGTAGGAAAACCCTGGAGAACCAGGTGAAGAGACTGGAGATGGTGGAACGGAGAGAAACTAAACTGAAAGAAGACATTCAGACCAAGTCACAGCAGATCCAACAGATGGCCGATAAAATCATGGTAAGACTGAGACTCCAGGGTGCGCTGAACTCCCGCTGATTTACACATACTGTATCTGAAACACACACACAAACAAACAGGTAAACACTGGAGCGATGAGGACGCCACATGTCGATGAGATGGAGGTGTCACATGCTTGCAGGAAAGCTACTTAATTAAGACGCGTAACACTTATTAGTCACGCGCGATACACCTCCTCAAACACTCGCGGTTGCATTAAACACAGACTTTCTGCTTTTATTCGTTTTTCTTCAACCTGCTTAGCCTGGCAGTTACACTGCTTCTTTTCCTCAGCTCCCAGCATGCTCTCTGGCCCTGTCACGGCTCCAAAAGTGACAGATTGCAGGAGTGGATCATCTCAGTCTTTGGCCATGATCATGTGTGTCACAATGACGATGTGTTTTAAACCTGATGATTTACATTGTGCATTATTGATTTTTATTTTTATGATTTAGTCATGATTAACAAGTGCTTAAAAATGAAATGGAAACCAGTTTTAAATCATTTTCATTTATTGAAATAAATCTTAAATAAAATTAAAAATATTAGATGAAAAACTTAAACTTAAAAAAACACTGAAATGGTTTCTATGACTGAAATAAAATGTAAAAAGTTTAATTTAAAATACTACAAAATACCAAACATGATACTCGACAAAATCTTTTTTTTTTTATATATATATATATTTTGTGTAAAGGTTCAATGAACTGTTCAATAAAAAAGAAGAAGAAGATGTTTCTGACTATTATTTCATGTCAGGCTTAACATGTTGTGTTTGGCTAAAGGCATCTGCTACTTACTTTGTCCAGACAATCTTGAAAAATAAAGATTAATAAAAACATAAATATTGGATGAAAAACATCATCTTAAAAAAAACTACTTTTGAAAATGTTAAATGTTGCCTAACTGAAATAAATAAGTTTAAGTACTAAAATGACTAAAACGGAAATAAAAATAAATTACAGCTAAATAGAAATATTAAAAAATATATATAATAAAAATGTCACACACATAACAAAATTACTAAAATGGGAAATATTTTGTATTAATTTAAATAATGTAATAAAAATGACAAAAGCACATAAAATTACTAAAATAAACAAAAATTAAAATGTAAAATGAAAATATAAAAATGTAAAGCTAATTCAAAATATTAATAAATACTATTATAGTAATACTAAAATAACACTGCTGATGAGCCGTTAAGGAAATATGTTAACAATTTAAAAATGATCTATTATTTTTTCCTTTGCATCAGTGAAATTTAGAGTCTTTTGCTTTTTTTATTAACAAATAAAAAAAATACCCTAGTAATCTGTACTCAGATTTACCTTTCTGCAATCAAAAGTTAGATATCTTTTAAACATTTCCCATCAAATTCTTCTTAATTCTGCTTAATCCTGCTGTCTACATTAATAAGTCTCATTTATAGAATTTTATTTCTCCTTGAAATTTTAGGAGAAACATCTGAGACAAGGCAATACTCACAGTAAATGAAACATATCTGAGACTCGTGAGCAATAAACTGTTCCTCCACAGGAGCTGGAAGAGAACTTGCGTGACACGCAGGCGACAGCACAGCGAATGGAAGCACACCTGGAACAGAAGGAAAAGCTTTACGAAGACAAGATCAAGGTCGGGCCAAATGCACACACACACACACACACACACACACACACACACACACACACACACACACACACACGCACACACACACTCTTCTGCTCCTGACAAATATCAGTGATGTTTCACAGAGTCAACAGAGCGGTTTACCTCCATCGTGGTGTTTGCACAGGACTAATATACTCTATCTTTAATGCTCCTTATTAAATTTATAGCGACTGAATAAAAGATCCTGACTTGTGTTTGTCTTTGGATTCAGATTAAGCTTTTAAAGGCCTCATTTTGAAGGTAGTCAAAGTGCTTGTGCTTGTGTGTTTTGTAGGTGTTAGAGACTCAAATGAAGGCTGATTTGGCTGAGAAGGAATTGCTGGAGTCCAAGCAGAGCGCTTTTGAGGAGGAGGCTCGCGAGCGGGGAAAAGTGATCAGTGACCAGACAGCGGTACCACATGTTATTTTGCTTCTCCTGAGAGTATTCTAGTGTATTTTAGTTGGGGAATGACAAAGTGTGACCTAACACTGATCCTTGTGCAAGACAATCATTCTAAGTGCGCGCTTTCCTTATAGTAAATCAGTCAATTTACATAAAAGCATCCGCAAAATAACAAATAAGCATGTACTTTACTGAAAAGACCAGCATGGTTTACTGTAATACTACTCTTGCATCGTCACAATGATTCACTACAACAGCAAAAACTTTTTTTTTATATATATTTGAAAATAAGTAAATACGTATTTTTTATTTCTAGAGCAAACTTCACAAAGTGCTTTAAATCCAAATATAAAAAAAGAAAACAAAATAAGAGTTACAGACATTAAAAACAAACAATAAAAAAAGTAAAATGAAAGAAGTAAACAAGTGGATTTTTTGCTGCTTTTTAAAAGTAAGTGTTCTAAAAAATAAAATTATATTAAATAAATGAAATGAGTTAATAATTAATTATTAGTATGTGCGTCAGGCAGTAATGCCCTGCCTGTTTCTAATCATACAGTAAATAATACATTTAAACCTTTGCATGTAGCGATCAAATATTTTTCTGATAAACTTTGCTTTAAAAAGGTCAAGTGAAAAGTTGATAATGAAATGAAAAACTCAGAACCGAATTGACTTATTAATCGAATTGGTTCTCTGCACCAGTGTTATTTTAGTATCATTGACATACTATTATAGTTTGTATATTTTCCATTTTAGTTTAAGTTATTTTTTTGTGTGTCTGTTTTTATAATTTTTATTAGATTTATTTAAATGTCTATATAGTTTGTATTAATTTTTATTTTAGTTTTAGTTATTTTAGTACATCGAGTTAAACCAAACGGATTTATTTGGAATCTAGCTGAAATATGTTTTTTAAATATATTTTTATTTAATTTTTTTTCTTCCAAGTAACAGATTTTTTTATGGTTTTAATTTTAGTTAACTATACTAACCTGATCGGAACTACCAATACTCTAGAAAGGCTGGTGTTATTTTTATTTTTTATTTACCAGTAATTTTGACAAGACTATACTATATTGTACTTGCATGCACATCCTGATTTAGCAGAGTTTGACGCGTTACTGGTTGATCCTGGAGCAACATTCCTGTCCGAAAATGTAATCCTAACCATATCCCTAAACCTAACCCTACCCATAAGTTATCCCTAAAATCAGAGGGAAATAATAGGTGAATAACACTGATGCAAAAGCACCTAACCCCGGTTGTAAGCCTAAACTTGACATAATCTGTAAACTTGCCCCTCAAATCTGATTGGTTGATTGGAATGTCGATCCAGGAACACATCAGGTTCTGCATATGTGTATAGTACAGCATACATGTTAACCAAGGTTCTACTCTGAATGATGTGGTGTAATTTACTCATCAATGACTCTAGACGATCAATGCCATGGAGTCAAAGATGACCAATCTGGAGCAGAGAATCGCTGAGCTGTCCGAGGCCAACAAGCTGGCAGCCAACAGCAGCCTTTACACGCAGAAAAACATGTGAGTTCACATGCATGACCATGTATACTGGAGATGATTCAGTGATATGGGTTAAGACGTTAAATAATGGTGCAAATACCAGTAACTTGACTAGCGCAAACCTTAGTAAATCACCTTGGATGATTCATTTAAATACTCTCCTCCTATACATTTTATATGCATATATGCTACAAATGCATATTCAATAAGGTCAGCCGCAAAAATCACTGTGTACACGCCTTTTCAGCACAAATTTTTCACTGCGTGTCTTTAGTAAATCCTGACTGTAGTTTTTTAACGCCAGAAGAGGGTTTGTGCTGTTAGTGCACCTGGCCCTTAATTATTTATTGAATATTTATCTTTTATCATATTGCAGTTGCCTGTTGTTATATAAAAGCAATCAGTCATTCTGCTTCATGCTGTTCCACACAGAGTGGTAAAATACACAGTAAGACTCATTTGTTTGGACAAATACCATGGTATTCTTTATAAGTAGTTTGCATTAGATGTCAAGTGTAGATGTCTGATATAGTCACTTTACTTTTTTGCAACAATCTTGTGCTCTCACATAATAGTATTTACATGCCATTCACATGAACGAACTATGGATATTTGTATTTGAAATGGGTGAATGTAAAGGTTAATTTCAGGCTGATGTGCCATGAAGGCAGATTTTCTGGGTTAAGCACAAAGTTAATGAACGATGACCTAGTATTTGCATTATATTAAGGCTTTCATAGCAGCTTCATATTATCCCTGCTGAAAAAGAACACCATAGAGAGTGTGTGTCGTGTTTTAGATGCTGGTGTGCTAATGATGTCTCCACCAGGGGTGTGTTTCCCAAAAGCATCAATAGCCAACTATGGTCGCAAGTTCTGTCGTTATCAGCAAAGTTCTTTTTGGGACTTTAGCTTATTCACCGTATCCTCCAGAGTTATATAAGTCCATACATACCCTTCTCATCTCCGTGCGTGCCGTAACTCTGTCTGACGCACCCACCGCTAGCCTAGCTTAGCACAAAGACTGGAGGTAAACAGCTCCAGCTAGCATACTGCTCCCAATAAGTGACAAAATAACGCCAACATTTTCCTATTTACATGTTGTGATTTGTATTGTCACAGCGTGTACGAATAACAAGGTCACATGAGACACAGCCATCTTCTAACCGTATACATACTGGGAACTATATTCTCAGAAGGAGAAGCACTGCTACCTCTGCGGAGTGATTTATATGTATGTATACGGTTAGAAGATGGCTGTGTCTCATGTGACCTTGTTATTCGTACACGCTGTGACAATACAAATCACAACATGTAAATAGGAAAATGTTGGCGTTATTTTGTCACTTATTGGGAGCAGTATGCTAGCTGGAGCCATTTACCTCCAGTCTTTGTGCTAAGCTAGGTTAGCGGTGGGTGCGTCATACAGAGTTACGGCACGCACGGAGATGAGAAGGGTATGTATGGACTTATCTAACTCTGGGGGATACAGTGAATAAGCTAAAGTCCCAAAAAGTTGGCGTGTTCCTTTAACCAGCAGGACTTCCATGGTTAACCAGCTTTACTAGGTTCTAGAAACCCTAATGAAAGCTGATTTACATTTACATTTATTCATTTAGCTGATTTGACTACAAAGGAAGTGCATGAATCCTGTGAAAGATGCACAGTGATCAGCATTGATGGTTGAAAGGCTTGTAGAAAAGCGCTGAACCGCAATGGAAGGTCAAGGCCAACATAGTTAGATTAACTCGGCTGACCTGGTGTGGAGATGATGATGGTTAACCAAAACACAGCAGCTTGGGGGATACCTCCTAGAAGTCTTGTTTATGATCTTTTAGGAAAGCCCAAGAGGAGATGATATCTGAACTCAGGCAGCAGAAGTTCTATCTGGAATCTCAGGCTGGGAAACTAGAGGCCCAGAATGCAAAGCTGGAGGAACATCTGGAGAAGCTGACACAACAGGAACAGGCTAACAAGAGCAGAGTGCTGGAACTAGAGGCCCGACTCAGAGAGGTGAGAATTATTAACCATATTTCAGCCCAATATCAAAATAATAATAATAATACATTTTATTTATAATGCGATTTTCTGACACTCAAAGCGTTAACAGAGTAAAAGACAAATAAAACACAAATAATACAATATATAATTCAATATATACTCAGTGTTCAAATTATACCGTGAGCTTCGGGGGGGTACAGCTATTTCGACTGGTGACGCCAATCTCCATTTTATATAGGCTTACACACATGAGAAACACTAATCTATATGCGAAATTCCCTGAATATTAGTGCAGATTCCCTCTTGTTAAGACATTAAGAATGAAATTGCACAAAATGATAAATCGCCTTTAACATTTTGTTAAATATATCAGCACTCATACCTTAATTACCCGTCTCTTAATTGTTATATGTCCTACTTACTGTTCTTTTACCACCAAAGAAATGCCTGATGTCTGCCACTGTCCCTTTTCTCTTTCTCATCATAGTTAAATTAAATTAATTTCAAGTTTAAGCAGGTTGTATGTAAGTGACTTCCCTCGCGTCAATGTTTTGAAATGAATCGCGTTGATTCATGTGTTAACGTCAAACATTAAAATTCATAACGATCTTTCAATAATTGTTTCACTTGCTGTATGTTCGGGAGTGAAGAAATCGCGCGCCACTGTATGTTGTTCGGGATGGGAGTGAAGACCTATCTCGCACCTAAATACAGATAGACTAGCTAGGCTAACATTATATTTTATTACTTTTTTTCAGTATCCCCCAAACTATTATTTTCATCCCTTTTGGGAGGGTCCAAGTCTCATCTAGGGGGGTCGGACCCCTCCAATAGCCCCCATAATTCAAACCCTGAATATACAACAAACAATATAAAATTAACACTTAAACATGGTAAGCAATTTAAAACATTGTAAGCAATTTTAAAAAGGTGGGTTTTCAACAGTTTCTTAAAAGTGCTTAATGTGGGAGCACTACGAACCATCAAAGGAAGCTCATTCCATAACCTCTGGGCGGCACGAGAGAAAGATCTCTGTCCCGTAGTTTCTAATCTGTAGTGGTGTTGAAGAAGGATTATTATGCGTTTTGAAATCTAGCTCTAATCTGTTAAATGCAACTATACGTCATGAAGATGTTAACAGGGTTCCCACGGGTCATTGAAATCCTTGAAAGTTTGTGAATATGAAAAAAAATTGTCAAGGCCCTGGAAAGTTTTTGAAAATAAACATACATAGATACAGGTCCTTGAAAGTGCTTGAATTTATTGTGTGCAAGAAGTTTTCTGGAAAAAATTCCATATTATTCCCTCCGGTCCGCTAATGTGTTATTTCGGCACCACTTCGTGGCCTATGCACACTAGCTTGCTTGATTTACGTTAATTACGCGCACGCCTTACGTTAAGTGTTTTACGTTGTACTTTGTGTTGTACGTTGCGATGATGTTCACGCGCGCAAAACTGTAACAAATGTATCTTACAAGGTAACACGATGTAACCTTGCACTCACTTAAAAACGTGTCCCCACATTAAGTCCTTGAATTTGAGGGTATTTGGACCTGGAAAGTCCTTGAAAGGTCCTTGAATTTGAAGTTAACTAAGGTGTGGGAACCCTGTGTTAAGATATTATAATCATGAATTTCTTCAAAGCAGCTTTGAAATGGTGTATATTGTAAAAAGTGCAATACAAATAATATTCACTCGTGTACTTCTGAACCATATTTAATTTCACCCCAAAATCAAATTAGAAATTAGATTTTGCAAGAAGAAATTGAAGTTTATTTTTTAAACCATTAAGATGTTTTGCATCATTCTCTGCATTTTTTCATATTCTCATTACGGTACTGCCTTTAATTTGTTGATTTAAATAAAATAAAAATGATGATTGATTGATCATGATTGATTCCTGCTGTATCAGTTGCCAGTGAGCGGCTCAACCTTCAAATACTTGGTCAGCATTTGCTGTAGCAGTTTCAGTGCTCTTTCAGAAACCCTCCACCTTCCCCAGCTCCACCTGTATACAGTAGATCTGCTACGGGTGATTCATGTACGCTATATTGTACAGCAGCAGCATGTCTTACTTGCTCACAGCAGCGCGTTGTGTATGTATTGGCAGTAGCAAGTCTCGTAAACACATCAACATTGTCATATCTATTACCATGCCAAACACTCAGAGAGTTGTCATGACCGAAATGTAATCACTAATTGATTATGGGGTGAAATGTGCCCTAGGCGTGTTTCCCAGAGGTTCACCCAGTTACTCTGTTCCTCCACAGATGGGTCTGGAGCACGAGGAGCAGAAGCTGGAGATCAAGAGGCAGGTGTCGGAGCTCACGCTGTCACTGCAGGAGAGAGAAGCTCAGATCAGCAGCCTGCAGACGGCACGTCACGCCCTGGAGAACCAGCTTCATCAGGCCAAGACCGAGCTGGAGGAGACGACCGCAGAGGCCGAGGAGGAGATCACCGTCCTCAGGGTGAGGGCTGACATCCTGATCAATCAACCAGGAGGAACATCTCCTTCCTCACGCAGAATTTAATCCGAGTGTCAAAAGTTAAGACTGAGGTTTACTGAGATCTGCAGTGTAGTGCAGTTTAAAATGTCTTTATTGCATAATCAAAGATATTAACGTTATAGCAGTTATTAATTAATAGGTTATATAAATATATACTTTTTGTTAGTAGCTTAACGTTCAGGTAACTACTTTTTCAAAAGGATAGATTGTTTTTGCATTAGATACATTAAATAGCTTGGCAAAAAAATATTAGTTTTTCTTGATGTAAAACCTGACATTTGAAATAAAAGTAAAAAAAAAAGCTTAATTTCTCCTTTAAAAAAATTTATAAAAAATGGAACCGTTTTTTGAAACAAAAAAAAAAGTTTGCATTTGTGTTTTTTTTCCTGAGTATCATATTTAATGCATCAGGCGTTTATGGCTCATATAGTCTCATGGAGCTCAGACTTTATTCATAGGCTCAAACTGAGGAAAAAATATGCATTTTGGTGCAGATGCTGATATTTATATGATGTTTTAAAAAGTAAGATGACATTTTGATGCTTGTAATGTAAATCACTGAGATCTTTATCAGCAGATACTTACATAAAATGCATATAAATATCAGTCGTCTCTCTATATCTGCCAATGGTAGGTCTTAGTAAGATGATATTTAAATGCTTAGTTTTATGATCAATCTCTGTAGTTTTAAGGCATATAATGCAATAAATGATTGAGATATGAACAAATAAACCTTCCTCAAAAGCCCGAAGATCATCTTTGATACTCACATTTGAACATGATTTTTCCAAAAAATTATGTAAATAAATCTTAAGTTATAAATAAATATGACTTAAAATACAAAGTTATTTTTATGTTTACGTTATATAAATCAGTGTAGATTTCACAGCATAAAGACAAGTGAACCACGACATTTTTACAATTATAGCTACTAAAAGATTTTACTTGCACAAAAAGCATAAGTTATTAATCAGACGACAGAAGGCATGAAGTAGATTTTGTGCAACAGTGAAGATTTGATCATGTTTATAATGATATAGTGCGTATCAATTATGGCACAGAAGGCTTTATAGGGTTAAGTAACATAAGTAAGATTGACTGTAATTTAACCAAGTGGTTTGTAGCTTGACAAGCTGAAGTGTCCAACTCGCTTCTGAAGGAGCAGCAGTTGATATATAATCTATATTACTTCATACCATCATATTTCCGACTCCACTCATCTCCTATATATGTCTCATGGTAGTGAATAATCATGTGTTTCTGTAGAATCTCATTGTGCTCCTCATCTCCAGTGTGCTGTAAACATCTTCCCACGCTCCTCTGCGGTACACGCTCGCACCCAGTCCCTCTCATGCATGACATCACACCTGTCATGACACTCGAGTTCATTGCACAGCGCTCTGCTCAAACACACTTTACTGCAGAACTCTCTGCCAGAGTGTGCACTTCTTGCAAACATGCCGATTTTCACTCTCATTTTGTCTCTTTTTTTCAAGGCCCATCGGGATGAAATCCAGCGGAAGTTTGATGCCCTGCGTGACAGCTGTGCGGTATGCAAATGAGCTTTTCTCTGTATTTGACTCATCAAATGTGACAGCATCTGACCCACATCCGTTTAACCTGTACAGGCACAATATGCATCAGAACAGGAACTAAATCACTGAATAAAAAAGCACTTTTTTCCCCCCAATATCAAGATTTTAGTTAGTAACTTTTTATTTAAATATCCCATTTAGACATTCTACTTTGTCTATAAGTAACTTTGCAACTACACATCAACTTATTCTACTAACCTAACAGTCTTCTAATACTCGAATGAGAGTTAGTTGCAAATTAACAAGAGTTAGTTGACGTGTACAGTAGTTGCAAAGTGTGTAGAATGTCTAAAGTGGACGAAATAAGTCTATCGTTCAAAAGTTTGAGGTTGTAAGATTTAAAAAAAAAAAATGGAATAAGCCTCTTCTGCTTACCGAGGCTTTTTTTTAAAATCAGAAATACAGTCAAAACATCAAATTTTATAATATTGTGAATTATTATTATTATTATGTAAAATACCTGCTTTCTATTTGGATATATTTTGTAAAATGTAATTTATTCCTGATGCAAAGCTGAATTTTCAGCATCATTACTCCAGTCTTCAGTGTCACATGATCCTTCAGAAATCATTCTAATGATTAGAAAGCTCAAAAGAACAGCATTTATTTGAAATAGACATTTTTTGTAACATGTTTTTACTGTCGCTTTTAATCAATTTAATGCATCCTTGCCAATTAAAAGTATTAATTCCTTTTAAAAAAGATATTATATAATGACCTCAAGCTTTTGATGTGCATCATTTAGTCAAGTCCCCCCCTCCCCCCCAGTTCAATTAATACAAATAATCTCTCAACACAATCATTAAAAATAGTATAAGATGAAGTATAGCATGTCACACTGTTGTTGATATCATGTCAAGCAATGGTATCATGATATTGAACGATTACTATATTAATATATCATGTTATTTTAAGACCCCCCTCCCCCCCCACACCAAAAAAAACCAGTTAGTGAAAAACAATGCCGTCCACCATTATCAAACGCATCTGTTTTCAGACCTCCAGAAAGTTGTTGATGTCAGGAAGAGGTGCTTTTGTTTGCTTCGCCCCTGGAGTGTGTTTGATTATTATCAAGCTCAGAGCATCTCTGCCCTACTTTCACTGTCCACCCACACTCAAGCTGTTTGAGCATCTCCAGCTCAACCCATGTGATATTCTCACCCGGCCCAGCGCTCATCTCCTCTTCTGCGCCGAGGCCTGAGATTACATTTCTCCTTCATCACACCTTTGCAATTGTAACTGGAGCTCAGATGAACTTCTAAACTTGGAAATGAGAATTTCATTGGCTTATTAAAATGAAAACACAGGGGCTTGTTTTGATAAGACGGGAAACTATTACTGTTGCTCATACTTCTGGTTAAGGGTAATAGTTATTCTCAGCGTTGAAGTGTCTGAAGCTTTGCTGTGAGTCTCAGACAGGAGAGCAGCGTTTGCTCTTCCATGTGTCCTTCATAAGCTCTTATAATCCCAGCCCCTGGGTGACGGCTTCTTTCCGCTAAACATGCTTTGATCTTCTCAATTTTTTAGCTGTATTTTGTACAGTAAGTGCATAAAATAATATTGTATTCCTATGCACTTTTTTTTTGTTTATTAAAGGCATATTAAATGCATATGCATCACTGAAAACAGTGCTAGGGTGTTTTTTCTTTTTACCATAGATGGCACAAAATCCATTTAATGAGTGAATATGCTCTTCTTAATTTTGTCAATTAATCTAAATATCAATATTGGTGAGATTTAGAACTTGTATGATATTTATAAACGAATCATTTAAAATAGTTTTAGATGAAGTATAGCATATCACACTGTTGTTAATATCTTGTCAAGCAACCCATATATCATGGTATTGAACGATTACTATATTAATATATCAAGTTATTTTCATAACTTGTATTACTAAACTAATATTATAAACTTATATTATAAACTTGTATACTAGAACTTATATTTTACTAAAATGTATAGGCTAACTGAGGGAAATCCTTCAATATGGAATTCTTAAATCTATTTTTTTAAACAAAAGAACAAAATAATTTTTAAATCTTTTAGTCCGACAAAATGGCAGATAATATCTACGAGTAGAAGGAAGCAACTTAAAAACATTCTGCAAGGGATGGCACATTTGCTGATACATAATCACGACATTTTTACTCAGAAGTTGCTAGTAAATTTCACAATTAATTACAAAGAAATGGAAAGTAACAAAATGAATTAAACATGACATTTTAAAGTAGAAAGACTGAAATTGTATTTTCTTGTAAAACATAATGCAATAATATATTTTTTTAATTACTACAAAAAACCTTAAAACAATTTATACTGTGCTAAACTTAAATATTGCTTTTTAGGTTTAATTTAGTTTAGTTTTTAGTTTTAGTTTTTATTTATTTCTAGATAATAGTTTTAGTGCTTCAATTGAAACTTATTTCAGTTTAATGCCACGGCAATATTTTTATTTTTATTTTTATTTTTATTTTTATTTTTATTTTTATTTTTATTTTTATTTTTATTTTTATTTTTATTTTTATTTTTATTTAATTTCATTTCATTTAATCTAATTGTAATTAATTTTTTTATTTAATTTTATTTAATTTTATTTGTCATTTAATTTTATTTAATTTTATTCATTTAATTTTATTTTATTTTATTTTATTTTATTTTATTTTATTTTATTTTATTTTATTTTATTTTATTTTATTTTATTTTATTTTATTTTTATTTTTATTTTTATTTTTATTTTATTTATTTTTTTATTGATAAAACTGGTTTTAATAGTTTTAGTTCATGATAATAACCCTGCATAAGGGAGGCATCTTTCCCATCTTATCCTATTACTTTTCTAATCTATCAGATTTCCACTTGAACAATATTATAAAGCACAGAGGAACCATCCAAGAAACCACAGAAACCGCATAGCATCATACAGACAGCCTCTCAGAAGAAGACAGACAGATGCATTTTGGGATTTAGTAGGTGAACCTAAACACAGGCTAAATACACTAGAGTAGGGTAAAAAGTGTGTTTCTGGTCAGTAAAGTGGGTCAGTGTGTGTGAGCGTGGCGCTGTGCCTTTAACGGTAATGACAGTAATAATGAGCGCAGAAGCCTCCTCCGCACCAGAGGAGTGTTTGGCACCGCTGCTCTCCTTGGCGTGCGTCAACACACTTGACCAGCACTGCAATTTCATGCAAACCTGCATCTCTTCTGTTTGTCAGATGGAAGTGTTCTGAAGCGAGAAAACGCTTCTAAAAATGGTTTTAGTCGAAGTAGGGTTTCTGATAAAGTTCAGAGTCACTCTGCATCATGCTTGCAGTGATGTTAAAGTCTTTAAGAACATTTCTGACAGGATTAAATACACGCCTGAGACACTGCAGGGGTTTTTAGGACAGGACTGTCAAGAGCGACAGGGAGACATTAGGAAGAAAGATGGGGAAATGCATCAGGATATGATCACGCTGTTCTTTAGTGGGGAACAGTTTGTTAGCACACATACCTCTGACATTTTTAGCGAGATGGACCACTTTGCAGCTTATCTTTATTCTTAGCATGTAAATGTATGAAAACTTCATCATTCTGTAACAAGTTTGTAAGATTTTATATTGTTGTTGAAATAAGTTGTGCATTTATTAGCAAGGCTGTAAAATCATAATATTGTGAAATATTATTAGAATTTAAAATAGAATGTTTTTTATTTGAATATATTATAAAATGTAATTTATTCCTGTGATCAAAGCTGAATTTTCAGCATCATTACTCCAGTCTTCAGTGTCACATGATCCTTCAGAAATCATTCTAATATGATGATTTGATGCTCTAGAAACATTTATGATTATTATCAGTTGTGCTGCTTCATATTTCTGTGGAAACCGTGATGCATTTTGTTTTCCAGGATACTTTGATGAATATAAAGTTCAAAAGTACAGCATTTATTTGTAATAGAATCTTTTGTAACATTATAAATGTCTTTTAATCAATTTCAATGCATCCTTTCGGAATAAAAGTATTAGTTTCTTTGTAGAAAAATGTTTTACTTTTGAACAGTAGTGTGTGTGTCATATATATATAACATATAATTCCATCACTGTGTTTTTTCTTGCACCTGCATCAGGTGATCACGGACCTGGAGGAGCAGTTGACGCAGCTCACGCAGGAGAACGCAGATCTCAACCGGCAGAACTTCTACCTGTCCAAACAGCTGGACGAGGCGACGGACGAGAACGAGGAGAGACTGCAGCTCAAGCAGGACCTGGAGCGCCTGCGCCGCGAGGTGTCTGACCGAGAGATGCACCTCAACAACCAGAAACAGGTGGAGTGAACACACACACACACACACACACAACTCCCATCAGATGCGGCGGGAGAGATGGGGATGAATTTAAGAGTGTTTAAACTGATGATGCTCAATCTAAAGAGGATGTTTAGCTGTCATTAGCATCTCAAAAGTGACATAAAGGGGCGTAATGTAAGATTTTAAATGAAGTTCAAAACATTGGTTCAGGAGGAGCCTAAACATACAGTCCTGTCAATCATCATTACGAGCGTACTATATAAGCTGTGAACTAGACGAGAACACGTTAAAGGGCTAAAAGTTCATTGTTCATACTGCAACTCAGTCCAAAAATGATAATTTATTAAAGCTTTCATTTTAGTTATTCTGTTAATTACTAAAAATATTTTTTCTTTTCTCCTTATTACTTCAGCAAGCCAATTTTTTGATCACTGAATAGGCATCGACTTCATGTATGGAAGCTTGTTTCCGCCACAGAATAAAAAATAAAAAAAGGGTAATTTTTATCAAAAAATTCTGACTTTTCTCACAATTTTGCGAGTTTACATCTCGCAATTCTGACTTTTTATCTCAGAGTTGTGAGATATAAACTCTGAGGAAGAAAGTCAGTCTTTTTTTCCTTTTTTCCCACAATTCTGAGAAAAGATGTCAGAATTGCAAGTTTATATCACACAATTCTGACTTTATATCTCGTAATTCTGATGATGTAAACTCGCAATTGTGAGATAAAAAGTTGCAATTATCTTTTAAAATGTTTTTTTTCTTTGGCGAAAGCAAGCTTTCATTGCCATGTAAACGTACACTACTGTTGAAAAGTTTGGGGTCAGTGAGATAAAAATAAAAATCTAAACTTTTATTCTGCAAAGATGCATTAAATTGATCAAAAACAACAGAGTATGTATAATGTTACACAAGATTTAAATTTCAAATAAATGCTGTTCTTTTGCACTTTTCAACACTGATGATAATCAGAAATGCTTCTTGAGCATCAAATCAGCATATTCAAATGATGCTGAAAATTCAGCTTTGATCATAGGATATAAATTACATCTTATAATATATTCACATAGAAAACAGTTAAATGAAATTGTAATAATATTTCACAATATTACAGTTTTTACTGTATTTTTGATCAAATAAATGCAGCCTTATAGTGAGCAAAAGAGACTTCTTTCAAAAACATTAAAAATTCTTACCCACCCCAAATTTAGATGGTAGTTAGTGTGTGATCATGAACTTATTTTTGATGTCCAAAAAGTTTATTTGCACTCCATATTTGCGTTTAGTAAGCTCTTTTTTCCTGGGAGATAAAGGTTGTTAAAGTTTGTGGAACCGGTATATGATAATTTTTCGTTCTTGAAAAGTGATGACACAACAAATAAACAGCAAATCACAGCTGTCCTCCTCAGAGCTAAAACAAAGCTGTTTAATAAGCTGGAAACCGATGCTCGCAGGATCTATTGTATTGCATGATGATGGCGCAGCTTGATGAGAGTTGTGTGTGTGTGTGTGTGTGTGGTGATGTATGCGCGTGGGACGCGTGTGTAGGTGTGCAGTCCTTGCTGTTGTATAACAGGAGCGGATGGTAATCATAGATGCTGGTAGGAGGCAGAGATGTGTCATATTCACTCGCTGCTCCTCTGCCCTGCCAGCGTTGGACTTCACAGGGGCAAAAGCACGCAGGCTATATTTGGAGACTCTCTCTTTCTCTTTCGGTCCTGTGTCTTTGTGAAACGTGGTAATATCCAGTCCTGCCACTGAGATGCACTTCCAAGCACATCTGCCGGATGCGAGACACCCTCGAGCCCCTGCCGGGAATCAATTCCGATTGGCAGCGACTCTGAATTCCGGATCTGCTAATGAAAGTCAAAAAGGAAAAATCTGCTGCTTCCTTTCCGGATCTATCAGCATAATTTCGGCGTCATATCCTGCAGTTCCTCAGATCCTGTCGGTTTGCAGGAGATGTATTGAATAAGTTATCGCTGATCTGTTTCGTTTCATCAAGGTTCTAGGCGTGAAAGAAATCGGGAAATATTTGGTCGTTTTAAAATCGTAATTTCCAGGAAAAATCTTGGAAATTTGATAAAATCAAAAAAAAAATCATAAAAAAAAAAATCATAAAAAAAAGGAACTTCTATACTAAAAAATAAAAATAAAATAAAATATATATATACGATTTATTTAAATAAACGTATTTAACTTATAAAATGTTATCTACTAGTAAATGTTTTATCTGCTACACATTATGTTTACATGTGCACTAATAATGTGTTTTTATTATTTTTACTATAATCAGAGGAAGGACAGAATTGCAGTGAGATATTTGCATGACATAAGCAACCCTCTTCACTCCCGTTTACATGACATTTTCATTATTCTGATTATTTTAATTTGACCGCCATTCTTCACACCCCCCAACGCTCAGCACAAATGATGAACTCACACTGTAGGTGTGCTACTGGCCACTGTTTCAATCCACTTATTGTACGTCAAATGCAAAACACATTTCTAGGGGACGTATTGGATATTATTCAGCGCTGTGATGACAAAAAAAATAATCATCCAGTAATTATGAACAACTACAAAAGCCATGGAAACTTAAATGACTGCTGTTTGAGTAACATTATAAGTGTCATAGAAACCTGGAAATATCTGGTAACTTTAAAATTGTACTTTCCAGGCTTGGAAAAAGTCTTGGAAATTAATAAAATCTTTAGAAAGTCATGGAAAACTTCTATAATGAAAATAAATATTAATAAATATCTACCTTACAAGGTAGATTACTTTTTTTAAAAATTAAATACATTTATGAACAACTGGAAAAGACATGGAAAATTATATGATTACTGTTGTGAGTGTATGTGTAAGAGTGAGTGTGTGTGTGTGTGTGTGTGTGTGTGTGTGTGTGTGTGTGTGTGTGTGTGTGTGTGTGTGAGAGAGATAGTGTGTGTGTGTGTGTGTGTGTGTGTGTGTGTGTGTGTGTGTGGGGCCTGGTAAACCCTACGTTATGGGAACAAAATGAGATGGCAATATCCAAAATAAATCCTTGACCTTGTGGGGACATTTGGTCCCCATGAGGAAAACAGCATTTAATAAA
This sequence comes from Leuciscus idus, assembly GCA_021554675.1. Lineage (NCBI taxonomy): Eukaryota > Metazoa > Chordata > Actinopteri > Cypriniformes > Leuciscidae > Leuciscus > Leuciscus idus. Next base: position 33,799,617 of record CM038639.1, on the reverse strand, counting down.
TCAAACTATGTGATGTTTTTTGAAAATGTAAAAAATGCAGAAAGTTTTCTGTTAGGGGTCGGACTCGGGTTAGTGTAAGGGTAGATAATATACAGTTTGTACAGTATAAAAATCATTGTGTCTATGGAAAGTCCCTATAAAACATGGAAACCCAACGTGTGTGTGTGTGTGTAGAACATCGAGACGCTGAAGACGACATGTACAATGCTGGAGGAGCAGGTGCTGGAGCTGGAGACACTGAACGATGAGCTCCTGGAGAAGGAGAGACAGTGGGAGAACTGGAGATCTGCCCTGGACGAGGAGAAGAACCAGGCTGAGCGCAGAACCAGAGACATACAGAGACAACTGGACAACGAGAAGCAGAACAGGTACAGAAACACACACACACACACACACACACACACACACACACACACACACACACACACACACACACACACACAACTGGATGATGTCAGAGCCGTGGTCTAGCAGTTAGTTGAAGCCTGGCTAGAAAGCTCAAAATATAAAAAAAAGAGTAATCAAATGTCTCTCTGTTCTCTGTAGTCTAGAATTTTTGTATTATTTTATAATAACTTATAATAACTTATAATAATAAGCATAATTTTATACAAAATAAATAAAACAAATATAAAATATATAAAAATATATACTTGTGTATTTTTTATAATTAATAGTTACTATATATTATATTATTATATAAAATCTGTTGTTTTTTACTAAACAATTATATTATTATTTTTAATACAATGAAAACAGCAAACTAAGATATAATAAATTATAAAAAATTAATAATATGCAAATAATGTTAACAGATAGTTATAATTAATGTCATAGCTTAAACTAAAATAATGAATTTTTATCATTTATTAATGCAAAAATAAATTAATAAATAAATGCATATATTTAATGCAAATATATATATTTTTTCATTGTATGTGTTTATTGATAATGTTTATAAAATATTTTTAAATGTTTCCATCGCAGATTGCTATTAAACACAATAAATCCTTTGAGATGTAATGGAAATGACATTTGTTGGTTCAGAAAAATGACAGAATTCTCCTGTGAAATATTTATGTAACTGTTGGGCATAATCAGTGTACAAAATAAACTAGCAAGTGAGTAAAAATAGTTTATTTTCTGAACTTCCACCGGGCCAGAAGTACTCATAGTTATATAAGAGTTACATAATGAACGTTAAGTATAGAGATACCAGAGACACTCGAACACTTCACTGTTTGATAACTTCTCTCTCGTTCTCCAGACTCCGTGCAGAGCAGCGCAATTCTGAGTCTCGTCAGACAGTCGAACTCGCCGTGAAAGAACATAAAGCTGAAATCCTGGCCCTGCAACAGGCCCTGAAAGACCAGAAACTCAAAGCTGAAGGTCTTTCTGACACCGTAAGTGTGGGTCACTGTGGATAAAAGCATCTGCTGGATGACTACATGCATGCATACTCACTCTGTGTTCATCAGCTGGGCGATCTGGAGAAGAAACACGCCATGCTGGAGATGAACGCGCGCAGCCTGCAGCAGAAGCTGGAGAGCGAACGAGAACTCAAACAGAGGCTCATGGACGAGGTGCTTCACTTTACTAGCATGCAAAACACGTATTTAACTAATAAATACATTGATTTGAGCTGAAATGATCAATAGTCCAGTCATTTTATGAAAAAAGGTTGAACAAATTGCAACAGAAGCAAACTCAACTGATTTTGTACCCTCAGTATGTCCTAAGTAAGGAAAAAAATGCCCGAAGAATCCCATTAGGGGAAAGTTTTTTCGGAAAATACCCAAATATAGCCTATTCATACGCCTATTTATTATTTTTCTTACGTGAATAGGGTAAAAGTTTTAACCTTTAGATATCACCATGAAAATTGCTGAGTTGATTACTTACATCAAGACAAACAAAAAATGCATTACAAGTTTTTGGAAATTGTTTGTTAACATGGACAAACGGTGCATAATCTAATTGCGTATGTGCTAATTTGCATAAATACCACAACAGATCTAAACAGTGGGTATAGCCAGGCGAAAATGCATGTTGAATCTTGTTAACAAATAAAAGGTAAAATACTTAATGTTAAGGTCTGAATGGAACACATTTAGGCTACCCATGAGCATTAATACACAGAGGCAGGAAGATGTACCTTAGAAACCAGCCTTTATTAATGTTTAAGAGATTGGGTTTGGGGCTGGGTCTGTGGGACTGTTTCTGGGGGACGAGTCTGAGGGAAGAACAGGAGACAATGGTAAGGAGAATGCAGAAGACAAAAGATAGGTCAAATAAAAAGTGAATCCCCAGAAACATGTCCCACAGACCCAGCCCCAAACCCCATCTCTGCAATAATAATTAATAAAGGCTGGTTTCTGAAGTGTAATCGTGCATCCTTAGCATAGCCTGTGTGTGTCATGCTGTGACTTTATTTTCTCAGCAAGCGAAACTGCAGCAGCAGCTGGACATGCAGAAGAGCCACATCTTCAGACTGACTCAAGGACTTCAGGACGCGCTGGACCAGACCGACCTTCTGAAGACTGAGCGAACAGACCTGGAGTACCAGCTGGAAAACATACAGGTGCACATACACATGTACTTTAAAAAAAAATAAAGGCTCTTTATGGGCATTGATGGTTCCATGAAGAACCTTTCATTATTATGGAAACTTTCCATTCCACAAAAAGTTCTTTATCGTGGAAAAAGGTTCTTTAGATCAGTGTTTCTCAACTGGTGGGTCGCAAGACAGTTTTGAGTGGGTCACGAAGTGTGTAGTCAAAGAAACAACAAATGTAATTCTATGGGCCCTATCTTACACCCGGCGCAATGCAGCGCCAAGCGCGACGCAAGTCTGTTTTGCTAGTTTCAGCCCGACGCAGTTATCATTTTCACGTCCTGCCGCCACGTTGTTTAAATAGCAAATGCATTTGCGCCCATGTGTTGCTGGTCTGAGAACGAGGTGTGTGTTCTGACGCATTGTTGGAGCATTGCTAGTTTGAGGCAACAGAAATAGACTGAGCCATTTGACTGACTGAAACCTGCTCTAAAGTCAATGGCGCAATATTTTTTTTTAGTTATTTAAAGAGTGCGTTAGTAATGTGCGCCTATAGGCGGGTCCACAACGCATGTACATTCTGCTTATTACACACACACAGGGCAGCACACAAACAGCACACAAACATGCCAAATATTTTAAATAAAAGGATTACAATGTAAAAGATTATTATTGTGCACATAAAGATATGGTGGAATCCGGCTTGTCCTGTAGATGGTCTGATTGCACACTTTAACCTCACGCACGAGCAGATTTAGGTGGGGCGATTTCGGATTCAGCCCTAGTGTTTCAGTTCAGTTCAGTTTATTTAGAGAGCACATTTAAAAACGGCCACTGGCCGACAAAAGTGCTGTACACATAGAAAATAAAGCTAATAAAAATTTGTAACACAAATAATAATAAACAGTTTAAAACAGAACAATCATTGAAAGCTAAAAGCAACAGAAAATAAATAAGTTTTGAGACATGACTTGAACTCAGTTCCACAGTGTGGGGCCAGCCACTTCAAATGCTCGGTCCCCCCTTGATTTTAGCTGGGTTTTAGGTCTCTGAAGAAGTGTTTCATTCCAAACATTCCCAAAGGTGTTTTCTAAGAGTATTCTGGCTCCCCTGCAGGCGGCGTATTCTCACGAGAAGGTCAAGATGGAGGGGACCATCACCCAGCAGAGCAAGCTCATAGACTTCCTCCAGGCCAAGGTAGAGCACCCCTCTAAGAAGAAAAAGGTCAGAGTCATCCGCTGTAAATTCACTTCATTAACTAATCTGACTAACTGCTTGCTGAGCTGCGCATTAGGTGTCCCTGGAGCTACATACGCCAATAACCGCATACTAACCGTGCAACGCGTCAGCCAATCAGAAATCTCAGATATATATATATATATATATAATATATATCCATATATCCAGCCGCCCTGAATGTGTGAGTTGTAGAAAGGGACACCTAATTTGACTGGATATATAGGGATGGAATAGCAGGATAGAGTCCTAGCATACTGAGCTCCTGTAGCTGGGCACAGGAGTGAGCCTGAGCGATTCACTTCGTCTCGTGTTTTGGGTGCAGGGGCTTTTTGGTGGCCGGCGTCGAGAGGATCTTCTGGCGGCTCTAGCGGCTCAGGGTCAAGCGCAGGGGTCCGCTGTGCCCTCCGGGACCCCTGTTCCCCTGCAGTACAGCGACCTGAAGACCGCGCTGGAGAAAGAGCGAGCTCGCTGCTCAGAGCTGGAAGAAGCGCTGCAGAAAACACGCCTGGAGCTCAGAGAGGGTGCGACGCCGTTACACACTTTTACTCATCTTCCCTGTCGCTACATTTGGAACCTGCTTGCTCGTTTTCATTTTTCACACCATAAAAATCTCCTTTTGTGTTCCTCAGAAGAAAGAAAGTCATATAGGTTTGGAATACTTTGAAATTACATATTTTACACACTCACACACGTGTATGTATATATTCACACACACACACACACACACACACACACACACACACACACACACACACACACACACACACACACACACACACACACTCTCTCTCTCTCTCACACACACACACACACACACACACACTTTCTTGTACATCTATCTTTATGAGGACATTCAATGACACAATGCAATCTCTAGCCGCTTACCCTAACCTTACCCATCACAACTAAGTGCCTAACCCGACCTCTGACCCTAAACCGACCCTTAACCTCATTATAACCTTATCCCTAAAACCAAGTCTTGACCCTCAAACAGGCCTTTAAAGGCTCTCAGAAAGTGTGGACCGGCCAAAATGTCCTCACTTTACTCTCTTTGTCCTCACTCCAATGGTCTAAAACTCAAACTGATCCTCACAAAGATAGTTGTACAAGTACACACATACACACACACACACACACACACCTACACACACACACACATATATATATATTAGTTCAAAAGTCTCTGCATAAATTATGACGAGAGAATAATAAAACTGACTATAATTATAACTACAAGTATTGCAATAAACACTACTGTTCAAAAGACTGGGACTCTTTTTTATTAAAATTAATCTTTTTGTTCTGTAGGATGCATTCAATTTATCAAAAGTGAGAGTTATGACATTTATTACAAATATATTACAAAGATTTCTATTTCAAATAAATACTGTTCTTTTGAACTTTTTTATTCATCACAGTGTCCTTAAAAATTATCATAGTTTCCACCAAATTATGAAGCAGCACAACCGTTTTCAACACTGATAATAATCATAAATGTTTCTTGAGCATCAAATCATCATATTAGAATGATTTCTGAAGGATCATGTGACACTGAAGACTGGAGTAATGATGCTGAAAATTCAGCTTTGATCACAGGAATAAATTACACTTTAAAATATATTCAAATCGCGAACAGTTACTTTACATTGTAATAATATTTTACAATATTTCTGTGTACTGTACTTCCGATCAAATAAATGCAGCCTTGGTGAGCAGAAGAGACTTTTGAACAGTAGAGTGCTATAAAGAATTAGTGAAATTTGATTAAACATTAAGCAAACGAGCCGCACACTGTGTGCAATGTTCTCAAACGTGACGTTTATCTCTGTACGGTCTCACTGTATTCTGTTCCCTCATCAGTTCAATTTAATAAAGCTCTGGAGCACAGCGGTCCTCCAGCCACCCCGGGTCTGGCTCGCCAGCAGCTCATGATGTCCACCAAATCCAACAAGTCCCCGGAGCACCAGCCCAGCCTGATGTCATCCAGCTCCGGGCGCAGGAAAGACGCTGCCAATCCTGAAGGTTAGAGCGGAGACATGGAACATTTGCAGCCTTTTCAATATTCAAAACTTAAGCAAAACAACAGCTGTGTTCTCTTGGTCCTTCTTGCCATTTCATCTCATGCTAAGAATACAGGGAAATTAAAGTGCCCCTATTATGCTATTTTAAAGGCTCCTCATTTTGTTTTGAAGGTCTCTTACAATAGGTTTACATGCATCCAAGGTCAAAAAACACTTTAATTTTCTCATAATATACATTGCAGCTTCAGGATTCAAGGATTCAGTCTCTCTAAACCCCGCCTCTCTGAGAGCTGCTCTGCTCTGATTGGTCAGACGGCCAAGTCTGTTGTGATTGGTCGACCACTTACAGTGCATGTCTAAAAACAAACGCTCATTATCATATCTGAATTTCAGCTCTTGATATACAGTGATTCGAACAGTAACGATGGCGTGGGTTTTACCGTATCAATCTCATCAAGGATTTGCGTTGGCAGCAGAAAGCAGCGTCTTCTCCACATGAACAACACGAACCAAACCCTTCCAGTCTCAGATACAACTACAGTGTTTGAGGGCGGGGCAAAGCAGACATTATTTGCAAGCAGCCAATGAGGAGCCTAGGCTGGCATTATGCAAATTTGTTACGAACTATGTAGGTTTGTGCAGGAAGTGAGACTGGAATTACTGATTTCAGCAGTTCAGAATCGTTTCTTTCTTTTAGGAGACAGTGAAACTTTGCAGACCTTTTACATTCACGAACAGCTCTATTACACACTACATGAAAGGTAATATCCCTAAAAAAGCATAATAGGTGCACTTTAAATCAGAAGCTTGTAGGAAAATGCTGATTTGATGCTGATTACTGTTTGAATATAAGATGAGAGGACTCCAGACCGTACGTATTTACAGTAGATGTTTTCGCTCATGTCTGTCCACACTCACTGTCCCCTTTGTTGTCGTTCCACAGAAATAAGGAGAGTCACTTCTGAAAGTAAGTTCTTTCTTAGGCGACCCACTCTCAAGAAACCGTGCCATTTATGTGCTTGAAATATAAGGATTTTTCATTGATTTCATTATTTATGCTTTCGTTTCAAAAGATTACTGCTCAGCTTTCAAGATGAGTAAAAAGTAAAAACATCATGAAGTATAACATTTTTTGTTTGAACCATGTGATCAGAAAGACTTTGATGTAATATGATAAAGATCAAATCATTATTTTCATCATATTTAAATCATTAAATTAAATGTCTCAGCATAAAGGGGTGTTAAAGAAAGTGAGGGACACAGACAAACTGCATTTTTATGCATAAAATGCATTAAGCATTTTAGAAAACACACACACACACACACATATATTTATATGTATACATACAAATTGGCTAATATTCAGATAAAAAAAAAAAAGTAAAACACAAAAAAATACACACCAAACAGAGTATAATGTGACCGTGTTCAGTCATAGAGACACAAATGGCACTGTTTCCTGAGAATGAACCAGGCGTCTCTCCGTTATCTATTCTTTCTTGGTATGATCTTTTTATTCCTGCAGAGATAAGCTCTCTGGCCAAATCCAAACATGTCATTCTAGCGAATGCTTCAGTTGAAGTTTTATGGGGGTCCTACACTCAATTTGGTATCAGGTCATCATGGTTTGATGGCTGCAGACTTCCACTCAGGACATCACGGACTGATTCTGGATATCCGAAGCTCCTGCACACAGATCAGTCAGGACACTGAGCTTATCTCGTATATACACTCGTATTTATGGCCATACTCTTGCTGTATGCCATGCAGAATGCGAGAACTCCCGAAATCCTTGCATGTTTGTACTCAAGCTACCAAGCTTGGACAGTACAGGGATTTCTTCATCCTCTGGTGGAGAAATGTTCTCAGGAGAGGACATTTTCAGCTTGATTTGGCCTGTTTGCATAAGTTATATAGACGGGTATATAAGAGCGTATTTAAGAGCGTGTGTTTGATCCTCTAGAGTACACCAGACGTGTGAAGGACAGGATCCATCACAACACTCCTCACCGCTTCACGCAGGGGCTCAACATGAGGGCGGCCCGCTGCACCGTGTGTCTGGACACAGTCCATTTTGGACGGCAAGCCGCGACCTGCATTGGTACGGATCACACCGAAACCCTTTCCAAATAAACATACACCATCACTATACTTACGGTAGGGATGTGCTGATGCCACTTTTTCCATGAGTATGATAAATATACATTCATTTTTGGTACTGACCAATACCTGTATTTTCATTGAATTGCATTGCCTAGTCAAAAATACTATTTAACCACTGAATCAACCTAATACATTCATTTATATCAACAAAACAAATTTGCATTTGTCAAATCAGGGAGAAATAGTTCTGTAAGGCAACAATTGCAGGTTACCAGAGTATGAATATTAGTTGGCTTAATTTGTTTAGGAATAGATAGTTTTGTATATGTTACCAACTTTTCCTCCTCAAACATTGTTGTTTGACCCAATCATGTTAAACTTAGCTTAACATAATAAATCTAGTTTTCATATGTGACCCTGGATCACAAAACCAGTCACATGTCGCATGGGTATGTTTGTGGCAATAGCTAACAGTACATTGTATGGGTCAAAATGATCGATTTTACTTTTATGCCAAATAATCATTAGGATATTAAGTAAAGATCATGTTCCATGAAGATATTTTGTAAATTTCCTACCGTAAATATATATAAAAATGTATTTTTGTGAGTGGATGCAGTTAAAACGTGAACATAAATTTACAACTTTAAAGGTGATTTTCTCAATGTTTCGATTTTTTTGCACCCTCAGATTCCAGATGTTCAAATAGTTGTATCTCGACCAAATATTGTCATATCCTAACAAACATGCAATGGAAAGCTTGCTAATTCAGCTTCAGCTTATTTATTCATGAGATGTATAAATCTCATGATATTATGACTGGTTTTGTGGTCCAGGGTCACATATTTCCATTAATAAACAAAAGTACATTTATACTAGCAATATACTTTGTGATATATTGCCTTGGCATTACATTTGTGAGTGTAAATTAATGAGAGGCAAATTTAACATCTTTCTCTCTTCTGACCAAACGTAATCAATCTCTCAATATTTATTCCTGTTTTGGAAAGTCATAGAAACACTATTGTTGATTTATTTTCTTGCTATTGGAGCAAATGGGAATGCAAAAAATTATATTTGCTGTGCAGTCCTTTCCCTTCACCACAGAAGTTTACCCAACTATGACTTCCGTTTCTGAGAACCACAGAAACGTGAAAAGAGTCCATTGTTGTTTGTTAATAGATTGCTGAGCCAATCAGGTCAGCCTGGGCTAAAGCTGACGATGCTGATCCTGTTTCTTCTTTCTCCTGTTTTAGAATGCCATGCTTTGTGTCACCCGAAATGCTCCCCGTACCTCCCAGCCACCTGTGGCGTTCCCACCGAGTACGCGCTGCATCTGTCTGAGGCTCTGTGTCGGGAGAAGGGAAGCAGTTCTGGCCTGAAAGACGCTGGCGGACACATGAGGCTGGAAGGATGGCTGAAGCAGCCCAGGTGAGCATGTGACCTCAGGTCTCCTGCTGCAAACAAGTCAAGTCACCTTAAACACCACGGGGTGGTGGTGGCGCAATGGATAAGACACATGCCTTTGGTGTGAGAGACCCGGGATCGAATCCACTGTGAGACACCAATGTGTCCCTGAGCAAGACACTTAACCCCTAGTTGCTCCAGAGGCGTGCGACCTCTGACATATATAGCAATTGTAAGTCGCTTTGGATAAAAGCGTCAGCTAAATGAATAAATGTAAATGTAAATGTAATTTATATAGCGCTTTTAAAGGTCCCATGCCATGAAAATTTGACGGGTGAATCTGGATCCTTCCCCTTATGTCGTCATAAGGGGAAAGGTTACCTCCCCTTTCTCTGCTTTACCCGCAAAGAGAATTTGGCCCGCCCATGAGAATATGAGCTGCGCGATATTGTTTTTTCCTCGAGAGACATCATGGCTTGCAAACGAGCGAAGCATGGCAGTTGCTCAGTGTTTGGATGTACAAATGAACACAAAAGTATTTTTTTTGTTCCTTCATCCGAGCCTCTGAAGAACCAGTGGGTTATGTGAATTTCTGATGTGTAATTGTTCAAGTTCAGACAGATAATCTTTCTCTCAAAGTCGATCATTACTGTTTATGCATCAGTAAAGCAAGCCAGTGACTAAACGATCAACTTCACGTCGTTTCTCTTAGTAGGGTGAAAATAATCTTAATCTAAACTGTGATTAATATATACAAAGATCATTAGTTATTAACTTAGCGGCCGCTAACACGACACCGTTCTAACAGAAGACTCTTAACGCGCTCCGGCTGTTCATTCGCACAACAATAGCGACTGGTGGCTTGAGAACGCAAACCTTGAAATAGGTTCCAAGGTGCAAGCGTTGAAAAAAGAAAAAAAAAGGTTATCTCTGCGTAAACTTGAAAACGATGACGGCGTGCACATGCATATTACGCGTTTAGTCTATAGGTATGCGCATTTGAATATATATGTGCGCAGACTATATATGTAGTCTCTCTTTACAAATTGACCTCCACAAATGACTTGTCTGGTCTTAAAAATGTTCAAATACCAGAAGGGAGGAAAACGTGAGCGCTAAATGTGCCTGGAATTGTGGTTGTTTTCCTGCAGAAATGGGAAGCGTGGTCAGGGCTGGGAGAGGAAGTACGTGTTGTTGGATGGATATAAAGTGATCACGTACGAGACAGAACCAAGAGACGGTCTGTGAATATTCTTGCTTTTCCCAATGTGCATCAGTTCAGTTTGCACACTGCATGTTAGAACAGAACAACAGTTCATCCCTGCTGGAAAATCTTGAATCATACCAGCTTACGGTGGTCTTGCTGAAGGTTGGATTGTAGTAGCTTGTGTTTTATCCTGACCAAGCTGATCTACCAAATCAACCATCTAGACATAGAAGACCAGCATGAGGAGGTCTGCTGATCTGACAAAACCCCTCTAAAACCATCAATCCAAACCAGTCTGACCAGTGGAAACCAGGTTTATGGCAAATGTTGTAAATTCTATTTCTGATTTATGAAAATTTGCCGATTTGATTTCTGATCTGTTTGTTATATTTCATTCAATGTATGGAGAGTGATAAAAAGCATTTCGTTACACATCATACTTGTGTATGGTTGTGTGTTTAACTTGAATTTGATAAAAAAAATACTTTTTCTAGCTGGGAATGACCATAAATGACCAGCTAGAAACCATGTTAAACTAGTTACCACCTTAATCAAGCTAGTTTGATCTATTTTCCAGCAGGGAATGTGTTCGACAGGTATGGAATGATGTGAATGATGTATAATCTGTCCTCTCAGAGTCGGTGAAGGCGCTGGATGAGTTTGAGTTGTGTCTCTCTGATGGAGACGTGACTGTTCATTCTTCTGTCGGAGCCTCTGAGCTGCCCAACACTGCCAAGACAGGTGACAAACTTTCTGTGAAATTACACTGTAAAAGAAATCGGAGTGTCTATTTACACTGTGCAAAAAGCCCGCCTTTTTGGCAGAGGCTATTTACACTAACTCCGCCCACTGACGTCTGATTGGGCCAGACAAAATTACGGAAGACGCTGGATCGTTGTTAGTAGCATTAGTGTAGGGGTAATACGGACGCGTGGCAGAAAGTTTTGACGCAAATCAACCCGAGTTCGAAGTTCGAGTTCCTTTTGCCGAACTTGTTCCTTTTCCCATCATGTATCAGATCGTAAAAGTATTTATTTTCAGTAAAAATGAAGAAAATACAGTACAGGCCAAAAGTTTGGAAACATTACTATTTTTAATGTTTTTGAAAGAAGTTTCTTCTGCTCATCAAGCCTGCATTTATTTGATCAAAAATACAGAAAAAAAATTAATATTGTGATATATTATTACAATTTAAAATAATTGGTTTTCAATTTATTATACTTTAAATGATCATTTATTTCTGTGATGCAAAGCTGAATTTTCAGGATCATTACTCCAGTCTTCAGTGTCACATGTGACATCCAGTCTATCACATGATCCTTTAGAAATCATTCTAATATTCTGATTTATTATGAGTGTTGGACACAGTTCTGCTGCCTAATATATTTGATGAATAAAAGGTTAAAAAGAACTGCATTTATTCAAAATAAAAAAAATATTTTCTAATAATATAAATCTTCTTTACTATCACTTTTTTATCAATTTAACACATCCTTGCTGAATAAAAGTATTGATTTATTTCAAAAAAAGAAAGAAAAAAAATTACTGACCCCAAATTACTGACCAGTAGTGTATATTGTTGTTACAAAAGATTTCTATTTTTAAAACATTTGCTTCTTTTTTATTTATTTTTTATTTTTTACTTTTTATTCATCAAAGTATCCTAAAAAAGTATCACAGGTTATGAAAAAATATTAAGCAGCAGAACTGTTTCCAACTTTGATAATGAATCATCATATTAGAATGATTTCTAAAGGATCATGTGATAGACTGGAGTAATTATTCTGAAAATTCAGCTTTGCATCACAGAAATAAATGATAATTTAAAGTATAATAAATTGAAAACCAATTATTTTAAATTGTAATAATATATCACAATATTTTAAAAAAATCTGTATTTTTGATCAAATAAATGCAGGCTTGATGAGCAGAAGAAACTTCTTTCAAAAACATTAAAAATAGTAATGTGTCCAAACTTTTGGCCTGTACTGTATTTGAAAAGTGGAAATAAACGTGTTAAATAATAAAGTGTTTATCGGTTAGGGTAGAGAGGGCTTTATTGTCTCAATGAGGTGGCATCTATTTAATAATTTTAATAAATATAATCATTTACTTTGTTATTATTGCATACCATTTAATGTACAACAACACTTAGGTGCAAATAGTATCTGCCATTATTTATACGTAGAAATAGCATCTACTATTTATTTACACTTATTGCAAAGAAAATTGGCCTACTTCTATAGTTTAAATAGAATCAATCACTATTTTCATTTAGTGTAATTAGAATCTATTGATACTTAAACTTAGTAAACTTAAACTAAGAAAATATGCTACTTTCACTTAGTGCAATTAGCCGCTGCCAAAAAAAATCTGGTAATGATTATTGGAGCACATTTGACAAGAAAATACTATTTCAGTCTTTTTACTCAAAAACTTCATGTTTAATTCAATGTATTACTTTCCATTTCTTTGTAATTCTTTGTGAATTTTTTTTGGGATGTGGATTCAGAAAGTAGCCAATGTCTGGAGGAAGGAACGTGTTTTCTTGTCCTCTAACATGCACATTTGTATGCGCTCAGATGTGCCGTACGTGATGAAGTTGGAGTCGTCTCCTCAGTCGACGTGCTGGCCCGGTCAGACTCTGTACCTCATGACTTCAGGATTCTCGGAGAAGCAGCGCTGGGTGGCCGTGCTGGAAGCCATCGTGGCCAGCAGTCGTGGAGCGAGAGAGAAAGCTGAAGCAGATGCTGTGAGTGAGACCAACCAGAAACACCACTCGTTCTGACATTTAAAGAGTGTGTGTGATGATATAGGGGGACAACTTAGACCTGTCTCTTTTTAAATATACAGCTTGGCGCAGTCTGAAGTTAGTTAGTATACTTTATTTTCCTTTTTCAGGAAATTTGTCTTGGACTCAAAGCTGCATTAGTACACAACATATACGGACACAACATATACATACACACACAAACCAAAAAGAAAGGAGTTAAAAAAATAATAATAAAAAAAAAAACGACTACATTACTACATCTTGCTATTTAACATATTAATAGATACAGGAATAAATAATTTTTTGTAACGGTTACTCTTACACAGTGGGACTCTATACCGTCTCCCTGATACATTGGAAATAAAACATGGCTTGAATCACTCACTATTGTCTGTGCATTTTTAAAAATCAACGATTCGTAAATTGATTGAAGTGATGAGTACTCTCTTACACCCATAACTTTCATTGCAGTTTTCACAAGACGTGCAAGCTGTGATTTTAATTGGACCGAAAGATTGCCATACCAAGTTTGCATCCCATAATTTAAAAGACTACCTAAAACGGCATAATCAAATAATTGCATACATCTCTGATTTACACCAAACAGCCTTAGTCTTCTTAAAAAATTGTGTACAGTATATCTTGAATGCACTGCGAGTTTTTTGAGTAATATTGTCTGCGAAGTGCATAAAATATAAAATGCACGTTTTAAACACTTTTGCATGCTCATGATGGTGTTTTTGGTTTTGTACAGAAATTGTTGGGTAACTCTTTACTCAAGCTAGAAGGAGACGACCGTCTGGATATCAACTGCACCCTTCCATTGACTGACCAGGTATCTGTGTCAATCCCCTCATTTCACTCTCAATCGGTTTGAATTTTCAAGGTTCATTTCTTTATTTTCAGTCTATGTTTGTTGTAGTCTGATACACAGTCGTCGGGTTATCTTGTTTTTGTCATCAGATTGTGTTGGTAGGCTCAGAGGAGGGTCTCTACGCCCTGAACGTGATTAAAAACTCCCTCACTCACATCCCGGGACTGGGATCCGTGTTTCAGATCCACATCATCAAGGACCACGACAAGCTGCTGATGATCGTGGGTGAGCAGAGACCATGAACCATCACTGCGGGTTCCAGAAACCAAAACTAAAGGATTTTGACTAAGAGCCCTTGCAACATTAACAAAAGTACCATAATATCATGCTTTTTTGTCCTACACACCATGGTTAATAATACCATTTTTTTATTCCTGAAGCTCAAACAGTAGAGCATGGTGCTTGCAACACCAAGGTCATGGGTTCGATTCCAAGGGAATGCATGAACTAATACAAATTTATACGCTTTAGATAAAAGCATCTGGCAAATGCATAAAAAATGAATTTTTTTAATGCATATTGTTTGGCTTTTATCCAAAGCGACTTGTGAATTCAAGGTAAAACAAATGATCAGTTTGTGGATTCCGTGCAAATTCTTATAATAAATTGTAAATACCTTTATGAAAATACCTTGGTACATGCATATGCTAATCATTAGGTATTAATCAAAATGCCATGGCATTATTGCAGTACTGTTTTGCAAAGGGATGCATGTGAAATAAGTGGATTATGATGATGTGTTGTAGGGGATGAGCGGGCGCTGTGTCTGGTGGAGATTAAGAAGGTGAAACAGTCTTTGTCCCAGTCTCACCTCCCCACACTGCCAGAGATTGTGCCATATATCTTTGAGACCGTCAAGGGCTGTCATCTGTTTGCCACAGGCAGGGTAAGGCCGTGTGTTTCACTACATTGCAACTTCCACTATTTTTAGTGCACTGCGTTGCATCATGCCATTTGTGACGTGTAACCCAACAAATTTGTACCTTACACAGTATTTTATGTCTACTCTTGCTTTAGATAGAAAATGGTCCATGCATTTGTGCCGCAATGCCCAATAAAGTCACGATTCTGCGATACAACGACAATCTGAACAAGTTCTGTATACGGAAGGCAAGTAACGTTTGAGATTCTGAGTCTTGAAGCACTCGTCTTTGCAGCTGTTTGCTAAATTTGATGTGACAGTGGTTGATGTGCTTTGCTTTCTAAACTCCTTCACACGGACACACCTCTAATGATCCTTCTCTTCATCTCTCAGGAGATTGAAACGCTCGAGCCGTGCAGCTGCATCCACTTCACCAGCTACAGCATCATCATTGGTACCAATAAATTCTACGAGATTGAGATGAAGCAGTGTGTTCTGGATGGTAGGTATTACAGTGACGTCCTGTGAGCCAGTTTAGATGAGGGTCAGTCTCTCAGTCCTCCTGTATCATCGGGGATGTAGATGTGATGGATCTGTTATTTTAAAAGCATTTCGCTAGTCATTTTCTCCACATTTGCATGTTCCAGTGCAGATATCAGGTTGGACCGGCTGGCGGGCCTTTTGTGAGAACATGATCAGGCACTTATAATTGGTAATTGTGCATTATGTAAACAGCGTTTTGCATGATGGGCTGTGTTTGGCAGAGTTCCTGGACAAGAATGACGTGTCGCTGGCGTCCGCTGTGTTCACTGGATCCTCCCACTGTTTCCCCATCTCCATTGTCCAGGTGTCCAGCACTCCACAGAAGGAGGAATATCTGCTCTGCTTCCACGGTCAGACACCCGTCACACCTTCTAAACTACAGCCATCTCCTATTGCATGACAATATTAAAGCAATAGTTGAGACAAAATCATTATTTACTCACCGTCATGTTGTTCCAAACACGTTTGCTGCTGTTTTTTTCCTGTAATATATTTATGAACTATGCCTTTAAAAAAGCACATGTTGATTACTTTGCATACATAATGGTATATACCAATGGTCTACAGATAATACAAGGAAGTAGTATCCAGCATGTATACTATTGCTGTTTTATTGAATACTCAATTTTCTATCAGTGCAATGCTTGACTTTATTTTCCATTGTCAGTGTGGTGAATGAAATGAAATCAACCTATTTCTTTGATTAGCCAGAAGTTAAGACAAAACAAACAAACTCTGATTAAAAATACAAAATAACTATTTATATTAGTCATAAAACGTAACTGAAATAAATATGGTATTTTGAATTTTTCTCCAATTGTATTTATAATTGGATGCTGCCAGCTGCAGAACTAAATGTGACGACAATGCAACATGCTACATTATGAACTTTTTTTTTTTTATTATTATTGCTGCAAACTCCATACTACTCCATCTATATTTTATAAATAGTGGTCATTATACAATAGCTACAGCTGTCACAGTTCCTAGATGAAAAATACAATTAAAAACACTTAAATTGTATTGATTTTTTTACACTGTTTTCTATTAAATGTCTGATAACAGAGATCGGTGTGTTCGTGGATGCTTATGGTCGAAGAAGTCGCCCTGATGATCTCAAGTGGAGTCGACTTCCCCTGACATTCGGTTAGCCACTCTTCTTTTTTTGACGAACCCAAATGTGCAAAATGTAATAATGATCATCATCAGTATGGATGCACCGATCATCTTTTTTTTTTCAAGCTAATTCCAATTCCAATCAACAAAATACCAATTCCAATACTGGATTTTTTTTTTTTTTTCTTCCTTTAAGGAAATTTATTTCTTGTTTATTTGCTCTAAAACAGACCAAGCCTAAATAAAAAAAATAATAAAATATATATATATCAGTAGCCTTCCTGAAATAAGAAGCAACCACTGCATTTAATTTAATCATGACCCAAACAAAGATGCTTCAAACATGCAGAATGAGCAGTTTTTATAATTGGATTGTACAATTTCAAGATTTAAAGCTAAAACAGAATAGCCTGACTTTAGCTTTGACAAAACATCAGACGGACTGAATCCAAATGCAGATTCACTCTCTGACAGTAGGTGGCGCTACTGGAACAGCGGAGATATAGCTTTTACCGCTGTACACAAAGCTTATACATGGGCATTAAAAATTAATGCCATCAAACTTTTCTGAAGACAGTCAGTTCCCTACAGAGATTCATTCATATAACCCCCTCACCCCCAATTCAATATTTATATATTTCATCCAATATTTCAGGCATCGCAAACAGTGAGCTAGCTGTGCCTGGTCCAGTGTTTGCTTTGCATCCGTCTTCAGCGTCTCTGGTCTGTGTTAACGTCCTGTTTACAGACTTTATAATATTTCCACACAAAATACATTTTGGGAAATGATTGCAATGCAGTTTGTTTGCAAGTCTGGAATAGAGATTGGCCAAAATAAAACAAACAAAACAAAGCAATTTCTGTCCGTTCGACCGTGCATCTCTAATCTTCAGAGTCACTCACTGAAGCATCTGTCTGTTTCCAGCTTTCAGAGAGCCGTATCTGTTTGTGACCAACTTCAACTCGCTGGATGTCATTGAGATTCAGGGACACGCAGCTCTTGGGTAGGATGACAGAAACACTGCATGCATGTAAGAAACCAGAATAACAGGAGGACTTGAGAGTGACACTAAATCCCCTTTAAAACAGGCCTCCCAGTTTCGCTCACCTGGACATTCCTAACCCCCGTTACCTGGGACCGGCCATATCGTCTGGCGCCATCTATCTGGCCTCGTCCTACCAGAACAAACTGCGGGTCATCTGCTGTAAGGGCAGCCTGGTGAGAGAGTCCGGGGAGCTGCAGAGGACCGGCTCCAGCAGGAGGTGCGGGTTATTTACCACAATATATTAAACTTACAGTCCCGCTTTGAAATGTGATTTAACCAGTTCTTATATGGAGATGGTTTAGGAGTGTTTTATGTGAATTAATTACCTTCAAAAACTCCAAATTCATCGACATTCCAACGAGGTTAAAAGATTGATGAGTGTATGCATGTGTTGTGAATTAAGTGAGAAGTTAAAATGTATGTATAAATATGAGTAATGTACGCAATTATTAGTGAATGAGATTCAGTGTTTTTTTTTTTCCATTTTGGTTCATTCTGAGCAGAAAACAAGAGAGCCGGAAACATTAAAATACAATGAACAATAATGTTGTAACCTGAACATACTATTTGTGTATTTATGTACTTCTGGCAAAATGAGAAGAAAAAGGATGACATGATTGCCACAGTGTTTTCTGTACCGTGTTATGTTCATAATATTTATGTGATGATATAGTATTAGAATGTATTAATATTTTGAATGATCTTTTATTTTTATATTTTCTTTTTAATTTAAGTTTAATAATTTTTTTGTTGAACTTTTGTCTTTCATTTTTTTTTTTTTTTTTTTTACTTCTAGTAATTTTAATACTTCAACGTGGACTTATTTTATTTCAATTAGTTGCCATGGCAACATTTCTAAGTTTTTCATCTAATGATATTTTTTATTTTACTTCAGTCTTATTTCATTTAACAATATACATTTTTTTAATTTGTAGGTAACAATAACAGCACAGGTACTGGACAGGTGAACTCCTTCCTGACGTAAAAGCAAACAGGCAATGAAAGGATTCAGCCAATAGCAAGTGATGTAATTCTGTAAAAAAAAACAAAAAACATATTCAATCTGAAACGGTTGCAACAACTTTCTTTCATGTTCTGCCAAAAGTCACTTTCCATTCCATTCCTAATCCCAGCAAAAAATTGACGTCTGTTATAATATTGCTGCTCCTTTCATTGTTTAAAAGCAATCAAATATTTGAGCTTGTGCATTTCAGTGATCTTCCCACGGTTCAAGGGATTCTCGCTCAGAACATCCCTTACCTGTGGAAAAATCACACCACGCGTTGAGTTGCTTAAAGGGATAGTTCACCCCAAAATTTTAATTAGCCCATGATTTACTCACTCTCAAGCCATCCTAGGTGTATACGACACTCTTCTTTCAGACGAATACAGTCGGAGTTATATTAAAAAATGTCCTGGCTCTTCCAAGCTTTATAATGGCAGTGAATGGGTGTATGTTTTTGGAAGTCCTTCAAAGTGCATCCATCCATTATAAAAGTGTTCCACACGGCTCTGGCGGATTAATAAAGGCCTTCTGAAGTGAAGCGATGCGTTCGTGTAAGAAAAATATCCATATTTAAAACTCACGAACGCATTGCTTCACTTTAGAAGGCCTTTATTAACCCCCGCAGGGCCGTGTGGAACACTTTTATAATGGATGGATGCATTTTGAAGGACTTCCAAAAACATACACCCATTCACTGCCATTATAAAGCTTGGAAGAGCCGATAACTCCGATTGTATTCGTCTGAAAGAAGAGTCGTATACACCTAGGATGGCTTCAGGGTGAGTAAATCATGGGCTAATTTTCATTTTTGGGTGAACTATCCCTTTAATGCTTGAATATTTCACATGCGTTTCCGTGCATCATGCATTTACCCAAATCAGCCATTAATCTGACCTCCACAGCAGCCCAAACAAGCGTGGGCCGCCCACGTACAACGAGCACATCTCCAAGCGCCTGGCCTCGGGTCCCGGGGCCCAGGAGGGGCCGCTTCACCGCGAGCCCAGCACTCCTCACCGCTACCGCGAGGGCCGTACCGAGTTCCGGCGGGACAAATCTCCGGCCCGGCCTCTGGAGCGCGAGAAATCCCCCGGTCGAGCTGTGCTAGACAGCCGAAGAGAGCGCTCGCCCGGGCGCTTCGAGAGCAGTGGCAGCGAGAGAGACCGAGAGCGCTCGCGGCTTCACACTAGCTCTGTACGCACCCAGCTGACGCCCGTCAACAAGGTACGCACGAGACACTGCCACGTTAACTGTGTATCCTTCTAGGGATGCAAACCTCAGGTTTGGCGATGTTCATGCATGCACAAATACATGAACATCCGCCGCTTAGTTAAATTCCTTCTAGTTATGGCCTCAAACAGGGTGCACAGTTAATGCCCAGTCTCTGGGAAAATCAGCATCCTTTGCAGCAGTAATGATGTTTCTGCGTCAGACAGGGAAGTGTTGAAGTGACCTCTTTATCCTGGTGGTGGTGTAGGTTTGGGACCAGTCTTCAGTCTGAGAACGTCCCGGAGGGATGACGTAAGAGCCATCGTCCACTTCCAGCGTGGATTTAACAGGCGCTCCGTAAAACTCTGAACTGTGTCATCTCATGCCTGTAACCGTGAACCGAGCCATGTTGTTTCACTCGAGTCTGGGACATTGTGCTGCTGATGTTGTAAAATCTGTCCATGCTGTAACCATTCATGAAGGTCCATTGTGAACTGCAGTTTTTTGGGCGAAGACCTTGAAGGAATATCTCGGGTTCAGTAGAAAAAAACTATAATAGCATTTCGTGGCCACAGAGAATCATTTTGTCTCTTCCATTATTTTTTTGGGAGTACAAATTGTGGTTACAGTAATACATTTACAATGGAAGTAAACAGGAGTTTATGAATTTAACAAGACACTACAGGCAAAACCCATTGTTTTCTTCAGGCACTGGCTGAGATTTTGGGCTATTTTGCCCAATCAGACTTGAGGAAAGTAAACATCCAAAATACACATTTAATAGTTTATTAGACTTTATCTATTAGCATCTGTAGATTTCAATTACAATACATATCTCTATAAGTGGTGTTTTTTTCCCAGACATCTGCAGCACTTTCACGTTTTATTCATATACTGCAGGTAAATTTTCGTATAGTTTTTAGCCTGATGACTTGTATAACATTTTTATTCCTGAAAATATTACAGTACAAAACACAGTAGTTTCTGATTTATGAAAAGCTTAAACTCTAATATGTCAACAGAATCAAACAAGAATCTGGCTTTTTTCCAATGTTCATATTTCTGTTCTGTAAATGTTAATATTTAATTATTGCATATACAAACATGACTTTCAGAAAACATAATAAAACAGTAATAAAACTTCCATTTATTGGCTGGGACACTCTACGTGTTATTTTTCTTCATGTAAACAGGATCATTCTGGCATCCCACATTTACTGGCTTTACATAATCATAACAGAAGTAATTTTATTGGATATATAACTGCACTGACGCAATTTTATCTCGCATTAAAAATGTACTTTCATTGTATCTTACTGTAACCACCATTTTTGGTTTAGATAAAATTATGATCTGTGGTAATCAGCAAACCACAAATGCTGTAGATTTATATTGACCCCGGGATATTCCTTTAACCACTTGATTATTAGCACATTGTAAATATGGTGATTTAAATTTTTATAGCTAAACGGAACTTGACTGATGAAGCAATGAAGTCTATTTTTTATGCTATTTAACTGTTTGTATAGACAGTTGAAATGGGTTTCCTACAGAAAAGTACAGAAAAGGTTTTATTTCCCTTAATGTTGTATGCTAATGTGGTAAACAGTCAATTTGGCTGCTCTTAATTAGTTTGTCCGGTTTTTTAAGATATATTTGACTGACATTATCGAACCTACTGCACATTGTATATTTTTATGCTAATAGAGTTTGAGCTTGTAAATCTTTTTAAGGAGACACGTCATGTTCTCGCTACAACAAGTGTCCTTGTGATGTTCAAGTGAACTTATCGTATTTTGTTGGAAATAACGAAGCTTTCGTCGACACACAGCAGCAAATCCACACGGGGCTCTTCTGGACATTTCTGCTGCTTTCTCGTTAACGGACGTCGTCCTGTTGAGCTGTGTGATCACGTCCGGTAGGGTTTGTAGAAGACCTAGCTGTCGTTCCTCGTGGGATATGAAGCTCAGTTTGCGGCTTTTCGAGTTCACGGGTAATTGTAACTAACGTTAAACGCCTGAGTGATCCTATCAAACGCATGATAAATCTGACTTGGGGCGTCCCGTTATGTACTACCTTAATATTGATAATCGATGTTTTTCAACCTACAAGGCTGCTTACCTTGAGCTTTCTTTTTGTATAAAGAAATGACACTATATTAAACACTAATAAAGTATGAGCCATACCGTATTCTTAGCGTTGAGTCTTTTTTATATATATATATTTTTTGGTCTGCCAGAACATCACATGTTCACTAAGCGCTTAAAGGGGTGGTATAATGCCCTTTTCAAAGATGTAAAACAAGTCTCTGATGTTCCCAGAGTGTGTATGTGAAGTTTTAGCTCAAAATACCCAACAGATATTTTTATATAGCATGTTAAAGTTGTCACTTTTTGAGGGTGAGCAAAAACACACCGTTTTGTGTCTGTTCCTTTAAATGCAAATGAGCTGCTGCTCCTGGCACAGGGGGCGGAGCTTCAACAGCTTGTGTTATTTTACCTCACACAGACATGCACTGAACATTTCAAAAACTTTTAGACTTTTATGTTCAACCTGGAGTCAGATGATGTCAACGGAGTCAATGATGGAGAGACTCAAGAAGAAGTGACAACATGAAGAAAGATACAGGATGTTTCTGAATGGTTAGTTTATGAGTTTATGTAGCTGATGTGTAGTTATCTTCTAGTCACTGATTAGCATATTCTGTCTTGATAATCTATAAATCGTGTTCAGGGGGCGGGGTTTATGTAAATTCTAGGGTTGGTGATGTCACTAACCTGGGAGGAATGTCTTGTAGTCCCGACCAGCCGTTTCGCAATTAAACAAGACAACGCTCTTCATCACCACTGTAATGTAATGCTACAGAATGTCAATCTATTGCCTGCTGGTCCATTCATGCACCACATTTAATTTATTAACTCTTTTGTAGTGGTCTATCTCAACCTTCTTTATAGACCTTCTGTAGCCCCGCCCCTTTTCAGCTCTTCGCTCTTTGTGTTCTGTCTTCCAGTTTGTAACTCCACAGCATGAAGGTAAGATCTTACAGATTTATAAATGAACTAAAATCTTCCCGTTCTACTGACATTTGTCATGAAATCCACTTAAAACGTTACAATGCTCATGATAATTTGTTAAAATAAGTAAATCACTTATGGGCTAATTTTCATTTTTGGGTGAACTATCCCTTTAATGCTTGAATATTTCACATGTGTTTCCGTGCATCATGCATTTACCCAAATCAGCCAGCTAATTATTCTTCGACAACGATACCATAGAAATATACAGAACTACCACAAAAACACAAGTTCAAAGACTAAATTCTAAAGATGGCTGAGCACTTGTTTCTCTGGCGCATAAGGTCTATAGTATGAACAAACCCTCTAGTTTATTTTTATAATGTATAATTAGCTTTTTTTGCCTCCAATTAAACAACCAAGATTTGGTAAGTGGTCTGTGTAAATAAACATGAAATAAATGTGGTTTAAATGCATTATGTACTATGCACTGTTAAATGTCAGTGTAAACGAGGCTCTAGTTTATTAGTTTTATACATTGTAAGTTAATGTTAAAGCCTCTAAGGAATACTTTAAGCAAGAAGATTTAATATCAACAACTTTAATGGAGCAAGATTTATGATAGTGGAGTTAGATGAGCAGAAGTGTGCAGCCTTACACACTGATGTTATTGACCAAATCAGGATTTCTCAAACTGGTTCATGAAAAGCAAATGTAAAATGTATAATTCAATTATTATAATAAAAAATTAATAATAAAAAAGATATAACAATTTATTGTTAATGAATAAAAATATTCATTATTTTAATTGTTTACCTGCCTATGTTACCAATAACCAACATCAGAGTCTGTGAATGTGACATTATTAAAATATTAACTTACAATCTCAGCCGGACTTCAAGTAAACATTTTAGGTAAAAGGGGTTTGGCTGACAAAAAAAGTTTGGGAATCTTCACAGTGTAAACACAGTCGGATCAGTGAATTGAGTCCAGGAGTCGGTTCAGTTGGAATTCCACTTTGTTTAATTCTTACAGAAATCTGCAACAGTGTATTTCTGATGATTACCAATGTGCAAAATACAAACCCATGGAATTTACTCTTTCTGACAAAAAAATTCACATTCATGGATTGGCGTTAATGCAAAAGCTGTCGCACCGGTGACACTGAAAGCACTCTTGCACCGACTTCTACCAAGAGGAGCAGAGGTCATCAGCTTTAGGAATTAACGCCCATCATCACGGCCCTAAACCCTCAGGAGCTTCCAGGTCATTATAGCATCAGCTGGCGAGCCCAATGTCAAGGTTATAGTTCACCGCAAACAATTAAAATTGTCATTATTTACTCACTTGCTGTTGTAGTTTTACTTTTATCGTTGAACTCTTTTCCATATAATAGTGATCACATCCATCAAGCTCCCAAAAAAAGACAAAAGCAATACAATAAAACTTGCATTTTCATTACATGGAAAAGAGTTGCATGAAGATTCTCCGAATTCTGATGGTGAGTAAACGCATCATCAGGTGAACTCTGGCTGAAAGATCGGCTGATCGAGGGAAACGTCACAATTAACCTCCAAAAAAAAGTGGATAAACTGGGAAAGGCAAGCTAAAGAGATTTTGATTGTGATTTGTGCGTCATTTCTCAAATGTGTGTGTGTGTGTGTGTGGAAGGGGCTTCATCTTCAGTGCAAAGGCAGCTCACACCCATCAACACTGATTATCCTGTGGTGAATCAATTGTCAGGATTGAACATACAATTCAAACAAAAACTTGATAATAAATAAGTGTTGAGAGCGCAAAGAAAAACAAAAAACATCATCATCTGGGGCCCTAATGCAGCATATCACATACATCTCTCTCCACATACAACTGTTCAGCATCACTGGGAGGACAAAAATAAGAAATACGTTAAAAGAAAACCCCCAAATGGCTACAACTGGGGAAAACAACACAACTTATATTTGGTGACTAATTTAGTGAGCCACTATTCAAGAATTCTATACAATTTCTCATTTTAAAAGCTATACGTCTCATTCTTGTATCATTCTAATATATTATCTCATTTGTCTCGCATGTATGTTACAAAAAAAAAAAAAAGCATTAGTGAGAAGGTCTCAGAAGCAGACCGTGTCTAAACCAGCCGGCGTCCACACAGCAGATCAGAAAGACAAGAGCGCCCTCTAGTGGCCCGTGCTGACATCACTTCCTGTCCACTATACAGTCAACATTAGAGAGAAAAAATTGAATGGTTTCTATTTGAGAAAGTACTTTGGAGTAACTAACCAAGAATCTGGAAATTTGGTGCATTCAAACCCTAGACTGTTTGAATGCTGTGTGGCACCCAGAATCACTTGTGCAACCTCAAAAAGAAAGGAAAAAAAAAGCAGATTGTTGAAAGACAAGAGATGAGAACTCAAAAAACAAAGCTAGGATCTTGCGGACTCGTCCCAGAAGCACCTTTCACACCCTGTGATCTTTGTGAGATGACGAGGGAGGAAACCCTACTCTCGCACGCCGTCCGCTGGTTGGTGAAAACCTTCCCTCTTATGCAGCAGGTACAGGACAAGTGTCATCGCAAAATGAAGACAAGCTCTCAATCGTAACCCGCCTCCGCAAATAAGTCTCTTCTGCAAACGCCAACTGAAAGTGCTAAGCCTCCTCTCCTCCCTGGACGACTCTCTGTGCGTTCCACATCGTTCCATATATATATACATGATTCCCTTTCAGGGTGGGAAAGAAGCGACTTCAGTCTCTGGAGCTTCTACCTCTCGTCCTGTGGGTCCTCGGCAGTTGTCCGTGTGCAGGTCTGGGATCAGTTGGAGCTGGCCGTGATGGGTTTGTCCAGCTCCATCTCCAGAGCCGAGGCGGGAACCTGCAGGTTGCTGAAACACGACCTACACACACGACTGGGCTCGAACAACTGCTGGCTTGGCACCGGGATCTTCTGATCGCAACAGCTGGCACAGAACACATTCCCACAATTCCTGCAGGGGGCGGTAGAGAGAGCGAGAGAGAGACAGAGAGGAGTAGGGAGTCGGAGAAAAAAAGTTTTGAAAGAAAAAAAAAATAGAATAGAATTAGTACCTTTATAAATCACTTCTAGAATTTAAGATAGTACTACCTAGAATATATAAGATTTTAATTTTTTTTTGCATTTGAATGCATTACAACTGTATGGAAGCTTGTTTCCGCCACTGAATAATAAATAAATAATAATAATTGCGACTTTTTATCTCACAATTCGGACTTTTTTTCTCACAATTGCGACTTTATTTCTCAGAATTGCGAGATATGAAGTCAGAATTGTAAGAAATAAAGTCGCAATTGCGATATAAAGTCGCAATTGGGAGATATAAAGTCGCAATTCTGAGAAATAAAGTCGCAATTGGGAGATAAAAAGTCGCAATTGGGAGATATAAAGTCGCAATTCTGAGATATAAAGTCGCAATTGGGAGATATAAAGTCGCAATTCTGAGATATAAAGTCGCAATTGGGAGATATAAAGTCGCAATTCTGAGATATAAAGTCGCAATTGGGAGATATAAAGTCGCAATTGCGAGATATAAAGTCACAATTCTGAGATATAAAGTCGCAATTGGGAGATATAAAGTCACAATTGGGAGATATAAAGTCACAATTGGGAGATATAAAGTCGCAATTCTGAGAAATAAAGTCGCAATTGCGAGATATAAAGTCGCAATTCTGAGAAATAAAGTCGCAATTGCGAGATATAAAGTCGCAATTCTGAGATATAGTCGCAATTCTGAAAAATAAAGTCGCAATTGCGAGATATAAAGTCGCAATTCTGAGAAATAAAGTCAGAATTGGGAGATATAAAGTCGCAATTCTGAGATATAAAGTCAGAATTGGGAGATATAAACTATTCTGAGGTAAAATAAAAAAATACAAAAAAAGAGTCCGTCTTTTTTTTCCTTAGAATTGGACTTTACATGTCAGAATTGCAGAAAAGATGTCAGAATTGCGAGATATAAACTCGCAATTATGTGTTATAAAGTCAGAATTGCGTGATATAAAGAAAAAAAGTCAAAATTCTGACTTTATAAGACGCAATTGCGACTTTATTTCACGCAATTCTGACTTTATATCTCGCAATTCTCTTTTAAAATGTTTTATTCTGTGGCGGAAACAAGCTTCCATGGAACTGAATGCACTACATAAAAAAAAAAAATTTAACTACAGAAAAAGCACTATAATTTAAAATAACAATAATGAGGATATGAATGCATTCAAACTGAATGCACTAAATTCTTTTTAAATATAATAAAAATAAGAATTATTCTTATTGATATTATTTAGATTCATTACATTTAAAATCTGAGATCACTAAGAAAGCTCCTCAAATAAACACATACCGATAGCCCTAATTTAAACACATTTTACTAGTAACATTGTACAAAATATATATATTAAAAAGTTCTCGATCACGTCCTGAACAGGAAACGACAGTGTTAAAGTGTTAAGGGTGGGAGGGGCTTCTTCAGGTCTGGACGAAATGAAGCCCAGACACATGCAGACTTACTGCGAGAAAACATCTAATTACTGTAATCACAAAGGAGTGAGAAGAGGTGCATCATCAGCGCCACACACTGTGTTATACAGAATCATGCAGCCCTTCATGTATTACCATCACACTCAAACACACATGCACAACTGCATGGGCAGAGAGAACATAAAAGGAGAGGCTTTACATAAAATCAATCACAATTTCCATCCATGAATCTCCATGACTTCCAGTTCACCTGAGCCTTATCACTGAAAACAGGACTTTCTGGCTCTTATGAAGTAAAGTTTGATGTACTAGTCTATAGAAATACTGCAGGTATATTCACAAATCATCATCATGGTACTGGCACCAGGAACACAAGTACATTAACATGTGACCTCATTTACATGCCAAAGCCTGTGCAGTTGCAGTGTTAACTCAATTTACATGCAAAGAGACTAAACAAATCATTTTTCAAATATGGAAATATATTATAGTCTTAGAGGTCTAAAAAAAAACAGTGAGGGTGGAAAATAGTTATAGAAAAACTGAATTATGGCTGGATTTGGTGCAGGAAAACCTTAACTACCATTAGAAAGGGATTTCAAGTGTCCATATTTGACACTTTTACAGCATTTTATTTAAAAGATTAGATTTATTTACACTACTGGTCTTGAAAGAAGTGTCTTCTGCTCACCAAGGCTGCATTTATTTGATCTAAAGCAAAAAAACAGATAAAGCAAAAACAGTAATTTTGTGAAATATTGTTACAATTTAAAAATAACTGTTTTCTATGTGAATATACTTTAAAATGTAATTTATTCCTGTGATCAAAGCTGCATTTTCAGCATCATTACTCCAGCCTTTAGTCACATGATCCTTCAGAAATCATTCTAATATGATGATTTGCTGCTAAAGAACTACAATCCTGTTGCTCAGGAGTCTTTGATTAATAAAAAGTTTAAAGGAGCATTTACATTTACTTATTTATTATTATTATAAATGTCTTTACTGATTAATTTCATGCATTTCTTAAAAAAAAAAAAAAAAAAAAAAAACTTACTGACTACACTTCTGAACATTAGTGTATGAATCGAAGACATGAAAATGAAAAGGCAAAACCCCTCTGTTCTCTCTTAGACTGGCTCTCTGGATCCTGTGTAATTACTACGGTACATTTTCCCCTAAACCATAACAGAGACGGCCCACTTCAACCCTATGAAGAGATGGAGGAGGAGAAGGTTAGGTCACTCTGAAGCGATGCAGGGTTAACGGGACATACGAGCCTGAGAATGACAGAGAGAGAGAGGGCAATTCTCACCAAACCTCTTCCATACGCTCCTTGCCTCTGTGGTACAGGAGGAGAAATGAACTTCAAATCCTAGTAGTGTAAAACCTAGTGAGATTTCTAACTAGAAAGCATTTGTAGGCATCACTGGCCTGACACAATTAAGGCTGTACCTTTGTTTTTTTAGGCCAAATCTAAGGATACTTTAACAGAATCCCAGAATGCATTGTGGCAAAAATCTTTCAAAATGGCAGATGGAGTTGAAAGAAATATAAAAGACTGCAAATAATATTTCATGCATTGCTGAAAATAACTCATACATAATGCACTCAAATATTGGGTGATGGTCCATTTTAATTAGTTGGAACTCTACTACTATAAATTGAAGTATTTGGATATTTGTTTATTTAAAGGTCCCATTGCATGGATTATTTTTTTATTTTAGAATGTTTCCTGGGGTGCCCTTATAATGTTAGTATGTTTTTTTTAGATCAAAAGTCGTTATAATTTAGAAATAAAAGGCATATTTCCTAGCCTGATTTTAGCCTCTGATTTGAACGCTCTGTTTGAAGGGGCGTGTCTGTGTGAGACTTCAGTGTAAACGCCCACTGCTGTGATTGGCTGCTGTGAGACTTCAGTGTAAACACCCACTGCTGTGATTGGCTGCTGTGAGACTTCAGTGTCAACACCCACTGCTGTGATTGGCTGACATGTTTGCATATGAAATAGCTAGCATTACATGTGGAACTCTCTCGAAAACTTTTACTATTACAGCTATTATACGTTTTTACTATTACAGCTATCGAGATTAATGAATCGTGAGAAGTTTAAGTATTTAGATCTATTCCTATCACATAAAAGGTTGCAGTGATGAGCATTGAGCAGATGACAGTCTGTTGATCGCGTGAATGAAGATCTTATCATTGCAACGCAGTTTCTGCACTCTCACTAATGCTTTCACCAATGCAAACATGAGGTAAGTACAGTAAGAGCTTCGTTGTGCAGTGTAACAGCGTCATTGATTTCATAACGAGTTTTGGCCAGTGTCCAGATAAACTCGCGCTGTGTGATTGACAGATTGTTCTTTGATCGCTTTCTGTATTTTAATCACAGTTTATATAAGATTATTTTCATCCTACTAAGAGAAACGACGTGAGGTTGATCGTTTAGTCACTGGCTTGATTTACTGGTGATGCATAAACAGTATTGAACGACTTTGAGAGAAAGATTATCTGTCTGAACTTGAACAATTACACATCAGAAATTCACATAACCCACTGGTTCTTCAGAGGCTCGGATGAAGTAACTAAAAAAATACTTTTGTGTTCATTTGTACATCCAAACACTGAGCAACTGCCATGCTTCGCTCGTTTGCAAGCCATGATGTCTCTCGAGGAAAAACCATTATCGTGCTCGCGCAGCTCATTTTCTCATGGACGGGCCAAATTCTTTTTGCGTGCAAAGAAGAGAAAGGGGAGGTAACCTTTCCCCTTATGACGACATAAGGGGAAGATTTCTAGATTCACCCGTCTGAGCTTTCATTTTCTCAAAAATACCCAGGGTTTGGTTTACACCCATCAAACCGTCTAGCCACTGGGGGACCATAGGCAGGCTAGGGAAACTCATTAAGGTTAAAAAAACTCATAAAGTGAAATTTTCATGCAATGGGACCTTTAAGTTTATGATCTTTTGCTCTTTAGCAATCTATCATGCACTTCACTATTTGGTGTGCATGTTGCAGGACGTTGCTGCCTAGGTATAGCATTCACTTGTTATGAGCTTCCATTTCAGTCTGAATGCTGCCTATGTAGACAGTAGGCATTCAGAAGGAGCTTTCTGCTGCTAAAAACTGAAACTATGCTTGATATTTGCACAATTTCAATAGGAAACCATACTGCCGTTTACTCATCGGGGCAGTTTGTACAAGTCCTCACAGTTGGGCAGCTTGTTTAATCTGCTGTGTTTACAAGTGCTGCTGTAATGAGCTAGGAGTCATGAAACATTTCTGTTTACTGGACGACCAGAGGAATTTTAGAGAGGAAAAAACAAGGTTTTCCAGAGACGTCAAGAAGAAAGTGAGTCAACACTAATGCATCTGACCCTGTACATGTACATAGTACAAGAGCCAGAAAGAAATAGTAACAGAAAGAAGGCTGTAGAGATGTGTTCTTTGTGTGATGGGGATTGTGATGTTGTCGAACCTGCAGTGGTGCTTTCTAGTGGCCAGCCAGAATCCTCTCTCACAGCCGTAGCACTGAGCAGCCAGATGGTCCGGGTACCACCGGGTCACCTGCAACAAATACTGAGCTCTAAATAAAGGGACCAACTGCCTAATAAAGACCTAAAAAAATACATAAAATGGCATTCACAATGCATTAAACAAAGTAATGTGATGTTTTTTAAAAATGTTTTTATGAAAATAAACATTTCTTTAGACTAACATGCAATGAGGAATCAGTTTTTAATAAGTAAATTGGGACACATTTAATGTCATAATGTCCTTAGTCAGCAGAAATATTTTTATCATAAATTCTAAACTCTCAAATAATTATTTCTTAATTATATATATACTCTCTATATTTAATAATTATTGAGTCAGTAAGCTTTTTTTTCATTCAGCAAGGAAGCATTAAATTGATCAAAAGTGACAGTAAAGACGGTATAATGTTACAAGAGATTTTTAATTCAAATAAATGCTGTTCTTTTGAACTTTTTATTAATCCTGAAAATTATATTGATAATCAATGTTTCTTGAGCAGCAATTCGGCATATTGAATGAAGGATCATGTGACACTGAAGACTGGAGTAATGATGCTGAAAATTCAGCTTTGATCACAGGAATAAATTACATTTTGAAACACTGAAATATATGCAGTTATTTTAAACTAATAATATTTCACAAAATTACTATTTTTACTGTATTTTTGATAACAATTAATGAAGCATTGGTGAGCAGAAGAGACTACTTTCGAAAACATTGAAAAAACTTACCGACCTTATATTCTTTCTCCATACACCGGTGCAACAAATCCAAAGTCTTTCTAGTACAATAACAGTCATATAAACAAAGCAAAGATTAAAGGTAGGGTAGGCAATGTTTTTCATAAACACTTTTTTTGTTATACTGGTTGAAACTCTCTTCACATCCTGATAGCAATCAATAATGGAAGTTGTCTAAATATTAAAACATGTACATATATGTTCTGTGGAAGTCTCAGGACCAAAAAAATGTTAGTCCAATCTTTGCATTCGGTTCTAATGCAATGATACGATGTCCTACCTGCCTGTCAACCTATGTATTTGCATACTTCCGAGCACCTCACATGTCATCAGCACGGCTATGCAACGAGCTTATGTTGAGTTCACGCCATGTCGTAACTGTTATTACGAGATGGCAGCCCGTGACGTTCTACTCGGAGCTGAACACATCTTCGGATTCGGATTTCTATGGCAATACTATCAATGGCGAAATGAATCTGCAGCAGTCAGGTGGTGCAAGTCAGAGCTTTGCAAGTTGTTTATGTGTGTAATGTTATGTGCTTTGAGACATGAGGTAATTTAACGTGTAACACTTTGCAGACTCTGCTCTGGCTGTGCTCATTCATGTTGTTTTGGAGGAGGCGTAGCTTTGGAGAGCGTACTGAAGGGAGGGTGGGATTGTATGCTTTCAATGCTAGCCTCTCTGAAATTGCCTACCCTACCTTTAAAATAAACACAGTCAACCTAGTTTAATTCTGTACCTCAGTGTCCTGCTTGTCCACCTGCTCCCAGCTGGCCTCAGAAAAGAGTTCAGTGCTGCAGCGGGACAGACAGTTGTGCTCCAGGTTGAAGTCGGAGTCTGTGATTGAGGTCTGACAAGAGAGATGGGGAAAAAAAACACGTCTCTTAAGATAAACCTTCAAACATGGCTGAAAAACACAAACACAAACCATGTGAGGGGAATTAAACACTAGTGTGCACGGCTCACCACTTCATCTCCTATGTCTCCGTTGAGTCGCAGCATCCCAGCAGCCTGATGGCTCTCCAGACGGCTCCAGAGCTCCTGTACCTGCCTCTTCAGAGCGTCCACCTCCAGCTGATGACCCGCTTCGATCTGCCGCAGCCTTTGCTGCACGGCGTCCGTGTGCAGGGTCAACCCGTCATCGTCGAGATGGTTCCGGGCTGAAGGGGGCTCTGGAGGGCTGAAGCTCGGCCGGCCCAGAAACCCTAAGTGCAGGCAGCGATGGTGGGAGCAGGCGCCCCGTGCGTGGAGGGTCAGCGAGCCACAGCTAGCGAGTGACACCTGTCGGCTAAGCGTGGCCCGTTCCCCGTTTGTGCGTGGCGTGGAGGGCTCAGGGTCGGGGGAGTCTCCGTTACACACAGAGTGGAGGAGGTCAGCGGAGGGCGGAAAGGCACTGAGAGACGGCCGTTTAGGGGTGTTGTTTAAAGTCCTGGGAGCGCCTTGCGGGTTGGCTGCTGTGCGGAGACCCTGTTTGAGGCACGACGATTCAGCGAGGGCTTTGAGAGGAGGCGGAATAATTAAGGGTGCCAGACTCTCCTGCAAAACGCCCAAGTCCTCCGTGAGCGTTTCTGTGGAGCTCTCCAAAAGAGAAAGACGTTGCTCAATGACGTCTCGCCCCGGTGGTTTCTCGACTCCATGGCCGTTACTCAGAGTCCTGAGGCCATTGGGAGGGAAATTAGCCGTGCTACAAGAAGGGTTGTGTTCTTGTATCATGCATTTCTCGAGGGTTACTTCCTCCGAGTCTTGGCTTCCCGAGGTATCCTGGCTGAGAGCAGAAGACGCTTCAGAATTACCATCTTCTGAACAATGGCCATTGACATTTCCATTTCCAAGGCTTTTAGCTTTGCTCTCCTGAGCATCATCAATACCACTGTTACTTTCTTCTGAATGTGCAATATCATCACTCTTGATGATATCATCACTCTTAGCGTGGTCTGTCTTTGCGTCTCTGCGGCTATCTGATGCAGACTCGTCTTTTGTAGCTTCCTGGAGAATGTTCTCCATTTGGCCCATAGCCACACCCACTGTCAGCTCTGCCTCATCAACCCCCTCCATCATTGGCAATCTGACATCCTCAGGCCCCTCCCCATTCTCTGTTCCCCCACTGGGCAATGTTCCCATAATCCCCACCACGGTCTGTCCGTTGACCCTCTCGTCTGGATCTGGAGATGCAGCACCTTCAGTCCCTGTCCCAATGTTGAGCTCCAGAGATCTGCGATGGTCCTGCCATTTCTCATTCAGGCTGGGGTCGCTGGAACGTCGATTGGAGGTCAGAGGGTTTCCAACTTCACAAGCGCTAGGCAAGTTTTCAAACGACCGGGTTTTAGGACGCCTGTGGGCACAATACAAAACGAAAACAAGCTCAAGTCAACATGAAACACCATTTACATGTACTAGCAGAAAACTGCTTGATTGTTATATCGCTGAAAAATGTAAACTATTATAGCCCAGCAATATATTCAAAGTTGTATATATAGTACATCCTACTTTACCTGCATACATACAGTATATTCATGTAAAATAATATGTACTATATAGCAAATCTCGGCAGCATGATTGTTTATATCGTTGCAAAAATTTAAACTATATTAGTGCACGGCTCTCTATATATTAAGTTTGGATATATATATTATATCCGACTTTATCTGTATAGTACCGTACTCTCACATAAGGTGATGTATACTATATAGCAAATCTCAACTGCTTGATTGCTTGTATCATTGCAAAATGTATATTTATATTAATCACCCAGCTAATCTAATCTGCTAAATGTTAATACATCATGATTAGCTGTATAAATAAATTTGACCTGATGTGATTTACATCCCATTTTATTTCTGTAATGCGAAATATTTAAGTGTAAAGCATTTTGCTATCAGTTAACATTAACCAGTTACCTGCCCAGGGGCTGGTCCTCAGGGTTGGCACCAGGTGCGAGGTATGGGGCACAGGAGTCATCTGAAGGGGTTGTGGGTGAAGAGCTGGGTAGGTAAACTGCTGTCCATAATAGGAGATTGCGTACGTGACACACAGGATGAAGCACCTAAAAGAAACAGAAGAGATATCATAAAAATTGATGCTTGATGTTATGATCAAGCTCAGCATTAGTTCTGGCAGGTCACGTCAGTCATGCTCGCATCAGCTGATCCACGTCTACCTATAGAAATACGACGCCTATCACAGTGTCCCTATATATGGACCTTCCATTCAGTATTATCAGCAGCTTTATCGCATTGCTGAGAAGCTAATTACCCTCCTCCATCCCCAGCTCCTCTTGTCCACAGTCAGGGATTCTGATATTCCTCTTCAAATCAGACTGTCATTTATCTTGCTTTATGTTGTCACATTAAATTATTGTCGTGCAGCCATCATTAATGTTCTTAAATACATTTTTATTGGTACATGCTAGGCTACATGGATGGGCAGGGAAATCTTGCCCAGAACGGAACCACACCGCCAATCCAAACTGTATGCTAATGATTAATCATCTTTGACGATAGTGGTCCTGACAGAATTTTAAAATGGGTGAATCTCACTTAGAAATATCCAGGTCATATTTCACACCAAAAAAATAAATAAAAAAAAAATAAAAATTAAACATACTTTGCTAAAATAATTGTTTCTTTATTTGAATTTCGTTATGTATTATGACCCGAGTGGAATTCACCTGATGTTTTTAGTTCAATTGATCTAATCCAAGCAGAAATAAAAGAGAAAAGGCACCCAAGACAGCATTTTTTATCAAGTGTAAATCAATATACCACTGAAAGTTTGAGGTGCAAAAACTAAAATTGTTGTTAAAGGCTGTTTACATAGAAATTGACATGAACTGAAATAAAATAATCAGCGACTGAAAAAAAAAATGTACTTCTAATTTTTTTATTTAGTGTAATTTGAAGTACTTAAATAAAAGTGAAATACCAATTAATAAAAAGTAAATAGAGATCTTTTTTTTTTTTATCTACAAAAAAAATCTACTAAAAAGTCAGGATACTGTTTTTGCTGGGGCAGTGTGAACTATTCCTAAGAAACAGGAAATGAAAGGAAACGACAGCGCCGGGTCTCTTGAGTAATGGAGAGGAATGCAAGCATGCGTTCTGAAGCCAGTAAACGCCTCCCTTCATGTTTACTCACTACATAAAGGTCAAAATAAACTATTACAAAACAGAGGTATGAATTATTAGGTAAAGGTGTTAGGAAAAGAAAACCTTGCTATGAATAGAATCAGTGGAGTACAGACATGACTAGCAATGGGCTGA
Source organism: Leuciscus idus (assembly GCA_021554675.1). Taxonomy (NCBI): domain Eukaryota; kingdom Metazoa; phylum Chordata; class Actinopteri; order Cypriniformes; family Leuciscidae; genus Leuciscus; species Leuciscus idus. The sequence continues at coordinate 33,763,594 of CM038639.1, read as the reverse complement.
AATATGGGCCATGCCAAATAATGGGCAGATTTTTGTTTTCATATTATTGATTTTATTTGTACCCACTTTGCTTAACAGAAGACTGAATTTCAGAGCAAACATTTCCTTTATTAAATAAAAAGTTGTATAAAATAAATGTTTAACATTTAAGTGTCACGTGACTGAAGAGAAATTTAGCTTTGCATCACAGAAATAAATTACATTTTACAATATATTCAAATAGAAAACAGTTATTTGAAATTGTAATAATATTTCACAATATTACTGTTTTTACTGTATTTTTGATCCAATAAATGCAGCCTTGGTGAGCAGAAGAGACTTCTTTCAAAAAACATTTAAAAAAATCTTAGTGACACCAAACTTCTGAAAGTTAGTGTATGTGGGAAGCTGACATGTGCAGTGATGTGACATGCTATACTCCATATGAAACAATTTTAAATTAAACAAATTATTTCATAACTCAATGCAAGATTTGAGCAACTACATGGAATATTCGCACTTTAAAAATGTACTTTTTAGCAAGTAAATTGCTTTTTTACACCGCAAGACTATTTAAAAACTTATAGTAAAGTCATCAAAATCTATCATATCTGCTCTTTAGATTTTGGCATCAGCTATTGAAAACCTCGTATCAGTCGACCACTACACAAGAGAGGAGCAAATGTTCATAAAAGAGTGATGAGTAAAAGAGAGAAGAAGAGGTGACGTACGGTTTCTGAATGAGAGGAGTACAGCATGTTTCCGAAGGAGCGGTTGGCAGCTCTGAGGAGAGACCACACTGAGCATGTTCTTTCCTGGATGTGTCTGTCTTCCCTCTCCTTCCCGCTGTTACACAGGAACGTCCCGAACAGACACGAGTACGTGTGCTGCACAAGCTTCACCTGAACACACAAAGCCAAAAGAATTCAGAGCTAGTTCAACAAATAGTTAAATCAAAGTACAAGAAACATAAAGGTTTGCAGCAACTTTGACCCACCAGAAAGGCTTCGTTGAACTCAAAGGAACATGGGAATTGTCTTTGGAGCTGGTGCACACAGTCTAGCCATTGCAGGAAGACAGGACATCTCTCGTTTAAGTCTTCCGCGTTCTCTCCGTGACCACAGCGGTCTGCGAACTTGTGACCGAAGTCCAACCACTCGGTCTCAACCAGCACCTGAAAACCCTGAAAGTGAACCGGAGAGTTTCTGATTATATGATATCAACAGTTTTCCCAAATATGAGCATTCTGGGACCGGATTCACAAAACATTCTTAAGAATAAAATTATTCTTAAATGCTATTTTCTTCTTATTTTCTAACTTAAGAGAAAAGATAAGAATATTTGGTTACACTTTATTTTAAGGTGTCATTGTTACAGTGTAATTATATATTTAAGTACTGAGTAATATTAAATAACTACATGTACTTACTATAGGGTTAGGGTAGGATTATAGGGTTTGGTTGAGGGTTAGTTGCATGTAATTATGCATAATTTACTGTTATTACTATGGTAAGTACATGTAACATATGTAAAACGGACACTGTAAAATAAAAGTGTTACCGAATATTTTGTATTCCCAAAAACGTTTCTAAAGAAGTATTCATATTCCTGAAAAGAATGTTCTTAAAAATCTTTGGAAATAACTTCTTAAAGTTAGTATGACCCCCAACCTGTCTTTAATACCCAAAGGTAAGATGTTTAATGAATTTATTGGGTTGTTTCAAATAATAAGCATTACATTTAATCATTTAGCAGATACTTTTACCCAAAGTGGCTTACAAACGAGGAGATCAATAAAAGCAATCAAATTACAACATAACTAGCTACATATAATACATATCACCAGTAGCATGAATGCGGACGAGTACTCTGAAGTGACAAGGTCAATCATGAAAAGAGTGATATACATGTCATGATGTGTTCACTCAAGCTAGAACTAGCGACGCAGCACACTCATGATGCATTTACTCTAGATAAACTGCGAGAAAGACGTGTGTGCAGATGAATGGGAAAGACCACTACACCTTGAGACAGGCTATTTTAAAATAACTATTTTAACTTGACATGGCGTATTAAACACACCACACTAAGTGATACTCCTGTCAAGCCAGTCGCAACGAAAATACAGGCTTTGAGGAGTTTTTTATTCAACGAGTCTTGGGCAATACCAACCTTTCAACCAAATAGCACCAAAGCCCGTCATTTTCTTCTTAAGAAAATATCTGAGAACTCGTGAGTTCATGAGAAATGTTGCAATTTCAAGAAATTCAACATTCTTACAAACTTCTTAGAATTTACAGTAAATTAAGAATTTTCTTCTTCCTTAAGAAGGTTCTCGTGAATCCATCCACTGGTCTTTTTTTTTTTTTTTTTTTTACACCTTCAAAGCACAACATGTATTCAACATCAGAAAATTAGATATGAATGTTTAAAATATAGTTATGCCTCCTCCAGTGCTTAAGATGAGTCATGCACCTCTCCTGAGATCCACAACTAGATCCATGGACTTCAGATTTCTATCAAGTTTTCCATTTACTTCTGCCATATAAACAGCTTGCTATTCTCAATTATTTGGGAAAAAAAATCAAATGTGGCTTGATAAAGTGCAGCCACTCTAACCCTCAAAGAGTCCGTACAACGTGAATCCTGATGACCTGAAATCACAAAAACCCAGGGATTTACTACAGCAGAAGAACGACTCTCCATTGTTTCATCCGTGACTCTATGTTAATCACAGGCTTCAAGCTCAGGAAACATTACAAATATTTTTACATTTCCTCTAAGCCATTGTCAATCTAAACATGTCCTTGTGAGCATTTCAAACCACAGGATTTAAAATAAGCCCTTGTGGATTTTTCCAGCATGTGATATAGCTTACAAATTCCTTTTGTAATAATTCAGAGAGTTTTAAATGTTCTTCTCGGTTTTTGTTCATTACTAGCCTGACATATCGTCATACTCGTGTTTCAGCCAAACCAGGAAAGAAAATGCCTCTGCACTCAATTGGATAGACCTACAACCAATCAGAGAGCAAAGGAGTAAGTGACGCATGTTGAGCGACGCATACAGTAGTTGTCAACAGAACTCAACTGCACGCACGCTGGAAGAAGTAGAAGAAGAAGATGAGTGTAAACGATCTTTGCTTGCCGGTGTTGTAAAAAGAATAAGGATACACGGAGTGCTTAACAACATGATCATCATTTTTGAGAGAAATAGTAAAGGTGAATGCATATACGAACAAGTTCTCCGTTTAGGATTAGAACTCGACAATACAGCAAACAAATCCCAAGCGCTCTTTGGTGATGTGAATGATTACGTTACTGTTGATCATCTGTCAATCTGACAATTTGATTGGTCCAAACAGCTCTGGTTCGAGCATAGTTGCTCCACAACGGATCAAGTCCAGACCGAACTTCCCGACCTAAAATGTTGTGGGCGGGGCTTAGTTTGGCTGGCATCCAGGCTAGGTCATTACAGCAGAGCTCACCTCAATGGTGCGGTAGTACGGGTCCAGCAGGAGTTTGGCCAGCGCCGCTATCTGAGGGGTGCGATCCCAGCCGTCTGAGCAGTGCACCATTACGGGCCTGTGGTCGCGGTCCACAGCGTTCACTACGAGCAGAGACGCCTTGAGCAGGAGGGACAGATGCTGCAGCCACTTTGTGCTCTCCAGAGCAGACAGCCAGCTAAAAACACAACAAAACTCACCATTACACACTTCTACACATCTAATGATTAGGGTGCTGAAATGTGTTCAAGTAAAAAAAAAAAAAAGATCAGGACCGTTTACCTATATAAGGTTATAGTATACAAGGTTTCTTGCACAAAAAAGTTTAATAATATTTAGAATTTAAAAAGTAGTTTTCCTTTCTTTAACTTGTAATTTGACACAAAATGCAATGCAATATGGCTGACAAACATCTGTGTATAACACAGGTGGCATATTTTCATATATTAAGTTGCTGAATACTTAATAAGTGATGACATATACACTACAGGGATCAACGTTAAGGAATTCAGTTCAGATTTTTACTTGCCCTGCCAAAATTTCAGTGGCCCCACCACAAAAAAAAGTAATAAATAAATAAATAAAATAGTTATTGTTTTCATTGTGTTTGAAGTTTGAACAATGCAACCTTAATAAATAGGGTTATGACAACCAATTTTCAGATTCTTGATTTCAATATTGATGCCACAGCAAAACCTACTAGCCTAATAACTATATCAATTTCCAGTATTATTAAAAACAAGTAAACAGTCAGTAATAAAATTAGAACAAATAATCAAATTATGAGCAATAGCACAAATAAACAGTGCTTTCCAGGTTTTCCAGGTTTCCCAGGGCGGTCTAACTGTAGTCTTCAGGTACATAAATTGAATTAAGTAATCAAATTTAAAATACTCTCCAAAATGGGCATTTTGACATAATTTTGTGTGAATTTGTCCATTCAAGTGCAAGAAGATGTGAAAGAGAATTAAATTTTTTAAATAGTTTTTTTTTTTTAGAGAAATTAATACTTTTATTTATCAATGATGCATTAAATTGAACAAAAAAGCAAAGAAATGTATAATGTTACAAAATATTTATATTTCAAATAAATGCTGTTTTATTTCTATTCATCAAAGAAGTATAAACCGCTTTATGCACATCAGGAAAATAGTGTTTAAATCTTAATGGAAAACTGAGAATGAAAAAAAAAAAGAAGTGGTTTGACAAGTGTGGGAACCAATCAATAATCATTATAAAAGTTTTTCAACATGGTCAAACGCAGCCAAAGCAAACTGACATTAGTCAAGGAAACCGGAGGAGGTATTCGAAATAATCGTTCCCACGAGGAACATTAATCAAAATCACGTTTAAAAGGAAATCACCTTTGCATGACCATTACTACCTTATGCAGAGACATTTACAATCAGAATAATCAAAGCAGGGAATTTGATTTTTTTCCCCCTCTCAACAATTCATGTTTGTTGCCTAGAAACGCAGGTCAGAGAATATCATACTGACTAAAAAGAGAAAGAGAGAGAATGACAGAAACAGAAAAAGAGTCACTTGGAAGACTCGCTGTTGACTTTACAACAAATGGATACGTGGAAAAGGCGCGGATGGAAAGGAAGCAAACACGAGCCAGCGCTGGAAATCACAGGCAGAAATGATGCCAGGGAAATAACAATAGACGGGAAGAGAGGAGCTCATAAAGAAACTAAAGCACTTCTGCATTTGTACCAAACTAATTAGCTTAAATAAAACATCTGATTCAAAGCAAAGAAGCATTTTGTTGACCAGTGTTATTTTAGTTTTAGTTATACACTACTATAGTATTTATTAATATTTTGAATTAGCTTTTAATTTTTTTATATTTTCAGTTTCAAATTTAGTTTAAGTTTTGGCGATTTTGTTATGATATTGTTTTCATTCGTTTTTTTAAGTAAATATTTCAGCTTTAGTAATTTTAGTACTTCAACTTATTTCAGTTAGTTGTCAAGGCAACATTTCTAATTTTCATTTTAAGTGTAATGTGTACGTTTATCATCTTTTTCTGCTCTATTTCAGTATTTCATTAGTTTCGTTTTTTTTGTTTACAATAACAAGACTGATGTTGAATACATTACTAGTTAGTCCTATTTTAGATAATTCTAGGTAGATAACTGGCAGGAGTTACAGGTTTATGAGGTCACAATGGACACAAATAATGATAAACTTATATCAAAAAACCTCACAAAAGTTTATATGCAAAAAAAAAAAAAAATCAATATCACTATTTTGAATATCATTACGTTTTTCCTCCAGACAAAGATTAAGAGGGTCATTTTTAGTAGGCCTTAGATTTTGAGATATATTAATTCATTTGAACAGGTTGACAGTACTGAAGCATTAAAGAAAAAACCATGTCATATCCCTAAAAGGTCGAAATATATAAATAAACAAAGGGACACACTGCAACCACAGCAGATGTTCCCTGGAAGACTTACTTGGCTGGATCGGGCATTTGGGTGCAGAGGAAGCGCAGAGACTGGAAACTCTTGCGGATGGAATGGATGTTGGCCATACCCATGAACACCACCTCACAGTTAGGGTAGTACTCTACAGGGGAGAGCAACACGCCATTAATGAGGGGGTGTGTGTCGTTTTATTGTGATTGTTAAAAGAGCATCTATGAGACAGTACCTGGGCATTCACACCCTCCACCTTTGGCTCTGTTGGCTACGGCAGCAGCGTATGACCTGGCGTCCAGGATCAGAAGCTTTCGAGGTTGGATGGCCAGTGTCTCCACCTCTGAGCTGTTAGTCATGGACGAGTCTATAGAAAGAGAGAAGTAGAAGATAAACATGTATGCATAGACATTATACAGGCATAAGTCACACAATAATCAATGTACGGAAAAGGAAATTTAAGATGTTAGTTCACTGGAAATATTTGATGTTGCCATGATCACCCTTTATCAGATTTGATAGCCAAAACCATCTGCTTTATAATTTGAATTAGGCCATGTTCCTTTCTAAGTGTCTATGGCTTAAATAAGAACAGTATTCAGTTCTGACCGAAGTCCACATCTGAGAGGTCAGCTCCGTTAGTGTACTCGCGGGAGAAGGAGCCATTGGACACGCCTTTACAGGTGCTGCTGTCCACGGCACAGGCTCTGGCGATGGACTGCACCAGGTGCTCATCATCTGCATTCCTCCAGCCCCACCAGCTGACCTCAGGCTGACCACAGCGAGCGATCACTGCCCCTGTGCTCTGGTGCCTGGGAACGAGAGGTGAAAGACCTGGACTATTAACCTGAAGGCTCTAGGCAGTGCTGTCATTGTTAACCAAAACTAACAATATTAAAAATAGTGGTTACAGTTTATTTTAAGGTGTCATTGTTATAGTGTAATTATGCTGAGTTATATTAATTACCTACATGTACTTACTATAGGGTTAGGGTTAGTTGCATGTAATCATACATAATGCATAGTTATTACTATATTAACTACATGTGTAACAAGGACACTGTAAAATAAAGTGTTACCAAAATTGTCACTAGGTTTTGGAGCAGTTTTCATTCTCCATGCTTATGAACAGATGAAGCTGACTGACCTATAAACCACGGCCGGAAACCTCTTCCAGGAGCGGAAGGCCGCCACATTCTCCAGCTCCTTATCAGTAATCCAGGCTGGCACCAGCAGCATTTGAGGGTAGCTGGAACACAACCTGGTAGTGCCAGGGGGCAAGTAGAGGGCACTGTGATCAGATCAGGGCATCAGACTGACTGATGCCTGTCTAAAGTCATCTAATCTTGTGTGCGGCCCCTGAACAGACCCACTGAGCGCAGCAGGATGGGGTTGAGTGTCCAGGACTGCTTAGATGTTCTTAAACTCAGAGTGTTATGAGTTTGAGAGAGAAACACTCACTTGTACTTGTTGTTAATCTCAGATACTCTCCAGGCGTTCTGAGTGTCGAAGCCCATCCGCTCCACCTCGTTATGGAAGCGTGACGTCACATGATCACCTGAAAGATAGAGGCAAGTGAGAGGTTGAGATGAATTCTGAAGGATGTTCGAAAGATGGACTAGTTGCAGGACTGAACAAATTTAGTGAGGTTCTTTTTATTTATATCTTTGAAAGATATTCAAGAGTATCTTGTTTGTACTCACTAGGCGTTAAAATAAAATACAGAGATACAACTATTTGTGAGACATCTAAGCACACAGGTTAAATAGTACCTGGCCTACACAGATCTCCATGCTGCTCCTTCTCTCCCGTGTACAGATCCACGCACCACGCGTGGAAGGCGAAAGAAAACAGCTCCTCTATCCGGGAGGGTGGACGCACCACCGCGCTCAACCTTTTCAGCCACTCCTGACACTGCTCAAATGTTGAAAACTGACACCTGTCAAAACACACATTAGATCTACTGCATCAGAGGGACACAGGGAAACGAAATCAAAGAGAGCCAGAGAGACAGACTGGGCTGACCTGGATTACTGTACAAACTGGTTATTGCATTTTCAATAGACACAATAATAGTCAAAGACATTCTGCTTCAAAATAACACTAACAATGATACGTTTTCATAGAAAAGGAGATTAAATAGATCATGATTCTCAATATACAACTAAACAAAATAACATGTCATTTACTAGAGGTTCTCAGCGTTTCTGAACACATCTCTTGAATGAATGATTCAATGACATTTATTTTTTTAACAGGCACCTGTCGCCACCTAATTTTTACTTTTAAGTTACTTCCAAAATGTGATTAGATTATTTTGATCGCTACCACAGACATTTTATCCCGGTATTTCTGTGATCATATGAATTATTGTTATGTTTGTAAAGCTGTTTAATACCTATACATGACAACCGCTCTCTCTGGGTAAGAGGCAGCGCCAACGCAGATCTGAATGTTTGCTGTGATCGTACTTATCAAAGGTTATATAGACTTAAATCTTTGTCATTTAGGAATAAAAGGATCGTGTGGGTGTTTGACTCAAGATTGGGTCATGACATGGACTTTTCTTTTTATTCTAATATGTTCCTTGAGGTTCACATGTATAATGTTAATAAAGGTTTTGCACAAAAACAAAAACAAATATGTATGCGAAAAAACAATTACTTTCAACATTTTACCCATTTTTAGGGGCGGCTCCTTTAAGGCTTGTCAGTAAACGACCTCTGTTATGATTGGCTAATGTCATTGGATAGGAAACAGTATCAACGCCCACTCGCAATTGCACGCGAGTATGTGTTTTGAAAACATTATCCATATAAAACCGTCATTTACATATAAAGCATTATTAAATCATTTACTTATGGTTCGTGACGCAGCTGCTATCAGATCCAGTACAGATGATGGCTGCTTCATCTCTCAACAAAAGTTTATTTGCGAAATCTCAATTCCACTGTGTCTCACTGACAAAATAAAATGCTCAGAACAAACATATAATCCTTCGACGCGATCCGGGGCGGCTTTAATATACACCGTCCACTTGTTTCCGATGCTGGGATCCTCTTAAAGTCTGTACAGAGACGCAAACAAGCCGTTTAAACTGTACGTGTCAAGTTTCACTATTCCATTTGTCCTGTTGTTGACAGACTCGTGTGAAGGATGTCAGAAACTGAACGCGCACCTGAATACTGTATCCAGTGTAGACAACATCAGTGATTATAATGGGTTCTACGCTCACAACCAGTGTAGCAAGTAGGGCTGTCACTTTACGTTCGAAAATAGATTGCACAATCGATCAGACCAACCAACGCAAGTTTCGAAAATGAAAATAGGCGCGTCCAGCTCACGATACGCCCGCAGCGAACGCGCATCACACAGCAACTGCAGGCTCTGACAAACACGCATAACAGCAAATTATACTTCTGCATAATGTGTCTCTTTTTACAACAAAACTGTGAATTCTGCCGGTATGCAGACAGTCTCATGCGTACAGATACAGATTCGGGCTACGAGTCTACAATCGCCTACGTAGGCGAAATTTGTTTGACGTTTCTAATCGTAAACACAGCCATGTTGAAGCCGGCAGTGATGTTTTTCATTGATGTTATGGCTTATTGTTTTTCAAGAATGTTGCACACCTGTTTGTCATTGTGCACAAAACTTCACGCCAATAAATCATCAGGAATATTTGCTGACTTGTGCGCGTCTCAAGCGCCCTCTTTACGTTCGAGCTAATGCCTGTTAGTTGTCCGTGGATTTGCCCATATTTGCCGTTTAAAATGGAAATGTCTTTAGACATGGAAAATCGATTCAATGAACACTTATGTCTCAAAAATCAAACAGGATTTTTTCACAAAAGTGACAGCCCTAGTAGCAAGTGTCAGCCGTTAAGTGACTGAACGCCAGTGGGCGGGGCCTGTGGTGCGATGATGTATAACTATTCGTCGATGTCTTGCTCTGGAGGCAGGCTTATGCAAATGTATTTGCCAGTGTGACATCACAGGTCACCCAATATCAAAACAAGCTGTTTTTCGTGGTTGATTAAATTTGTTTATAATGAGGAAGATATTTTAAGTGATAAAACTTGCAGAATGTTTTAATTGTACAAAGATCTCTTCTATGTTAAAAGATCAAGGCAAATCTGATTTCTCATGTCATGACCCCTTTAATGATGATTCGTGCCGCTCTAATAGATAGACTCACCTGACGACCTTGCAGTCTTTGCAGGTAATGTGCAGTTGAAACATTTCCCGACATTCTACACTTTCTATCAGCTGCAGGGGAACCTGAAAGAGAGAGACAGAATAGACATTCAGACATTATTTTTCCATTACTGGCACTGTGAGTCTCAGCACACCACACGGAGCGACTAAACCGGAAGTCACCATTAACCCAACCCAATGCTAATGATTATATCAACCTGCTGAATCAATCACACTGAAAGTTTAGACGGGCTTAGAGTTTACAAACACGGTTAGTGATTAGCGTCTGCAGCTTATTTCAGACAATCTCATTCTTTGTTCTGCAGCTCAAGTGTTGAACGGCCTTGCATGCCAATCAGCTTCAATCAAGTATGTGTGGACAGCATTGCAACTGTGCGTTTCAAAACGCAGTTCCCCTTTAAGCTCTGGAACTTGCTCGTGATCACACGTTGACCGCATGCAAGTCACATCAGACCACGGCTCTCAAAACTGCAGCTCGCAACATCATGCACACAAACAGACCGTTCTGTGATTACTTACTGACACCTCACACGAACAATTCTGTTCACAGAGAAAGAAAAAGAGAGGGAAGACAGAGTCACGAGGTGGACGTGTACACTGCGAGTTTTGGCTCATCTGTGATACACACATTCCTGGGCTGCGGTTAAATTCCACTGTACTAATCTGGCCACACTCAAACATTCCTAGGGCGCTTGTTAAAGGGTTAGAGAACACTAAAACACATTTGTGAGATATGAACTGATCCATATTATGGATGGCAAACTTGTAGTCATTTAGGAAGTTGACTACTAAGATTAGTATTTTTTTCTCTCCAAAAAGGTCTCTCTAAATGTAACCCCTTTAAATCACCAGCACTACAGACATTAAAAAGTGTGTTGGTATCAAAGTCAGGCATGTGATCAGCTATGGCCAAAAAACGGATTCATGATATATTGGCTGCGTCCGAAAGCTGAAGACAGGACATGTAACGAAGGTATGAAGGCAACAATGCGAATCCAGTGATCGTGATTCGAGACAGAAGGGGCCTACTGACTAAATATATATATATATCGTATTAAAGTTGCGGTTGGTGGTCAGTTTGTGTGCAAATGTACGTTTTTGACCAACTTTTTCCACTTTTGTTGTCATTTCAAGTGATAAATTACTGCATACTAATTAAATATTTGCTTGGTTATCGACAAAGCTCGCTCTATTTTGTTGTAGATCATTAAACCATTATGATGCCTCTGTCTCAGTCTGTCTGAAATCACTTTGGAGAGGTACCTTCGTGTGCAAACCTTCTTGAATAGATACATATATATATATATATACACACACACACCTACCAGCATTTGGTAGTTTGTTCATAGTAATTTTTTTATTAGATTTTTCTCGTTAAACATCACATAAAACTGTTTTTCCCCCCTCAGATTAACGCAATTCATGTTGGTCATCATACCTAGCTTGGAAAATATGGAAATATGCATAAATACGGAAAATTTTTATATAAATGGTACCGAAAATCATCCAATTACTATCAGACTTCGCAACCTTTGCTCTAAGCAATGTTCCTGTTATTACACACAATCCATAAGGCATGCCAAGTTCAACTTTTAAAAACACGTCTCAAGACTCCTGCACTCTGCACTCTGAGAAAAAAAAAAAAAAAAAAGACACTTTAACAGAAACAACAGTAATCACATTCTCTCAATATCCTTCCTCTTTCAAGTCCCAGCTCTGCACAACAGCTTAGTTGCCTCACTGGCTGGTCTGTAGACACACACTCACAGTGTCAAACACACACATCACTTTCTCTTCTTCTCACGCTCAACACACTCCCTCTTTCACAGGCACACAGAGCGCGTCACACTCATTTACTCTGGTGAATAAGTGACTGATGAATCAGCACTGAGCTGATCACCCACAAGCCACAAACAAACCCAGACGCCTGGTCGCATTTAAGCGAACAGAAGAGCACAACACGTTGAAGGAATATTTCGGTACAAACAATTCAAACTTAACAGTTGTGAATTATCACAGGCAATAATTTTGATAATAATTTTGTCTCTCAGTTTGTAGTGCACTTACAATGAAAGCTTAGCAGGAAAGAGTCTAATTTAGAGATAATTTAAGGGATAATGTGCAGCCAGACCATCATTAATGCAAAATTAACCCCAACAGAGATCAGGACCCTTATGCAAAACAGTTTGGAGTGGAGTGTATGCAAAAAAAATATTAAGCATAATATATAATATAAGCACTTAAAAAAAATAAAAAATAAAAAGTGGCTGTACATCCGCTTTAAACCATCCAGTACACAGTCCCCATAGGCTGCCATTGTAAGTGCATTACTGTAAATGTAATTTACATGCATTTTTACAATCTCCTGACAGAATGGCCAGATAATATTCTGCATTTAACCCAGAATATTCCTTGTGGACCATTCCAGCAGTCGTTCAGGAACAGGCAGCTCTGTGTGCTACACTGAATCATGACTGCTGGTCTATGAGGGGTACAGCAGAGCAGATTATTAGTATGTAACCAAAACCTTAATATAGTGCCATGTTGAAAGCATGGGGGTGGACAATCCCAATCAAAAAGCCACCGCAACCATGGCAACAGACCCAGGAAGAAACTGTGAAAGAGAACAGCTAATAAAGACAGACCTGTTCAATACACATACAGGGTTGATGGCCACTAGCCAGTGTTAAGAGTGCCTGATGTAACTGTGGCTCTCTGTCCCTAAATACCCTTCACAACATCTGTAGGCTCTAAATATAGCAGCATGCCATGGCATGCACCACATAAAAGTATCTTTCAGTGACCACTGGGCTGGCTAGATTATACACCATACATCCACTACAGCACATCAGACCAAGATAGAGTTTCACTCAAGAAACTCTGAGCTGAGGGTGAAAAAATAAAAGTCACACTGCAACTAAAAAAAAAGGCACCCAATATATTTCCAAATATTAATGTGGCCTAGATTGAATTGAGCAGATTTGGTGTGATTTTCACTGTTCACATTGTCAAATATGCACAAAGCATTGCTGTGTTGCATGAGGAGAAAAAAATATATATAGTTGGGCCACATTCAAGTTCCGAAGTCAGATGTACTTTTGAAAACCAGCTGAATTAAAAGATAAAATGAGAAAATGCCTGAAATGCAAAGTCTGATTTGGTTTAGATGCAGAATATCTGTTTATTCCACTTCAACTGCTTAGAGATGTAAACTGTTCATTGCTCCTTGTTTCATTATCTCTGCCAAGTAGGTTTAAGTATATTCTGTGAAGAACAAAGAGCTCATACATTAGTGTTTGGCAAACTTTGGCAACAACAACTCAGTAAAAGTTTTTTTTATAAAAAATAATACTTCCCAGACTCCTATCCTTAGCTACAGACTATTAAAACCTCTATTTGCAGTTCAAGGAGATCTGGTAATATAAAGCACATTTGTAAAGTGTTGAAAAATCACACACTCACATTAACAACCGACTCTTTAAACTTGATGTGCAGGCGGTAGCTGGACATGGCGATGACGGCATCTTCCGCCCTGCCCACGTACTCCGTAAACTCTCCATGCAGCTCTGGGAAGGGCACCTACAACAGATGACAATATCACAAACGTATATCCAACATGATCAAATAAGACCAGTGCAATTATTCAGGCATTTACAAAATAAACACTTATCAGCAGAAAAATACCATTCATCTACTTCCTGTCAGAGATGCTGATAACAAAGGCTGTTTTGAAACCTAGTGAGCTCTCTCGCTTTTCTACTGTTGACATATCATCAAAACAGAAATTGTACCTCATAATTAAATGATATGTCAGTCATGTGTGACACGTACATTATTTTGAATAAAAATATTCACGTCAGTGCTTTATAAGAGATGCAAGTAATGCAGTCTTCGGTTTTGAACAAAACAGCTGCCTACTATTTGGGACAGGCTACACATTGCGAGCACATTTATGATTAAAACCAGGCCACCTTTAAACCGGGCTTAAAGGTGAAGAATGTGCAGTAGTTTCTGCGATACGTTGCGCCTCCCCAAACTCAATCATAGCTCTCACGGGTACTTGTGAAGGCATGTCTCAACAGGTAAAAGTAGGCTATTTTCAATAAAAGGTCCAACATATTAGGTATACTTTTAGCTGTGTTGCTATGTGTCATAAGTTAGCAATTGAATAGGCTAATAGCACTCTATCCAGAGTAACCGCGAGCGTCTCGCTTATAATAAACCCACCCAATGTATCTGCATTTTTTAAGCACATGCAAAACATATTTGTTCTTCAAAGTTTACACTTTTGGGGGTGATAAATCCATGAATGGCATAATAATAGTAGTCAATTAACAATAAACTGGGTTAGAGAATGTTTTTGTTTTGTTTTTTAATTTCCCCTCTTGGTCAGAATCATATAATAGTTATATTAACGGTTCCACTACACCCTAATAAACATCATTCATCTTGGCAGTGGTCTTGATCCCCCCCGCTTACCTGAAGATCATCTTCCTCCAGGATGGGGGGCTTGCGAGGGAAGATCTGATTGGCCTGGATGCACTCCAGACTCTGCTGCCCCTCCTCCTCCTCCTGTCAAGCAGAATATGGATAAGAAATGCACTGCATTACACTATGTTATGAAATACCATCAAGAATAATGAAGCTAAAAAATGAAAAATAAATAAATAAATTATATATACATCATTTATATTATATATACTTCAGATATATTTGGCAGGGAAATGTGCCACATACATGTCATTAAAAATCTATGCAATACAATGCAAAGAATTGAAATGGTTCTAAAAAAGGAGACATTTTCTTTATGCAAAATACTTTAAATAATTTATAAAAAAAATATATAAACCCATATAAATCTACATTTATTCTTTGTTTCTGATGCGAGACGGAAATGTTTTCATTATTCACTCCACTTCACATTATTTATGTTCTGCTGCAACAATACAAGAGTGTGTGAGCGTCTTTATCAAAGGCTAAATATTTGACATCACACGTTATAAATGTGCAAACTCCATTTTCCAGCTTTATCACTCCCGGGGGCCAAAAGCCACACTGTTATACGGATAAAACATTGTTCATGACTAAACCTCTGATTAAATGAGTGATTATCTAAGTTAAACTGGGGACAGAGTGATCACAGCATTACCTAAACCAATACCATTTTTGGCTGGGCTTCAGAGTAGCAAAACATTTGAATTGGCAAACGGAGAGTTTGCCAGGACTTCCTGCTCTGAGGTCACTTCAGCTATTTCTGATACAACAGGCACGCCTGTAACCGATACAGTAGCCGGCTTTACATAAGACTCTCAAGGAGAAGAGTTATAGTAAATCATGGCTACTACTATCACTCACACAGACGCCAGTGAGAGACACATAAACATGCAATGCCGGTGAAAGGTTTGGACACATCTACTTACTTAGAATAATAGTAGTCATCAAAACGAACTAACACAAATGAAAGTATGGGAATTGTGCAGAAACCAAAAAACATTTAAACAAATAAAAACGGCAACCTTAATGAATTTCAGTGCAAAACATATTGTTAGAGTTGTGCGCTGCGTTCAGCACAAGCTTCATGATTCATGACAGCGATGTGCAGGGCAAAAGTCACTCCATTCACTTCTGTATGCAGGAATGAGAGGCTACGGCCTGCGGTAGCCTTGAGAGTTCAGATTGGCAGAGAATGTTTGGACTCAGTTTCCACAAATAGGAGAGACTCTGTGAGAGAGGGCAGCTGTGTCGCCATGTTGTCTAGCTCAAACACGGGAGTCCTCAAGACGGAGTGATCTGGTTGTGCCATAATATGCTGCCCAGTCAAAGACAGGAGTGTACTGGATGAGATATGATCAGAGGAGGTGTGGTTCTGTATAAACCATGTACTCTTTTTCTATCAGTTTATTGTTCTCTAATCTCTCTATCCATCTCTCTGTCTGTCTGTCTATCCATCTAGCTATCCATCCATCCATCCGTCCGTCCGTCTATCTATCTGTCTGTCTGTCTATCCGTCTATCTATCTGTCTGTCTATCCGTCTATCTATCTGTCTGTCTATCCGTCTATCTATCTGTCTGTCTATCCGTCTATCTATCTGTCTGTCTATCCGTCTATCTATCTGTCTGTCTATCCGTCTATCTATCTGTCTGTCTATCCGTCTATCTATCTGTCTGTATCCGTCTATCTATCTGTCTGTCTATCCGTCTATCTAGCCATCCATCCATCCATCCGTCCGTCCGTCCGTCCATCTATCTATCTGTCTGTCTATCCATCTATCTATCTATCCATCTGTCTGTCTGTCTATCCGTCTATCTATCTATCTGTCTATCCGTCTACCTGTCTATCTATCATCTATCCGTCTATCCATCTATCTGTCTATCTATCTGTCTGTCTATCTATCCATCCATCCATCTGTCCGTCCATCCATCCATCTATCTGTCTGTCTGTCTATCCATCTATCTGTCTGTCTGTCTATCCATCTGTCTGTCCATCCGTCTATCTGTCTGTCTATCTATCTGTTTGTCTATCTGTCTGTCTATCTATCTATCTATCTATCTATCTATCTATCTATCTATCTATCTATCTATCTGTCTGTCTATCCATCCATCCATCCATCCATCCATCCATCCATCCATCCATCCATCCATCCATCCATCCATGTGTATTTGCTGGATCAGCAGCATAGGCATCTGTGTGTAATGCTGACAATGGCTCTCAGCACGGCTCAGTAAACACACTAGAGGGGCCGGGCCCGGGGCGGCTCATTGTGGGCACAGGGAAAGAACATTACAGGGCACAAACGGACAGAATAGCAAACAAACAATAATGTGCATTACTCATTAAGAACGTGTAAACAAACACATCAATCAGAATTCGCACATAGAACGAAGGCGTTTGTTAAACTGTCCTGACACTTCAGCAAACAAGAAAATGAGGTACACTTTGCTGAACACAGACATACACAGATTCAAACACAAACATCACAGTAAATTATGTCTCTGTTGGTTTCTCTCAAAATGAAAGGTTCATAATAAAGCTTATATTCCAGTTGCAGTGATTTTACCTCGTTGTTAGTTATGACATGCAGCAGAGCGGATAAAATCCCTTAAAACTAAATCATTGTAATTCAGAACTCTTGTGACTAACCGTCGGTAAAACGGCTGCAAGAGCAATGTGATATAAAGCATGAATGTTCATTTATTCATTCATTCATTCTACAAACTGTAGGCTGTTTACAGTTGCCAAGCAACTCACAGAATGTGTATTAATGTATAAATCAAATGCTGGTCACAGATGATGCATCTATCATCTATCTTAATGCGTCTAACAGCTGTGAACATATTTCATCCCATCAGAATATAAAGCCGGAACTGTTTTATAACCAGCGGCACACACTGATGACACTAGCACACATCTATCCATTCATCCCGTCTGTCTGTCTGTCTAAAGAGGGCATTGATCTGCGCTGAGACAGCAGTCAGGACGGGACTTTGACACTGTCTGAGTGGCGTTCATTTCAGCTGATTAAAAGCCTGAGAAATCAATGAGCAGTTTCCGATTCAGCATTTGAACCAGTGCCTGGGAGTCACGCGCAGGGAAAGAGAGAGAGAGAGAGAGACGTTGGTGGTGTTTGTTTTACCATAGCCCCGGTGAAGGAGTGCGGGTGCAACACCGTCGTGTCTTCAACCACTCGTCAGCTCTTTCTCGCAGACTTCAGTCTGAGTGAAGAAAAAAAAAAAAAGAACAATGTTTACTTTTAATTTGTCTTCTATTTTCCTAAATAACAATGTCATGTAATTAGTAGGGCTGCACAATATATCGAAATATCGCAAATGTATATTTGCATATATTGCATATCGCAACGGCTTGCAATAACTGGGGTCATGATCAAAAGACAAAGAGAAAATCACTCACTGCTCTTGGCTGAATAACTTTTGTAGCTTTAATAAGAATCAGTACATATTTAATTCATACAGTGAAAACTAAGCAGTGTTTAATTTTTACATTTGATTATAAAGTTTCTGTTGTTAAATAACCCTAATGTAGGATAACCTGAACCCCTAAACCCCGTGGTTTACACTGATGTTAGAATAACACTTCTTATGTGGACTTTCAGAAGTTGTAGGGATGTTTTCTAGTCACAAAAAGAATGTGAAACACGTATGTAGGTTATACAATTTAAATATATTTTAAAGATAATTTAAGTTTATTTTACACACTTTAAGCGTTATCGTATCGCATATCAAATATCACATTATTTAATGAGTTATCGCATATTTTTCTTCAATATCGTGCAGCCCTAGTAATTCGTTTTAATTAGTAATCACTTAGCAATAATGGATTTGGTTGAAATTATGGTTTCTCTGATTGGGAAATACAAATGCAAACATTCAAACTATATTAACCAAGCCTTAATTCAAAAGACACACACTTGGATCTTACCAAACTCTTAAAAACAATGAAGTGAGGTTTGTTTTGGACGATCCCACGCTGGTACCGTCACTCAGTGTTATGACATTGAAACCTGTGGAAAGAGGAGAAAAAAAGACTTTAAGCCATCACTCTCTATTTCCAAACAAACATTGCATAACATCTCTGACCATACAGCTTTTCACACTTTTTTTTTCACAGCTTTTCACACTTTACAGCTTTTCACACTGACCATACAGTACCTTTCACACCAGGTACTCTGTGCATGACATTACACAGCCATTCATCTACAGTCAATGAACAGAAGGTTTATTGCAGATTATTTCAGGCTGAATCACAACTGATTGATTCAAAGGCTTTTCAAAGATATAGTATATCACTTATTTACCAGCAAAAACAGTTCATTTCTTATAGGAGAACACCAGCATATGGATGAGCTCAAAACTACACAGACATAAAACAGCCACAAAACTTCAATAAACTGTACTTTAGAATCAAAGTTTGCTTGGAAGAAAACAAGCAAAACACTGTGACAAGCACAGACACCCCATTAGTTCATATACTGTACCTAAAATACACATGAAAAACACCATTATGTCATTTATTTCTCTTTTTCTGGAGGTGCATCAACCGACAACACCAACCGGTTTTTACTATCCTTCCTATGAAAGCTATCTGTGAAGCTCTGCTAAAAGATGCATAAAGAATGAGCTGATACTGTTCCACAGAAGACAACAAAACCTAAATTGTCATAGACTACACAGAGCAGCAGTAAAGCGTGTCATGGACGGGATGATTTCAGTGACCGGTTTGTCTCCTGAGAGTCATGTGGAGTGAGTTTAGTTGGTTCATGACCAGAGGGCAACAGCATCCATACACGAAAACATTCAAACACACGCTTCAAGTGGAGGCCACACTGAAGCCGTCTGGAAACTACTGATAAAACATATCTCTAACAGTCAAACGCTCGTGTTTACTACAGTTGAGGGGTCTGTCTTCAATCTGATTGGCCCTAATGATCTGAACAAATGACTGACTTGCAATGTGGGATCATTTGAGTACATGCACATGGTTCAACATGAAAAAGTCTGTTAGGCCGTGTGTCCACCAAAGCATTTTTTTCATGTGGCTGGCGTATTTTTTCAGTTGTTTTCAATGGAAGCGCCGTGTTTTTAAAACGCCATGAGCGTAACGAGGCGCTGAGCGTTCGCCGTTTTTAGGCCCGTTCACACCGCCAGCGACACGCAGTGACATAATCCCATTCATTCCAATGGAGCGCTGGCGACTTCAGGCGTATTTGACTGTAACCACATACATGGATGTAATAAAATGATGCATAAACTGAGTTTAATTCACACATTTAGTTCGAACGTTGTAATTTTATGATGCAAGTTTAGCACTGCTGCAGTTCATTTGACAGTTTCCCCTGCATTATGTTGACTATTCGGGACAAGAAAATTTATTATTTGTCAAATTCGAATGACCTTTTAGTAATTTATGACAGTATGAGTTAATCTGTTGATTGATCGATCGTTAATCTAGTAGGCTAAATGATTGAATCCACTGAACACTGCTGTGGATATATAAAAGCACTCTCCCAACAGCATACCGTTTCTTTTGAGCCTAATTCCTAGTCAAATTAAAACTATATAGCTGTATATATCACTTGTGATGGTATTTTGTATAGATATGGCCAGACATGCAGTCAACCAATAACATTAGAGCGACAGCACAACAAACGCCCACAAGCGACTTCACATTACAGAGACTAGCGACATACAGCGACAAAGTCGCTGGCGGTGTGAACGGGGCTTTATACAGGTCGCCGAGAGTTGAAGAATGTTCAACTTTGGGTAAAACGCAGCGCTCATCACTGTCACTTTTTACCCAACCGTCCAATCACAGTGGAGGAGGGGGCGGGACTAATACCACACCGTCCAACCGCCACATTCTGCTTCTACAACGTCAACAGACGACAACAAGCATAATAATGGAACAAAATAATTTAAAACAAGAGCCAAAGAAAATACGTTACATTGTATCAACATTTTAATATAGAATCAAGATGTGTGAAATGAGATACTAGTAACACTTCCGCGGATATTCCGTATCATAACAAGCAAAACGTCTCAACTGAAAAAAATGCAGCGCTGCCAAAACACTCTCAAGCGCTCATAGCTAGCCTAGCGTTTTCAGCAGGCTAAATACGCTTTGGTGGACACACGGCCTTAGTTTTGTGGAGTGCCAAACCATTTTCAAACTGGTCTGTATTCAAAAGCAAAACAAGTTTCAGGCAGTGTTGGGTATTCAGAAACAACGGCTTTCTGGAGAATTCTCCACTTACTTTTAGGTCAACTGACTGCAGGTGGACAGAAGAATCATTCAGTATTTTTCTTTCCTTCTCAGGTGTCACTCTTACTGTCCCAAAGGTCAATCTGTACTGTGTGTTCTCATTCCTGAACCACCGTTGGGACTGATTCAGTTTCATTTTACTAAAACACCAACCAGCGATTACCTAACGCTACTCCTCCTTATTGTCCCATGTCAAAGGGCACATTCATGGATGGCATTCATGTTTATATTATACATGTTTAGACACAATCATTCCGATTTCGAAGAATGTGTTATAGTGAACATAAACACATTTATCATTTGACTGGAACTGGAAATAAATAAATGGGGGGAAAAACAGAGTATTTATTTTGCATGCATCCTGTAAGGACATTTTTTTAGTGCCATTATTTTGTGGCACACAGCCTTTTTATCTAACTTTAATAAAGTATGATTTCATTTGATGTGGTGCTGGAGATTCAGAAACGGTGGGAAATAAACAAAACTTGCAAGACAGGAAAATATACAAAAACAGTATTTGGACACTTAAAATGCCTGAATGAATACATAATAATTTTGCATTGTCACGTTTACTTAGTGCTCAATTCCGATTTATTGCTCAGATCAGATTTTTTATTACAGCTGTTCACATTATTGTTTTAAATGTGGCCAATATCAGATTATGGACGATAAAAGCAAAAGAACCATAAAAAGACATCATGCAGCACGCTGTCATACGGAAGTAAACAAGGAAGACATTAAAGCAAACGATAATGCATTTATTTGCCGTGAAGAGTAATTATAGTTTAGTGAAACTAAACTGCTTAGTTTTCACTGTATGAATGAAATATATTTGTCCATTTGATTATTCAGTTTCTGTTGTTAAATACACCTAATGTAGGATAACCTGAACCCGTGGTTTACACTGATGTTATTGTTAAAATAACACTTACTTCTTATGCCACAGTAAAACACTGATGTTCACTTTCAGAAGTTCAGGGATGTTTTCTAGTCACAAAAAGAATGTGAAACACGTGTAGGTTATATAATTTTAAATATATTTTAAAGATAATTTAAGTTTATTTTACACACTTTAAGCATTATCGAATTATTTAATGAGTTATCACACTTTTCTTCAACATTGTGCAGCCCTAGTTGTCACTGTAAATACTTATGAGTTCTGACACATCACAGTCCTTCCACTGAATACCTTTCACAACTGTCTTGATAACGTCAGGTATGTAAAATCTTCGAAGCGATGCGCATGAGAGCAGAATCGTGATGAATATCTATCTAGAAGAGTGATGTAAAAGTTGCCGGGTGACCAGATTTCTCACGGGACAGGAAAAAGAACAAACATACATATTTTTCAGGTACAGTAGGTTTTATTTAACATGAATACATTTATTTAACATGTTTTGTTGTTTGATTAACATTAATGACACAGACAGATATTTCAGGCTGCGGTCACTTAAGACAGAACGCTAGATCTAATAATGACATATAGCCTAGCCGGTTTTCACCAAGCTGTTTACGTTCACTCAAGCCATAACCGACTGTATTTACATGAGATATGTACTCCACATGATGGGCATTTTAACACATGTGGTCTGTATTTCACCATTCAGGTGCAAAGGAAACTGCATTTGGGATCACACGCGCTGTCTGAGAGAGATTCTGGTGTGTGTCATTCAGAGCGATGCTGCATTGAGTTATTTTTTCTTAAAGGGTTAGTTCACCCAAAAATGAAAATTCAGTCAGTAATTACTCACCCTCATGTTGTTCCAACCCCATAAGACTTTCGTTCATCTTCTGAACACACATTAAGATATTTTTGATTAAATCTGAGAGCTGGATCCCTCCTCCATAGGCTTCTCTGTGATCGATATCTGCCAGCCCAGAAAAGTTAGTAAAGTCATTGTTAAAATTGTCCAAGTGACTACAGCAGCTCAACCTTAAGTTTATCAAGCCACGAGAATACTTTGTGTGCGCAAAACAAACAAAAATAACGACTTTATTCAACTATTCATTTTTTTCTGTGTTTGTTTCTGTTCGATCCTATAAAAGCCTATGGAGTAAATATCTTAAAGGTATAGCGGAGGATGTTTTACTTCCTGGTGGGTAGTCTAAACTATTGGTCCTCCTAATTGTCAATCATTCTGGTGAATCAATCAAACTTTTCAAAAAGTGGAGAGGGCGGGTCTTATCTAAAATTTGGAAAGATCCTCCGCTATACCTTTAATTTGTGTTCCGAAGATGAACGAAAGTCTTTTTCCAGACATTCCAAAACATTATTCGTTCATCCTTCAAAGATTACCCCCATTTAGAAAACTAAAAGTTTCAAGATGTAGGAAAATTTTTCTTTTAATACATTTATAATTTTTTTTTTAAATTAAGGACATTTCTCTGCCATTTCTTATTTTTTGCTGTATCGAAAACGTACCGAGCCGTGACATCACTGTGTCGTATCGAACCGAGCCGTGAATTTTGTGAACCATTAGGCTACACCCCTGCTTATTACAGATGTTGATACCTCAAAGTTTGCCTTGATTGCTCTACGTTTACATTGCACACATTTTATTTAAGTTCAAGAGTTTCTTTAACACATACTTTTTTTTAATCTTAATATAAGATATAAAGAAGATATTTTTGTTTACATTTTATTTTGTTTTTGACTGCTAAAACTAATATAATTTGTTGTTTGTTATTAAGTTATCCTTAATAATGTGGATAACTTAAAAAACAAACTTTTCTACTTGTCTTTTTTTTTTTTTATGTTATAAAAAAATGTCAATAATTATTGATACCAAACGATATGAAAGATCATATTGTGATACATTTTTTAGCTATATCACACAGCCCTACAATCACCCTGCAAAGACAATTTTTTTTTTCATAATAAGTCGGGACCCTAA
The DNA here is from genome assembly GCA_021554675.1 of Leuciscus idus. Taxonomy (NCBI): domain Eukaryota; kingdom Metazoa; phylum Chordata; class Actinopteri; order Cypriniformes; family Leuciscidae; genus Leuciscus; species Leuciscus idus. The sequence goes on along the minus strand of CM038639.1, from coordinate 33,739,793 downwards.
AAATAGATCTGAAATACGGGACTGTGCCGGGAAAAAAAAACGGGACGTCTGGTCCCCTAAAGTCGCATGAATTCCTATATGACTGTTCAGACTGAGGTCGCATTGCAAAACATCCGTCCTGTATCGGATTGGAATTTAAAAGATCAATTTCCATGTTATTTGTGCTGTTCACACTGTCATGAGAAACACACATGTGAGCAGAAAGATCGGATTTGTGCCACATTTACCTGCAGTCTGAACGTAGCCTTAGTGGAACAAGTCCAAAGACCAAATCACCAAAGACATTAAGACTTCAAAACTGATGAAGAAAAGGGAAGCTAAGTGAAAGCTTCTGCAGCTTACGGCATTTATTCGGATGGCGTAATTGTCCAAAATTGCTTTATTTGTGGGTATGCTCTGCTTAAACAAACAGCAGAAACAGATGTTTATTATTATTATCATCTCTCAGCATTGCTGGAGTTCATTCATAAACTCAACCACTCGCCCTCCTGTCACTCTGGTTTACTATTGATCGCTCAAAACAGACACACAGTCAGTGATTCGGGTTTGATCAACCGCTGAGTTTGGAAGTCATGCATTTGTGCTCATTCAGCAGAAGAGTTTAACCTTTAACCAGATGCATTTTATCCCAGAGTCACACCATGAGTCAGTCAGATTGACCACACATGAGAAACCCAACACCAAAACAAGAGCAGGAGAGCCAAAGGATCATCTATACCAGTCCAACACCACGCGGATCTGACAGAAACAAACAAACCCAAACACATCATGCCTCTCTACAGCAAAGCCTTTACTGAAGATTCCCTTCAAAACACTGTAGTTACTGCAGTGAAACGGTGTTTACTGGGTATAGAGTGCAAGTGAAGTAAAAGTCCCATTCATTCTGATGGAAAATATGGTCTCCCCATGGCAACTGCTGTTACTACAGTAAAACTGTCCACATAATTTAATAAATGAGTATTATTAATATGTTACGGAGACACATAAAGCATCATTTTCACGACGCCATAGTAATCATAAGTCTCCACCAAAATACCATAATTATTAGAGAACTGTGAGGTCATGGTAATTACAGGATCTCCTCTTGATACTGTTGTACTGTAGTAACAACAACTGTAGTATATGTTATTATGCTGATAACATGACAGTTATTGTTACAAAAGTAACAAAAATGACCTGAAAATATTGCTTTATGATGCATAATGATTTGTTTTTTTGTAGCAGTCATTACACCATGGCACCCAGTTATCGCCTCAATACTGCAGTAAATGGTTTATATCATTTTCTTTGCAATCGTGGCAGTTTTATAGCAATACCAATTGCATAAAGCTGGTTACCATGGTGAACTGTTGTAAGGCGCTCGCGCTCGATCTGTCAGTCAGTCGCGCGGCGGCTGTTTCACTGACTGGAGCTCGAGCGAAGTAACCGACAGAAACTGAGCTAAAAGGCCGCATTTCTACCCCTGTCAGGGGTCAAATGTATATCAAACCAACTAAATAGCACAACCCTCTAAACCACGGTGATTTTTTCATAGCTCATGTGAAGCATTTATTAAATGTATCCTCAGTCGAGGCCCGTTTCGGCGTCTGTTGTTGTTGTTGTCGCGAGCAGAGGGCGGACCCCTCAGATAAGGCCTCAAAACACGGCGAAAAACACCCGCATCTCGGGTTAAAACGACACGGCTCACTCACCTGAAGGCAGCCTGCGAGGCAGAGCGGGTATACTCTTTCTTCCGAGTCGCAGGAGAGGAGATTAACGATGAAGAAATCGACAAATTGCACCTCGTAGCCATTTGCAGAGTCGGCCCGTCCCACTGTGGAATCCCGTCGTCATCGCAGCCTCCCCGACGTCATGACGTCACGGCGCAAATTGCGTCATCACGTTCTAGCGCGCTGTGGGGGAGGGGCGGATATGTAAACAAGCTTTGAAGTGGAAGTAATGCTGCTTATATACATGAATAAATAAACATATTTTTTCAGGTTTATTTTGAGTCAATTCCTGCATACCTACACAAGTTATCAGAGTGAGAAAGTGCTGTTTAGCGGCAATATTTTCCAGTGGAAATAGGGATAGATTCACCATTTAGGCTACACCATGTACAAATAAATGTATTTTCTTTGCAATAAGTGTAATGGTAGTTAGATACTATTTGCACGTCAGTATTTTAGTAAGCCTACATTATAAAACAGTAGGCCTGTGCAATAATAACATATTTAGTTAAAATTATTATAAATAAATACTGCTTTATTGGGACAATAAAGCCCTTCACCTGCCCCTAACCCTATACCCGATACACACTTTATTATTAAATAACCATTAGCCACTTTAATTCCACTTTTCTCATATTTTCAAACTGGTTCAAATTCATGAAATGACAAGAAGGGCATTAATGCAAATGGACTTGTTTGTAATGTGTCTGTAATTTAAAGCTACCAATGCTTTGGCAATGTAAAGCCTTTTACCGTGAACATTACTAGAGTATGAGGTGTAAAAAAACACACAGACAAAAAAGGTTTATACAATGATGTACTGTATTCAATAATGACTTGGTACATATGTGATTAAAAGACACATGACATTTGACATTTATTTGTCCTCTCTTTAACAACCAAAGCTTTAAGTGCTCTGCCATAAGGTCATGGGAAATGTGCGCAAACGTTGGAAAGAGGAAAAAAATGCGCAAAAGAGAAACAACCAAAACACAGAGTTTTGCCTCCCGCTTAAGTGTCGAATTCAATCGCATACTCACCACAGAGCCTCATTTACACACAGTACAATCTCCAAACACACACATTAAATCATAAGCAGAACTGACAATTAAGTTTTCAAGTCTGACAGTTTTTTAATTCTTCAGTGAGGCGGTTTAATATTTTACTATTCATATAAAGAAAAGGCCAGTGTTTCCTAGGGCTCTGGGATAATTCAAATACAAACACACTCAAGCACCACAGATATTAAAAGTAATCTTGTTTTGGCCGAGTTACTTATGACCACTAATTTTATTATACTGGAATGGCACTTTCCACAAACAGGGTCCAACACAGGGCCTGAAATGCTTAACGAAATGAAGCCTTTTTTTCCTTTTCAGGGAATAGTTGGTGAAAGGAGGTGCGTTACCTTCATAAAATGTTTAATTAATGTTCCATTTAATGTTCTATTTATTTTATGAGGTCCTGTTGTGAAAATATGGGACATATGAATACAAATATATATATTTTGCATTGGGGTCAAATCATGTGATAACAGTGATAGAAAATGGACAGCTAAACATGATTTGTGGTCTTAAAGGGATATTTCACCGCTGGAAAGATGAATGTGTATTTAAATTGGGTCATTTATGTAGTAGAAATGTGAAATAATTTTAGAAGTTGGTGCCTTCTAGACTGAGAAAATCCAGAAAATGTATTTTTGGCTCATGTGGATGAAAGACAACAACTCCCAGAATGCACTTGCTTCGCTGCCCTACGAGGACACTCCCAAGCCACGCCTACCGGTTACAGAGGGCAGTATCGGGAGAAATGATACAGCTAGGCTACTAGTCGACTCGACACTGAAAATACGGTGTTTTATCGTGAGATCCCCCTATGGGCGGGTTGAACACATGCGGAACGAGCTCCTCCTATTGGCTGGAGTCTCTCGCCTCTGGACAGAAGAGCCTCTGATGACACTAAATGAAGATTTTTGCATCATCTAAGGTTTTTTTCCAGACACACAATACAGAAATCTCTCGTCTCAGGGGGACATGAGGGAGGGAAGCACGGTCATTCGAAAATACTACCTGGTTTTACTGATGCAGAGCTTAATGCTAATCGGTGAAGTATCCCTTTAAGTAAAAGCTTTTTTCAATAGTAGACTTTCAATGGTCAAAATGATGACATTTTTGCATGAGAAGGTCAAGACCTCTTCGATGAGACAGAGCATTTTAAGTGGTATCTAGAAAAAACAACCTAATTTTCATGCTTGGTTAGATTTACAGTATATGTAATGATAATTTGTCGCCTAATCATTCTCAAGCAAAAAGAAAAAAAGCACTGTACTGCATTTGTGGAAAGTGCCTAATACAGTCTCGTCCATTATAACCAGCAAGAAGTGAAACTATGTGTAAGTGCTGATTTCTTGGGGGGAAAAACCCACTCAAACATTCCCGATCCTTGCAGATAAAACAAGGCATGCAAAATACAAATGTTAAAAAGAAACATACAGAAAATGAAAGCAGTTTAGAATGGTCAAAAAATCTGTTGTCAACAGGAAATTTTCATTACATGAACAATAACATGAGAGAGAGAGAGAGAAAAGTAGTCGTTGAGGTTTCATTTAAATCAGCACTAATTGCTTCAGTCACGAGTTCAGATGAGATGCATTCAGATTTTCTATTTTGTTCAGAAGTTGCTTGTTATTAACAATAATAAGAGTACGCATTAAAGTACATGAGATTCTTTTTCTCCAATTGATCAGATGTACAAATCACATGATCAGTCAAATGAAAAGCGAAGGGCGGTTAGGAACAGTAAACGTTGACCAGTGGTGCGACCTGACAGGTTTTGTAAAGCTTAGAGAAGCAAGTCTACCCTGAGAAGTTTCTAGAACATGGGCAAGCTTGCCAGACCACCCCTGGCTCTATGTGTTTGGTTAATATAACTGTACACTCTATTAAATATCATCAGCACGCTAGTGTCAAGGACCTAAGATATATCCTTTTCAGTAAATGTGTAATATCTATATATATATTTACATATGTTTTAAGATCTGACCCTCAGTACTATTAAGACATGTGCAAGTGTTTTCTAACAACCTCGACAAGACATGAAGGCAAAGAACACAAATTCAGAATAATTGCTGTACTTTCTCACATTTTTCTAAGTGCTGCGTGTATTTTTCTCTGTGTAGTTGTAAATATCGAGTATAAAACATGATACAGTAGGAAAGGAACGTCAATGTTTTATAATATAACAAATAAAAAAAAAACAGTATTTCAATCAACAGCAGCAAAAACGCACCAATGAAGAACATCTGGATTGATCAAACGTGAGGATTCATCTGAATTATTATTGGATTTCACGGTTTGCGAGGTCTAAAAAGCTGAATGTTTTAGTGTTCGCTAGGTTACAGAAAACAAACAGGCCGTCCTCTGAGGGAGAGAGTGTTTGTTTTTGCTTTGGTCATTGTGTTCAGACCTCAAACGCATTCAGTGTGTCTGCTTTTGATTTAGTGTTACTCAGTATTAGGCCTGAAACAGACTCTAAGCAAGGATGCGAATGCCAGTATTTCTATCAACACAAATGAAATGTGTCAGAAAGCAATCCACTGATAAACACAAGCACATGTGACCAAACATTTGATGAGCCCCACTGACTATAGACCTTATGTAGCTCCGCCCCTTTTCAGCGCTGCGCTCGTCGTCTTTTGTCTTCCGGTCTGTATTTTCACAGCGATCTTGCGTGTTTATGAATGAACGGCTCGTTTTAAAATCTTCCCGGTCGACTGACATTTGTTAAGACATCTGCTTTAAACATTACAATCCTCATGATAACTTTCGTTAACTTTACATTAATTAAATCCACTTCAAAAGCGAATTACTCCTGGACAGCGAGGCCGTAGAAATATACAGAGCGACCGCAAAAACGGAAGTTCAAAGACAATATTCTAAAGATGGCGGCGCCCTCGTTTCTCTGGCGCATAAGGTCTATAGAAGTCAATGGGGTCCAACACTTGTTTGGTTACTGATATTCTTCAAAATATCTTCTTTTGTGTTCAACAGATCAAAGAAACTCATCGTTTTTTTGGGTGAACTATCCCTTTAATGCCCTCTCTTCAAAACAACCTGAACATGTAAAATGATTGACAGGCAGAGAGCATTTGATTGGCTAACAACGACAGGCCGCTTGACCCTGTTTTATCGTCTACAGAGGATTGTTCTGTCACAGAGACAGCTGTGATTTCTCAAGACACCCATTTTTCTGTGATATCTGTCAGGTAGTCATAAAAATACTGTGTGTGCGATTCCAGAATAAAATAAAAAACGTCACATACAGCACATTTAAGCACGTCTGTATTCCTGCAAATGTGCTGAAGAAGCATTCACAGCTTGAGAAGAGTGTGTTTTCCGGCCTTTGAGTAATTATTATGAAGTGAATCTCCTGCGGTAGAAAGAGCACCTGGAAATAAGTATCAAAATCACTGGAATACAGCAAATGAGACCAAGTGCTCATGGGATGCTAAAGAAACTATTAAAGCGCGCACTAAAAAAACAGATTCTCGTCTGATCTCCAGTATGTGAGTTGAAGTGCATTTATTTTAAACTCCCTGCTAAAAATGTCTTAATTATAAAATGACCTGAACGTAAAGCGTTACACTGCCGTTAGATAAGCATACAGTCATTCTCCACAGGAAGTGACATCAGAAGGACACTCCATTCGGAGGGAGGCCCACGACTCTCATGCGGGAGGGAAACACGGACGGATAGATGGATGAAGAATGATGAAACGAGTACCACCCGAGACCACGACTGGATCACTGATCAGTTTAAAACATATGCATGCTAATAACCCCCCGTCCCACCCCAGCAGTCTCTCTCCGTCGGTGGTCGCTCAGGCTCCTTTGAAACCTATCTTACATTAATATCCAGACCTCTGGGCGTAAAGGTGTGTTTGAAGCGTTCGAGGTCACAGGAAGTGCACTGGCCCGTGTGTTTGTGTGAGACCAGCTCGTCGGGACAGTGAGGTACAGGTGTGATGAATTATTGAGGATGTGCACTGCAAAAACACATTTCCTAACTTAGCGTTTTTCTCTTGTTTTCCAGTACAAATATCAATATGAGTGAAGATATTACGTTTTTAAATCCTCAAAGTTAAGTTAAAACTGAATAAAAAAATTGTTTTATCTTGCAATTCTGACTTTTTTTCCTCAGTATTGTTAGATACAAACTTGCAATTGTGAGGAAAAAAAGTCAGGATTGTGAGATAAAAAGTTGCAGTTACCTTCATTATTATTTTATCCATGGCGGAAATAATTAAATTCAAGAATTTGAGAATTTTTCCTCACCCCACTGACAGATTTCCTATTGTTTTAAGCACAAACTCATTTAATTTTGAGCAATTGTTCAGTAAACAACTTCTCACTTCACTTATTTGTTTCTGAAGTAAATCAATTTTGTTTCGATATTTGTGCTGGAAAACAAGAGTGGGAAAAGCATTATTCTTTTTGCAGTGTGTGAACTGTGCACAAGAGCCCTGGTGTAAAACCTCAAAGTATCCAACCCAAAAAAAAAAAAAAAAAATGACACGTTCACGAAATCAAAAATGCATCATCTACCGTCGCACCGACTTTTTTTAAACATTTCCTTTTTTCTTGTTTTTTGCCGTTTTTCTCTTTTTATAGTATCGCTCAAGTATATCACAGGTTACTATCTAGAGAGGAAATAGAGGGTAAATTATGTTCCATGCTACATCTTGTTCAGAGAAGGCTATTGCAGACGATTTCTACAACACACACAATCACACGTTGTACGCTTGTATAACAAAAGTTCCAAAACATGTCACCAAGAAACTAAATACATATGCAATGTTCACTATTTAGAGTCTTTTAGGACTATCCCTCGGTCAAAGTGAAGCTGTCGCACGTCACTCGACTTCGTGTCCCGTCTTACAGACAAAAGTTGAAAAATTGCTATTCAAAAATTAGCAAATTTGGTCATTGTCTCTCTCTTTTTTTCTTTTTCTTTTTTAAATAAGTAGTGCTTTTTTGATGGCTTAAGACAGAGGTCTTTTATTTGAATAATCTCACCCAGTGGCAATCTACAAGACGTCAGTGTGCATTTCATGACACCGCTACGCTTCCTCTCCTCCGCTGTTTAAAACAACACCAGCTAGTGCTGTGACGTAGAATTCAAAGTTACTTTTATCAAAATAGCTAAAAGGTGTTTATAAATATATCTGACGGCCAGGTTTTTTCGTCAGAGCGGCTCGTACGACGATCTCCTTCTAGAACTCCCACTCCAGCGTTTCCTCGCGGTTGGCGGCTCGCTCCAGCCGATGGATGATGTTGTTGAGGTTGGCCATCTTCTCGTTGCGTCTCTGAGTGCTTTTGTTGAGTTTGGGGTTGAGCGAGGGCGACTCCAGGCTGTAGTTGGTCGGGGCTGGAAGGGAGGGCAGTGATGGAGAGATGGGGGCGGACGAGGACGGGACGGGGGACACGGACATCATGAGGCCGGGCGAGGACGCGGCCGAGGGCGAGTTGAGGGACACCTCCAGGCTGCTCCGGGACGGTTCAGACGAAGCTTTGAAGCTGACGGGATCCTCGGGCGACTCCGCTGAGCTGTTCCTCTGAGGACCCTGACTGAGGCCCGCCTCCTCGTCCCCTCGCCCCGGGTCACTCTTCAGCGGGGAGAACTGGACGCCCACAGAGAAGCACTTGGCTTGCCTCACGCGCAGCTCCTCGTCCTCGTCCTCCTGTTTGAAGCTGAAGCGGCGAGGGCCGGCGCTGAGAGGACGACTGTGGAGCGGGTTCCTGTCGTCCCGGTCCGACACGGGGCTGTGGGACGCCAGGGGGGAGTAGTTGTTGTGTTCGGCGTCCGTGTCGTTGTCTTGGAGACCCTCCATCAGGACCTCTCGTCGCATACGGGACCTGTGGGGGGATGATGGTAAAACAAGCTCAGGACAAAGAGAACACTTACTTCAGCATTTATTAATCTTAGTTAATATATTAATGTCAACATTTACTAACACGTTATTAAAATCAAAGGTTGTATTTGTTAACATTAGTTAATGCACTGTGAACTAACATGAACAAACAATGAAGAGTTGTATTTTAATTAACTAACACTAACAAAGATTAATAAATACTGTAACAAAAATGTTTTGTTCATTGTTAGTTCATGTTAGTTAATACATTAACTAATGTTATCTAATGAACCTTATTGTAAAGTTTTACTGATACATTTACTGTGAATACACAGTACACTGCCTTCTGTTTTTATTTTTTGCAGTGAGCTATATTGTCGTCACATGATCTAACCAGTGTTGTTATTGTTAGCTAAAACTATGCAAATGGAAATAAATTAAAATATAAATATGAAAAACAAAACAAAACAAACAAAAAAACCATGTTGATAGACTATAACTGAAAAAAAATTAAAATAAATAAATGAAAGATGGAAATTCTATTCATAAATACTAATAGTTTATAAACAATACTACAGTAACTAACTACTGGATCTCACTGCATTGCATGTGTAATTCAGTGCATCCAGTTATCATCTGAAAATTAACATTTGGATAAAAATAAAAAAATAAATAGTTTGCTGCTGATGTGACTTCCAGTTTGAGAACTTTGCATTGTGGGATACTGTATCTTACAGTGTGCTCTGGTTGGGGGTACCAAAGGTAAAAGGGATGGTTCGGTGTAATTTCAACCTAGGGTCCTTTGCACCCTGACCTCGAGCCAAACACCTCCCCAGAAGCCTTTTTTCCATTGGTCGAACATTATTAAAGTTAGAGCTTATTTAGAGATATCAGCCGGATGGCTTAGTGCAGGCGCTAATGGATCCAAGGATGTATCTCGTAAATTACCCCACTAATAATGCCTGGAATGGTACCAAACTTCTACAGTAGTACAAATAGGTTCTGTACTCATAAAACGAGGCTTTGGAAAGTTTGTAAGTACATCAGGAGTTTATTTAAATAACACTTGCCTGATGGCTAATGGTACAGCTAACCCGGACGTCGAGGTCACTTCCATGATTTGGGAAACCTATTTGTACTACTGTAGAAGTTTGGTACCATTCTGGGCATTATTAGTGGGGTAATTTCGGCCAATAATGTTCGACCAAAGGAAAAAAAAGGCTTCTGGGGGGGTGTTTGGCTCGAGGTCATGGTGCAAAGGACCCTAGGTTGAAATTACTCCGAACCATCCCTTTAATAATATAGACTAGTACTGGTGCAGTTATCATGTTCTCTTTTCTAACTCCTCAAATGTCCAGCAGAGGGAGCCAACCCCCCATTTACAGCTTCAAAAAGTTTGAACACAACTTTGACATCTCTTTTAGCTGACTTCTGACTAGATAAGTAGCAGAAAGGATCAGATTGGTACCTGTAGTTGTGGAACCAGTTGATGACGGTGTTGGTTTTGAGGTTGAGCTGTGCGGCCAGCATCTCGATGGTGTGCTGAGAGGGGTACGGCTCCTGGAGATACGCTTTCCTCAGAGCCTCCTTCTCCTCCGCCGCCAGCACCACTCGAGGTTTCTTGGCTTGGCTGAACGGGCAGAGCTCCAGCGGGGTCAGGCCTGGACTGATGCAGTCAGAATGAGCGCCGGGGGAATCGCTGTCTGAGCCGGGACTCAACAGACCGTATCGCCTCTTCAGATAAGCTGGAGAAAAGGAGAGAGAGAGAGAGAGACAGAGAGCCAGACAGAGAGAAGGAGACAGAGAGAGAGAGAGAGAGAGAGAGAGAGAATTTGAATTTATTACAAATACATTTCACAGTATATTTAAATTACAATAGAGACAGAGTGCATTTAGGCCACGCCCACACCGGGGGGGGGGGGACAAACCAACCGTCTCCATTGACTTTGCATTGCGAGAGGCTGCCTCCTTGTCATTTCTTGCTTCTAACAAAAGACAGAAAAATGCCTAAAAGCTGCTGTGTGACAAGGTGTACAGCAAACAAGCTAAAAAAAAACAGAAATAAGTTTTTATTAGCTCTCGACCCCAAAAAACGAGTGTTTAGGACATAAAAGTGGATACAGGCAGTTGAGACAGAGCGTCACGTGTCTCATTACTCTGAGAACTAACGTACATCCGCTGGAGGAGACCGTAATCGGCAACACAGGATAGTTTATCTTACAGAAATATAATATATAAAACTGACATTTGGATATTTGACTCACCAGTGACCAAATGTTTAACTTACTGCACACGTAGTGTATTTTAGTGCATACTGAGTGTCAGGATCCCACAATTGACCCATTCGTTCCAGCCTGTATCCACTTTTATGTCCTCAAACGCTCGTTTTTTGGGGTCGACAGCTTATGAAAACTTATTTCTGGTTTTCTTAGCTTGTTTGCTGTACACCTTGTCAAATAGCAGCTTTTAGGCATTATTCTGTCTTTTCTTAGAAGCAAGAAATGACAAGGAGGCAGCCTCTCGCAATGCAAAGTCAATGGAGACGGTTGGTTTGTTTTCCCCCTTGGTGGGCGTGGTCTTCAGATTATGACGCGTTGCGCTCTGTCTCTATATGCATAAATATTAAGAGCAACCCCAACTCACAAGAAATGTGCAAAAACCAAATCACCTTCAAATACAGAGCACAAAGCCTCACTGCAACAAATACCTTCAAAAGTGATAAGATCATCCACATATAATAAGCAAAATCAATCAATCTTCTTGCGTGCACCATGTTTGAAAACATAGCAACTACATTCTGCCCCAAATTTTGTTCGACTTTCTTTTTCCTACTTATATAAATAGCCAATTTCGCTTTGGCCTAAAACAAAATTCAACAACTGACATACAAATCTTTTTTTCAACACATATTTAACACTAGAACTACCGGAATTCTATAACTACTATAATGGCCATAGAAGTAGTTCTGACCTTTATTTGGATATAATTTCAATAAGCTATATCAAATCTAAGAATAAATGGATCTGTAATGTTAGGATAGGTAATAATAAACATCAGAACACTACATTTTAATTCTAATGTATGTGGAAATGTATTAGTTAATCGACAACCACAGAACAGCTATTGTAATTACAGATACAAAGTCGAAAGTGATCAATTTTCTATTATTTTCTTTGTAAAATGAAAACAAATGTATTCATCCTTGGATATTAGAATACAATACCTTACAAAAACATTGCCAATATGCATTTCAATACATAGGTAAAACCTTTATGGGCACATATGAAACGCATATGCCCCAAACTGGCCAAAACAGTCATTCTGACCGTCACAGGAAAAGAATATGAAAATATAATAAATTGCGAACTGATTTATTAACCAATATCTGTTTTAGTGAGCAAAAATATCATGCTGTAAAATTACAATGAAAACTGTATGCATACGGTCATACTGTTATGGCCATTCAAGGTGGAAATACTCACAACTCTTTTGTGTCTTGTAATTTTAATAAAATAACAATGATAGAATAAAATATAGACACATTTAGGAAAAGTCAGGGTCCTATAGTTAAGTTACATGGGTTTTATTTCAACAAAGTTATTACATTGCAAAACTTTAAAACAGTCAAAATGACTGCCTTGGTAGTTCTAGTGTTAAAACCCCAAAAATAAATAACACCGTAGAGTTTCATTACACCTCTGAAAAATACTTCCTAACGACAGAAATAAAGGCTCTAATCTTGCACAATTTACAAATGCATGAAAAATGGTGCAAAAAGGACATTCAGCTCCAATCTCAGGAGTTTCAGATCTCAGAGAGAGAGAGAGAGAGAGAGAGAGAGAGAGAGAGAGAGAGAGAGAGAGAGAGAGAGAGAAAGACTTTTCATATTTAAGTAGATAGTTACTTGTGATGACTTTACTGCATGTTTTACAAGTACTGCATTTTTACAGTAAGTGGGTCATACACATGCTTAGTAAGCATTTTTGTCTTGATAAAACACTGACAGCCAATCAGAATCCATCCTGCTTCACAGAGCTTGAGCATTTAAAGTGGCAGACATTTGTTTCGGTAAACAAGACTTAAAGGGATAGTTCACCCAAAAATGAAAATTCTGTCATCATTTACTCACCCTCAAGTTGTTTCAAACCTGTATGAATTTCTTTTTTCTGCTGAACACAAAAGAAGATATTTTGAAAAATGTCTGTAACCAAACAGTTGATGGACCCCATTGACTTCCATAGTATTTTTTTTTTCCTACTATGGAAGTCATTGGACACATCAACTGTTTGGTTACTGACATTCTTCAAAATATCTTCTTTTGTGTTCAACAGAACAGAGTAACCCATACAGGTTTAGAACAACACGAGGTTGAGTAAGTGATGACACAATTTTAATTTTTGGGTGAACTATCCCTTTAATATCTTCAGTCATTTTGCTTCTCAAGTAAATGCATCTTGATTTAAGAATGTTTAGATATTTGTAGTGGAAGACAAGATAAAAATAAGTGTAATTTTTACAGTGCTCGTAATAAAGTTGATTGTGAACTGATGCATAATCACTGGAGAACTGAATAGATGTTTGCTCTTTATTACCTTTCTTCTCCATTTTCTTGACGTCTCTGAGCTTGTCCACGTTGTGCGGGTCGTTGAGCCACAGCTGCATGCGGACGAACGGCTCTCGACCCTTCAGACTGAGCTTATGCCAGGGCTTCGGTCTGGACAGCAGATCAGACACTGAACCCTGGGTCAATCCCAGAATGCTCTCTCCAAACAGACGCTGACCTGCATAAACACATATACTGTTACTGATCTGGCCTACAGTCTTTATAATTCTCCTTAGTTGTATGTTTGACATGAATCAAAGTGTCAATGAATAGATTCAAAACTTTTTTGTTTTTAACTACATGTCATGGGTGTATCTTAAAGTGCCCCTGTGGTGAAACTCCAGCTTTTAATGTTGTTTATGTGTCTATGTGGTGTTTTTAATATGCTTTAAGACAAACCATGTGTAAATTCATAAGTCGACACCATTGCTGAGTATTTTCTCCTTAAAACTGCAGTGAACCAAAGACAGTCTCAAAAACACGCTTTGAAATCGCTGGTGTTTCTGACGTCACAAACTACCTTGTAACCAATCAGATCAACGTGTGATCGTCAACCAGTGGATCTCTGAGCTGAGTGAGTGGAGGCGGGGCTCATTTGCATATTCATAGAATGGCGAATACTAAATAAGGCAAGGGTGTCGAGTTTCATTCAAGATATTTTAAGGCATGAAAAAATTTTTTCAAGGAAAGAACGTTTAAATATATCATTTTGCTGATCAAAGATGAGTTTTAAGGGATACAATTATTGACTACAAGGGGACTTTAAGAGAACGTGACTCTGTTAGAAATCATAACACTACAGTTTTATAAAATAAATGATTATTTTATCCACAATCCGTTTTGTGACTTGTGATGGAGTCTGGACTTAAACGGTAACACTTTACTTGAAAGGGTGTGCATAAGACTGACATGACACATCTCATGAATATGAAGGAGGTTTTATGTATGTTTATGACAGCTGTCATTAAGTGTCATTCGCTCTATGACATTTTTTATGCAAATATGACATTGTTTGAGATGTCTTTACTATGACAACTTGACATAAACCAATACATCATAACCTGTCATAAATAGCAGATTAATCATCAAACTTAAGAAACTACTTAGCTTTATGGGTTAACATTACATTACACTGTCATGTGTTTGGTTTTGACATTGGCTGTCATGAGGCCATTATAACTGTGTCATGAATATATTTTTCTCCAGTATTTCAGTATTAGTTATAAAATAATTTGACAGTATTAACACTTAATGGCATTTTAATGACAAATTCAATTTGTACCACAAAAAAATAAAAATAAAATAAATAATATAATGTAATAATAATAATAATAATTTGTTACATTTATATAGCGCTTTTTCTGAGACCTCAAAGCGCTTTACATAGAAGGGGGGAATCTCCTCAACCACCACCAATGTGCAGCATCCACTTGGATGATGCGACGGCAGCCATATTGCGCCAGAACGCTCACCACACACCAGCTTACTGGTGGAGAGGAGACAGTGATGAAGCCAATCAGTATATGGGGATGATTAGGAGGCCATGATGGACAGAGGCCAAGGGGCAAATTTGGCCAGGATGCCGGGGTTACACCCCTACTCTTTCGAAAGACATCCTGGGATTTTTAATGACCACAGAGAGTCAGGACCTCAGTTTAACGTCTCATCCGAAGGACGGTGCTCTTTTGGCAGTATAGTGTCCCCGTCATTACACTGGGGTGTTAGGACCCACACAGACCACAGGGTGAGCGCCCCCTGCTGGCCTCACTAATCCTCTTCCAGCAGCAACCTGGTTTTTCCCAGGAGGTCTCCCATCCAGGTACTGACCAGGCTCAGCCCTGCTTAGCTTCAGTGGGCAACCAGTCTTGGGCTACAGGGTGATATGGCTGCTGGGTAATGTTAACCCATAAAGCTAAGTAGTTTCTTAAGTTTGATGATTAATCTGCTGTCATGTTTATGACATATTTATGACAGGTTATGTTGTCTTGGTAATGTCAAGTTGTCATAACAAAGACATCTCAAACAATGTCATATTTGCATTAAAAATGTCATAATTGAGCGAATGACACTTAATGACAGTTGTCATAAACATACATAAAACCTCCTTCATATTGTATGACACATGTCATGATTATGAAGGTGTCATGTCAGTCTTATACACACCCCTTCAAGTAAAGTCTTACCTGTCACCTGATGATGTCACATTTTGTTGCCTCTGGCTTGCATATTTGGGTCTACTTAATATTGAACAATATTACTGATGTGACTGCAC
Source organism: Leuciscus idus (assembly GCA_021554675.1). NCBI lineage: Eukaryota > Metazoa > Chordata > Actinopteri > Cypriniformes > Leuciscidae > Leuciscus > Leuciscus idus. Next base: position 33,724,300 of record CM038639.1, on the reverse strand, counting down.
TGACACTGCTGTACGAGAGCCGAACTGAGCTGGACGATGACATTTGAACTCATTTAATAATTGATGATCTTTATAACGGAACTGAATCAACACTGAAATGACTTCAGCCGAACAATTCTTTTTAAAGCTGCTTTACAGCCAAATTGATTATGTTTGTTTGCACCATTGAATTATCATTTTCCTGTTATCTCGTAAAGCTGCTTTGAAACATTCTGCATTGTATTATAAAGTGCTATAAAAATAAAGGCGACGACTTTTATTAAGCAAGGATGCATTCAAGTGATCAACAGTAAAGACGTTTATAATGTCACAAAATATTTATATTTCAAATACATGTTCTGTTGAAATTTCTATTCATCAAAGAATCTGGAAAAAATATATTTTCAGCATTGATAATCATAAATGTTTCTTGAGCAGCAAATCATCATATTAGAATGATTCCTGAAGGATCATGTGACACTGAAGACTGGAGTAATGATGCTGAAAATTCAGCTTTTGATCACAGGAATAAATTACACTTTATAATATATTCATATAGAAAAAAAGTTATTTTAAATTGTAATAATATTTCACTGTATCAAAGAAATAAATGCAGCCTTGGTGAGCATAAAAGACTAAAACATAAAAACTTCTGAACAGTGTACCTCACGCTAAAATGCTCATCGTACACAAAGTGCCGTGTGTATTGTGCTGTCAATCACCTAAGTTGTTGTCCGTCAGAACTTCCTTCACTCTCTTGGTGATGGCGTACGTGTCCAGCTCCGGAGACATGGCCACCAGCTCCTGGATGCCCAGCGGTGTGTGTGTGTGTGTGTGCTGGGGGACGCTCACACACGGGCCGTGAGGATCCGCACGCTGAGGCTGCTGGTTCTCCTTACTGCTCTCCAGCGCCAGACTCACGGGCTCCAGGCTCATGTTGGGCTGTCCGTCTTCAGGACTCGCAGGAGGGGACGGGGACGAGCGGGTCGTCACGGGGCTCTTATCTGACAACCAATGACAAAGATCATATTAGTGTTTATAGTCAGGAGCATTTTAGGTTTATTAGTTATGAGACTGTAAATATACTAAAAACTATGCAATAACGATCCCACTTTATATATATATATATATAAAAAAATAAAAAAATAACGACTTTATTCAACTCTTCATTTTCTTCTGTGTTCCTCTGAGTGAGTTCACGTAGTGTAACAGCGCAGCGCTTCTGGGTTGTCCGTCAGAACGGAGGCTCACTATTGGCCAGCATCACACACATGACCAGCGTCGGCCAATAGTGAGCCTACGTTCTGACGTACAACCCAGAAGCGCTGCGCTGTTACACTACGTGAACTCATTCAGAGAAACACACAGAAGAAAATGAATAGTTGAATAAAGTCGTGATTTTAGTTCGTTTTTTTGCACACAAAAAGTATTCTCGTCGCTTGATAAACTTAAGGTTGAGCCGCTGTAGTCACTTGGACTATTTTAACGATGTCTTTACTACATTTTCTGGGATGACAGATGTCGATTACCTAAAAGCCTATGAAGGAGTGAGACAGCTCTCAGATTTCATCAAAAATATCTTAATGTGTGTTCTGAAGATGAGCGAAAGTCTTAGGGGTTTGGAACAACATGAGGGAGAGGAATTACTGACAGAACTCTCATTTTTGGGTGAACTAACCCCTATGATTTACTAACATTTAAATTTGATACAATACACTTATTGTGTACATACTGTATATTCCAGCCTACTTATATTAAAAAATACCTGCATGTACAGTAACTACAGCTGTAATTCCACTGTTGACCTTCCCTTAGTCCATAACCCACCCTTAAACCTACACATACTGTCCTAACCGTACCCGTATCCCACCTATAGCAGCACAAGTGTTCTGCAATACAATATGAACACAATAAATATATTGTACCTAACAATTATTATTAATATATATATTTTTCTGATGTGTACAAGGTGTGACTGAAATAGCATGTCTATAGAATGATTGATAACAAAAACATTTTACCCAGAAACCAAATAGCAAACAAGAAATCATACTTTGCTTATAGTTAATGAAGCCTAACTTTAATATGTTTTGCATTTTGACATAACTTTCATGAAACTTAAGCACATTTCCCCCCTAAAATCATTACCAGAATTCCAAAGTCACTTTATCGTAATATACAGTATATATATATATATTATAATTTACATTACAAATTATTATAATTTTATTTTGTTTATCTGATTGGTTTAACTTGTTAATTACTATAATAGTAACTTTTATCAAAATACAGAAGAAAAAAAAAAACAGTACAACAAACACTACTATAATGTAATGGTAGTTTAAAATTTAAAAAGATAGTTCACTCAAAAAATCTGCCATCATTTACTCTCCCTCGTGTCATTCCAAACCCATAAGACTTTCAATCATCTTCAGAACATAAATTAACACATTTTTAATGAAATCTGAGAGATTTTTATCCCTCCATTGACAGTAAAGAGATCGAAAAATAAATCCATATTTAATCCAAGTCTTCAGAAAAGACATGATCGCTTTATTTGATGAACATTCAATGAATGCCTTTACTCACATATAAACATTGACCATGAGAGTAGTTGATGACAGAATTAACATTTTTGGGTGAATTGTCCCTTTAAACTTCCTTTTGCATTAAAGACAGGGTTCCCACATCTTGGTTAACTTCAAATTCAAGGACCTTTCAAGGACTTTCCAGGTGCAATACCCTCAAATTCAAGGACTTGATGTGGGGTAGAGCTTAGATCGGGCCCAACAAATCATACCCTACCCGAGCCCGAGCCCGTTGTGTCCGAGCCCGGCCCGGCCCGACACGTTCACTGTAATTATGAGCCCGAGCCCGATTTAAACCCGACCATTTTTAATATGTGGGCCGTTATAACCAGGGGCGGCGCCAGAATAATACATTTTTTTAATGTGCTATCATTTAGGCTACAGGGGGAGCTGCGCAGTTATATAGGCCTATATTATTATAAAAATACTATTAATAAATGAGCAAAAATTGACCAATACTCAATATTAAATATTCAATTATTTTAATTATCACAATTAAAGCTTTAATTTGATTAAATTGAACAAGCACAACATTCAGCATTCAATCAAATATTCTTAAAGATGAATTATTATTAATAATGTTACTTCAACATATTATTTCAACATAATATGTGTGTGAGCAACTGCAACAAGCAAGATGTGCATTTGTAAATTCGGTGACAGCGCAAGTTTCAAATGGTGTAAGTGACCGCGGCGCGCCGGCGACTCCATGTCATGATTATTTGTCTGCTAAATTGCTTTTTATGTATTAAATCTATAGGCAATTGGTTGATGAAAAATTTATTGAAATTAAAATACAATTTATACTAAACGAAATTCACTTTAAAGAAAAGCTTTCTTCAAAACAAAACTTAACAAACTTGAAACTAAATGTGCTTATTCAATGGCTAAAACACGTAGGCTAGACTTTCTTTTTGAACAAATTGCAGCACATTCATTTAATTCTGAATTTTGCACATGTAAGTTGAAAGGCATTTGTTTGTGCATAGTAAAACATGCTATCTGTAACATTTATCACGTTCATAAGTGTGCGTGCATTTATAAATTATTATCTCAATGAATAATGCGACAAGGAAGAAGCATGTAAACTGCGTTGTTTGTTTATTCAGAAATAATTGAATGGATCGGAAAAGTAACAAAAGAGGACATCGAGGGACTACTATCATAATTTATTTCTGTCATGGCAAGACTGCTTCATGTGTCTGTTCATCGTCGAAGTCCCCGTTTTTTTGCTGTCATAGGCGTGCAGCGTGCCGCATTTAATGCACGAGACAAAGCCAACACATATGTTGTCACTCCCCACAACTAGTTTAAAATGTTGCCATACCTCCGATTTTCCTCCAAACTTGCTCAAAGTTAATTCTCCTGTTTTAATTTTTTTCTTTGCTTCTTCAAGCACTTAAGCTACAGAATAGTACAGCACGCACAGCAGGAGTGATGCGTCACGCGTGCGAGACTGCGAGTGCGAGTGGACGAGACGCTGCCTGCGCATGACACGTGACGTGCTTTATCGAGGGCCCGACCCGACCCGGCCCGAGGACAGTGGCGGGAAATATCGGCCCGGCCCGGCCCGCGGGTCGGGTCGGGTCGAGTCCGGGCTCGGGCTCGGGCTCGGGCAGAGAATCTAAGCTCTAATATGGGGACATATATGTGGTGTTCAACAACAAACGCTGAGGTTCCATCGTTGTAGTTTTGTGCGCTTGAACATCATGGCAACGTACAAAACACAAAGTACCTCATGCGGGAAACACTTAACGTAACGCGTAAAATGCGGCAAGCAAGTGTGCATCGGCCACGAAGTGTTGGTGAAATAACACATTAGCGGACCAGAGGGAAAAATATGGAATTTTTTGTATCTATGCATGTTTATTTTCAGGTTCACAAACTTTCAAGGATTTCAAGGACCCATGGGAACCCTGTAAAGAACTCCTATGAAGCCCCCACTGGCGGTGTGTGTGTGTTGGGTTGTGTGTGTAAGCACAACTGACCCTGGCTGAGGCTGTGATTCGGCAGCTGGTTGAGTCCGTGACCCAGCTGATCCAGAAGCCAGAGCTGCATGCGTATGAACGGCTCGCGTCCCTTCTGAGTGAGTTTACTCCAGGGTTTAGGCCTGGATAACATGTCACTCACACTGCCCTGAGACAAACCCAACACCTGCGAGAGACACAGAGACAGAGGCTGAGACATTCAAAATAAGCCTGAAGTCATGTCACACATTGCTTTTCACTATCAACTATCCTAGTGACCACTAGATGGCAGCAAAACAAAACACACAATACAAGAGCTCCAGAAGTTTGGGGTCAGGAAGATTTGTTTTTAAAGAAATACTTTCATTCAGAATAGATGCAACGATCAAAAGTCACAGTAAAGACATTTATAATATTACAAAAGATTTTTATTTCAAATAAATGCTGTTCTTTGGAAATTAATTTATATTTTACAATATATAAAAAAAATGGAAAACCATTATTTTAAATTATAATAATTTTACACAATATAACTGTTTTTACGGTATTTTTGCTTAAATAAATGCAACCTTGGTGAGCAGAAGAGACTCTTTAAAAAACATTAAATCTTACTGACCTTAAACTTTTGAATAGTAGTGTATAAAGGGCACTTAAGTTTTTTTTTTGTTTTTTTTTTAAATGATAAAATGATAGATCTAGAGTTTAAAATGAAGATAAAGTACTAAATGAAGACAAAAAAACTATTCGAAATGCAATATTCGTATTATTTTGCATGGATTGAAGTACGAGTATCAGTGCATAGTTCAAATTCTTCTTCAAAAAAATTTAAATAATAATAAATAACCGCAAGGCAAGCACTGTGCTCTCATTTCTTCTTTTAAACAATATGCACAGATAAATCATTCACAATAAGACCAGAAACGTGTATTAAGAAAGTTTTGATTTCATATGACAAAAAAATCTGAACTTTAAGAGGAGAATTAGATATGAATGTTTAGATGTGGGTATCCGATTTCTACTGTTTCCACACAATAAGATTGTTGTAGCTTTGTGTGTAAATAACTAGTTTCATGCATGCTTTGATCTCGACTCATTATAATATGGAAACGTTCTCTCCAGCTGTGCAGTTTCAATCCCACCTTCTCTCCGAAGATCCTCTGGCAGATCCCGTTCTTGGCCAGCTTCTCCTTCACCTGCCGGGTGAGCTCGAGGGTGTCCACCTCTCGGTACATGTACATCTCGTACTGCTCGGGGGTCAGCGGCGGGACGGTGGGCTTCAGGGTTCGAGGGATGTATGAGGGGAAGTACGACACCCGTCCCGCTCCACAGGGCGTCTCGCCGCCGCCCGCCGCGTCCGGCTCCACTTTAATCTCCACCGGCCGACTCAACACGGGCTCATCCTCCGGCGCGGACGCCTCCTCGCCGTTTACAGGACAGTCTCCGTTCTCCATCCGAGGCCAGGGACGAGGCATCGACGTGGACGAAGAGGAGGAGAGCGAGGGAGAGACGGAGGTGAAAGGGTGAGAGGTGCCGCTCATTCCCATTACCACAGCGCTGCGCTCCACGGACCAGTGCTGGTCGAAATACGAGCCGGCTTCACCGATCTCAGACTTGACTTTACGGATGATGTTTTGGACGAAGGCGGCGGGTGACAGGACGCTGAGAGGCGTCTGAGGGCTGCCGGCGGGATTGGACACACACACCGGCACCGATACGCCCTCTTCTTGCTTGATGAAGGGCGATGTGGGGGGCGGCTGAGGTTTGGTGGGATCCTGCGGGACGAGACGTTCACTGGTGGACCCCCGACCGCACACCTCCATCTCCAGCAGGGCCTGTTGTTGCGCCTGCATCTCCCGACGGGCCTGTTCCAAGATGCTCTTGATGGTTTCGTCAGAACCACTGCTTCCTCCAGAGCTGTTCCGGCCCGATGAACATCCCAGAGACGACTTACAGTCACCTGTCCAACACACACACACACACACACACACACACACACACACACACACACACACACACACACATCAGAGTCGCATTACAGGCCAAACTGCTTGACTTACAGTTAGCCTACTTACAAACTGCTTTTACCTTAGAGGTCCCATATTGTACACCTTTCTGAAGTTTTATTTTAGATTTTGATGTCCTTAAGAATATATATTTGCGGTATAAGTACTAAAAAACATCTAAATATATTTTTACAGCTCATTTCTCAGGAGCTCTGACAAGAACAGGCCGATTTTGGCCTGTCCACTTAATATTCATGAGCCTCTCTTCTGATTGGCCTGTTGTTTTCTGAGTGACCCACCATTGGTGGGGGTGGAGACTGAAGGCGGTGACTGAGTAGTTCTGACCAAGGCACAGCTACTTTGTGCAGGCTGTGTGCATTTGTCTGTGGATCGACTGTTTTGAATCTTATATGGTAGTTTCATCGCCCCTAGACCTCTGCTATCATGAAAAAAGACAGGAAATTTCAGTTTTGACAATATGGGACCTTTAACATGAGTTATTTAAAACTCGAGATGCTGACAATACAGCAAGACACACGCAAACAGCCAAACTAGCACTAGAACGTGAACATAGACCAATAATTACGATTTATTAAAATACATTATATTATTAAAAAACATTTTATTTTATTATAATGTAATATTTAATACAAATATATTTTAATAAATAATATAATGTATTAAAATAATTTTTAAATATTTAATTATAATAAAAACATTATTCTAAATAATAGTAATTATTATTATTTAAAATAATTTCTTAATTATTAAATAAAGTAGACCATTAAGTAAAGTGTACGACCAGCCCCATTTAAGATGCACATTTTGTTAGTGTGTGTGTGTGTGTGTGTGTGTTTTCTAAGAATCAAACCCGTAATCTTGTCGTTGCTTCTATCAGACTGCACAATCTGTACTTTTGTCTTGGTATTTCAACATTCTTTAATAAAGAAACTAAATATTATACTCGAAAAGCAAAATTGTATAAGATATTTAGAGAATATATTTTCAGAAAAAACATCTTTAAAATTATTAAGGTTATTTTAAGTACATATATCACTATATTCAGTTTTTTTTTTGTGCTGAAAAAATATATGAAGACTTCGGATGCAAAAACCTCTCAGTCCGTCTGACATTTCTATTTTAAATGGGCCTTTTTAGGTTTTTAATTTTACTCTTAATAGGGACATTTTTGAAAATAAGGCATTTCAATACCTGACTAATAACCTCTTCATTGTCATTAAAGTGAAATTACAGAACCTAAACATATAATAATAATAATAATATAATAAAAGAAAAAAATGTCAGACAGACTTAGAGGTTTTAGCATCTGAAGTCTTCATACAGAATGCTTATGCATCCATACCTATTTTTTGTTCTATTATAAATATTATTATTTAAAATATTTCAGAATGAAATATAGCAGACAGTGCACAATGACGCACCCTGTATTAGTATGTGTGTTTCATTGGAATGGAACCCATGACCTTGTCATTGAATGCAAAATATATTAAAAAAATATTTTCCTTAATCTATATTTTTGTCTTTGTATCTCAAAATCCTTCAATAAACAAGATGAATTTAGATTATACGCAAAACTTCTTAAGACATTAAGAGAACCTATTATCAGGGGACATATTTCTGAATCTATTTTTTGCTTTTTTAATTACATTTTATTTATAAAAATGTTTTGTATCTAAAAGTTTTTATAGTTAGGCTTAAAAATATATTTAAGCATATGTTTATGATACATTTTTTTCTTCTATTTATATTTATGACAACAAAAAAAAGTTTTTAAATCAGGATATATTCTCTAGTGAGACAATTTTGTTTCTCAAGTAAATGCATCTTATTTTAGATTATTATTATTTTTTTCGCAGTGCAGAAGTAATTCTGAACCATGAGTAGATGATTCCAACAAACACACATTACACACACACCAGAACAATCATACGCGCAGATCCACTTCCGCACTGCTGTGTGTTATTGTGTGCGGCTCATAAACCGCGTGTGTGTGTTTGCTGTCTCGTTACACACCTCTTTGTGACTGGATCTCCTTCTTGGCCTGCTCTAGAATATTCTTGATGGCATCATCTGACCCAGTTTCAGGAGTTCGGATGCGAGGAGTGATGCTCCCTGCCGGAGAGAGAGAGAGAGAGAGAGAGAGAGAGAGAGAGAGAGGTGAGTGGGCCGGCTGATCAGAGAGCAGATCCAAAGCCTTGCGTTTGATTGCTAGATCAATGGCCGCCTTTGAGAAGCTGGCATCAAGTGAGGGTGCGCTAACACGTGAAAGCTTTACTTTCAAAACTGAGGAAGAAAACAGCGCTGTGAGAGCATCACAACAAACACAGGGAGGGAGTGCGGAAGTTGTGCACAGAGACAGTGATGTACAGGAACCTGGGCTGGTTCTCTCTGGGGTTCTGAAGCGGTTCTGTGGGGTTTAGAGGATGAGACAGATGGGCCTGTGGGATCGCTCAAACACTTCAAACAACACATTTATCTTCCATAATGTGGACTAGGAGGACACAGCAGGTGGATAATATTAGTTGTGATCTCTCTTGAAACTTGTCAAGAACATTTCAGGATCATATTCACCTAAAATCTAAAGAATTTTCTTGATATATATATACATGTAATGCCATTTTAAAATGGTGATTTAAAATCATTGCATTAATACTATATTAACTGTAACCTAAACGTAAACCGGATTGGTTCATAGGAATTTTGTGTTAGGACCAATAAGGATGCTGTTCCAAGAAGATCATCTACATGAAAAATTCACCAAATTTATCAAAAACCATGTTTTTTTTTTAACCCAAGTAAGTTATATATAATAAGGTTAAGCTTTATTGTCATGTAAATTTCAGCATTATTACTAGATATTATATATATATATATATATATATATATATATATATATATATATATATATTGTGTGTGTGTGTATATATATATATATATATATATATATATATGTATGTATTTATGTATATGTTTATAAACTGTATATATACAGGTGAAACTCGAAAAATTTGAATATCGTGCAAAAGTTCATTTATTTCAGTAATTCAACTTAAAAGGTGAAACTTTTATATTATATAGACTCATTACATGCAAAGTGAGATATTTCAAGCCTTTATTTGTTATAATTTTGATGATTATGGCTTACAGCTTATGAAAACCCCAAATTCAAAATCTCAGAAATTTTGAAAATGTTCATAGACTGTAAGCCATAATCATCAAAATTATAACAAATAAAGGCTTGAAATATCTCACTTTGCATGTAATGAGTCTATATAATATATTAGTTTCACCTTTTAAGCTGAATTACTGAAATGAACTTTTGCACGATATTAAAAATTTTCACCTGTGTATATATACATATATATATATACACACACACACATATAGGTTGGTATAGGGAATGTGTTTGTAATGTAATAACTGATGTGATTGTGATGTGATGTCAGTAGGGCGACTGCATCTTTAAACTGAGAGGCAGGACTGTCCCACCGCCACTGTGTCGCAGCTTCTCTGGGTCGGTCGGGTTCACTCACCTCGCTGGCGAACCTGGATGGTGCGTAAAGCCAGGATGTTCTGCTCATCTGACAGGAACTGCTTCATCTTGATGAAAGGCTCTTTGCCTTTGACGGTGAGTTTTCTCCAGGGTTTGGGTCGAGCCAGGATCTCGCTGACCGAGCCCTGTGAGAGGCCCAGCACGTAGTGACCGAACACACGCTGACCGATGTTGTGTTTCAGTAACTGCTCTTTGACCTGAAAAGCGATTTCTGCAGTGTCCACCTGGTCGTCGTCTCCTCCCCCTGAGCTCCCGCTCTCCGATTGGTCGCTTGGCATGCCGGTCTCCATCGCGACTGGCATAGAGGCGTTCTGATTGGCTGACATGAGGGCCGCTTTGGCAGCGTAGAGGGCGGTGGGGAAGGCCATGATGGAGGAGCCGTCTTTCTTGAAGAGGGGAGACAGGAGCTGCTTCTGCAGGAGCTGGTCTCCAGGGTGTTTCTCACCTGAGAAGGGTGACACTGAGAAGGGGCGGGGCAGCTCGTGGGTGGAGGAGGGCGTGTCAGTGATGGGCGCGCCTGGGCTGGAGGAAGTGCGCCCATCTATGGGCAGTGTTCCCGGAGGAGAGGAGAACGACCCCGCCGGGCGACTCACGCTCTTGCTGGAGTCCTCAGAATGACCCTCATCTTAGGCAGAGAGAGAGAACACACATGTTTATCTGGAAAAACTGAGAGTTATCTCTCTAAAATCTGACTTGATGAGCCATATAAACACAACTACTAAATAAATAAATAAATAAAGTACTAAATATAAATAGTTATTAATTATTTTATTTAATGATCATATTTTATTAGAATAACTATTTAATAGCAATGATAAAAAAATTAACAAAATATATAAAATTAATATAATTATATACATTTTATAATTACACATATATATATATATATATATATATATATATACATATATATATATATAAATATCAAAATTAAATAAGTCATTTATACAGTTTCGAATTATTAAACAAAAATATTTGTAATATTCAATTTTAATTTGATCACTAATTTTAATTTAAAAATGAATGATTAATTTAATATTAAAAAACACATATAAATCATATATACACATTATTAGTAATGATTTAATTGAATAATAAACATTATTAATAAATAAAAATACAAACAATATATATATACTTTAGCTTGATACAATTTAGAGCTTTATTATACAAAATATTTTACCACATAAAATGTCTAGCTGTATTTTATTTTAGTATCCCTCAGATACTATTATATATATATATATTTAGATTTTTTTCCACTTTTATTGTAATTTTTGTAAAAAATAAAAATAATTTTGTTGAGTGTGTTTGTCATTTTTATTAGTTATATATTTTTTTAAATAAGTCTATACAATTGATTATTTCAGTAAATCAAGTTAAACTAAATGAAAATGAGAAACGTTGCTTTGATAACCAGCTGAAATAAAATAAGGTTTATAAAAATAATTTCAGTCATATTTTTTAAATATTTTATTTTATTTCAGTTAAAGTTTATTTGACTTCAAGTAACAAAAATGTATAGTTTTTTATGGTTTTAGTTTTAGTGAACTATAATAACCCTTCTACAAGGTACTTCAAAGACAGAAGGGAAAAGTTTAGTGACGCATCCGTGAACGGAAACACACACACACACACACACACACATCCTCACCGCTGTTGTGTAAAACTCTGACTTTATCCACAAGAAATTTGTGAGAGGGTAGAAAGGCTTCTTTGTCCAGCAGCAGCGCCTCAGCGGTTTTGGCCGATTCCTACACACAGACAAACACACACACACACACACACACACACACACACGCAGACAGGCAGTTAACCTCTCGAGATCAATGCAGATCTACATTATGGATGACGCTAGTGAGGCGTTTACACACAGATCACTGTGGCGTTTCCTCATTGACAACTGTTTTTCACGGGGAACTTTATTTGTCTTTTAGTTGAGAGGGTCCGTAACCTTACGTCAATAAAATGCAAAGCTGTTAAAAATCCTAAAGCTCTCTGCAGGAATAACACTAGTTTCACTCACCTGGGATGAACTTCCATTGGCCGATGCCAGTTTCATGGCTTTGAGGATGCTGCGGGACACACAACGATACGTTAACATCATCATCCTGATACATCATCGCTATAGTATATCCGTGTTCCTGGAAACCTCACCTGAGCTCTGTTTTGATCTCTTCATAATCCATCTGGGACTGTAGTTTGGCCTCCAGGGTCTACACACACAAATCAAGATGTTAATTATGGGTCATTGTTAAATCAATACAGTCGTGAGAGAAGCTGAAAGACAACAGATGGAGGTACAACCAATGTGTTACTATTAAGTATAATTTCCACACACACACACACACACACACACACACACACACACACACACACACACACACACACACACACACACACACACACACACACACACGTAGTCTGATCTGCCTGGTTTCGTGCAAAATTTATAAGAAACACACATTGATTTAAAAATGCATGAAAAATTGCTACATTTTACATCATCTTTTATGTTCACAGACACTGCATTTATTTGATATATTATTACAATTTCAAAAAGAACAGTTTTCTATGTGAACACATTTTAAAATATAATTTATTCCTGTGATCAAAGCTGAATTTTCAGCATCATTACTCCAGTCTTCAGTGTCACATGATCCTTCAGAAATAATTTGACATTTCTGATTATTATCAATGTTGAAAACAGTTGCTGCTTCATATTTTTGTGGAAACTGATACATTTTATTTTTGAAATTTTTGAAAATATTAATATTTTGTAACATTATAAATGTCTTTTTTGTGTCACTTTTGATGCTTAGTGAATATTAATTTCTTTTAAAAAAAACTTTTGAATGTCAGTTTACAGAAAGAGCACAAAGTGTGTTAATTTACACAATTTTTGCACTATTTTACACACGTGATGGAATCTCTGGACTTTTGGATGTAATGTAAGTTGCCTTAGATAAAAGTACTGTAAATGTAAACATAGTAAAATGGAGCTGAGAATTCTATGCATATATATGTAAATGCATATGACTGAAATCAAACTGAAATCATAATCAAATTAGCCAAAAATATGTAATAAACAACATGCAAGAGGTGGAAAATGTTAATGAAGGAAATGCGCCTCTTTAAAACCTAAACACATCTGCAACAGTGGTTATCGAGTTACATAGAAACAATTAAGCTGGTGGTAAAAGTATACTTTTAAACTATAATAGACTGACCTCATATTATAGCTACATGAATGAAGTTTGATTTGCTCTCACCTCTATAGCTTCTGACTTATAGGCCAGTTGCCGCTCCAGCTCTGCAATCTGATTGGCCGACGAGTCCTGGACTTCCTGTAAGGTGAACTGGAGTCTCTGGACGTTCTCGAGCAGTCTGAGGATCTCTCTGTCCTTGGAGAACAGCACCACCTCCAGCCGTGACAGCGCGCCCTCGTCTCGCTCCTCGCGCTCCCTCTCCTGAGACCACCAATGAAAAGGAGGAGATCAGGGGGAACATGAAACTCTCTTTTCAACTTCAAAATACCATCCTGCTCTCTGGCTTCCTATAATCACGTCGCCTCAAAGAGCCACTAATGAGGTTCCAGTGGTGTGGGAGCAAGTGATCATTTCCTCCCACTTCAGATTGGACATGTTAAGGTGGCAATTTGTGGCGAGGCGAGTCGTCCGGCTTTCATCTCAAAGCGAGACTCGGGTCTTTACCTCCTTGGGTCGGTCTTCTGACGGGCCGGTCCCTTTAGAAGTGCTCTGAGTGCCGGCGAGCTGCTCCCTCAGCCTCTCCACCTCCCTCTGGGCCAAATCTGCTCTCTGACATCAAACACACAAGTTTGGACAACTTTAGAGGAGCTGAACATCCAGCTTGTGCGTGTACCGTAACCCCGAGAAGTTTTCAGACACTTGCATCGCACTCAAATAATAGTCAGAAAAATCTAAACCGAACAGTTTAATTGTGATACTCAAATTTCTAAGGCTTTTAAATTATCCTCATGATCTAAAACTTTGAGGATAAAACTGTTGCACACAATCAACTACATGCCTTCTGTCGTCTTTTAGCAAGTAAAAGGTGTTTTAGTGTAACTGTACAAATGTCCTCCTTACTCTTGTGGTTCACGTGTCTTTATGATGTGAAATTTGCAGGGATTTGTATGAAGTAAACATAAGAATAACTTTTATATTGTTAGTAATATTGCTAGATGAACACTTACTGGACTGAAGCAACTGAGGTTTACTTGATTATCCATACAGAAAAATTAATGTTCAAACATGAGTATCCATTTGGCCCAACATGTGCTGTAGAAAATGCTACATGGTTTAATAGAAATTCAATAAAAATTGTTAAATGAAAAAAAAAAAAAACATGAGTATCAAATATGATCATCAGGCTTTTGAGGAAGGTTTATTTGTTCATCTATCAATCATAATTTTATTGCATTGCATTATATGTTTTTAAACTACTGAGCTTTGATCATAAAACATTTGATCTTAGTAAATATCATCTTACTAAGACATGTTATTGGGAGTTGACAGCTGATATTAATATGCATTATATGCAAGTAGTCTGCTGTACTGTTTTTCTCACTGATTTACATTACAAGCATCAGAAATTTCATGTGTTTTGGCCATAAAAATATCAGCATCTGCACCAAAGTGCATATTTTTGCCTCTGATTAAAATTGCAATGTTTTCTCCTCCGTGAGTCTGAGCTCCATATTCTCACTATATCATAATATATGGGCCATAAAAGCCTGATGTCTCAAATATGATTCTCATTTTGTAAATATTTTGTCTAATAAACTGTTGGATCATTTTTGTCAGGCTCAATGTGGTTTAATAATTGTGATAATATACTACCCTACTTTTCCATCCTACATTATGGCAGCACAAAAATGCTAAAAGCCACAGATAAAGCGTCAATTGCACATCTAATGTACATCTTTGCATCAATGCTAAAAAGTGCTTCCTGTCTTTTTCAATAAGATGAAAACAGAGAGAGAGAGAAATATGAATTTCCCAAACACTTTAAGACCAAAATCACTTGAACGAGAATCATAATTATGACTTCCCAACTCGTACACAGGAGCTTCCCAGGAGGACGTAGTTCCCAGAAAAGCTCCTCCAGCATTTGAGCACGGATGACACTTGCTTTGATATTTTATTTCTAACACAATAGCATTCACAGGTTTATAAGTAGAACTTCTAGTGTCAATACTTTTTGTCTTGATTTGCACTGTTTTATCATTTCAAACAGTTTTTTTTGACAAAGTGTCTTTCTTGAAAATAAATGATGCTCACTTTGATATTTTGCATGCAATGATTTTCTTTTTTTCAGTCAATGTTAATGCAGACTGTTGTTTAGTGAAATACCGGGCAATTTGAGCATCAATACAAATCAGGGCCAAACATTCCCAGAGATCCATAATCAAATGAACAATCAGGCCGAACGGAAGAAGAACGCCCTCGAAAGCCCAATCAGACGAGATTTCCAGGTGGCGAGAAACATCCGCAGGTAAAACAGCGAGAGCGAGCGTGCGTCTGCTCCGTTCTGCTGAGGTGCGTGTTTACTTGCAGGCACTTTCTTCTCAAACTGTTTACCTGCTCTGTCACACTCGGCCTGCTAATTAATGACTCATTTTCGAATCATTTATCTAAGAGCTGCTGGCAAAGGGAGAAAAAGCAAATCACAGTGGAAAAAAAGGAAGCAATCAGCGCAATGAAGTAACTAACAGCCCTCCTCGTTCGCCACATCTCTCTCTCTCCTGTCCTCCGCCGCTCGCACGGCATCATGGGAAAGAGTGGCGGGTAATCACGGGTCTGCGAGAGCGAGGACGAGGAGGGTGGTGGGGGAGGAAGAGGGTCTAATTAAACTCAAAGCTTGATTAGGAAGGTGATTATCTTCACGACGACAGCGTCTCAATCAGAGGCTGAGAGGAGGGCACACACTCACCTGGTTGGCCTTCTCCAGGTTCACCATTAGAGCTCCCATCTCCTCCACTCTGGAAGACACAAACCACACGTTAAACATCCGACCACCAGCACGGCTCACGCTCGCACGCGACTGCACACGGAGTGATGAAAAGTGCAGAGCGACAGGTTCACTTAGTACCGGCCACCAACGAAAGTTTTTTCACCAGAGAAAGTCGTTTGGAAACTGTAGATTTCCAAGCTAAATGGTACATGTAAAGTAATTAAAGAACAGCTATTAGACCCCTGATGCTATGAATGAACTAAAACCCTAATTCTGATAATTATGGCGTTTATAAATATAAAAAATAAAGGTAACCATTTAGTTTAGGGTCCAATTCTCAATATTAACTATTTGCTTATTAGCATGCATATTACTAGGATATTGGCCGTTTATTAGTACTTATAAAGCACATATTAATGCCTTATTCTGCATGACCATATTTTACATTCTTAAGCCTATGATAAATAGAAAGTTCAAAAGAACAGCATTTATCTGAAATGGAAAGCTTTTGTAATATTAAACACTACCCTTCAAAAGTTTGGGCTCAGTAAGAATTTAAATTTTATTTTGGGGGGAAAGAAATAAAATAAATCAATCAACTTTTTGATTTAAAATTACATTTTAAAATATATTAAAATAGAAAACAGTCATTTTAAAATGTCACAATATTACTGGTTTTATTAATTGTTTTTTTTTTATCAAATAAATGCAGCCTTGGTGAGCAGAAGAAAACTTTTGACCAGTAGTGTATATGTAAAATACAATTATAACTTAAATACTATTACATTATTTCATATACAACTTAATGCTCATGCAGACCTCTTAAACTCCCTGTCCTTTAATATATT
This sequence comes from Leuciscus idus, assembly GCA_021554675.1. NCBI lineage: Eukaryota > Metazoa > Chordata > Actinopteri > Cypriniformes > Leuciscidae > Leuciscus > Leuciscus idus. The sequence continues at coordinate 33,707,365 of CM038639.1, read as the reverse complement.
TGCTCGTCTCAGAACATAATATTAATAAACCTGAAATAAATCTGGTCCGGTTCTGATGTGGTAGACCTGAGATGGCTTTGTTTAGTTCAGAACAAAAGTATATATTTTTAATTTCTGTTCAGCTGATAAATTTCCATCTGATTCTCTTTCTGCTGCGAACAACGGCGGCTGATGATACGATTGCATTAGCGATCTCGACTTATAGACAGACTGAGAAACTCAAAGGCTCGCGAGCGCACTGAACGGCCCTCTCTTCAGACTAAATTTCTCTGATTGTGCTCTTAAAGCGAATCTCGTCTAATTGAGAAGGTATCTTTGTTTAGCGTAACCTCAGAGACTCACATGTTTAATCAATCTTTCACTTCTCTTTATTCCGCTGCCTCTCCACCTTTTCAAAATCAACTCCCTGATGGCTGAGAGGAAACCGTTGAACTTCAAACAAACCTTATGAATAATCTCCCCGAGACGCTATTCAAATGAGAGCTCTCTGATTGTGCCGAGCGCACGCGTGTGTGGGCATGTTGGGATACGAGGATGCCGAACACAGCGCTAGATAAGATATGACTCACTCGACTCTAATGACAGCAAACCTTGCATTTTAGTGACTTCAGTGTCTCCCTTAAGAACTTTTGAACTTGTTCATTTATTTATTTCTTCTATTTGTGGTTTACGGGTTTCTCTGGAGTGCAGCGCAAGCGCCCTTTTCAGGCAGATTCATGCGGACCCCAGTGTAAATACTGGAGTTGCGTTCGGTGCGTTGATGTGATTCACATGGCAATGCTTTTAGCAATGTATAACATCAGTGTTTTCCGATATATCCAGTGATGGTGAAAGAAACTGTGACGTTACATCTTTCTCTCGCATTGCCTTCGCTTGCATCGCAACCAGTTCAGAATATTTAATCTTGTAAAGAAGTTATTTTAATGAATCACTCAAATAAACTCTGAAAGTTGCCAGTTTGAATCAGTCTGATGAATCTTTATCCTAATGAACTGGATTAATAAAGTTCTTACTTCCAGCCATGTCCTACTAAAAATGCAAGACTTTTGTTAGACTTTTGTGAGTTTAAGAACATGATATGACAACATATAGTTACAATTTTTTTTTTTTTTTTTTTTTTACAAATATGAAAAATTTATTTTACATGTGTATATAACATTATATAATATTTAATTATAATATTTTACATACATGTACATGATATAATATTAAATATGATTTTACATATATTTACATAATATTTTACTAAATACAATACAAAAAGTTATTTATTTTTACACTTTAAAAACAGTTTATTATTAAACACAATACATTTATTTTGGTCACACTTTAGTTTAGGGTCCATTTCTCACTATTAACGACAACTTTTGCTCCAATCAACTCCTAATTACTGCTTATTAATTAATAGTTTGTAAGGTAGTTGTTAAGTTTAGGTATTGGGCAGCATCATGAAATAAAACTGTAAAAAACTGTTTTCAACATTGATAATAATCATAAATGTGTCTTGAGCAGCAAATCATCATATTAGAATGATTTCTGAAGGATCATGTGACACTGAAGACTGGAGTAATGATGCTGAAAATTCAGCTTTGATCACAGGAATAAATTACACTTAAATATATTCACATAGAAAACAGCCGTTTTAAATTGTAATAATATTTCACAATATTACTGTTTTTGTTTGTATTTTTAATAAAATAAATGCAGCCTTGGTGAGCAGAAGATACTTCTTTTAAAAACATGAAAAATCTTACCGACCCCAAACTTTTGACCTGTAGTGTATATGTGCAAAGTATTTTGTGAAGTACATAACAGATGCGGTATCCCATAATGCAATGCACCCGAACTCTGACGTGTGCGCACCAAAAGTGCTAGTCTGGAGAGATTTTGAACCCATGTCAGCTGGTTTAGGTTGTGTATTTGACTAACTTTAACCCTTTATTAACTAAGGTCAGAGAAGTTACATTTTGGGATGAGACTGGAAATGGTAATGGAGGTTTTGTGTGCCGTAAACCATGTTTCACAGAAGCAACAGAGGCGAAAATAGATGCTCCGCTTCAGACAAATCAAACATGTAGCTTGAGATGAAATCATGAAGATTCAAAACGAATCCAAAGAAAGGAAACACAACAAACATCAGCATAATATGGACACGTTTTCAGTCGCCACAGTGATTAAGTGTCTTACTTTTCCGCCTTTTCCTTGTCGTATTTACACCTCAGCTCCTGCAGCTCTGTTCGGGCCGAGGTCAGCGCTGTAAGAGACAGACACGGGTGCAATTACTGACCTCTGACCTCATATCAAGCCCCAGATGACCTCAAGTGTTTGATCTGGATCTTACATGACTGAAGCGCTTTGATCCGGTCCTCAGCCTGGCCGAGTCTGACAGGCAGGGAAATGTCTGATTCATGTTCCTCCCTGTGGAAACCAGAACTAGAGATCAGAACAGGAAGTGACTGAAACCCGCACTGAGGAATGATGAAGCCCCTTGAATGGATCTCTGGAAACCAACAGCTGATTTCATGTGAACATCTTATTCGGCGCCGGATTACAGTAGCACACTACTCATACTACTGTGTAAAGTTTGCGAAATGTGACGTGTATAAGCACTGTGTGAGATGTGGAATCCCATAATGCAATGAATTTGCATATCAGTCACAATTCTTAACATTTTTACATCAAATTTTATTGAAAATCTGATAAAATTATAATTTAATAAAAAAATTATACTAGATACTTAACAACTAGACACCACTCACTGAATTAAACATGCATAGGTCATGCAACAACAAATGTAGTATATATATATTTGTGTACGTATACAGCACATTATGCAGTAAAGCCATGATATGCGCAGTACTGTTTAATGTGTTGACGTAATTTCCACTGAAACAGGAAGACAGTAGAAGCCAAAGCTGTTGAATCGTTCCCTATCCCCTAGATAGTGCACTATGTGCCATTCACCATGTAGAAAATAGTGAATGTGTGAACAAGTGACCGATTTCAGCTGCAGATTCAGCGTCTGTTTATAATGTAGGGGGCGGGGCTTCAGATTCTAGAGAGCATTTGATTGGACAGAAAATCTGATCAGAAGCTGATGTCATCAAAATCATTGATCATATTGGCGGAAGTGAGAGACTGGAAGTTTTGAATGCTTATATCTTCTAAACGCAAATTTTGTCATTATTTTGGAGCGAACTAGCTTATAGATAACAGTAAGACTAACATATTCATACTAAAAGCCGAAAAACTTAAATTTTGATTTCATGGGGACTTCTTCTGTCAGATCTTCCAGTGTGTTACATACCCTTCCAGCGGGTCCTGGTGGTTTTGGAGCGGGGCGTTCTGTGTGCCGTTTGG